>CM052546.1:53308351-53444220 GCA_028533065.1 Trachops cirrhosus | reverse complement strand
CAAAGGAGTTCCCATCAGACTGTCAGCTGATTTCTCAAAAGAGACCTTACAGGCAAGAAGGGGCTGGAAAGAAGTATTCCAAGTCATGAAAGACAAGGACCTACATCCCAGATTGCTCTATCCAGCAAAGCTTTCATTTAGAATGGAAGGGCAGATCAAGTGCTTCTCAGATAAGGTCAAGTTCAAGGAGTTCATCATCCCCAAGCCCTTATTGTAATGAAATGTTAAAGGGACTTATCTAAGAGAAAGAAGATAGAAAACATGTGTAGTAAAATGACAGCAAACTCACAATTATGAACAACCACACCTAAAACAAAAAGAAAAACAAACTGAGGAATCAACTAGAACAGGAACAGAACCACAGAAATGGAGATCACATGGAGGGTTAGCAATAGGGGAGTGGGAGGAGGAGAGAGGGAGAAAAGGTACAGAGAATAAGTAGCATAGATGGTAGGTAGAAAATAGACAGGGGGAGGGTAAGAATAATATGGGAAATGTAGAAGCTAAAGAACTTATGACACATGGACATGAACTAAAGGGGGGAATGTGGGTGGGAGAGGGTGTTCAGGGTGGAGGGGAGTAAAGGAAGGGAAATGGGACAACTGTAATAGCATAATCAATAAAAATATATTACAAAAAGAAAGGCTCAAACTATGATTTTTTCCTAAAGTTGCTACAATGAGCATAAATATGTGATTTATTTAAAAAGGAATCTGAAAGTCATCATGATAAATGGAAAACCTGACTCAATTGCTGTAAACAGGCAGAACCATCAAAATAAATGCAATGAAAACCAGTGTGGCTGTTGCCTTGCAGCTCAGGCAGAAGGCTGTGAGCCTGAGGCCTGCTTTCTGTGTTAACAAAGAGCATGGAGAGGGGTTAGAGACACAGCAGGGCCCAGTGGCTTTTTGGGATTACCAGAGGGATGAAAAGGGAGTGAGCTCTTCATTGTGGAAGTCACTGTGATTGGAGGGTTCCCAGTCACAGCCACTTCAGGAAGAGCCCAAATAGGTACACGGAGGAGCAGCAAATAAGATGTCACTAGTGTCCGCAGTGATCGTGAAGGTTAACAGGGTGGCTGTCTGGAAAACAACCTTGCATTTAAGAACAGACAGCAGCAGGCCACAGGTTACAGCTTTGTCAGATGCACCTGAACGTGAAGAATGTGGCAGCAGTGATGTCCATTTACTGGAAGCAAGAGAAGATAATTTACTGGGTTCCCTGAACAAGAGTTCTTGCCCTGCTTCCATCCCACCCTTTGCACTCTCCACGTGTTCACTGAGCCTCCTGAGCTGGGAGGGGAGTCACAGGTGCACAAATTTATGGATAAACAGAACTGGATTTCTAACATGGAATTACATGTTTTTAGCCATATAACTGCAATAGGGAGTAATAATAATGTCACTTTAAAGAGGATTACATTTTAAAAACCTTCAAACAAATAAATTATATTCCCCATTTGCTGATACAATTCCAACACACAATTTGCTTCATCCTAAATATAAGCTGTGTTATGCTAAGGGTGTTCTATTTGCAATAATTTACATATTATTTATAACTTACTCTAGTTATGGCTCCTTGTATAAAATGTAAGTACCTCATTTTTAGCTAAGAAACATAAAATCTTTTATTGACATTTCACATTTACCCCTTTCCCTAAAAATACATGATATGTTTTCTTTGTGGTGCAATGTGTTTCATATGAATAAGAAGTTTAGGTAGCAGCAGAAAATAAAAAGATGTCACTGGTGTATCTATCTCTGATCCATGTGGCTCAGTTGGTTGGGCATGGTCCCACAAAGCGAAAGGCCGTTGGTTTGATTCCTGGTCAGGTCACATGCCTGGGTGGTGGGTTAGGGCCCCAGCCGGGGCACATACAAGTAGCAACCGATTGAGGTCTCTCTCACATAGATGTTTCTCTCCCTCTCTTTCTCCCTCCCTTCCTCTCTTTCTAAAAATAAATAAGTAAATAAATAAAACCTTTAAAAGACATCACTGGTGTCATTTGGTGGAGCTGTCCTTCCCTTAGGAATCGAGTGTGGCATGGAGAGGTGGAAGTGACCGCCTCCATCGGGCCTCACAGGAGGCCTGACTTTGGACCTAAGCTTTAAAGGATACGTAGAGAGAATCTGCTAGGAGAAGGGATCAGGGCAAGGACAACCTTAAGCAGAGGAAGCAATGTGTGCACAGTGTGTGAAAAGGCCGCCAGGAAGAAATGAGTCTGAACTGTTCAGCACCATCCAGGGTAATTAAACGGTGGAGATTCCCTCAGTACAAAGAATACTTTTCTAACAATGGTGTGGGCAGCCTTGGTGGCCTGTCTCTTGAGATGCCAACAGAGGCTGCACAACAACTCACTGGCCATGTAATAGAGGGCATCTGGCAACGAAGCCGCAGGAAGCCAGGACCGTTGGACGGGGCAACAATGGCCCTCCTGGTCTAGATGGAGAGTCCTCACCAAATTCTTGGCATTTCTGGCGCCTCTGCCAGGGAGAAGAAGGGAGGACAGAACCACAGCCTCCTTTCGCTGGTCTAGGCATTTTCAAAGTGGGTTTTCCCATCTCCCCCCAGTCAAGTGGGGCAGGAGGACCAAACTAGGAGGCTCCAGGATGCTCCCACCGCTGGCCCAGAGTGATGGGAAATGAACCGCATTGTGGAAGTTCACTTGTCATGCAGCTTCGAGAACCCCACCCTCACCCCACCTAGGATGGCCAGCTCATTCCAGTTTGCCCATTGTCCCAGTTTTATCACGGAAAGTCCCCCATCCCAGGACACCCCTCTGACCTGGGGAAACCTTCTGAAAGGTTTGTTCATCCTAACTGTGGCGTTCTCCCTCTCCCCAGGGCATACACCCACTCCATCCCAGAAACTTTTTTTTGCTTAACTAACTGCATTCACCCTGCTTAAAAGGGGGCTCTCTCCTGTGGCCTGCAACGCCAGTCAGCTGAGAAGCTGCTCTGAGTGGATTCCTGCCCCGTGGACTGTGAATTCTGGGCAGCAAACCAGAGAGATATTGGACAAGTCCGCCAATAAGGAATCAGGCCATTTCCAATTACTGTGGAACAAATTACTCTGAAATTTAGCAGCTTGACACAATAAACGTTTATTATCTCACACAGTGTCAAATGAGCCAGGAATTCAGGAGTAACTGCTTAGCTGGGCCGCTTCTGGCTCTGGGTCTCCGACAACATCGCAGTCCAGATGTTGGCTTGGGCTGGGAAGGCCTGACTAGCTAGAGCTGTAGGATTGGCTTCCAGGGTGGGGTGCTCACACCCCTGGCACCTGAGTGCTGGCTGTTGGCCAGGAGCCTCATTTCCTTGCCACATGGGCTTCTCCAGGCACTGTTTGGGGGCAGTCACCACATAGCAGTTGGCTTCCCCCAAAGTGAGTGATCCAAGGGAGTAAGGTAGAAACTGCAAGAACTTTTATAACCTTCCCTGACTGATGTGGCTCAGTGAGTTGGGTGTTACCCTGCAAACTGAAAGGTCATGATGGTTCTATTCCAGGTCAGGGCACATGCCTGGGTTGCGGGCCATGTCCCCAGTTGGTGGAGTGTGAGAGGCAACCAATTGATGTTTCTCTCCTTCTTTTTCTTTCTCCCTTCCCTTCTCTCTAAAAAATAAATAAATATAACCTTTTTTTAAAGAACTTTCATAACCTGGCCTTGGAAGTCATGCTCTGTCATTTCTGCATATCCCATTGGTTACACACATCAGCTTTGCTCAGTGTGGGAGGGGACTTTACAGGGGTGTGAATACCAACACTTGAGAGTTACAGGGTCCATCCTGGAGACTAGCTACCACAATTAGGCTCTGCACTAGACCCGACTTAATTACTAGGATTGGATGCAGCTCTTCAAGCAGCTTTCTATGAGCAGGCCACCTCAGCACCATTGTCTCCTGTTCTAGGATCTATCCTTCTCCGTCCTCTCTGAGATTCCTTCCCCACCCACCACTTAGTCTGTGACATCTCTTTCTCCTGCACCTGTCCATCCCTCCCCTCTCTGCAGTAAGCTGACCCCTCTCTTCTTTCTTTCTTCCTTTCCAAAGCTGCCCTTATGGAATCTGCCTTCATAACTCATTGCCAAGGCCTGTTGCCTAATTTGTGAAATGAAATGAGAGGAGCCAGGGACAAAGACAGATGGGCAGTGCTGGGCGGCGAGGAGCAGGCAGGTTCATAAGTGTAAAATATGGACAAACCTGCCACCATCTATTCTCTAGGACAAATAGATCATCACTGAATGGGCTGCAAAAGAGCAAAGAGACAAATTACCCAGCTGTGGCAGTGTCACCTGCTCCTTATTGATGGGCTTTTATGCTTGGGCCTGACTGCTCTCAGAATTTCATTGCCCAGCTCCTATGGGACCCCAAACAGGAGTGGAAGGAACAAGAAAGCTTTTCTGTCTTAGCTGGGGTGTGAGCCGCACTGACAAGTCTCAGCCTTTCTGTGTTTTGCATCACATGTGCAGATATGAATTATGCAACTTTGACACAGTGCCACATAAAACCATTAACAAAGTGCCACTCCGTGTATAAATTAGAAGTTGTACAAACGTCAGAAAAAGAAAACAGTTGAATTCATTAGGTGTGGAACAATTTCAAAGCATAGGGATGGAATGAACGATAAACTCTTTATGCTACTGCCACAAGGCGGCGCCACCGTAGCTGGGAAACAAATAACCACACATACATATCATTATGGAGCAAATCACAGAAAACATGCCTTGGACTCCAGCAATTGCTTTTTTCCCACTATTGAGCTGTTATTTTGACATTCCCTGTCATTGTGAGTCACTTTAAAAAGATATAATAACAACTCAATTCACGCCTTCACGAGGTAGAGATGTTAGTGCTGAAAAACATACCCACAAATCAATATCTTTGGAGTAGATATTGGACATGATAAAACACGAAGACTGAACCACCTCCGCGGAAGGTGGTGCTTTTTATTTAGAAGAGTGCCATAGGGTAGAGATAGTGCTGCAAAGATACAAAGCAGCCTCAAGAGCAAAAATATGGCAAAATGGTTGTAGATTTATGAGCCGTGCAAATACATTTGATCGCCTACTTTACATTCATTCCTACAGGGAAAAAGCGTTCTTGGTATATAACGTTTGAATCATGTGAAATTTACAGAAAGCATCCTTCCTGAAAAAAATGTGAATTTCCTGGATCTCCCCAGCTATCCTGGTGTAAGAATGGTTTCTGGTGTAAGCCTGCTCCTGGAAGGGGAGTGTTATGGGGTGAATTGTGTCCTGCAAAATAATAGAAATTATATATTGAGTCTTCACCTCCAGTTCTGGGAACAGAACTCCTAAAACTTTTGTAATTCACTAAGTGATAAGAGCACTAGCAGCACTTTTTGTTCAAATATTTGGTTTTTGACCTTGGCTCATGAATCACTTGGAATTTCCTCAGTGATAGGAACAGCTTTTGTTCTAATGAGACAATTCTTGGTGGGCTTCTGGATGGGGACTGGTCACCAGAAAGCTTGGAACTTTAAGCCCCAACTCCCATTGTTACAGAACAGACTGGCGGGGGGAGGTGAGAATGATATACTATTACCCAATGGACCCACCCTTGTGCTCTGGGGGTCCCCCACCCCGTACTAGGTTCGCCTTGCCTGCTGCCAGGGAAAGATGTCTCCCTATGCCAGAGATTGGTGAAAAGGAAAGGGATTATTTATTTAAAGAGTTATACAAACTTAAGAGTAATGACTTAATGTCTTCATTGAGATCCCAAAGTCCTTTAGATAACCACAAACGCACAGTCCTTCCTTCCCCCTCTGCCCAGTCCAGGGTACCATATCTCAGAAAAAGAAATAGAAATCTGTGGTTCTTCTCTGCCCAAGCCACTTGGTCCCAAAAAGAGCCCAAAGTCACGTGGTCCCAAAAAGATGCCGCTTGGCTGTTGCACCTGTGTTTAAATCCCAGTGCCAATCTTCCCCTTTTCCACCATTTCCGACTCCTCCCAAAATTGGCCACAGCTGCCAGCACACCCGTATTTTTCCAGCTTTACTGGGCTGCCATAGTAAGTCTGGGCCGGTGTGGCCCTGTGGTGTGGGGCCAATCCTCTCCAAGCTCTTACAGGGACTTCTGGAACCAGGGGGAGTTGCCTCCCAGTTACATCATGGGTTGAAGTCACTCCCATTCCCCTGGCTCAATGCGTGGCCACAGCTGTTTAACATATTTATGAAACCAGTTAAAGGTTACAGATATGTTAAACCATCATTCGAGAGGTTATCTGCAAAACTGTTGCTATTCAAAACAACTCTCAATGGCCCTGCTCCCTGCATCCCAGCCCTCAGCTCAGACTTGTGGGGGTGAGGACATCCTATATATATTTTTTTTCTAATATTTCCTGGACACTGAGTTCTGGACCCCATTACAAATCCCTATTTGAGGCCTCCCCTTGGCTGCACCCTGTTACACCATCCCCCTGGAAAGGGAGGGTGACTGAAGATCATGCTTGCATGGTGAAGCCGCCATAAAAAGCCCGAAAGTATGGAGTTCCGAGGGTTTCCATGTGCTTGAAAAGTGATGCACCCCAACTCCAGGAGAGAAGCTTCTGCTCCCCAGACCCTTCCAGACTTTGTCCTGTGTATCTTTCATCTGGTTGCGCACCTCTGTCATAATAAACCATAAACCCAAGTGTTTCCCTGAGTTCTGTGAGACATTCTAGCAAGTTATCAAATTCAAGAAGGAGGTCACAGGAACCCCCATGTATAGCCAGTCAGTCAGAAGCACAGGTAACAGATAACCTGCAACTGTGATTGGCATCTGAACGGGGAGAAGTCCCATAGGATTGAGTCTTTAATCTGTGGGGTCTGCCCTAACTCTAGTTAGTGTCAGAATTGAATTGAATTATAGGACTCCCAGCTGGTGTCACAGAGAATTGCTGGTGTGGAAAACACACGCACTTTGATTCAGAAGTATTGTGAATGTGTGAGGAAAGGAGAAACACAGGAGTGCGTTTCCCACACATGTCCCCTAAGAAAGAACTACTGAAGCCCTAACCTTACTCAGTACCTCAGAATGTGACCTTGTTTGGGAATAGGGTCTTCATAGAGGGAAGCAGGTTACAATGAGGTCACAGGGTGGGCCCTAACCCGACATGACCGGTGTCGTTATGAAAAGGGGAAATCTGGACACAAGGAGACAGACGTGCACAGTGGGAGGATGATGTGAGGACACACGGGGAGATCCACGTGAAGGATGAAGGGATGCTGCCACAAGCCAGCGGCTGCCTGGGGATACCAGAGGCAGGGAGAGGCGAAGGAAGGATGCTCCCCAACAGGAGCCTGGCCCTGCTGACACCTCCATCTTAGATTTCTTGCCTCCAGAACTGAGACAATACATTTCTGTTGTTCTAAGTCATCCAGTAGGTGGAACTTTGTTATGGTAGCCTTGGGAACTAATAGAGAATGTCAGCTCAAGACCCAAAATATCGACTACAGTAAAACAAAACAAAACAAAAAGCCCCACAGACACAGCAGCAAATTGCAAATTAGGCACGAGCATGAATTTTAGGCAGAAAACAGTCATTTCATTTTTTTAGTGCCTGCTGAAGACAAGGACCTTTGTCTTCACTGGAAGACAATGGGCCTGGAGCTAGACACCTGGGCCCAGTGATGTTGAATGAGTCTAGGCATGTTCCTGAGCCTCAGGCTGCAAACAGGCCAGAACCTCGCAGTTTGCTTTCTATCTCCACCCAACTCCCAAAAGAATGTGGTGCAGCCTACGAAAATACATGTGGAACATCTGTCCAATCATGAGAAAACATAAGACAAACCCAAAGTGAGATACTTTTGACGGATACTTGGTGGATACTCCTTAAAATTGTCAAGGTCATGAAAAACAAGGAAAGATTGAGGAGTTATTACAGACTTCAGGGAAATAAGGAGAAATAACCAAATGTTATGTGAAACCCTGCATAGCATCTTGGAACAGAAAAGGATAGTAGTGGAAGCACTGGTGAAATATGAATAAGGTCTTTACTTAATAGTATTTGTATCAATGTTAATTTCTTTGTTCTGATAATTGTACTGTGACTAAGTAAGATGTTACTATTAAAGGGAGCTGAGTGAAGGATGTAATAGACAAACTATTTTTGCAAACTTTAAGTCTAATATTAGTTCAAAATAAAAGTTTAAAAATGATATATATGTAAGAAACACTTTGTTACATAAATAACTGACCTAAGAAAATCAAATAAACAAAAAGCCTTTAGATAAGTAAGGGCTCCATACCTGTGTTAAAAGAAATACAGCCAGTGCAACAAATAAAGAGTACATGGATGGGGGGAAAGTTACTGCAACATGAGGAATAAGGGCAGGAAAAATAAGATGAAGCCAAAGATAAGGTAAGACCAGGTACAATTTATTGCCAGAGGCTGAGTTCAAGTTTGGCTCTGGGTTTCCAAGACCAAGAAAGAAATAAGATTGGTTACACGGTTCACAGTATGTATAAGAGAGAGAGAGAAAAAAAACACCCAACATTTACATCCATACATGGGAAGTTACTACGCAGCCCTTAGAAAATTATATTGTAGAATATTTAATGATATGGAAAAATGTTTGTAAAATTAATGAGTGAAAAATTAGCAAATCACAAAAGCAATATGTACTATATAAAAGCAATGGGCCGGTGGATTATGCAAATTAAGTTTTCTTTCTGCATGTATCAGGTTTCTATTGCTGTGCAACAAATAACTCAATTTCAGTGGTAATTACATTTATCTCATGGGTCTGGAATAAGTCTGGAATCCCAGGTTTGGATTCTAGGCATGGTGTGGCATGATTTTCTGCTCTGGGTTTCAAAGGGCTGCCATCAAAACATCAGCCATTCCTAGTTCTCATCTGAAGCTCAGGATGCTCTTCCTAGCTCATTCAGGTTATTGGCAGAATTCAGGCGCTTGTGGTTGTAGGACTGAAGACCCTGTTCTTTTCCTAGCTGTCAGACAGGGACCACTCTCTGCTCCCAGAGGCCACCCAGAGTTCCTTGCTGCATGGCTTCATAAGCAGTTCACAATATGGATGTTTGCTTTCTTCCAAGCTCATCTGACTCCATATGACTCCTAGATCCCCTTATAAGAGTCACCTGATTAGGTCAGTTCCACCCAGGACAATCTCCCTTTAGATGAGTACAATTGATTAGGTATTGCATCTGTCAAAATCCTTTTTGCCATATAAAGTAACAGAGTCATGGGAATAATATCCCAACATATCCATAGGGCTTGCCCACACCCAAAGTGGAGGGTTATACAAAGCTGTGGGCCATTGGGGGACATTTTAAAATTATGCCTACCACTCGGCTAGTTTTCAATTTCTTTCTTATAAGACACATGAATTACTTATAAAATAAGGAAAAACAATAAAATTTATTTAAAAAATACAAAGCAAACCAACCTTCCATGAGAACATGAGTGCTGGAGTGAGAGATTTCTCTCATGGGTCTCCATTGAAAGGATGCAGTATGAACCTCCTGCAGCTAAATCTCTACTGTAAAGATCAGAATCCTCAGGGCTGTTCCTTCTAATTCATACCCTCAGTGCAGGACATTGATTTCAAGTCAATATACAGTAAAAGTAATTCTGTAAGTGGCCAAAAACGAGAGTTCAGTTTTTGGCAGAGACGTCACCACAATCTAGATGTAGGACGACTTGATTTAATTGTTGAGATGAGTTGCTTTAATCTGGGGTTTACAGATGTGCTTTGGACAAGTCTTTCTCTGAACCTCCTAAAACCATATGCAACATTTTTGTGTATATGTGCATTACTTTAAGGAGACAGTCCACCGGTCCCATCAGATTCTCAATAGAGTGTTTTTGACTCAAAAAATTAAAGAATCATTGCTTTAGAGCAGGATTTATCTTGGGATTATTGATGCTTGAGACTGGATAAATCTCTGTTGTGCGAGAGGGGTTGTCCTGTGCATTGTTAGATGTTTAACAGCATCCATAGAGGGCAAGAGCACCCCCTAGCTGTGGCAACCAAAATAATTCTCGAGACATTGCCAAATATCTTCTGGAGGGAAGGGAGCTCACTTCGACAACCACTGATCTTCGGAAAGAATGGACTAAATGTTAAATCAGGTGAAACCTGCATTAAAATAGTCCTGGATCCAAATTGCATCTTTACCGTCACAGATAACCAGGTTCTTGGTGATCGGGACAGAGAACTGAACCGAACACCCAGGGTTTATAGCAGAGAACAAGGGAGCAGGCCAACTCCAAGCAGAGATTGACCTCATGGGCTGGAGGAATTCTACTTTTTATAGGGTGGATCCTTCCTGGCTAGTTTTGGCCATCTTTTACTGAGCATGTACAAGTAGTTGTATTACTTTAAAGCTACTGCGCATGCGGTCTCCCATGATTTTCCCTGATTGGCCACCAGAGAAGGGGTCGCACAATGTTACCAAATGGACCCCCCCTTCTCCTGGGGTCCCTTGTACTAGGTTCACCGTGCCTGCTGCCAGGGAATTATAGCTCTCCATGTCAGAGATTGGTGAAAAGGAATTATTTACTCAAAAGTTATACAGACTTAAGAGTAATGACTTAATGTCTTCTTTAATATCCCAAAGTCCCTTAAAACAACCACAAACACACACAGTCCTTCCTTCCCCCTTTGCCCGGTCTGGGGTACTGTATCTCAGGAAAAGAAATAGAAGTCCGTGGCTCAGGTAGCCCCTGGCTCTCCCCAGTAATCTGTGCTCAGCTGGTAGGCCTCCCTTGGTTCCCAGCACCACCAGCTGTGTCGCCGGGATCTCCAGTTCTTATTCCAAAACCACATGGCACCTTCTCGTGGCCCACCAGCAAGAGTCCTTTCACCCCTTTCCTTCCCGCAGCGTCTCTCCTATATCCTTCCGAACTGCTAAGAGAGAGCTCTGCATCACTGCTACATCTTGCTTTCTGGCTTACTAAGCTGCGTAGCAAATGGAGACCCGAAGCCGTGTGTTGATTCTTGTCATGGCTGCCGTGCCTGGGTTTAAATCCCAGCGCCAATCTTCCTCTGCAGCCCCATTTCTTACTCCTCCCACAATTGGCTACACTTGCCAGCATTTCCGGATTTTTCCACCTTTTCTGGGCTGCCATAGTAAGTCTGGGAATGTGTGGCTCTGTGGTGTGGAGCCAATCATCTCCAAGCTCTCACGCAGGCACTGTAACCAGAGGGCGTTGCCTCACAGTTACATCCTGGGTGGAAGTCACTCCCTTCTCCCTGGCTCAAAGCAGGGCCACAGCTATTTAACATATCTATGAAACCAGTTAAAGGTTATAGATACGTTAAATGACCATTCTACAGGTTATCTGCAAAACCATTGCTATTCAAAACAACTCAATGGCCCTGCTCCATGTGTCCCATCCCCCAGTTCAGACTTGTGAGAGTCAGGACATCCCATATTTTTAATATTTCCTGGACACCCTGAGTTCTGGGCTCCATTACAAATACTTCTTTTGGGGCCCCCCAGCTGTACCCTCTTACACTACCAGTTATGATCTTGGGTAAATTATCTCATTTCAGTCTTAGCCACTTTCCTCATGTGTAAACTAGGAATATAATACCTACCAAAGAGGGTTTTAATAAAGATCAAAAGAAAGCATGCAAAGCACTTTGTAGAGTGCCTTATGTGGTAGCTATTAATATTGTTCCCATAGTATTTCCCCATGTTCTTTATTTATTCATTCAACATACAGATATTAACAGGTGTCTGTGTGCCAGATCTTTTTAATGAGCTCTAACTGAATTATTCCTTCCCAAATCCTTCTCTGGTAGGTACTATAATCATCCCTGTTTATTCTTTGTGAATGGCACTTTTAATGCCAGCATAATATTCCCTCACATCTATTTTTATGCATGGCCCTAGCCTCCCTTCTGAGATCCAGACTCATATATCTACCTGGATGTCTCCCTAGGAACTTTTACATTCAGTATGTTTGGCCAATTAGCCTAGTGCCTAACACCTAGTAAGCTTTCCATAAAAATGAGCTATGACTGGCCATCAGTGTCCTTTTCAGCTCCTGCAGACTGATCCGTCTCCACTTGCCACTCCTCAGTGGATTCCCAGAGTCTCTTATTTTGTCAGCAGTTTTAGTCCCTAGGTTAAGGCCTTAATTCGTTGCCTCTCTGGGGAGCCCTTGAGAGATTCCAACCTGATTCTCCCACTTACTGGGAAGAACGGAAGCAATGAGAAGGAAGACACTCCCACACCCAGGACCATTTTTCTTGAACAATCAGTTTGGTGGGGTGAATTCACTAGCACTAGACAGGACGTAAATTCCCCAACAGCAGCCTCTCTGGGTGTGCCAGCAAATGATGCCTGGGGTCTGGCTGATGCTTCCTGTCACGGCAGGGACCCATAGACAAGAGCTAGATTTACACTATTAGTATAGTTTTAGTAACAGCATCTGCTAAAAGCTCCAGAACTGCAGTTCATGCTTCTTGGGGCTACAGTAGGAGCAATTTGGCAGTCACAACCAGAGATGCAATGCAGTAATACCAGCAGGCTCTGTGTAGGGTAGACCTGGGCTGTAGTTTCAGCTTCGCCTTTCTCGAGCTGGATGATAGCCGGCTGGTGCTCTGTCATGCTGAGCCTCTGTTTCCTCCTCGTGGAGGAGAGGCGGTGGTTCATATTTATGGAGTGCTTACTGCTCAGCTGAAACACAGGAAATTGTCTCTGTTCAACCCTTACCAGCTATTTAAAAATAGGATTTATTCTTTAAATAGAGTTATGCTCCCCCACCTCACACCCCCGTTATAACCTTTTGACATTTAAAAAATAAATAATCTAGGTATGTAGTTCGCAAATAGAAACCATAGAGTACCAAGTGAGAAATGCTTTCATTTTTTACCATTTTGCACCTACAAAAACAGCCGTTGCATAGGATTCAACCTAGTAAGTGCCAGACACCGTTCTAAAGCTTTATATTAACTCGCTTAAATTCCTCAACAAACCCACGAGGTAGGTACAATCATTACCCCCTCCTCGGTAACAACTATTTCTCCTAAAGAGAAGCAGAAGGATCTATGGGAAAACGCCGGCAACCTAAGTGGCCTCCACAAGTGATTTAAAAGTTTGGGAAACAGTGGTCAGTATATGTAATTACTAAGCGCCAAACAGGATTATCTGCAGGACGTCCTAAACAGGATCCCTTGGGGTGTCATACTCGGCGTATTTGCTCCGAAAGGACTTCCGAGGAAACCCATTCGAGCGCCCTGGGGCTAACCTCTACGTGGTTTCCCAGGAAAGGCGCGTGGCATCTGCCGCCTCAACCAGTCTTGCTAGTGTAGGCGTACCCCTACGAACAAAAGCGTTCGGAGCGACTGCCTCCATAGCCAGTCAACGACGAGGCCAGGCCCGCACCTCCTCTTAGAGCCAAACTTCCAATTGGTGGGGTCTTTATGGAGGAGGCGGACGAAGAGTGAAAGTTTCGCCTCCCTCGGGAATCTAAGCCAATCGCTGCGCCCGAGTGATAACCGCAAGTTAGGTTGCGTTGCGAGTAGTAATGGGCCCTGAGGGCGGGGCGGAGAGCAGGTCGGGGGCTGTGGGGAGGGGACGCTTTCCGCCGGCGCGCGGAGCGAGGACGGTGACAGCCACGCGCGCACGTGCGCGCCTGGCTGCAGCGCGTCCCTGAGACCTCCATCACTCTCTGAGAGGCGCGCCGAATCTGGGCCGCAGCCGTCTAGGGGCCTCGTCCTCAGGTGACCCCAGTGTCCCCGGCCCGAGACCCAGAGCCCCGGGCCGGTTCCACCCCATCGGTCCCCACTCTCGATCCCTCCCCACGGCCGCCAAGGCCTGCCCCGCAACTCTCCTTTTCCGCTCCAGGGACAGGGTCCTCGCGGCCCATGCTGGCCGCTGGGGGCCCGCGCCGTCCAGACAGTTTTTGGGCCGGCCGGCCGGGCACCATGGTGGCCCTGAGGCCTGTGCAGCTCCTCCAGGGGGGCTAACAGTCCGAGAGCACAGGCCTCGGGAAGCGAGGGTCCCGGGCCTGAGCCCCGCACCATGGCCGGGGCTATCGCTTCCCGAATGAGCTTCAGCTCCCTCAAGAGGAAGCAGCCCAAGACGTTCACCGTGCGGATTGTTACCATGGACGCCGAGATGGAGTTTAATTGCGAGGTAATCATCGGCCGGCAGCCCACACGGGCTGCAGCGAGGTGGGAGATTGGCGGAATTCCTGCTCCTCGGGCCTTAGTGTGGCACCGACTGGGGCGCCCCTACGAGGGTGACAGTGGAGGTGGAAACTCGAGGGATTCTGGTTTCATCGTTTCTGGGTATAGATAGAGATGGCAAGAACCGGAAGGAGCCATCTAGGCCCAAATCCTTATGTTAAAGATAAGTTGCTGCCTTGTTCAATAGGGCTTTTGGATTTGGAAACACTTCTAGAAAATTTTCATTCATACTGTAAGAGGCTAGAAACGTCAGTGGTAGCAAATTCTGGTTTTCAGTGTCAGACTTAAGCTCCAGCTCTATAGAATTTTTACTTTATTAGATATTTACTTTATTATAATGTACCCCAGGTATTAAAAGGTATCTCGTTTTATTGGAAAAGCTGTACTTGTTTTCCTTTTCCAAAACTTCACTTTTCTGGAGAAAACTCATTGAGGAAAGAGATGGTATCTTATAAAACTTAAATTTTCCATACAGTTTGTGCGATGATGATAACAGTTGTCATTTGTTGAATACTTTAAAAGTGGCAGACATTCATACATTTAATTCTTACAATAATCTAATGAAGTAGGTACCTCAAACCATATATCTAGTCAATGGTGAGGTGGGGTTTTGAATCAAGCTTTTAGCCAGTACAGTACTGTCTTTCAAGTAATTTAAGCCCTTGCTACTCAAAGTGTGGTCTGTGGACCAGCAGCATTGGCAGCAGCGACCTAAGTCAAGGGTTGGCAAACTTGCTGTGTAAAGGGCCACATAATAAATATTTTTAGTTTTGTAGGCCATAAGGTCTCAGTTGCAACTACTCAACTCTTCAGCTCTACCCTGTAGCACAAAAGCAGCTACAGACAGGATTAACTTGCAGCCAGACAGTGTGAGGATCTCTATTGACCTGGTTCTCTGTAAAACTGGTAAAAATTAAAAAAACAAACAAACAATAACTTAAGCCCTCTGGAAATGGCGCTAAGGGCAAACATCAAGCGAAAAAGCCTCTATTAAAGGAAATACATGAAAATTCAGTAAGGAAGGTGAAAATCTGTGGCACTTGAACCAAGACCTCTACCACCCTCCTACTCCCAGCTTAGCAAGGTGGGGATTCTCAGAACACAGGGCTCCCTCTCTCCTTAGCTTCTAGTCAGAAGGCTTTCTTACCTGGAGGAGGAGGACTTCAGTGCTTTTCATCCTGCCCAAGGCTACTTGTTGCTGAGACTAAGTGATAGTTGAAAGATGGGGCTTCTTCCTTATGGAGTGAGGGCTGTGCTGTGGCCAGTACACGGAGAATGCTGGGCCCCCATTACTCTTGGCCCACACTCAGCTTATGAGATGGTGGTTCCAGCCAGGAGGGGTAAACTGAGAAGACCCCAGGCTGGTGTGTTCCCCCTCCCCATTCCACCAAGAGCTCAGAGATTTTGCCTAGAGAAAGCAGCAGGCTTTAAAACCCTTAGCCTCTAATCTCTACTCAAAGTAGTGACTTCATTTGCAACAAAGTATGGAGAAGTTTATGCTTAGGGGGTACTCAAGAACAGTAGTGTTGGTGAAAGGCAATTTCTGGATTGCATAAAGATACAGCCTAGACTATAAACCAGCCAGTTTGCAGGAGAGAACTGGGGGGAGGGTGGGGCGGCAAACAGCATGGCCTGGAAGAGCCCGGTAGGGGCTCAGAACAAATATCAAACACAGATCTCAGAAACTGATCCCTCAAAAGAGCCACTTTTTAAAAAAGATTTTATTTATTTATTTTTAGAGAGAAAAGCAGAGGGAGAGAAATATTAATGTGTGGTTGCCTCTCATACGCCCCCCACTGGGCACCTGGCTTGCAACCCAGGCATGTGCCCTGACTGGAAATTGAACCAACGACCCTTTGGTTCTCAGGCCCATGCTCAGTCCACCAATCTACACCACCAGAGGCAAAAGCCACATTTTAATTGGATTACTTTACAGAGTAAGTTATGTTCCAGAACATTTAAAAAAAATATATATATATATATAATTTATTTTTAGAGAGAGGGGAAAAGAGGGAGAGAAGGGGAAGGAAAGAAAAAGAAATATCATTGTACAAGAGAAACAGTGGCTGATTGCCTCTCGCATGTCCCCAGCTGGGGACCTGACCTTCAACCCGGGCATGTGCCCTGACTGGGAATACGAACTAGCAACCTTTCCATCCATAGGCTGGTATGTAATCCAACGAGCCACACCAGCTAGGGCTGGAGTGTTGTTGAAAATAAAGGAACAACATACCACAATTAGTGGAGTTTAACAGCTGGATGTAATAAGAGAAAGAGAGCCCTACTAAAACCTTCAGGCATACTCAAAGATGCATCTCCCTGAGAAGCACCACCATAGGCCACACTATATGAGGGAGACAGTTCACTAAAACAATGCAGCCAGTCTCTAAACAAATAAATAAGCAAATAACAATAGCTCTGGAGAAGGGGTCACCAGTCCCCAGAGTTGCTATATTATCTAAAACATCTAGTTTCCACCAAAAATTATAAGGTATGCAAAGAAACAGGGAAGTATGACCCATACAGTGGAAAAAGCTAGCAATAGATAGCGCTTGAGAGTGACCAAATACCAGATTTAATGACAAGGTTTTAAAGCAGCCATTATAAATATGTTCACAAGAACTAAAGGAAAGCACGATTAATGAAATAAGTGGAAGGTATAATGATATTTTTGCATCAAATTGAGGATATCAATAAAGAGACAAATTATTTAAAAGAACCAAATTAAAATTCTGGAGCTGGAAAGTATACAATGACTGAAATTAAAAAATTCACTAGAGGGGCTCAAAGTCGATTTGAACTGGCAGAAGAACTGGTATGCTTGAAGATAGATGAGGTAGAAATTATGTAAGCTGGAGAACAGACAAAAAAGAATGAAGAAAATGTACACAACAGCAGAGAAGTGTGATAGATTGTTAAGTGCATCAACTTTTGTGTAACAGAAATACCAGCAGAGGGGAGAAAAAATATTTTAAAAGTATAATGGCTGACCCTTTCTAACTTTTTGAAAAACAATGACCTATACATTCAGGAAGCTGAGTGAACTCCAAGGAGGATAAACGCAAAGAGATTCACAGACACATCATAGTAAAAATGCTAAAAGTCAAAGACAAGGAGAAAATCTTGAAAGCAGCAAGAGAAAAATGACTTTGCACTTACAAGGGAACCTTAATAAGATTGACAGCTGACCTCACAGCAGAACCTATTCAAAGTGCTCAAAGAAAAACTTGCTAACTGAGAATCCTATATCTAGCACAGCTAGCTATAAATAGTAAGGACAATTCAAAATGAAGTTGAACTAAAGACTTTCCCATATAAACAAAAACTGAGAGAATTTAATGCTTAAAGATTCACCTTACAAGAAATACTAAAGCAAGTTCTTAAGGCTAAAAGCAAGTGACCTCAGGTAGTAATTTAAATCCACATTAAAAAGAAAAAAACAACAAAGAGCACCAATAAAGGTAACTATATAATTATAAAAGAGTATAAATACACATTTTTTTCCTTAACTGATTTAAAAAGCAATTATATAAAGTATGTTATAATATACTGTTGGGACTATAACAGAAATGCAATATATGTGTATTGAACTTGCCAATAACAGTACAAAGGAATGGGTGGGAGGAAAGCTGCAATGGACTAAAGAAATGACTACAGATGGTAAAGTAATAACTATAACAATGTATTGACAGATTTGTAACTTTATTAGATATAATATATATAATACTACTACAAAAAAGGGGAAGGGAATGGAGCTATATCGGAGTAACATTTCTATATATCACTGGAATTAAGTTAGTATAAATCTGAAGCTGATTTAGATAAATCAGGATTATATGGTAAACCTTAGAGTAAGCACTAAAAAAAATCTTTAAAATTATATTGGAAAAATTATTAAAGAAATTTAAATGCTTCATTAGAAAATATTCACTTAATGCAAAAGCAAGTAGTAAAGGAGGAATACATCAATAAAAGACACAAAAAAAAACCCCAAAAATGGTAAGTCTACACCAAATAATTATGTAACTTGAAATGGGGGCAGATTCCTAGACTCTAGCACCAAAATTGACTCAAGAAGAGTCAATCTGAATAGAACTGTAACAAGTGATAAGCATAAATTAGTAAAAATAATACTACCCACTATGAAGATCCCAGATTCTATCCACTGGAGGACCAGATAGTTTCAACACTAAATTATACCAAACATTTAAGAATAATTAATGATAAATTTTTACAAACTATTCAAAAAAAATAGAAGAGGAGGAACAACTTCTCAGCTCATTTTATGAGGCTGGCAATACCCTGATACCAAAACCAGACAGAGATAACACAAGAGAACTAGAGACCAATATTTCATGAAAATGGAAGCAAAAATCCTTAACAAAGTACTAGCAAACCAAATGCAGCTACATATAAAAAGAATTGTATACCATAAACAAGTGGGATTTATCCCAGGAATGTAAAGTTGGTTTAACAGCCTAAAATCAATTAATGTATTACATCATATCAATAGAATAAAAAACAAAAATCACATGATTATCTCAATAGATGCAGGAAAAGCCTTGACAAAAATCCAACAGCATGTCATGATAAAAACACTCAACAAAATAAGAATAGAAGGGAACTTCCACCTGATAAAAAGCGTCTGTGAAAAATCCAAAGCTAATGTACACTTAATGGTGAAGCACTGGATGCTTCCCCCCTAAGGTCAGGAACCATCAAGGATGCCCCCTTTCACCATTGCTATTCACCACTGTGCTGGAGGTTCCATCCAGGACAATTAGGCAAGGCAGTGAAATGACAGGCATCCATATTGGAAAGGAAGAAGTAAAACTATATATATTCGCTGCTTCCATGGTCTTGTATACAGACCCTAAGAATCCACTAGTGAAAAACAATGGGAACTAATAAATGAGTTAATAAGCAAGGTTGCAGGATACAAGGTCAATATACAAAAACGGTAATTCTATATACCTGCAATGAACAATCTGAAAATGAAATTAAGAAAATTCTATTTATAATAGCATCAACAAGTATTAAATCCTTAGGAATAAATTTAACAAAAGAAGTAAAAAACTTATACTCTGAAAATTATAAAACACTGTTGAAAGACATTAAAGATGATCTAAATAAGTGGGAGACCATTCCTTGTTCATGGATAAGACTTAATATTGTTCACATGGCAGTATTTCCCAAGTTGATCTACACACATTCAATGCAACCCCTATCAGAATCCCAGTTTCCTTCTTTGTAGCAATTGACAGATGATTCTAAAATTCATATTGAATTGCAGGGATCCCAGAATAGCTAAAGTAATCTTGAAAAGGAACAAAGTAGAAAGACACATTTGCTCATGTCAAAACTCGCTAAAAAACAACCATAATCAAGATAGTGTAGTGCTGGCATAAAGACAGTCACATAGATCAATGGGATAAAATTGAGAATCCAGACGTAAACCTGTATATCTTTGGTTAACTGGTTTTTGAAAAGGGTGCCGAGACCACTCATTAGAGAAATGAATAGGCCCTTCAACAAACGGTGCTGAGATGAACAGTGTAGCCACGTGCAGAAGAATGAAGTTGAACCTTTACTTCACCCCACATACAAAAATTAACTCAGTGAATCAAAGACCTAAATCTGTAACACTCTTATAAGGAAACACAGGGATAAAACTTTATGACTTTGGGTTTGGCATAGAGAGGATTCTTAAATCTGACACCAAAAACATGAACAACAATGCAAAATAAACTGAACTTCATCATCAAGATTAAAAATTTGTGCTTCAGAGGACGCCAAGAAAATGAAAAGAAAAAACACTAAGTCACATATCTGGTAAGCCTCATATCTAAAATATATAAAAAACTTTTATAGTTCAGTAAATAAACAGCAAATAACCCAATTAAAAAATGGGCAAAGGATCTGAATAGGCATTTTTCCAGGGAAGACACAGACATGGCCAATAAATACATGAAAAGTTGCTCAACGTCATTAGCCACTGGAGAAATGCAAATACGAACAAGATACCACTTCACCACAATGAAAGCCAACCGCTGGGATGACTAGAAGAAAAAGGCTTATAATATAGTAAGTGTTGGCGAGAATGTGGAGAAATCAGAATCCTCATACACTGTTGGTGGTAAAAGGGTACAGTCACTTTGGAGAACAGTGTGGTAGCTCCTCTAAAGGCAAACATGGAGTTACCGTATGACCCAGAAATTCCACGCATAGGCCTCTACTCAAGAGAAGTGAAAACATGCCTGCAGAGAAACTTGTACAACAAAAAACAGAGTTTATAAAGGTAAAAACCATAATGTAGAACAAAAGAAACGTATATCGGCTACTTACGTGGTGTGACAGCTGGTAGGAACGGGCAGGTCAGGTCCCTCCGGGCAGGCTCCACCGGAAACGAGGGGGGGCCGGTTCCGGAATGTACTTCTACAGCAAGCACAGAAGTCCAAACCTCATCTGGGCAGGCAGGGATGTAAATAAATTTTACTTTCCCAATGACCTTCCGACTCCAGTTTAGGGCTCACCATCCCCATGTTAGTACTCTGTTTTAAGTACTTCCCTTGGCTGGTGTAGTTCAGTGGGTTGCACGCGGGCTATAAACCAAAGGGTCATCGGTTGGATTCCCAGTTCAGGTCTGGTGCCTGGGTTGCGGGCTAGGTCACCAATAGGGGGTGCAGGAGAGGCAACCACACATTGACGTTTTTCTCCCTCTCTCCTCTTCCTTGTCTCTAAATAAATAAAATATTTATAAAAAAATAAATATTTTGGTTCACAGAGCCAAAGGTGGGAACAACCCACGTGTCCATCAGCTAATGACTATATAAAAAAAGGTAGTATGTCAATATAATACAGAATACTTTATAATAAAAAGGAATGAATGATGTCCTAATACATGCTACAACGTGGGTAAACCTTGAAACCATTGTAACTGAAGAAGTTGGTCACAGAAGACCACATATGTAGGATTCCTTTCATATGTTCCTGTCCTCAAAAGAACAGACACATTGATATAAGGAGACCTCATCCAAAGGAACTGTGTGGCCACAGCAAAGAAGAGATTCTCCCGTTACAATATTTACAGCTTTAAATACATCACGTGACAGGCAGTATGACTTGTACAGGACACTTCAACTCTTCTTGTCACTTACTGTACAGTTTCTTTTTTCCACATTAGTTCTGACCTGGATTTGGAAAATGGATTAGATTTTTCTACTTTTTGTAGGCTGTATAACAATCATACAGTGTGAACAAAATGAAATAAATGCATGTAAAATAGAAAAAAAATTCTAGGATAGGGGTATCTATAGAGATAGATAGTAGATGGGAGCTTACTTAGGTTTGGAAAAGTGGGGGTGTGGTTATGGGGAGTGATAGCTAAAAGGGTACAAGGTTTCTTTTTGAGGTGATGATAATGTTCTGAAATTGTGATGGTTGCACAGCACTATGCTAAAAACCATTGAATTGTAGACTTTAAATAGGTGAATTTTAAGGTATGTGAGTTATATCTCAATGAGGTTGTTTGTAAAAAACAGCCTTTAATAAAGTTAAAAATAATATGCCCTGCCTGGTGTAGCTCAGTGGACTGAGTGGGGGCCTTTGAACCAAAGGGTCGCCAGTTCGATTCTCAGTCTAGGGCACATATCTGGGTTGCTGGGCAGGTCCCCAGTGAGGAGCACATGAGAGGCAACCACACATTGATGTTTCCCTCCTCTTCCTCCTTCCCTTCCCCCCTCTCTAAAAATAAATAAATAAAATCTTTTTAAAAATTAAAAATAATAGACATGATTTTATTCCAATAAAACTTTATTTCTAGACATTGAAATTTTGAATTTTATATAATTTTCACAAGTGATGGAATGTTGTTAAAATTTTTTAACAGTTATTTAAAAATGTAAAATTTGCCCCAGCTGATGTGGCTTAGTGGATTGAGTGCTGGCCTGAGCACCAAAGAGTCTAGGGTTCAATTCCCAGTCAGCCCACATGCCTGGGTTACGGGCCAGGTCCCCAGTGTGGGGGCATATGAGAGGCAACCACACACTGATGTTTAACTCCCTCTCTTTTTCCCTCCCTTCCCCTCTGTCTAGGGCTAAATAAATAAAATCTTAAAAAAAAAGTAAAATTTGCCCTGGCCACCTGGCTCAGTTGGTTGGAGTGTCATCCATATACCAAAAGTTTGCAGCTTCAATCCCTGGTCAGGGCACTTACCTAGGTTTCAGGTGTGATCCCTGGTCAGGGCAAGTATGGAAGGCATCTGATCAATGTTTCTCTCTCTCTCCCCCTCTCCTACCCCTTTCCTTTCTCACTGCCTTTCTCTGTCTCTAAAGAAGCAATAAACATATCCTTGGGTGAGAATTTAAAAAAATAATTATGTAAAACTTATTCTTATCTCCCAAACTGCACAAGACCAGTCAGAGGACTGGATTTATGTTGTGGGCCAAAGTTCGCTGATCCCAGATCTAAGTTACCATTTGATAAATGTGCAAGATTGTGAGAGACTGACGCATAGGGAAAGGGATTTTTGTATGACCTTTCTTTAGCCATGATTTTGCCATGAAAATCTCTTACTAATTTTCTTCCTTAAATAGACCCCAAACACAAAGAGGATAGCCAGTATTGTCAGCAATGGCAGAGTTTCTAAACCTTGGCACTATTGACATTTGGCTGGATAATTCTTTTTGGTGGGGGCCTATCTTGTGCATTGTAGGATGTTTAGCAGCATCTCTGGCCTCTACTCACTAGATGCCGGTAGCACCCTTCACCCAGCTCCAGCTGTGACAACTATAAATGTCTTCAGACATTGCCAATTGTCCCTGGGGGGAAAACACCTTCCCCTCTCCTGTCCCTCTTCCCACCACCACCACATTGGGATCTACAGGCAGAAGGAAAGTACACCGTCTGTCCAGCTTGATATACACGTAAGGGACCTGAGGATTTGGGTAAAATGGGGATTCTGACTCTGTAGTTCATTGGTGGGACTGAGAATTCTGCATTTGTAACCAACTCTCAAGTTTTGCCAGTGCTGCTGGTGCGGGGCCACACTGAGTAGCAAAGCAGCTAAGAGAAAGTACATAGGCTTTGAAATAAGACAGACCTTGGCTTCACCGAATTCCAGCTACACTGCTTAAAGCCTGGATAAGACACTGGACCTCAGCTTCCACATTAGTGAAATGGAAGTAATATTACTGACCCCAGGAAGTTGTTAATAAGGATTTGTGGAATGCCTAGTGCTGGGCAGAAAGAAAGGGATGACTATCCTTGGCCTAAAGTAGGAGACTTAGGTCACTGTGCTTGCTGCCACGTTGTGACTTGTTAAGCTGTTGCATCTCATTGAACCTTGAATTTCCAGTGAAAATATTTTTTAAAAAATGATGTTCAAACATTCTGTTGAAAGTTACAGTAGTTTGATCTATGATGACCGAGAGAATTCCACTTCAGAGAATCGATCAGTCTTACTCTCCTGCCCTATTATTATGTTATACATTAGCTGAGCGAAGTGCTAATGCAGGAGATGGCCTGTGCATTTGAAAAAGAGAGAGATGGTACTTGAGGAATTCTTGGCTTTACTGAGGTCACATGTAGGTGGCTTTCTAACAAGGACTCAATTTCAGAACCAGTGGTAGTTAACATATGAACCAGGTTATCTTATATTAATAAGTTCAGACTTTTTGCTGCAGAGATGGGGGAAAAAATCTCTTCTTTGCAATACCTGCTGCATTGCACAATTGGCTCGATGCTTTGGAGGATTTTTCCACTTGAAAGCTTCAATATTTGTCATTTTGAGAAAGTGGGTGCTGAATGTAATTTGCCAGGAGGCGAAATGGTTATATTATTTCTTATCTAGGCTGGAATTTTACTCTAATAATTCAATCTACTAGGAAGAAGAGTCAAATATGAAAAATTTCTCAAAATTGAGGTGTGAGAGATTCTGTTACCATCTTATATTAAAAATAAAGCCTCGTCCTCCTGTTGGTTGATATCCCAGATGTTTCCACATACCCAAGAGGGATTATGATTGATTTAAATACCAACATTACAGATCATTCCAACGTACTAGGGGACATAGAGTTGTCCATGACAGAAGGAACTTTTGAAAGGGAAAAACAGAAAGAACGACTGGTATTTTCAGTAAGATGTTAAATTTTAGACACTCCAACATTTAGACAAATGATTTCCTTCTGGAATGTAAACTCCAGGTGGGCAGTGGTGGCGATTTCGTTGCTTGGTAGTATGTAGTAACAGTGCTGTACGTGAGGGCACTGAGAAACTCTTCTTATTTCAGAAGATTGTTTCTACCTTATTGTTGGGCTCTCCCGTGGGGTTTAATCAGTGCCTGTGGATGGCATGGGTGCCACAGCTTAGGACACGGACAGTCAAGGGTGAATGATGAACGCAGCCGTGCCAGGCTTGTGAAGGCTGAAGAAGGAAGTGGGGCGTACACTGACTAGTGCTGCCATCCATTGGACCCCAAGTCTGCCCTTTTGTGGGAGGAAGGGCTAGGGAATAGCAGTTACTGTGTGCCAGGCATTATGCTAAATGCTTTAAAGGCACACTCACTTGATACAACAGAGACTTGTTTATTTATTCATTCAACAGATATTTACTGAGTACCGACATGGGCCAGGCAGTGAACACGACTTAGCAGTGATCAAGACCTAGTCAGGAAGTACTTGCTGGCATTGGCTTCGTTTTCAGAAGAGGAAATGGAGGCTTGGACAGGGTAAATGGGCTGGCTGCTTAAGCCTCCGTGGAGCCGTTGTCTATTCTGAAAGAAAAGACAGGGACGGGTAGGTAATGGGAGAATAGAAGGGCACACTTTTTAACTCAGTAATGGCCAATGAGGCCGGCAGTTGCTTGTCTGACCCTCTCAATGAGGTTTTCAAGTAAATTGAGTAGGTCTTTGCTTAAGCTCCAGTATCTTCGTTCACAGCCTAGAGGTCATGACCATAGTCTCAGGAGCAACCCGTGTCTCTGCCTCTCACCATGTGAGCAAGCTTAGACAAGTTCCTTAACTCTCACATGCCTCAGTAAAATGGAGACTGTAATAATTCTTCCTGCACTGGGTTGCTACAGGGATTAAAATTAAGTTTTTATTGGTAAATACTTAGACTAGCGCCTGGCATAAGGTCGGTTTTGTATGAGGGTTGTTGCATGAACGGAAGAAAGTGCAGGCCCTCTCATGACTGGGCTCCCTTTGCCACTATGTCCTTGGACTTCCTTGCCTTTGACTGAAATGAAACTTATTTTGTAACAGTTAAGTGTTTTCTAGTTGCAGATTTAACATGCTTTCTGCTCAGAATGGTCTTCCCTGCATTCAACCTGGTGTCATCTTACAACGTTTTGTGTGTCTACATAGATAGCATTTGGCTCACCTCTCTATTCTGAGACCCTTTCGTGTACCCTGAAAAGTTAGTTATCTAACTTCTTTAAAGTCCACCTCCCTCTCCATCCCCCACTCCCCCTGCAGTTCAGTTTCAGAGCAGCCAGTATTTAAAGTGTCAGCGCACGAAAGATATTAAGAGGGAAGGTCCCAGCTTTCCATAGCGCTCACAATCCAGTCAGAGAACAAGGACACAGAGAAAAGACAACACAGAGGAGTGTATGCAGAATCGAATGAGGGTGTTACTGTTAAGAGGGAAATGGGAGACCCCATGCCGTGGGGTGAAGGGGGAGCATTCCCTCCAGCCTCCTTACCACCGGCTTTGAAGGCAGGTTTGTGTCCACAGGTGCCGGGGAAGTGCATTCCTGTCAGTGGATCAGTGGAACTGGCTGAGCAAACACAGCAGACGGGAATCCTGTGGTTTGGGCAGGGAGAGGGGAGAGATGTGTTTGAATTGGTAGGTTCAGGCCACACTAAGGAGCTTGTATTCATCAGTTAACCATGGGAGCTTGGAGGTTTTTCCTAGAAGAGTGATTTAAGGTGGTTGGTATGCGGAATGATTTAGAATGTTTGTGAGTGGGGGATAGGAGAGGTTGGAAATAAGGAACCCTGTTAGAAGACAACCACTTTGGGCCAGGTACATCACACCGAACCTGAAGTTGGGGCTGGGACTAGGCAGATGTAAGGAACTAGTGAATACCGAAGACTGGGGAAGTAGGAGGATGAAGCAAGGGATTAGGGTCTTTTGTGACCAAGAAGGAGCAGAAGACCTATGTATTCCAAGATTCAGGAGGTACCAAGGTCCAGAGTCAGCCCTCGGGCTCCGAGGCCAGCCAAGCAGGAGTTGGGTTCAGGAGGTCAGCACACGTTCCTGTGTCTGGTCCCAGTACTCAGTCAGGGTGTTACCTGTGTAAAACCATCGGGAGCCCTGAACTGGTGTTTGATCCCCTGGCTTCTAGGCAGAACTCCTCTGTGTGATCTTGGACACATCTCTCCCCACCCTAACCCCTCCCCTCAGGCCTCAGTTCTTCATCTGAAAAGATGAGGAAGAACTCGATGTCAAAACCCTCAGCTTTAACAACTTATTTTAGGTAATCTGGGCAGAAAAAACCCATTGCATAACTCCCTCTCTGATATTTCCTTCTTTGGAAGTCATTTCAGGATTTGAACATATAGGTGTGAGAGAAATCTTGACAACAAAAAGACTATTGCTTAGGGGATATGAGCTGGCAGCTTGATAGAAGGCCTAAGTTGGCCTGGGTAAAGCCCCGTCACTGCCACCAGCTGCCTGAGTGGTCTTGGACTGAGCTCTCTAAACCTTAGTTGCCACATCTATAAAATGAGGAGGCTACTAGTATTTTTGTTAAAGGATTGTTTTAAGGCACGAATGAGGCAGACTTTTACAGGCACTTGGCCCAGGGCCTGCCCATAATAATAAGCACTTGGTAAACATCAGCTTCTTATGTTATAAGTTGCGAGTGTGGGAACGAAGAGAAAGGGTCTCCTGCTAGAGGCACTGTGAATTTTTTCCTTTAATCATCTCCTTCATTTTCTTTGAACCTCTCTCAGGTTATCCATGCCTTTGTAATTGCAGACTTTCTACACGATAATTAGTCTAAATATGATGAGCTTTACCCGTTCAAGTATCTTTTACAAAATGTGATATATAATTCGTCTTTATGTAGCTTGGTGTCCACCGTGACAGCAGGATTCTTTTATGATTTCGCCCATAGTTGATTGTCTGCCATTCTTTTGTCCCTGATGTGTCATTTTGAAATTTTTTTCTTTTCTTTGTTTTTTTGATGACTTCTCCAACCATTCATGCTAGTTTTGCTTCCTTACCTAAAAACATTTTTGTGGCTTGTTTAATTTTAATTTCGGAAGTTAAAGCATTTGAGGTCTTAAAGATTCAGAACGGAGTTTTCTCAGAGCTGCTAATCTTTTCAGCCAGCTGGCGACGAGGCTTCTCTGGTTTGTTACAGGAGGGTATTTTCCATCCTCTTGTCTGTGCTTTGTCTAATTTGGATTCGGAATCCATAGGGGAAGGGGGAGGGGTTATACGGGGGATAAGTGGTAATGGAAAAAAACACAATAAAAATAAATCCACATGTTTTAGTACATTTTTACCAATAAAAACTGATTACCAAACTGGTGCTGACTTCGGGGAAAACATCTTTAATCAAACCTTCAGTCACTCCAGGTGAGCTCGTCCCTGTTGCTCAGGCACCACTAGGGGGGGTCAGAGCACATCAGTTCTAAAGGCACTGGGCTTTTCCCTCTTTCAACTCCTTTTTGCTACTTGGCCAAATTTGGACCCAGCTTTGGAAAATTCACAAAACCTTTTTGTTAGTGAGTTAGGTTACTTGCTGCTTTCCCGTCCACCTTGCCAGTTTCAGCCTCCTTGTTTTAGTAGTTTTGATCATTTGACTTTCAGATAAAACTTAAAACTGAAGACCAGAGTAATTACTAAACCTGTCTGAACTGATTCTGTGGTTTTAAATTCACCAAGAGCATATTTATGTAGTATCCTACTCACATTGGTTTGAGATTAAATCAGTCTCATGAATATGTTTAAAAAGTCTTCAGCTCACAGTAGTTCCCATCCATCTGTAGAAATTGTTACTACTCCTACCCACTCATACCTGCACCTTCCAGTGTTGTTGAAGTCAGTGTCATTATCACTAATGACCATGAAACTTCATCAAAAGGCCAAGCTAGAAACAGAATGCTTAAAATTTCTTCTGGGCTAGGGTCTGGGTTCTGCATGAGTTGATTTGCATGAATGGATTATGCTCCAGCTCTGTTATGTGGGGAATTTCTTTGAACGAATGCACTTCTAAATACAAACTACAATTTTTGCAAAGGGCAGGAGAAAATAATTAGTCAGATAATATTTAATCATGGGGTGTATTTCACAATCTGATAATTTTACATCATGATTACATATTTGAAATGCAGCTTCTCTGTGTCTATCTGCACTGAATTCACTGTTTCCTATTTGTAGCTCTGCAGAATTTTTATTTTCAGTATTTCAAGCAATGTAATCATTGGTAATTGCCGAATATCAGTAGCATGCTTGGGGCTAAAAACTTCTATATCTCAGCATTATAAATATCATTTTTGTTACATTAGATAGTTCATTATTATAAATAAGTCAACTCTTGATTATTCAGAGAAAGGAACATGATAGCAATAGCAGAAGCTGAGTAAGGGGGAAAATGTAGAATGCACATGTAAATGAAATGTTTAGTGTCATTTACATCCCCGAAAATGATTTTAAGATATAGAATAGGATAATAAGTATCAAAAGAAAGTCATTCTGGCGATGAAAAACATACCACTTGGTTTATACAAAACCATCTCAAGCTCCTAGACTCAGAGAGTGTTAATCCTGAAAGATCACTTGATGGTTGTGAAAGCTGAGAACCAAAGAGGTTAAGTGACTTTCCCAGCACAGCAGGTTTGGGTGCTTTAGAGCTATTTGACAAGGCTGTGATTGCGCTCGTGTTGTGAGCTAAATTCCAAGGACAGAAATTGTCTTCTTTGCTTTTGGGGGATTGTAGTGCTTTTATAGCGCCGTAATCATATTGTTTCTTTTTGCTTTGTCACCTGTCAGCCGACTTGGGAGTGCCTCAGCTTCTTCTTTTCAAAGCATTGTAAAATGTGGGCATTGCACGGGGCAAAAGAAATTGACAGATGAAGACATGGAGGCCCAAGTTGAGCTGTGTGCCTCTCCCAAGGTTACAGGCTTGTGTGTGGTGGAGGGAGGGGGTTTAGAATGCAGATCTTTTTTCTCTGGGTTCACATGCCAGAAGCTGTGAATGTAAGGACTTTACCCCCTAAAAGGGGGTAAAGTTTTGTCTTGACAGACTTAGCAGAGTTTAAAACGTCCATTTTGTGACTTCCCAAAGTGCTGTGATCCATTTCCTATGTTTCTTTTGTTCTGCGGAAATTTTTTCTTGTTGGTTCTTTGAGATTTAGAGTTCCTTGGCAAAGTATTTTTAGAGAGAGAAATCAGTATGTGTCACCAGAGAGGGAAAATGTATACCTTAAGGCCCAATTATGCCATTAAAATTTTAATAAGGAATATCATAAATTCTCACTTCATCGCAATCATTACTTAGAAGACTGTTCTACTCAGAAGCCTCATCTAGTTATCATCATCATTATCATCATCATCAGCCAATCACAAGCATTTATGGAGTGGCCACAGATTGTGAAGCACTTGCTTGGGTTCTGGGAGGCTTAAAGTAGCCCTTGCCTTCAAGGAGATGGTGATAGGCAGAATCGTAGGAAAAACAGGGAGCTTGGAGCACGATAGACACCTCATTTTTCTCTACATCCTGGCTCATGAATCTGGTGTTGTTTGTGGGGAGGAGGACAAGCGTGAGTTAAAGGAATGGACCTTAGAAAGGTCCGATTGTGGATAAGTGGAAGCACATAGTTTTGCTGACTTGGGAAGGTACGGGCTGGGTTGTAACAAGGCAGGGCGATTGGTTGAAGAAGGGAGGAAGCAATTTCAAAGTGGAAGGCCTTGAAACCAGTAATTTAAATAGATTTTGCATACTAACAGAGATGATTGGAGGACTGGCAGAGGAAAATTACTTGCTATGGTTGATTATGACAGAAATTGACAGGACAAGAGGTTGGAGATGGGATTTTTTTTTCCCCCAAAGAGGAGTCTTTAGGTTTGTGAGATTTTTGCCCAGATTTAGCTGAGTGACATAGGGGTTGTGGTTGGTAGACCAGAGAAATGAATTTCTCTTCTTTTCTTTTCTGCTAAAATCCTGTTTGTATTTGGAGGTTCCCCTTTTTCCTCACGTTGAAAATAATGGCTGATCAGGAGCGGTGTGTCCTTTCATGGCACAGGAACTAACACTACAGTTGTGTAGTTTAAGCGCAAGAACCTGCTTCTGTGGTTTGGGGTCCCACACTGAGTCAGGGAGTGCTGTCTTTACACCTGCATTACTGCCCTTTTTAATCCTCTGATGAACTAACATACTTTTAACATTTTAAAACGATTTTATTTATTTATTTTTAGAGAGAGGGGAAGAGAAGGAGAAAGAGAGAGAGAGAAACATCAATGTGCGAGAGAAACACTGATCCGTTGCCTCTCACAGGTCCCCACCCCAGGACCCGGCCCCCAACCCAGGCATGTGTCCAGACCAGGAATTGGACCTGCGACCCTGCTGTCTGCAGGATGACACCCAACTCACTGAGCCACACCAGTCTGGGTGAAATAATATTTTAATGGAACTCATTATTCACTTACTGTACACCAAAACCATTTTTTTTGTAACTCTTTCCATTGTATTTATCTTGTAAATCAAGGTATTTGGCGTCTGTTTTTTCAAAACGGACAAATAAAAGTTATACTTAGGCTTGTCTCTGGTACCTTCGCATCTTAAATTCTCAAGTCTTCTATAGGAAATCAGTCAGTTAAACCTGGCCAAAGTCAGTTAGGGATAAAGATTGAGAGGGGAAATCCCAGTCCTCCTCGGTTTCCCATTTCTGAACTAACGGTAAACACGTGTTGTGTGTCCTGAGCCTGGGGAGGTGTAGTTCCTTCTGCTGCTCTATCTATAAGGGTGCTAACCTTTTGATGATTTTTGTGGCAAATGCTAGGGCAGTTGGGAGCTAATTAGGAGAAACCCCGATAAGCAAATGCTGGCTTTGTTAGTTCTCTTTCACCTTCGGTGGAGCAGACAGCCAGTCAAATGGCATTCCCTGTGCGGCTGACAGTCTCGTGCCCCAGACCCCTGTGAAACAGACTTGCTTCTCCGGTGGCCTTTTCCAGCTTTGAGTCTTCTCTGTAAAACCGAAGTTTCTCCATGGGTCCTAATTCTTAGGCATTTCACACATGGCAGCCAAATTTGGTTCTCTTTCTTCAAGAAAGTGTCCTTTTTTTTTTTTTTTAGCTGTGGCCTTTTCCCATTAGGTGGCTGGTTTCCTACTCATCCTACATGGTTGTATCAGCAAGTGAAAGGGATTCAGTAAGCGCATGGCCCAAAGGATGCAGTGGAAGAAATGCAGTGTGAAGGCTGCAAAAGCAACAAAACAAATGGTAGTTTTAAGGGTTTCGAGTCTAAACCTGGCCAGTTGTAAGATGACTGTCGTGGATGTTATTCATAAGGCTTCCCCGGTTAACAGACCCCAAGCAGCCCTGCAGGTTATCGGTGCCATTGGCCTCCTACAATAGGAAAGTGCCGCATTCCAGCTACGTCCCGCTGCGGAGGGTAAGTGCTTAGTGCTATTTACTTAAAACGTTCTAGGTTGATAAATTACAAGCACTTCACTCTGGGTATAGCTCATAAATTTAGCCGCTAGAAAAAAATAACAAGCTGGCAGCACTTAGTCCTGTTTATAAAGTTCATACACATCTATCTTTGATACAGGCATAAGTATATATCTGTGAAATAGCACTGCAGACTGTTAAACTAATAGAGAACACAGCCACGAAGCATGAAGCATCATACTTCCAGACTCACCACCATTAGCCCCTCGAAGGGCATCTTGAGGACAAAGGCTGCAGAGTGGGAGCTCACCTGCTGTGGAGTCCAGATTTGTGCTCCTTCTTGCCTTTCTTTTCCCTGCATATCACCTTACTCCTTCCCTCCACCTCTCTTTCTGTCTGCAAAGTGAGCCTCTGCCTCTTAGCTTCCCTCGTCTTCACTAGGCTGAGATGAAGCAAGGAGCTGTTGTAGCAGTGTATGTGGGGCAGTTTGAACACCGTGGCCAGGTGGAAAGAGATGGTTAAATTCTGGGTTTAAATGAATGTTTAATCAAAACCAGGAGCTGTTCTATTTTTTTGGCAATCTGTTCAGGAAAAACGGCAAACCCTCTGACAAACGAAATGGTCTTTAGGTTGTATACGTGCAAAGCCTGAAAGGTTTCTTGTGCAATCAGGCACAGAAAAGGAAATATTTTAATAAGAAAATAAAGTGCTTGTGGCTTCTTAGAGATGTGGCAGGTATTGTTAGGGGATGCATGGCCGCTCAGAATGAGTGACTGAACAGCGTGGTCCCTAATCAGCCGTGGAGGGCTGTCACATGCATTGGGCTGAAGCTGCATACTTCGTGCTGCATTGAACATTCAGTACTGCAGATAGGATAATTATGCCGCCTGTCAGATACTAGGAAAGTGCAGAGAACATTCCTTCACTTTGCAACAGCTTAGACCCAAGTAGCAGACGTGCTGTTCCCTCCAGCTGGCGTGACCTCCTGTTCTCAGCCCCTGTGTCACCAGAGGACCAAGTACTGCTTGGCTTTCAAGACCCCGCTCAGACAGCGTCTCCTCAGCGAAGCCCCTCACCCCCAGGCCTGAGCTGTGTTCTCAAAGCACCCTGTTCTGTTTGCATTTACCAGGTTGCATTTCTGTTATCCATTACCTGTCTTCCCTGTCAGACAGAAATAGGGACAGTGTCTTGTCCTGAATTCATCATTTATCTCTCGTGTTGAGCACAATGACTAGGATGTAGTGGGTGCTCAATAAATGTTTGTCAAATGAGTGATAGCACGGTTAGTTCAACGAGAATTGATGGTGCCCTTTCTGATCTGTCATCCATCACCCATGGAGTGAAATAGGACTGGAGGCTTTAAACAGTGCCACTTGAGACTATAAGGAGTGGAGGCAGGGTTAGAATGAATAATAACTACCTTTTATTGAGTATTTACTATGCATAGGGCACTGTCTTAGGATTTTAAATTGTATTAATGCACTTAATCCTTTGATCAGTCTGCTAAGACAGGTTCTGTTTATTATCCCCATTGGGAAGTATAAGAAAGTGCAGTAACTTGCCCAAGGTCACAGAGTGACAGAGCTGAGATTCCTGTCAATGTTACATAACCTATCTGTGCTCTTTAGACTTGTTCCTGGAGAGAATCAAGCCCTCCTATCCTGAGGCATCCGTCTTATGTAATGATTTAACTTCTTTCCTGTATATCTAGAATGGTACTCGTTATAATCCATCCTTGGGACACAGGAGAAAACAGTCACTCAGATAACTTTCTGTGTTCTCTGGTTCCCATGAGAGAGGCAGAGGAGATAGTTTACAAAGAATTGCTTTTAGATGTTCTTTAGGTCCTTTCGGAAGCACAGCAATTGATATTCTCCAGTCAAGCCAAACTACAATACTTTCCCTTCCTACAAGGACCATGTAAGCTTTTTTTGTCTCTAGACCTTTGCATATGCTATTCCTGCTGCCTGGAACATACCTCCTCGCTCACTCCTCCTTCCCCACAGTGGGAGTCAGTTTAGATGCCAAGTTAGGGGGTTCCTTATTGGGCGTCCCGACAGCCTCTGTGTCCCTTTGGGGCACTGACAAGGGCAGTAGCGCTGCAAACCTCACCTGGAGTGGATTTTCACATGGGGTGAAGGAGGTGATTATTTGTTCCTGACTGGCCCATGCCCGAGACTGTTCTGTGAGGGCAGGGGCGATCTCTTTTGTTCCGTCTGCTGTACCTCGGCTGTTGCTTGGACACATTGGGTGTTCACCAGATATTTGTCAAAGGAGTGGATGGCAGGAGGTTCATTTTGCTTTAAGTTTCCGAGCCTTGAGTTTTTGAAGTAGTCAAGTCTTCCACGGGACAGCCACTGCTGGCCATGTGTTTTATGTCCACACTTGACTGGGCACCGTGGGGAATGGAGACACGACGGATGCTGCTCTGTCCTGAGGTGCCCACCATCTAGCGAGACATTCAGGTGTTCAGATCGCTTCCTATCGTCGGCACAGTGCGGTGAGTCACTGACGAAACTCTAAAGACGAGCTTGGTCACATTCTGGTGAGCTGGCTGCCACCAAGGCAGCCCCATTCACAACCTGAGACCTCCCTTCACAGGGTATCCTGAGAACCACTTTGAGCAACTGTGACCAATGGTTCTTGTGTGTTAAGAAGTAGAAACCCAGATTAGGATGACTAAGCAAGCCTCATGCATTCCAGGGAGGGCATGTTGGAAAGTGCATCCTCAGGTAAGTAAACAACATGTCGGTGGTTGGATTTAGCCTAAAAGAAAATTTTTAATTACTTAAAGATTGAACATTTTATTTTAGCTAAGACTTTAAATCAAATGTATTTAGGACATTTTACCTGGTCTCCTCAGGCATCTTAACTTATCTTGTCTTAAATTTAATTGCTCATCTGTTCCCCTTGAAACTTGCTGCTTCTCCTGCGGTTCTCTCTCTCCTTTAGAGGAACCACCTGGTGCCCAAGCCAGAAAAGCAGGTGTCCTTGATTCTTTCTCCTTGGGTCCCTGCTGGCATTCAGGCACCGGTCCTGTGACTGCCTTCTTCCCATTCCTCAGGCTGTCTTCTCTCCCTCCCACTGCCTTTGTTAAGACAGGAGTTGGCCTCCTTTCTGTCCTTATTGATTCTAGGCTGTTTTCCCCCAACTCATTCTCCACCCTGTCATCAGCGCACATCCCAGAATCTGATCCGACCCCATCGCTCCTCTGCCCAAGTCTTCAAAGGCTCCATGGGCAGCCACCTGGCCCCACATTGTGCCCCGCTTTCCACCACGCCCCCTCCTGAGTTCAGGCTGTCTGTTTCAGCTCTACCAGATGACTTGCAGGTCCCTGTAGGTATTATTATCTTTCTAAAAAACTTATTTCCTTCCCTTTTTTTATCTCTCACTTGTTGTCTAAAGCCTTCTCTGGCCTGAGTCCTTGCTTGAGTCTCCTGCATGGACCATGCTTCCACCATTTGGCATCCTCAGTGTCTGATCTTGCTCAGCATAGAGGATGTGCCTTGTAATGCTTTCTGAAAGAGTAAATGAGAGGCAGCAGAGGCATTAACTCACATTGAGTTATAAAGGATCAGTATCAGGCTCCTCTGAGAATGGGTTTTATTTTACGGTGGGAAAAGAGTGTTAAGATACTGGTTACTTACTGAAAAAGGTGGCTGGGGAGTTCTAGTGGCGAGGACCCCACAGAGCAGGAAAAAAGGTGACCGAGGCTCTAGGGTTGCCCACTCTGGATCACCGTGAAAAAGGTCAGCATCTGCTTTAGCAGGCTGCCGAAGGGTCGGTGGCTCAATTTCCTTATTTATACACAAAGGATGGTCTCCAGTGGGTAGGCCCAGTAGGTAGGCTGATTTCTAGCTCTGACATTCTACAGTCCTTCGAGCCAAAGTTAAAAATCTAAGTAGGGCATTTTGAACCAGTGTGAGAATTTTTCCCCCTCTCCTCACTTTATTGTCAGCTCCATGAGAACAAAGACATTGCCTCTGCATTCAACACAGAGAGTTTTGCATTTTAAAAACAAAGAAGTAGAAAGGAACACAAGAAAATTGCATTAATATGATATTATGTTTGAGAATTTAAACTCCCAAGTCCGGAAATTCACTCGTCCTTGTTTTTGCAGCTTCTCTTTATATGCCCAGCACGTCCCGTTTACAGACGGCCCCTTTGCGCCAAAGCCCGGCCTGGCCATGGTTGTGCGATACGGAGGATTTGGAATTGTTACCTTGATCTTTTTGGCCCTTGGGTGTTTAACTTCTCCAAGTTAATGTCTGTTCTTTAGCGTTACATTATCTTGTAGCGAGGTAGTCATTTATAATTTATGTACTATGTACTGGCTTAAAACAGAGACAAGAGAATAATCACCATCCCGAAGGTTCTAGTTTTCCAAAATAACATTTCTTCTGTGAAGTCTGCCTGTAGGAATTTAAACTTGCCTGTGAATTAAAAAACCCTTTGTCCTACTGTCAAGCTGGGAACTGGGTGTGCCAACAAGCCTTATTAAGCCTCACAAAAAGGGGGAAGGAGCTCATCTTTTTAAAATAAAACTAGTCAATTTATTCTACACAACATAACTTCTAAAGACTTCAGCCTTTGTAGTGCTCCAGGGGCCTCATTAAAGTCGCAGAGAGGGGACAGGGGCAGAGTGAGAAGGACAGGTAGGAGACATGGCCCTGGTGAAGGACAAAAGCCCACACGTATGTCAGCCAGTCGTCTGCTGCGGTTTTGGTGTCCTTCCATGTAGGCTGCCACCGGGCTCTCCGACTTGGACCGCAAGCACGGAAGAGGGATGGGCTGTGATGTTGAGCACCTCATAGAGAACGCACGGCTCATTCACGTGTATTGAAAACAGAAGACCTGCTAGAAAAATCCTCTGTAGAATCAGGTTTCAGCAAGAGCCAATGAGATACTAGAAGTCTAACTTACTTTTTCTGTTTTGCTCTTATACCAAGTCTCTAAACCCTGATTCCCCCCCCACCTTTCCTTTTTATCATGCATCTGCAGTGTGCTAGGAACTGGGTGGAGATTTTCAGTGAGGGCAGAAGGACTGGTGTGCTAATTAAGGGAAACAAGTCCAGTGGTCTTGCTCTTCTAGTGTCTGGTGACATTGTAACTGAATCTCAAGATTGTCCTTACTATGACCACCGACACTGTGATGTGTCTCATATGCTCATAACTGTACCCGGTGTACATTTGAATGTCCACCTGGTACTCGGGGGCACTTGGGGGTAGGGGGTGAGCAGCAGCTAAGGGGTATGGGAACATCTTGGGTGATTTAACTTGAAAGCCACAAGGTGGCAACATTTACTAAACCAATGGGCATTTTCTTCCCCTGTGAAGATATTGAACTTGCTTTTCCAGCTACAAGATTGAATAGCTGAGGAAAGGATTTAGCAGCCATTGCTTCAGGTCCTTTTGAAAGGGAGGCTATAGGATAAGTACAGTACAGTATATTGGAGTCTATTCATCCCCTGGCTCAAACACTGAGCGTTTGAAATTGCTCTGTGTAACTGTGGGCAAGTTGCCTCCACTTTGGCCTCAGTTATTCATCGTGATGGGAGAGAACTTTGATTGGACTGACTTCTCTAGTTTTTTCTTTTCTCCATGATTTATGACTTTGGTTACAACTTCCTTTCCTATGTTGCTTAAAAAAAACAAAGCAAAACAAAACTAATAAAAGCAGCCTTTAAATTAAACACACACACACACAACACTACTAACCTTTTATGAAAGGGCAGGGTTATGATTTTTTGAAAAATCAATGACCAAATCTCAAGGAAATTAATATCCCTAGAAGCTAGCCACCTCCCTGGGTTAACTCGAGAGACTAGACTCTCCTAAATGAGGATGCTTATTCACCAGCTGCCCTAAATTAGCTTTGGGGATATTAAGGTCTATAAGGAACTGTCCAAGGGAAGTACTGTGTACGCTTTGCAGTGATTAAGCCATTAAACTCTAATTGGTATTTTCTCACTCGTGGTTCTGCGTAGGAAGCTTGAAAATGATGCAGGAATTCTCCGCTCCTCAGCCATCTTAGCGTCATCGCCACGCTTGGGGATCCAAGAGCAGAGAGTACAGAGAAGAGGTTTTGTGAGAGCGGACTATGGCTTTTGCTCACCCTGTTTTCCCCTGTGGTGTGTTGTATTGCAGATGAAGTGGAAAGGGAAGGACCTATTTGACCTGGTGTGCCGGACCCTGGGGCTTCGGGAGACCTGGTTCTTTGGACTGCAGTACACCATCAAGGACACTGTGGCCTGGCTCAAGATGGACAAGAAGGTTGGGCTGGAACTGGATGAAACCAGTGGGGCTGGTGTGTGCTCTGGCCCTGCCGTGAGCACGTGCCCAGGGTATTTGCTCATCATGGGGCTTGATGGATAGAGGGCAGAAAAAGGGGGCAAGTCCTGCAGAAAGCAGGTCCTCGAGATGCCCCAGGCCCTCTACTCCTCACAGGCCCTCCTGGGCAAGCAGAACGAACCAAGATCTAACTGTCGCGATCCCTGGCCTCTTTACTCACGGTCACCAGGCTGATTGCTTCTGGCTTTATGCTGCTCAATTTACTGAGCCACTGGGCAGGCTTTATGAATAAAAATTACATATGTATGTTTATAACATATGTCTTTGAAAGATGTTCTTGGGGCTCATGTGCTTATGAAATTTTAAAAGCTTTTTTCAGAAACACCACGGCCCAACTCAATTTAATCATTAACGCGGTCTAAGGAATACAGAGTTCCCTGGTCACTGGGGAAGGAAGACTGTTCATCTACCCCATGATTTTCTGGGGCTTCTGAGGCCTGGACAAGTACGGGTAGCCAGCAGTTCTAGCGTGGCTTAGAGAGGAATACTGCCTAGGGAAACTGCCTCTGTGTGGGTTCATACATGCGTACAGAGACATGCTTACCTACTTACCTGCCTACCTACCCAAGAAGATAGGTGAGAATGGCCATATGCTTTTGTCAGTAACTCTTAAAAGATACCTGAATCTCAAAGTAGGTCAGTGTCTAATTCTTGCCCCAAATGGAATCCCCTGTAATTGCCCTCCTGAGTTTATTACCTATCACATGGCACGATAAACAAGAAAAGCCTCCTGTCTTTTATCAGTTTGACTTTAGACTAAAGTGTTCATCTACACACTAATCTGAATCTACACATTAGAATTCCTGCTGATGATAAATTTCATGTGCTAATTCCCAATGCCACGGAGATCAAAGTGCCCCCTTGTGCCAACGTTAGCAAGGTTGCCCTAGGTCGGGTTAATTTTGAATCTCCTGGGCACCACCAATTAAAACGTGGGCACAGGCATGGAAAGTTAGCTATCAAAGACAGCAGAACTTTCTGTGTCTTTTTGTGATTCTCGGCAAAGTAAAATTTTAAATCATATGCCGAGTGTCGGCCGAATGGATATTGGATCAGGGGCATCAAGAGCCACAGCCCGCTGCTCAAAGGAAATAAATTATGGTGACACGTGTGAATGGAGACCTGGGGCCTGTCACATGGCATGCTCATGGCCTGCGACAAAATGAATTCTGCAGAGCAGATGGTTCGGGCGTTTCAGTGGGCGGGTGAAATTGCTGGAAGATTAAAGGCAGTGTGGTTTACTGACTGTGCTCAAGTACTTTGTGGGGCATCTCTAGAGGGTCCTGAAAACAAAGGGTTGCCACGATGGACATGTTTCACTTCTGTTGCTTAGTTAATGTTTAACTGATGTCCCAAAGATTTAGTTCATCATCCTAAGCTCCGTTCCAATGTGGACTTAAATGTTGGGAGTTGGCAGCCAAAAAAAAGAGAATAAAGACATATTCCATGACTTCAAAAAAAAAAATTTAAAAACATTCAGCCTGCCATAAAGGGTAATGTCCAAGACCTTTGAGTCACACATTTCTAATTTTCAACTCTCTGTGGCCTTGAGAACATTTGTGCCTAAATCTTAGCTTCACTCGCCCCTTGGGGAGATTAATTAACTTGGTACAGAAATGCCATTTGAATGGCATTACAGGAGGTAATGCATTACCTCTCGTTATAGATGGTTTTGTGACAACTTCACACTGAAGAATCACACAGCCTTTAGTAAATGTGATGGATTTAGAGGGGAAAAAATATTTGTACACTCCCTGAAAAAGTTTCTTTGATGAGGGCATGGGAGAAAGAGGTGCCAACATAGTTTGTTTGCCTTTTGCTCTGCAACTGTGCAGGTGCTGGATCATGATGTTTCGAAGGAAGAGCCAGTCACCTTCCACTTCCTGGCCAAATTTTACCCTGAGAATGCGGAGGAGGAGCTGGTTCAGGAAATCACGCAGCATTTATTCTTCTTGCAGGTACACTAGTGTGTGCTATCCCCCTCGTTATGGGAAACCTCCCTCAGCCCTGGTTGCAGGGGTGGCCTGGATGACCCCGTTGGAGCTGACCAGAAAAGCTTCACGTTGTGAAAATGCTCCATCTCTGGAAAGTTAGACCTTTTGGTTCTGTAATGGAAAAAATCTTCAGACTAGAATTATATTTGAGTGATGAGAATTGGTGTCAGATGAAATTGCAAAAGTGTGATGTTGAAGTGGCTGGTGTGGCTCAGTGGATTGAGTGTCAGCCCGTGAAATAAAAGGTCGCTGGTTCGATCCTGTCAGGGGACACGCCCGGGTTGCGGGCCAGGTCCCCAGTTGGGGGCGTGTGCGAGGCAACTGATCGATGTTTCTCTCTCACATTGATGTTTCTCCCTATCTTTCTCCCTCCCTTTCCGTCTCTCTAAAAAGAAATAAAATGTTTTTTAAAAAATGAAAAGGAATGGGTACAAGTAGCTAGCTAATTTGAAACCTCTTTGAAGAGAGATCCTGTTTTCTTCTCACTAACTTGAAAGTACTCAAGAGCTGCAAAGGAATCCCACAGAGAGCCTTGTGAAAAGTAGTTCTCCCAGAAGTTCAAAATCTGTTTTCATTAAGGTAGGACTTCAGAACTCCGGGGACACCTGGTTGATCCTGCGAGTGTGGAACTTCAGACGGTGTGCTTTATGCTACTGTTTGTCCATAATTGTCTTATTCCTCCCTGACTCCCTCATGGATTACAAGCCCCTTAAAGGCAAGGCTCATAGAGTGCACACTGGGCCTTCCACACGCAATCGATCAACCAAATGGAAGAAATGAGGAGACCCATAATTACAGGTTCGAAGACAGCTAGTTGACCACCTGAGGGCACAGCGAGGGCTGGGTTAGTGTGAGGATGAAAGCCTTGTCGGTTTTGCTTGTGTCCTTACTGCTTGATCAGAGTGCTTCCCCAGTTTTCACGGTTAGTTACTACGGTGATCGGCGCCGGAGCTGCGTGTGTGCCCAAAGGTGCCCACTCTCAGTGACAGAAAAGATCGCAGCAGGGATGTTAATTAGGTGATTTCCCAGAAGTAGATGCATAGTCTGTTACACAGTCCTCCTATGATTAGTGTGAGCCTCAGATTATTGTGTTTAGAAAATATTAAGTTAAATGTGGTAAAACCCCCCAAATAATTTTTTTAGCCTCACCTGAGTACATTTTTTCATTGTATTTTAGAGAGAGGTGAAGGGAAAGAGAGAAATATTGATGTGACAGAGAAGCTTCAATTGGTTGCTTCCCCCAGGCACCTGGATGGGGGATTGGGCCCACAACATAGGTATATGCCCTGATCAGGATTTGAACCCACAACCTTTTGGTTATGGGACGACACTTCAACCAACTGAACCACACCGTCGAGGGCCCCCCGGGTAGTTTTTTTAGCAAAGAAAGGTTTGCAAAAAAAAAAAAAGTGTGTACACACACACACACACACACACACACACACACAGGTCTGTTCAGAAAGTATCCATCCCTGTAATATAAAAATAGAGACCTTTATTGAAGAAGATACAAGACATAAGAAACATTGGACATAGGACAATAATGTCTCAGTCCTCTTCAAAGTAGGCACCTTGGGACCTCACACAGTTCTCCCAATCACCATCAGCTGCCTCATCATTTTTTCCTGAATTTCTTCGACAGTCTAAAATCGCTGCCCTTTCAAAGGCAATTTTAATTTTGGGAAAAGCCAGAAGTCGCAGGGCTCCAAATCTGGGCTGTAGTGGGGGCTGAGTACCTGGGTGATTAGAAGTTTCACCAAAAAACTCTGCATGAGGTGTAATGCATGAGCAGGTGCGTTGTCATGATGAAGCTGCTAGTCACCAGTTGCCTTCTGAATCACCCCAGTAATTCCTGCAAAGGAATGTTCAAAATTAACACAAAATTTGACACAGGTTCATTGCTGTAATCGCTCAGTCGTTTTGAATGCGAAGGCCACACAGTACACATGCTCACTCAACAGCGTCTACTGCTGACTAGTACAGTGAAGTCATCGTTGTTCACACATGCATATTCTAGGCTCCTCTCCTTGGCTGCCAGGTTACATCGATGATGTGCAAACTGTTCTCTTTCTATTAACAATGGCTGGACTTTTTACAGACAGACCATGCACACTACCCCCGCCTAAAATTTTCCACTTAAAGGGAAGCCCTTTCAGTTTTTCTGTGATGTTGCATTTTTCCCCTTTGAAAAAAAAACAAGGGATTAGGAAGTGACACTGCTTTGAAGGAAACCACATAATGACCCCCTAGGCCCCAGAATGTCCTAGTGTTACGGGGGTGGCTTTCTTGGAAGCTCTTGGAAGCAGTGCCCATCCCTCATGTGACTTTGGCTTCATTTTCCCTCGCACTGAAATGTCGGAGCGTTTTTGTGGCTGAGCAAGGCAAAATTTACTACTTTTATGAATCTGGTGACTGTTGACATCTGTGGAAAGCCAGGTGGCTTCCCTGTGGTGTTTATTTTGGTGTGTCCCACTTCATGTGGCTGTCTTGCCTCTGCGTCTGGAACATCACACACTGCACCATTCTAAGAAGTTAAATGCAGTGAGATATGTTAATTCGGCATTATGGCTTAAGAATTATATTTCCTGGACTTCACGTGTACTTAAAAGTTTAATCAATCACACTTTATTGCTTCCTTTTTCCTTAGAGCATGCATATTGAAAGTGATGGTTTTTTTCCGCAGTCATAACTCAGTGGCCTCGCTGACTTTTATCTCGTGTTAAGACTTAAAAGTAGACTCCATTTCCTCTAGTGCTGCGTGTGCTCAGCAGGGGCCCTGGGCTGCAATCACCACCAGGGCTGCTCCTGACACTTGTCAAGTTCACAGCTCTCTTCTGTCACAGCCCAGATGTTAGTCTCCGTTTTAACTGGGAAGGTTGTTTTCCCTCTTCAGCATTTGATCATGAACAGAGCAGATACGAGTTTTTTTACGCATGGCCATCTTACCAGTAAGTTCTCTGTGGCTGAACTCACAACCTGTCTGCAGCAATAAAAAAAAAATGGCACCCTTTGTCAGAAAATCATTAACAGGCTGGTTTGGCAGCCGGCATGAGCACCCCTGCAGCCATCTGCTGTGAGCAGCCTGCACGGCCCACTTCCATGCGCACAGTGTCACGTCTGCCTTGTTGCCCTTTCAGGTAAAGAAGCAGATCTTAGATGAAAAGATCTACTGCCCTCCTGAGGCTTCTGTGCTCCTGGCTTCTTACGCTGTCCAGGCCAAGGTAGGCTCAAAGAAGAAAAATGTATTTTTCCCGGGCGTTAACATGTGTCGCAGGGGCACTCCAGTCATCTGTGACTTGGGATTCTCTAGACTTCAGAGAGACTTTCCCCAGCAAGCGAGAGGTCGTGGAACTTGTGAACTGGGGGAACCAAGTGTCGACGTTTCACTTCTGTATAATCTTGTCAGTGTGTGTGTGTGTACAAGTAAGTGTATAGCTTGATACATTTTCTTTGTAACCTCATTGTGCACACAGCCAGGAAAAATGAACTTATGATGTCCAGTTTGGGACAAACATGGCCTTTAGTTCAGAAAGGCCCGGGTTCTCATTCCAAACCCATCTTCTAAGGACCAGTAGCCCTGTCGTGTGGGGACCTCACCACACCCTAGAGAGTGCCCCGCTCCACCCACCCTGATGGGCGTGCCACCTTGCTTACGGCCGGGCACTGCAGGCTCTTTGGCCCACGGAGCCCAGCTGAGCTCTCTGGATAGCAGAAAGGCGTTCCCAGAGACGTCACATCCCAGTGAGAGACTGTGAGGTCCACATGAGAGTGGAGGGAAAGGAGACGGATGGTCTTGTGTTTTTATGAGACCAATTACTGGGTCAGCCCAGGGGGCGTGATGTCCCTCAGGTTTCCACTTCAGTCACATGCCACTTTCTCTTGGTCTCTCTGCTCACCGCCTGTCCCTGCAGCATGAGAAATCCCAGAATTAGGACAACTTGATTACTTTTGTGATTTTGGGTCATCTTTTGTTATTATTTTCCTTCTTAGTGAGAGGTGTCCATAAAGCCATTTCCCTGTAGTGTTAGAAAAATTAATACAATTTCAGATCAAAGTCAGGAAATAACTAGCCTGTCATTTGGAGGGGGGAAAATTCTGTACATACTAGCCAGGCAGACAGAGTACCAGAGTCATTTGGTGACTCGTAATCATTTGGTGACAGGTCTAATATTTGCTGAGCGTCCTCTGGCCTGAGGAGGGGGCAGTGTTGACCCTGTCACTGTACAGACACTAACGCAATATCTGCCTTCAGTGATGTGCCCGAGGTCTTTCGGGTAATCTTGGGGGAACACTAAAAAAGCAGGCGGAATTCATGGCTTTGGGATGACATTTTGTGCCTCCCCTACTTCACTGCCCAGCAAAATGAGTAATTGAAAAATACAGAAAGTGGGCCTTGATTCAACTAAAACATATGCTTCCTTTTAGGCTTTGATTAAGAATATTAATAACAGGAAAAATGTGTCCTTTCAATCAGTATCACCCTGACAGTGATGAAGCAGTCATTGTCGCTCTCATTAAATCCGAGCACTTCCTGGCCCGGAATCGGGTTCCTTTTTAGCACGCTTTCTCCCCAGCTGAGAGGAGACCCAGCTCTCAAGGACACTACCTCTCCTTGAAGGGCTTCCAGCTCAAAGGCTATGTTTTCTTTGCATGGATTTTGGGCCACAAATTCAAAGGCCACCTGTGGGAAAGAAAAAACTTTTCTGGGAACCAGCAGATGTTTGCTTAAACAGATTTCACTGTAGGAAAGCCCTACTAATTTGGGTCCTACTCATTTAGAGATGAAAGTGATTCACAGAGAGCATATGGGGTTCATATGGAGGAGGCTGTTCTGTTTTTTCCGGTGTAAATTCACAGGATCTCACAAATAAAGCTAATCTATGATTTTGAGTCTGCATTTGGGAAAATAAGGATTATTATATAACATGCTTCCAGTTTCCAGATCTGCTACTTAACATTAAAAGGATATTCCTGACTACAGTATTAATAAGATCTTACATGCCTGTAGTGTTTTACAGTTTTACAAAGTGTTTTAACATGAATATTTCTTGCGATACTTAGTATACAGCCTTTGCAGTAAGCCAAGCCTTGAAAGTATTGTGCCTATTTTACAGATGAGTAATTTAAGGCTCAGAAAGGAGTAATATAATTTGTCTAAAGTCACAGTACTTTAGATGAATTCTTTTTTAAAAACTGGGACTTGCACCCCACTGCTTGATGGACAGGATTTGAAGCAGAACAGAGCTAGAGAGTGGAGCCAGGGTGAGAGACCTGGTGTCTCCCTGGCCGACGCGCTTTGCTCCTGCGCCTCACTGTCTGTCTGGCGTTGGAGGGAGGCCCCTGGGCGGCATGCACTGCCATCGCCTGGGTCCCAGATTCGCCGACATAGTCACATTGGTCCAAACTTTTCAGTCAATTGTACTGGTTCCTTCCACTAGGTTCAGTGTGTTTTCTTCCACAACCTTCCTGAAACAGAAAGGAACTTCAGAAGTATGGAGGGGAAAGCGAATTGGGCTCATTAACACATGGAATGTAATTATCCACAAATGTATTCATTACAGTGTTTTAGCTGTTTGAATGATATAGACACAGTTAATTCCGAAGCATAAAGAAACAATTACCCTCAAAGTATAAATACAAATATTAATCACATGGTTCAGTTAACAAGAGCCACATTTCTTGGTTGGAGTTGGAGTTACACTTGAATCAAAAGTAGTGGCTGGTTTTTCGGTGCAGTCGGGTGGCAAGAGCAAACTATCTTGCAACATTGCGGGCCACCTGTTGGGTTTTATATTGATGATTTGGTGTTTGGAATGTGTTCTTGGTAAAAATGACTTTGGGAGAGAATGGTATACAGTTTATCCGTCTCACAGTGCTGGCATGCAGGCTCCTAGTGTTCAGAGGGAGAGAAGAATGGTGGGAGAGGAGAATTACTGTTTCTTAGTAAGTATTCTTGGATATAAATTAAGGAGAGAGCGCCACAAGGCAATGAAGAAGTTAGGTGTATGTAAAGTGTATCTAGAGTATCAAGAGACTAGGCTGGAGATATCTGTAAGGGGCTAGATCATAAAAGGTTTTAACTTTATCCTGTGGGTGACAAAGAACTAGGAAAGGATTTATATTTTAGACAGATGTTTGTTGGCTTACTGAAGGGCATGTGGGAGTGAGAGACAAGTTTGGAAACAGGGAGACCTGTTAGCAGGCTGTGGTAGTCGTCCTGGGGAGAGACCATGAGGTTCACACCTCAGACAGTGGTGAGGTGATTAGGAGGAGACTGGCTTAAAAAAATCCAGAAGGTAAAAGTTGATATAAATGGTGCTATACTCTGTATATCTTTTCTACAAATCCTTTTACAGAATGATGTTTTTTCCCCACTCAACATTGATTAAAAGATGCATCTGCGTTTTATGTATAGACTTAGCTCATTGATTCTAACCACTGTATGGTAACCATTGATGAATAAACCTAGCTTATTTATCCATCCCCCTTCTGAGGAAGAGGTAGCTTTAGTTTCTACTTTTCCCCTGTTATAACCAGTGCTTTACTAAAAATCCTTTTATATGATTTTTGGTATAAATGTGCAAAACCTTTCTCCCTTTAAGGTAGATTTCTAGAAGTAGAATTAAATAAATATCCCTGAATATAAAGAACTCTTAAGTGTATAAGAAAAAGTTAGCAGAAAAATGGGCACAAAGGATGTGAACAATAGGCACTTTAGAGAAGAGAAAACAAGAACGATCAGTAAATTCAAAAAGACGCTCCGCCCTGGCCAGGCGCTCGGTTGGTTAGAGCGCCGTCCTGATGCACCTAGTTCGCAGGTTTGAGCCCAGTCAGGGCACACAGAAGAGACAACCAGTGAATGCGTCAATAAGTGAACAACAAGCCCCTCTCTCTCTCTCTCTCTCTCTCTCTCTCTCTCTCTCTCTCTCTCTCTCGCTCTCTCCCTCTCCTCCCCCTGCCACTCTTTTTTGCTCTCCCTGATCCCTTTCTCTCTAAAATCAATTAAAAAATATTTCTAAAGAAAAAGATTCTCAATCTCACTAGTAATCAAAAGAAAGAAAAATTAGAGGAACAAGAGGTAACATTCCAAACCTATAAGGTTGACAAGGATACTGAATCTGTAGAAGCACCATTTAAGCTCATTTACTTGCTGGAAGGGGCTGTGAGCTGGCGTAACCTCTGCAGAGTGCTGGGTGTGGAGACAGGCCCCAGAGTTCCCAAGTCCCACTCCTCAGCGGCTGTGCGCAGTAGGGACTCCTGCACGAGGTGCCCTTTTCACTCAAAACTGTCCAAACAGCCCTGGCTGGTGTGGCTCAGTGGATTGAGCGCTGGCCTGTGAACCAAAGAGTCACGAGTTTGATTCCCTCCCAGTCAGGGCACATGCCTGGGTTGTGGGCCAGGTCCCCAGTTGGGCGTATGCAAGAGGTAACTGATGAATGTTTCTCTCGCACATCAACATTTCTTTCCCTCTCTTTCTCCTTCCCTTCCCCTCTCTCTAAAAATAAAATAAAATCTAAAAAAAAAAAAAAAACTGTCCAAACAGGTCGACCCATCTCATTTCTTTAAACTGCTTTTCATAAAAAGGAGGGACTCCAGATTGTTTAAATATCTCTTTATCAGCAGACATTTAGATTTGTTTTTTTTATTATTTTTTTCTATCATTTAGAAGGATGTAGCAAACATCCTTGAATATGAACTTATGAACATTATTTCTCTGGTAGATACCAAGAAATGGCATAACTGGGTCGCAGGATAAGAACATTTAAAATTTTAAAACTGCTAAATGGAAGAAGCCGGATGCAAAAGGCTGCATATCGTGTGATTTCATTTCCACGAAATGTTGGCAATGGGCAAACCCGTAAAGACAGAAAGTGGATTTCGTGGTGGCTGGGTGGGGGGTGGAAGGAGGAGAGCAGGAGTTACTGCTCATGGGTATGGGGTCGCTTTTGGGGGGTGATGGAAATATTCTGGAATTAGATGGTGGTGATAGTTGCACAATATTCTGAGTATACTAGAAACCACTAAATTATTTGCCTCAAATGATGAATTTATGTATGTAAATTTTATCTAAAACAGAAAAGATATGGCCAAATTGCCCTCCAAAAGTGTCCTGATTGAACTTCTGAGGACAGTGTGAGAGAATGCGTGTTTTTCACATCCTTGTGGATGCTATTAGTCTTTTACATTTTTGCTAATCTGACCGAAAAGAATAGATTTTTTTTTAAGTTTTCATTTCCTTGATTACCATTGGGGCTGAGTCTCTTTTCATAGATTTACTGACCATTGTATTTCTTTCCCCTGTGAGTGAACAGTTTATGACTTCTCATTTTTCTACTCTATTGTTTATCTTCTCATTGATTTATGGGAGTTCCATATCTGATGGGTATTAACCTTTTTTTTTATGTGTCAGACTGTCGATCTGTTTCTATGTTTTAAGTGACTTTTAGAACAGCTTCACCCACCATTTTTATACACATGTTCTTCCACATTTTGTCCTTGTATTTTGATGGATTTTCATTTATGGCTTAAGTCTTTAATCCATCTGTATTTTAGTGAGGGACCTGTGTGGTAGGGATCTAATGATTTATGCCATATATGTATTAATTAAATCTTTCTGTTTTGTGAACTTCTGTTCAGAGCATTTGGTGTAATGTTCTAAACTTGCAGGCAGAAGAAAGTATTTAACATCCAGAAGGGTATTAAATATCTCTGTTTCATGTAAGAACTGACTCCAAGAATCCTGTAAATGGTGACCTCCTTTCTCGAATTTAAATTCAGTGGGTTTATATCAGGGCTGGATCCAGGTTTTTTGGGGCCTGAAGTTTATGTAACTTAAGGGGTTCTTTTCAAGGCAAGAATGCAAATTATGAGGATAAAGTTCGGTGCAGAGACTTGAAAGCCCAGGTTCATTAGCTTCACAGTAAATTCAGTCCCGGTGATATTATCAGAACGCTTTCCTACATAAAAGGACGAGGAACCTCCATTTCCGTCCATGGTGTGGTATGACTTCCTTTTGTATTCACCAACTGCCACAACTTAAGGATTTTCTTGTTCTTTTGTTTTTTAAAGAGACATTTAAAAGCAGACACATACACCAAGGTGGCTTTGATGTTGTAGGTGGAGTTAGTCCAGCTGCAAGCTCTTTCAGCAGGGTCTTTGCTGCCTCTGCAATTACTCAAACGCAAGCTGCTCGGGTCCGTGGAGTAGCTGGAAGCTCAGTATGATAATGTGGATCATTACTCTTGCAAGCCTTTGGAGCCTGAATTTACAACTTTAACTTTGCACGTCTGGTTACTTTTGCATTAGGGCTTGATCGGCACTCTTTGAGAAGCTTGCCAATGCAACTAACAGGGCTTTCTTTAGCATCCTACCCCTTCAAAAATTGGAGGCAAGCAGTGACCAGTGTCATTATAAACAATGTGAGGGTAATGATAACATATGGCGTTAACTCTGAGCCAGGCACGATGCAAAACGCTTACCCAGATTGTCATACTTCTTCAGCAGCCCCTAGGAGGCAGCACTATTATGACCCTTGCTTTCCAGATGAGGACGCTGAGGTTTAGAGGGAGGGGGGCTTATTCTAGCCTCCAGGGGATTATTCTGCAGTCCCCACTTCAAAATCCTCTAAGACCAACACTGTCATTTGACAAATTAGGAAACACTCAGGGAGGTGACTCAACTGGAGTTTTTATCTGTTAACACTAGGTTGTACTGAGTGCTGTGTGTCAGCCATAGTTTTTTAAACTTTAGGGTACTTATTTTATTTGAGAGTGCTAGAAGATAAATACTGTTATTATCCCCATTTTATAGATGAAAAAGTGGAGACACTGCTTCTCTGAGGTCATAGCTAGTAAGTGAAAGAGCTGGGGTTGAATCTTCAGCAGCCTGCCTCCCGAGACTGTGCCACCAAAGCTCAGAGCCACTGACTTACTGCGTCCCCAGGCCTCTCAGAGATCAGGACACACCAGGCTCCTTCAGGTTCTTTTAAATGGAGAAATGCCTGGACGGGGCCACAGACTCTGTGGCAGACTGAAAATGGTTAAATTGGACACATTAATTCCGTTAGCACTCAAAAAACAAGGCAGTGCCCTTCTGCCATTTGTAAGTTAATTATGAGATTCACGAGAAATATTAATCTGTGGAGCTTTTACAGTAAGGTGGTGTGGGAATGAGATACAATTGAAAGTTGCAGACGAACATGAGTGGATGTTGTTGGGTGTATGACCTTGTTTGAAAAACACACCAGGAGTCCAATCTGAGGACCTTTGGGGTGACAGGGTGGGCCAAGTCCTGACCCGATTTAGTGGTATAGAGAGCTAACAGCCTTGTGCCTGAGCTTTCTTTTGTTTTCCCAGTGTTGGTGGCTAAAACGATAAATCTTTATGGAAGAGTCTACTAAAACACTGAGTTTTGTTGGTTTGGTCGAAAGAAAAGCCACTGGATGCTGATTGACAGGAGACAGGCTCTGATTTGATACTCTCTCTGTTTTCTAGTTAGTTTCTGTTTTAAAATTCCATCATTTTTTATTATTTCCTGGTCAGCCTTAAGTCTCCTAAGAAAGAAAGGGGTTATTTTTCTTAAATCAGAAAAATAAATCTCCAAGTGACTCCTCTGGAAGAACACATTAAAATGCGCGGCCCGTTCCTGGCCTTCCTAGTGACTTGCTGTGCACCTTTAGGAAAGCCAGTCAACCTTTTCCTTGTTTCTCTGACTGTGTGACATGAATGACAGTGTTGGCATCACATTTTTCTAAAGCATTTTTCAGAGCCTTCAATGGAAGGTATTACACATATTGCCAGTATTATTCCCAGCTCCCACTTAGCAATTGGCTCCAATTACCGGCCACTTAGAAGCATTTGTAGGTAAGGCTCTTATCACACCTTGCTAATCACAACTTTCACAGTTGTGTTTTGTCGTTCCATTCCGAAAGCTGATGTTTTGGTAGGGACTGCTTTCTTGGCCGCTTAGAAAACACAGCTCCCTTTCCATACAAATGTCACATTCTTATTAGCACATCCCCCACAGGGATTCTGCAACTCTGTTTATAGACATAATCACCTTTGTATTTTCATTCAAGGATAACAAACTAGCAAGGTTGAAATCTGGACTTGTCATCAGAATTGAATTGCTCCCTGGAGCTGGGAAGGAATTGAGACTGAGGCCAGCCGCTCAGAAATGACAGTTGTCTCTCGAATCTCAATCACTCACTCTCTCTTTTTTCTCTTTCCAGTACGGGGACTATGACCCCTCTGTTCACAAGCGGGGATTTTTGGCTCAAGAGGAATTGCTTCCAAAACGGGTAAGAAATCAAATTCCCAATTCGGGAAGGCAGAGCAGATGTGTGGTCTACAAGAGAGCTAACTGAAGGGCTCGAAGGGATCATGGGAGCACATGGCAAGAACATGGTTATAAATATTTTGTAATCAATCTCGAATGGAATCGCTGTTAAGAATATTAAAAAGCAAAGGTTCAAGGGGTTAGTCTGGGGTTGCCCGGACTAGCACGGCCTGCAGAGGGTCCTCCCTTTACACTTTAAAGGTGGGTGGGCATCAGCGATTCCGGAGGAGTGCGGAGCAGCGTGCATTCACCTCCCAGGGAGCTGAGCTGTTAGCAGCTGCTCGGGCTAGACAGAGGAGATGAGTTGGGAGTGGGCACTGTAGTTTTTAATCCTTGGTGTTGTGCATCTCGTTCATTAGCCAAAGGACCAGGCAGGCCCTCCCTCCCTTTTGCTGCTTCTGATTTTACAGCTCCACTCATCCATCACGTGTAATGAAGGCCTGCTGCTCACCTTCCCCCGACTTTACCTGCCCCTTTGATAGCTTCTGTGCGGGCTAGCGAAGGCAGCAACACGCACAGCCTCGCCCAGCTGGCCGGCCCTGACTGAGGTCCTCCCTCGGGGATGTGCAGCCCAGGAAAGAGGGGCCCCTGCCAGGCAAGGGGTGCACCTAGGCCTGAATAATGGTGCAGCTTTCTGAGCCGTGACTCAGATTGAATGGTGCTTGTTTACACACCCACCTCTGTGTGCGACTGTCTCCCTGCATGCGGCTTTTTAAAAATAGCTGCACTATTTTGTCAAAATGATGCGTAATTATAAAATGGCAAATAATACCAAAACTTTCTCTGTGTATGTTTTTTTTTATTTTGCTCCATATTTTTGGTAGGTAATAAATCTGTATCAGATGACTCCAGAAATGTGGGAGGAGAGAATTACAGCCTGGTACGCAGAGCATCGAGGCCGAGCCAGGTGAGGCTGCTTCATTTTGGGTTTACATTTCTTCATGGGATTGTTTTTTAAGAACTATAAAACGAGGACATGCTTGTTGAACAAAGTGCTTTGCTGAAGTATATAAAAGAAAAGAGAGTTGGGAGTAATGCCGGTGGTGTTCAGTTTTGTGCATATCCTCTTTCTAGTGCCTGTAGGCACTTAGTGCCTGTCGGGAGGTACAGACCGGCTGTCTTCGCCGGTGATTTAGTTTCACTTGAAGAATTCTGTTGTATAGATGTCCCATAGCTTTTGCACCCATTCCTCTCCTGACAGCATTTGGAGGAGCTGCAGGTTTTTCACTTTTACAACCCATTCTGCAATGCACACTGTTTTAGGTCGTTCTGTAATGGTACAAGTGGCTCCGCCCATGGAGCCTCCAGAAGAGTTGCTGAGTCAAAGGATATGAGCATTTTGAGCTTTGACAGGTGCCAGCAAATTGCCCTCCAAAAAGGTTGTACCCAGTTACGTGCCCATCAGCATGTACGAGAGTGTCTCCACCCCCTCTTCTCTCCCCAGCACTTGTTTTTATCCATCTAAGTTTTATAATCTAAAAGGTAAAGAATTGTATCTTAAATCTCAATCAGCATTTCCCTGATCACTTCAGGAATTGATCCTTTTTTCATTCATCTTTAACATATTTTTTCTCCTTCAAATTAACATCCTGTAACACACTTTTTTTAACTTTTAAAGAAAGTGGAACGTGCATACCGGAAAGTGGACACATCATAAATAATATACTGATGGATGAATTATCACAAAGTGAAAATACCAAGTAACAATAGGCGATAGGGCAGCACACAAACCCCGGCCCTCTCCCTCCTTCCCCAGAGGGGGCGTCTCTCCTGATTGCAGACTCTGTAGGTCAGTGTCACCTGTTCCGAACTTGATGTGAATGCAGCCAGATAGTTTCTGTTTTTGGGTGTCACTTCTTTTACTCAGCATCATATTTTGAGATTTGGGTTTGTGGCATGTAGCAGTAGCTTGTTTGTTTTCTCCTGTCATTGTTATGTAGCCTTCCACTGTGTTAATAAACCACAGATCATGTCCATTCCGCTGTGGATGGGCATTTACGTTGTCGAGTTGTCTGCTGTCTTCTGCTATTACACATGATGTCAAACAATTTTCCAAAGTAATTGTACCAATTTACATCTGCAGCGTGCGTCATTTCTAGTTGCTCCACCTGCTTGCCAACACTTGGCATTCTCCCAGGGTGAATTTTTAAAATTCATTTGAGAGCATTTTGAGATCGCAGAGTGAGAGAAGAAGGCAAGGTCACAGGGAGACTTGACTTAAAACATTTCAATGTGGTGCCCGGTGGGGAGTTTTTTTTTTTTTTTATGAGTCATTGCTGCCTCAAGAGCTTTCTTTAAATTTGACTTACAACTTACAAGTAGGTGGCCTGGCTTGGGCTTTACAGACTACGTAGCTCCTGCACTAACCTCCAACAGCACCCAAAGAAAGAAAATCAGAAAGGTAGCTCCCAGTAACTCTCAGGGAGAGTTGTTTCATTACCAAAACCTTCTAAGCGAAGAAAGAACACAATTAGATAAGGCAACAACTTAAATAAAATGTGAACATTCAAATCCATTTGAGGGGAGCCGATAATATGCCTTGTGATTTTCTAGAATTATGAGACGGGTGTCACTGTTTACCAAGGACAGAGCATGAATTGAAGCCAAGAGACACTGTAATGAATCTGCTTTCTTGTTTCTACGGGAATGGGAAATTCTGCTTGACCTCGTTATATTCAACAGGCTCAGGGTTAGGAAGAGCCCTACGGTGTCTGCTCTGGCGTGCGTCTTCTGGCAGATTTGATGCTCAGCTCTGTGGGCACCTGCCCTCCAGTTCTCTCCCTTAGTTCCAGTGACAGTGTCTTTCGTTGTCTCCACAGGGACGAAGCTGAAATGGAGTATTTGAAGATAGCTCAGGACCTGGAGATGTACGGCGTGAACTACTTTGCAATCCGGGTGTGTTGAAGCTTCTCCGAGTTCCCTGCGCATAAACAGAGGCTGAACCAGGGGCAGGCTGCTAAGATGGGTTACTTTCTTATTCAGGGTGGTAGACTCTTTAACGGTTCAGTGGTGAAGAAGAGAAGAAAAGGGGAGAGGGTCTTATAGCCTCATTTTCTATTTTTGGGACTTCAATTAGATCCTAGGTAATTAAGTGTGAGTTGAGCCTTGGGAGAAGGGCGGCGTGTGAGGGGTGGGTTGGGGGGCTGCTCCTGCACTGAGCAGGGACCCTTCCGAGTGCAGCATTTGCTTATGTCTGGCTCTGTGAGATCTGGGCCCCCAGGGAGCACCTGTAAGTACTTTCTTCCCCCAAGGGCACAAGGAGAGGAAAGCTGCTTTTAAACAGTACCCACCCGTTTGGGTGTGGACTCTTGTTCTCTCTAGCAGGCTAATTGGTTTTCTGTTCAGACCACTAATAGTCCTCCGTCCTCTGGGAAGCCATTGCCTCTGCAGCAGATAGGATTCGGGCCTTTCCAGTCTTCCTCCCGAGGGTCCCCTGCTGGATGTAGCGGGGAGGCAGCTCCTTCCAAAGGCATTCATGTGAATTTGCTAAAGTGTTTCATTGCTAGTTCCAGACTGTAGAGGAGGAGCTATTAAAACAACCATCGCAGTATGCTTTGCTTTCCTTTGGGGCGTCCCTATACATTTTATATTAAATTTGGGTAAATCGGAACATATTTAAAATATCCTAGCATAACTGTCTACCTGATTTGTTTTCTAAACACAAATTTTAAAAAATAAGGCACCCTGACAAATCATGTCATGTCATATAGTAAACAAGTGTCCAAAGGATTTTCCATGATAACGCAGAAGGTATTTTTCTAAAGTTTTTTAAAAATTTATTTTATTTTTTAAAATTTCCTACAGTTTTATTAATTTATATTTGCTGATTAGGTTTCTTTAGGGTCAGAGTAATTTAGTGCATTTCTGGGTTTTGTCAACAGAATTCCCCTTGCTCCACATGCCCACCACCTAGATTCTAGAAAACTAGTGTTTCACAATCCTTAAAAAAAGGTTTCTAATAGCAGTTGGATACTGTTTTGTGTGTGTGGTTTCTTATATTATGCCATAGACAAAGCTAATGCATGTTTTAGTTAAAGTTCCTGAATTCACTGTCAACTCAGGAACATATGTGCTTAAAACCATTTCAAAGGGGCTGCTTGAGTTTCCCTCTCTTTCTCCCTGAGATGTCGGAGTCATGGTGATAGGCAGCACAAAGTGAGATCCTTTGTTTTTTTTAAAAAGCTAAACAAAATAGTCAGAAATATCTCACTTTCCAAAATACCATGGATTTTAAAAGTACAAAGCCTCCCTTGTGTTCACATAGTACGTAGCTTTAAGGGCTTTGCAGACGAGCAGAGGAATCTCTCTCATGCTTTGGCAATCACACCTGGCCTCAGGGTGTTAGGAAAAAAATTACCTTGGAGCGCTCCCTTCTCCACGTGACAGCTGCGGCTAGGCGGGCGCTTCTCACAGTCCGCATGCCTTCTCAGGTTGCGGCTCTGTCCTCCTGCCCCTGAGTCTTGGTTTGGGCTCGTCTGGTCATCAGCAAGGGGTTTCGCGCGGGAAGCCTACCCCCTCCGTCACACAAAGGCCAGACCACAGCACAGGTGGACAGCCCTGCAGCCTGAGGATGTGGCCTCCAGGTCCACAGCGGGGTCAGCAACTCGAGGGCCCTGCACACTTGCTCTTTGGCTGCCCTGATCACTGACCATCAGAGGCAGAGCATAAGTAGAGGTGATTAATTTTTTACACAGCCTTACTGAGCCCTAATTTATGTATAATTCAGTTTGATATATTTTTCCAACATTTTATTCTAAAAAATTTTGAGCATACAGGAAAGCTGAAAGAATTTTACAGCGAATAAGTGCCCATAATACTCACTGCATAGATTCTACAATTAACATTTTATTATACTTGCTTCATCACGCTAAGATATACTTTAACGTGTAGTAATAAGACCATCTGATCTCAGCAGTTAGAGTTTTCTTTCTGGTAGTCCAGCAGTTTTGACATAAGAAATGATTAAACCTGCAGGCTTTATTTTATATCTGTGGTGACCTGGTTATTTAATTAGAGGCTAACAGTGCTTAGATTGCTGCTACTTTAGCCAGTGAGCCAGTGACGGGGGCCTCCAGTCGTCCCTCTGCGGGACACACGAATCATACAAATGGGATGGTTTTGCCTCCACCTGCCTCCATTCAGGAAGCCAAAGGCCCCCTGGGTTATAAGACAGCTGTGATTTCTGCTGGGAACTGTTGAAACTTGTCATATGTAACAGTGTGTGCCAGGTCTTTGGGGAAGTTGAATAAGACCTCCAGCCTCAGCTGGAGCTGACAGTAGCTTTTCTTTGTTGAATCTACAGAATAAAAAGGGCACAGAGCTGCTGCTTGGAGTGGATGCTCTGGGGCTTCACATCTATGACCCCGAGAACAGGCTGACCCCCAAGATCTCCTTCCCGTGGAATGAAATCCGAAACATCTCGTACAGTGACAAGGAGGTAGGACGTTATCTGCTCTGCTGACGCACCAGTGGCTCAGCAGAAGGTCTTCCCCATCTCTCCTCCTTGCTGAAGCATCCCCAGCCAGATTTCTCCTGTTATCAAGAAAATCATTTAATTCCCATGCTTTGGGGTTTTGGTTATTGATTCGTATAGTATATACAGAACAGTGCATGCGTCCCATATTTGAATCGCCTCACTGAACCCCCTGCCGACTAACAGGAGGCTGGGAAGCTCAACCTGTCAGGACTAAACCCAAGAACAGTAAACAAACCAAAATGTAACCTTTTCTTATTACTTGGCTTTCTATTTCTGGTGAGAAATTCTCTTTGCACTTTAAGTGTGGAATGTATTAAACCTTCTCTTTGTGTCTAATGCTCGATATGTGGAGGCAGTGGCGTATATCAACAATGATACAAATAATGATATCAGGCTGACCTGCTTGCAAGAATTTGAGAATAATTAAGTTTAAATTATTTAGATAAATGCTCTAAGTTAGAATTCAAATATTTCTAGACAGGATGGTAACCTTTCCTAAAAGCTGTAGTCCTTCATTCATTCATTTGCTCACTCATTCATTCTTTGTTCATTGTAAGGGAATTATTGTGCGTCTGGTTTGTGTTAGCTCTCGTAGTGGAAACAAAGATGTAGAAACTCCTGTCTTAGCCCTCAGGGAAGTTACAGTCCAGTGCCGATTGGGCTGCCATGGTACGTGGCTGCAGTGTGAGGGACTGGCGACAAAGGTGACGGCGATACAGTGCTTTTGCCCGTACAGGCACTGGCACCCCGACTCATTCGGTCCTCCCACAAACACTGCTGTAAGAGCAGGGGCTGGGTTTGGTTATCTCTGTCACATCGCAGGAAGCAGAGACGAAGAAATATCAGGTGACCTGTGTCTGGGGAGTGGAATGGCAGGGGCTGAGCACCACGTTCCCTGAAGCCACAGGGCACTAGGCAGCGGAGAGCAGGCCCGGACAGTGCGCAGTGACGTACCGGTGCCCACACAGCCAGGACGCCCAAGTGCGGGGATAGTAAAGCAATGGTTCGTGTTGCCCGCAGAGCCCCCACGCCTAGGCAGACTTCCTGTTTTCTCTCCTCATAGCAGCTCAAAGAGAGGATGGCAGGCCCCTGGTTCCTAACACGTGGTTGAGATCTACTCGGCCATGCTTGATGAGACAGATGGAGCTTCTTAACTCAAAACATTCTGGCTTTCCAATTTTTGTCAGTAGCCCAGGAGATGAGCATTTAAGGTATTTATTTTTTAAAGTACTTAACTTGAAAGCTCCACATGTCTTAAAGCAGTAGGTGTGCCATGGTATGGTAGTTTTTCATTTCCAATTTTATAAAGTCTGTTCATCGCACATCCACAAATTTGTGTGCTACAGGCTCCCAGAACACTCGTTCTCCCAGAGCCCAAGGCCTGAAGCCTCCCTTCGTGTGGCCGGACGTCATAAACCATAATGCACCCTCTCCGGGGGCAAGGCACCGTCATGTTCCATCACGTCAATAACTCTCGCAGTAAAAGACCCCAAGCTGACTTGACATAATAGGAAGTAGTCTTAGTACTTATGTATGACAGTCATGCTGTCAAAACAGAAATGTTGGTTATTTTAAGTGATTCATTGATTGTCTGTGCAGCCCTGGCGTGGTTTCCCCACTACTTGTGGTTTCCTGCTGACAGCTCCGGGATTTGACAGCAAGGCCCAAAATAAGCTCACGAAATTCACAAATAGCAGCCTACACAGGGTGATAGTGCTTCTAAGTTAACTTGACCAAAAGCTAAACAAAGGGTTGTTTTCTGTCTTCATTGTGCTAAACCCTTGTTGGACAATATAGCATGAGAAAGAAATACCCAAGAATAGATCTTTTCCCAACATATATATATTTTTTTATTTAAAGATTTTATTTACATATTTTTAGAGAGAAGAGAAGGGGGAGAGAAACAAAAGGAGAGAAACATCAATATGTGGTTGCCTCTCACGCGTCGCCAGCTGGGGGCCTGGCCCGCAACCCAGGCATGTGCCCTGTCTGGGAATGGACCCGGCGACCCCTTGGTTCACAGGCCGGCACTCAGTCCACTGAGCCACACCTGCCAGGACATCTTTCCAAACATATTGTTTAAGTGTATCTTTGAAACCTAGGATGTGTCTGGTCTCATCAGGAATGGCTGACAACAGCGGTTACCATTTGTTCTTTATGTGGTACCTTTCTCAGTGGTCTGGCCCTGGGTTCTCCCATAAGCTACCATCTTATCCTTCTCATTCGTCTTTCTCTCCCCTTTGATTTCGTCTTCACACTTTACTGTATTCCTTCTGTCATCAGCTTGCATCTACTAATCCCCATGTTCAGAAAGCTGGAATGACTCCCTGTATGCTGTCATATCGAATCATAACCCCTCTGTCTACTCTCAGGCCACCTCATCAGCCCCAGCCCAACCCAGCCTCCCTCCCAGTCTAAGCCCACAGTATCATCTTAGTCATCAAAGAGCTTATAACGTCAAGAACACACACACACACACACACACACACACACACACACACACACACACACTGCTCATTTGTCCATCTCTGCCTTATTTCTATTGTTCCCCTGTCTAGAATGTCCTTCTATCCAACTTTTTTGGTTCTCTGTCATATTCTTTACCATCTTAAGTCCCCTCCTACTTATGGTAGATTACTGTGAATCCTCCAGGACATTTGTGATGTGTGCCACCCAATGAGGCACTAATAATATGTGATGTAATTTCTTGAGCCATTGACTGTTGTTAATCTAGTTTCACCAGGTTGTGAACCTCCTAAAGTCCCAGCCATGACTTAGACTCTGGTGTGGCCCTCCCAGTATTAGCTTGGAGCTTGGGCCTGTCAAGGGTTTGTATTTCAGGTTTCTCAACCCAAGATGGTACCAAGAGCGCACCTTCCAGAATCCTGAACTTCCACAATCTGGGACTTGGTGCCCTCAGACACTTATAATCCACCGTGACTCACCCTGCTGTAGTGCCTGGGTGCCAGGAAGCCAGGGCAGGGAAACACTCATGTGCTGGATCTTTGCCAGGGCGGTGGCTGCTTTTGCGGAATTCCCCAGTTGCTGGTAACATTCTAGGCTGTCAACCTGAACCTGTTTTCTGCTTCCTTCTTTCAGTTTACTATTAAACCATTGGATAAGAAAATCGATGTCTTCAAGTTCAACTCCTCAAAGCTTCGTGTTAATAAGCTGGTAAGTTGAGATCCTGGTTTTCATTACTGATAGCTGTAGTTTTTCTGAGAAATCGAACGCCCTTTTTGAAACAGTACCAGAGTGACATCTTGGTGCCTGCTGTTCTGATAGGCCGGGAAAGACTCTTCTGTTTAGCTTAACCTAAAGAATCAAACCTAAATTTTATGATGAAGCATTTGTAAAAATTATTTTTTTGAAGTACTTCATACATATAAAAGAATAAATATAATGTGAATATATGTCATAAAAATAATAAAAATAAATGTCTATGTACCCACTACCCAGCTTTAAGAAATAGCGCACCCCAATACTGTTGAAACCCCTCATGTTCGTCAGTCTCCCCTCTCTCTTCCTCAAGGGTGATCATTATTCTAAGCTCAGTATTCTCTGGCTTTTCATCAGAACTTTATTTTTATGGCAAAACAAATATACTATTAAGTTTTGTATAAATGCTTGCAGCTGTATTCTCTGCCACTTGCCTTTTTTACACATTATTTTTGATTTATGTATGTTGATGCTTAAAGATATGATCCCTTCATTTCCACTGCTGTATGGCATTCCATTATGTGGCTACAGGTATATATATTGTTTTCATTCTCCTATTAATGAACAGTTAAGTGCTTTTCACTTCTGTGCCATTTTAACAAGGCTGTTACGAACATCTTCCTGGGGCACGTGGGCAGTATTTTCTCTAGAGTCTAGAGAGTATGAACATCTAGCCTCCTGTCCCCTGGTGTGTCTGAGGCCCCTTCAGTTTGCTGTCTCCAGCGCTGACAGCACGAGAGGCCAGGATTCCGGCCTTGCTGTTCCATGCCACGCTTTCCTCTCCAGGCTGCGGGCTGCCCACGAGAGCTCTCAGACCAAGACGCTGCAGTGCCAGCGAGCTGTAAGCAGGGAAGTAAATTTGTGGGTTTAACATTTCTCCCGCTTCCATGGCCACAGATTCTTCAGCTGTGTATTGGGAACCATGACCTTTTTATGAGGAGAAGAAAGGCCGATTCTTTGGAAGTTCAGCAGATGAAAGCCCAGGCCAGGGAGGAGAAAGCTAGAAAGCAGGTGAGCAAGACCATGTTTGGACTGCTGTTACCACCTGGTGGCCTTGGCCCAGCGGGTAAGGAGTGGTTACCGGCAGACAAGAGTCCTTTGGTCTCGGTGAATATGTATTCTTATTTTATCTCTTTTGTATTTTTCTTGGCTGATGCCCAGCTGGTAGGGTGTCAACTCTGGAACTGAGGGATAAACTCTAATAGCCTATCTAAAAGAAATGTCTCTAGTTATTTCTCCACTTAAGTGAAGTGGAAAGAAATAGTCAAGCCTGCACGTCTCCACCCATTCATCCATTTCTCTTCCCTCCAGCTAAGCTTTCCTTTTGCCTGCCTGTCTCCTTTGCCCGGCCTTCTCCTTTTCTAATTAGATGGTGATAGAATGCATGGCAGCATTTCAGTGCTGCTGCTGGAATGCTAATTAGACTCTGGCTGCACTTCCCCACTGTAGGTCAGCCCGGCGGCACATCACCCAGCACGGGGGGTGCCCGAGCGCCTATCAGCAGACTGGACAATCTGCATCGCTGTTTCCTACTCACAGACCTTTCTGACTCACCGCAATCCACACAACTAATCTGAGCCTCACCGCTGAGAATATTAATTGTGGTTTTGGACAAACTACTAGATAGCGTAGGAGCAGCTACAGTCAGCTGCCCTCAGGACTTGCGGGCTCAAGAAGGTGTAATAATTAGTCTGTGCGCAGCTGTCTCTGATTTGGGAACTCCGGCGGGTCTGGCTCCCAGCCCTGAGTTTCAGAATGAAATGCCCAGTTTGATCCTGTGCTTTCAACTCCCCATCTCTTTGCTTTCTGAGATGGCAGGCCATAGATGTGCTCTTCAGGATGCTTTGTGGGTGGTGGAATGGGTTTTGTTGGACAAAGAAATGCTCCTGAGCCGGCACAGTGTGACGGTGGCAACTGTCAGAAGAGCCCCGTCTGACTTCTTTTTCAGCAGAGCAAAGCTTAGAAGCGAGAGATCTAAAAACAGCGAGGAGCGTGTAGGCCTGCGGGCCGTGGCAGTGAATGGCGGGAACACACTCCGACCTGCACTGCCTGTAGAACAGCAGAGGCACGTCCCTGGGACCTGGCAACTGCAGGTCAGGGGCTCCATGGCCACCCCCCCAACAGACAGTGACCTTGGAGCCAGCTGTGAAACTTAGCCTGTGACGCTAGTGAATGACTTAACTTCCAGACCTCGGTGTTCTCATCTATCACGTGGGGCTGATGATGTCTCTTCTCTGTCTCAGATCAAAGGACATATTGAACCTGAAAGTCATTACAGCTTAAACCACTTTGCAAATGAGAGGTCCCTTATTAAGGGGGTGGAGGCCGCGGGAAAGTGCAGCACTGGGATGGAAGGGGACTGCCGGGGCTGTTCCACGTGGAGACTAATGGACACACAGTCATCCACCGAACGGAAATCATAATATGATGGGAATTAGAGAACAAATTGGTCGAGCTTTTCATTGAAAATTGGAGGACAGTTTACAGTATTTTATGGCTTGTCTTTTCATTATTCCTTCGAGGTCCACCGCATTTTTTTTTTTTTTTTGGCTTAGTATTTAGAAAAAAGCAACAGTCTTAGAAATCTTGTGTTTGGGAGAAGATTGAAGCAAGAAGTAATTAGATGTGCTTTAATTATTTAAGGCAGAAAACAGTGCAGTGGTCACTTCTGGCTTCCGCGTCCTGAATTCAGTGAGTACGGCCGGATCACAGAGAATAGCACTGGTCCTGTGCTTGTTTGCCTTATTAAGCTCGGCATGTGGCCCAATTAATACAGTGATCCAGAAGGCAAAGGAGGTGGCAGCGCCTTTGTACTGGCGCCTGGAGGATGGGGGCTGTGCTCCCCGCCTGGCACCCTCCTGTCGCAGGCCTGGCTCAGGATTTGCCTCCGCGTGAGTCTGTGCGGAGGCTGCTGCAGCCTCCCCCTGTGAGAGACAATGTGTGAACTACTGGTGCATCGTGCAGAATGATCCCGTCTTCTCTGTGGGTCAGAGGCAAGAGCGGAGCTTTGGTGTGGATGAAATCGGAGGTGTGGAAGAGGTCTGTGCACATTAGAAATGGCAGTGTGGCTCATCCACCCAGAGGAGAGAGTTGTCTGTTTCCGGGGCTCCATTCCAGGGAGAAGGAGCCTGCATTGTGTCCCGTCAGCCGCAGGGCAGAGCCCTGAGAGGACTCCCCACAAAAAGGGATTTTGGCAAGGTGGCTGGTTCAGCACAGGCTGGGTAAGAACACCTCCTTTGATCCAGGTAGAGAGCTGACTTGGCTCTTTGTTGGTTTGGTTACCACGAGATGTTTTTCCAAGGAGCATAGTTTTCAACTTGACAGCTGGTTTAGAAGGACAGAGGGTGGTGGGTGACAAGCATGACACTGGCTACCAGAAGAAAAGGGTCCGCAAAGGGTAGACTCTGGCTGCTGGGCCTTCTTGGATCCTTGTGGCACCGTAGGTCGGGAGCCCCTTCACTCAGTGACTGCTTCCGTCCCCTGCCCCCAGATGGAGCGGCAGCGCCTGGCTCGAGAGAAGCAGATGAGGGAGGAAGCTGAGCGCACGAGGGACGAGCTGGAGAGGAGGCTTCTGCAGATGAAAGAAGAAGCCACAATGGCCAACGAAGCACTGGTGATTTCCGAGGGGTCTGGGGCCCTGGAGGCTGCACGGGGTCTTGCTCAGTTTGCTGGTGTGAGACCTCCTGAGGACCACAGATTAGTGACATTTGCTTTGACATTTCAACTTAAAAAAAAAAATAGTGCCTTTCCTTTCCACCTGTGCTGGCAGAAACAAATTTAACCTGAGTTCACATGCAGACAAACTCCATTTCACCATGGGATGCCTTTAAGGCAGGGCCTCTCAGCTTCAGCACTGCTGACATTGGCCCAGACCGTCCTTCGTGGTGGGTCTGTCCTGTCACTGAAGGGTGTTTAGTAGTGTCCCTGGTCTCTGTCCACTAGATGCTGGTGGCACCACCTTACTTTGATTGTCTCATTTGCGACAATCAAAAATGTTTGCAGAGATCGTTACATGTGCCCCAGGGAAAAATTCTCCCCCCGTTTGGAACTGATTTAAAAGGAGAAATGAGAACAGAGTTAAGTTGGTTTTCTCCCTTGTAAAGCATAAGCCTCAGCTCAAATAGAGACTCCAAAAAGGTGCTTTCTTATTGCTCTCCATGGAGGAACCCGAAGGGCCCTTCTGAAAAGTTGAAGGGTGTGGCTTGCCATCTGTTGCCAGGGTGTCATCTGAGGGGACACTCAGGGGAAGGGCCCCAAGGAATCGCAGACTCTGGTTCTTGCTGACCTACCTGAGTGTCTGAGCTCGGACCTGGTGGGATAATAGGCACATGATCCCCACCCCAGCTGACGGCGCTCTTCCCTCCAGATGCGGTCTGAGGAGACGGCTGACCTGTTGGCGGAAAAGGCCCAAATCACTGAGGAGGAGGCAAAACTCCTGGCACAGAAGGCTGCAGAGGCTGAACAGGAAATGCAACGCATCAAGGCCACGGCCATTCGGACAGAGGAAGAGAAGCGCCTGATGGAGCAGAAGGTGCTGGAGGCCGAGGTGCTGGCGCTGAAGATGGCTGAAGAGTCAGAGAGAAGGTCAGAGGTGGGGGGCTGGGGAGTCCTGGGCCCTAGGGTCCAGGTGAGGGGCTGCTCAGTCCTGACCTTGCCTTGAGGCATAGTGTGGCTGCAGCTGTCCTCCAGCTGCTTTTCTAGCATCTGGGAAGGGGGGAGGCTCCTTCTCTGCTAGGTTGGTAGGGACTGTGCTTAATCCAGTTCTGGGGCTGGAGCTATCGGAAGGGACACAGCTCTCTTGTTGAGTGGACCTCTGGTCATGCCTGTGCCTTTGTGATAAGCCCTTGTCCCTCTGATACCGTGTTTGCAGGAAAACCATCAAGCATGTCCACAGACTGCCTTTAGCTGAGGAGATATAAGGAAGCTCTTCGTACATTTAAAAAACGTGAATTGTTTCCCTTTTTATTTACGGGGCATGTGGAGAGACAGCAGCTACTTACCTTTAATGTAGAAACCAGGCACCCACTTCCCTGCAGGGGAACCCAACTTCCTTGGAGCCAAGGCTCCCGAAGCAGATGGGAGGAAAGGGCCTGGGTTCCCCCCTGGCCAGGATGGCCCACTCCCAGCCAGGTTGAAGGATGGAACTGTCGTCTGTACTTTTCAAAGACTATTCCAGGCTCTGGACTGTTCTAGTCCTGCAGCCTTCAGATAAACTCTGGCACATTCCCACAACATTTGGCTCCTTTGATTTCGAACATCTGAATTTAGCTTTTCGCTACCAAGGCATAATCTCTTCAGTTTTCCTCTCCACTTTGTGCGCATTGGTCCGAAAATACGGTTCCTTGTTTTCTGCCCTGCCCGGGCCCCCTTTTTTCCATGTTCGGATTGCTTCCCCCATGAGTGAGGCATGACGGGTTAGATCCTTTGTCCTGTAGCCAAGGACTGGCATCCAAGTGCAAGGCCCTCCACCGGTGCCTGAGGAGGTGGGCCCTTGGCCTGCAGTTGTTTGGGCGGTGGAAGGGCTATGAAGTCAGTTCTTTTACCTCCTGACCTTTGTAATCCAGCATAAGACCTTCAGTCCACCAGATTCTTCCTTAGTTCATCCCGCTCTCACCCCCAGAAATGAAGTAGAGAGGGCCTGCAGCCCAACTGTCCTCCCCTGCCGCCAATTACAAAGGCTTATTATTACTCAACTCTTCTTCCCACAGGCTTCCCTGCTCTCCCACTTTAGATTTACCAGTTGCAGCAGCACAACACCCAGGAGTGTTGTTCCTTGCTTGAAAGTTCTGATTTTCTGTAAATGCCCCACCCACCCTCCACCATCCTTGTTTGTCCAATCTGGTGCCTTCCTTGGGTTTAACCCAGGTCCCACCACTCCAGGGGGGTCACCAGGAGAGGGGGGGGTCTCTTTCCTCCACCTGTCATCTTCCATGATGGTGACGGCTCTTCCTTTTCTTGCAGGGCCAAGGAAGCTGATCAGCTGAAGCAGGACCTGCAGGAAGCCCGTGAGGCAGAGCGAAGAGCCAAGCAAAAGCTCCTGGAAATCACTACGAAGCCCACATACCCGGTGAGCCTGAACGGGGGCCGCCAAGACCTGGTAGCTTTCCTTTCCTTGACGGGGACTGTTCAGGGCAAATGCACGGCAGAGCAAGTGGTGCAGAGAACCTGCAGCTGGGGTCTGGGCAGGACGCCTGGTCTGCCATTTGGCCCTGGACTATCTAGTCACTTCTCTGGTTGCCAAGATAACAAGCAACAGGGCCTGTTATAGCTCTGGAATGTTTTCCTCGTTCTAAGTAGTGTAGTCCCAAATCATCCTCAAGAGAACTTACTCTCTGGCTTCTTAGCGCCAAGCTGAATGTAATCTTCAACTACCAGTATATATCGTATACCATAATCATAGTTCTGGGCAGGGATACCCTCCATACCTCATGTGAACTATTGCTGTGCAAGAAGCAGCTTCCAAACTCAATTTTGGGACAGGGAGACAGACTTAAATTAAATAGGGTCACAAAACAAATAGAGAAGCCTTCTGGGGGGGCGGCATTCAGTTCAGCAAACTGCACTCCTGTTCTTTTCCATATACTAGCAGGCAGATGGGAAGTCTTTATACAGACAGGGTGCCTAGAGGGAAACTTAGCCCAGCCTGGAGGGGCAGGAGGGGCTCAGGTTGGCGCCTGAGCTGACTCCTGAAGGGTGAGTAGGAACGAACCAGATGGGAGAGACAGTAGGGCATTCCAGGCAAGTGCACGGATGTGTACACCGCACAAATGCGTGCACTGCACATCCACACACACAGCACAGACATGCACAGGGCACAGAGGCATGAGCTGCCCTGGGTTCGAGGTGGAGGAAAATGGGAGCAGTTTGCTGTTGTCATCTGTGCCGATTATCTGTGACCATGCCACAGGCCACCCCAAGCCAGCCACATAGCTCAAAACATCCTTGCATTATTCTCTCATGGCTGGGTGGGTTGACTGGGTCAACGGTCCTTCTTGGGGACCTCTGAGGTGATTGCAGGCAGATGGCATCTGTGACCTGCGTTGTCTGAGGCTCATCTGGGCTGGAGACCACAGATGTGTGTGTTTCTAAAACACACATTCGAGCAGACTCTATACACTGTTCTAACAATAAATAGATCAATAAGTTCTGGAGGAGCTTATATCAACTTTTTAATCAGATTTCATTGTATAGATGGATTATAATTCATCTAACTAGTCCCCAGTGGATGGGTATTTAGTCTGCTCTCTTTTGCAATTAAGAACAAAACCACAGGAATTTGGAACATCGCTGAATGCAAATGTTTGCCCATCTACGTGTCTGTGTTGCTAGAATAAATTTTCAAATAGAACTGAGGGGTCAAAGAAGACTACGGTGACAGGGGCTGTGGTGGGGCTTGGGGGCAGGGCCCGCACTATGCCTACAGCCTTGGTGGCTGCTGGAGGGTCGGTGGTTAACACAGGAGGGTCCCTGCGTTTGTAGAACCTGAACCTCCTGACAATTGCAGATTTCTCATTTGTAGCCCATGAACCCAATTCCAGCACCGCTGCCTCCTGACATATCAAGCTTCAACCTCATTGGGGATGGCCCATCTTTCGACTTCAAGGATACTGACATGAAACGACTTTCCATGGAGATAGAGAAAGAAAAGTACGTAGACGCCTCACCCCCATTCCATGCTTAAGCAACCGGTGAACTAGAGCGAGTCGGCCTGGGCCTGGGGAAAGCGGTGGGTCGCTGCAGCAGCCTTTCGCCAGCTCCTGCAAAGGTTTGCTCTGCCCACACCGCCTGGAAGAAGAATTCCCTAATCAGAAATGAAGGACTACAGACCAGCATTCAATCTTCCAGGATAAAAATGATATTTGATTGGTGACCTGGAGATTACAGTGGCTCAAAACCTCACCTCAAGTATGGGACTGGCTCTCAGGGATCTCCAGTGGTCAGACTGTTACTCACATCGTAGCAGAGTGTGTGATAGTGCCCTAACATGGTAATAGAACATGTTTCCTAGTTGTGTTCTCTGGCGGCTCAGATCTGTGACATTCCAGGTTTAGAACAAGGGGAAGAGAGAACCTCAGGCTCAAGGCTGAGGAAAGCAAACGTCCAGGTCGGCCACCCTGCTGCGTGGGCCACCAGCCCTGGGCTGGGCCCCACAGGCCCTGTTCACAGCAGCTTCTGCAGCTCTGTCCTCCTGCTTCTTCTGGCCACTGGAAGTGGATCCAGGGTGGGAAGCAGGCCCGCTGCAGAGGAAGTCTAGCCAAGGTCCCCTCAGTTCCCAGCTGGGGGTAAAATGGCCAACCGTGCATGGCTTGCCCCAAAACAGTCTCAATAGCTACCATGTACTGAGGGCCTGGGTGTCAGGGTGTTTTAGCTTTTGTCTTATTTTACTCCCACTAACTAACAACAAACTGACATATCAGGTAGGTTTTAGTGTTCCCCTTTACAAATGAGAAGCCAGATTCAGAGTGTTTAAGGAACTCACTCACATTACACAGCTGATAAGGGCCAGAACCAGGATTCAGTACTGAGCCCATCCAAGCCTCTGTGTTTTCTCTTTGTATACTGTCCTGGGGACAACCCTCTGGAGACCGTGTCTCCTTGGAGCCCACGGTGGGCAACCATGAGCCGGGCTGTGGCTCCCTGGGCCCTCACACTGACGTATGGAACCAGAGTCTCTATCTGCGATGTCCCTGCTGGAGTTCCCCTTCCAGCCATTCACCTTTGTCCGGGGCACCAGCAGCATTACGTGGCTGTGATCGGCATGCGGCTGCTTCTCTCTCTGCCCTGCCGTTTACAGTTTCTATTTTCTTACTTTATTACCTGTGCACATTTTGCAGAGTCCATATACTGGCATGGGGATCACTACAAAATATTCCCTGGTGTCTGCATTGCGTGAGCCTTGCCCTTGTAGTTGGACGCTTTGAGGATGAGCTCCGGATTTTCACCCTTGTAGATACAGTGTCTACGTGCAAGCAATGGTGGGGATTTTTTTCTTCCTAGTGTTGGCTGAGTGAGCGCCCATCATCTTTAGATGTCCCCCCAAAATAAGCAGGGAGGTGGCCACGGCCAGTCAGAAGAGGTCACTTGAATGGATTTACTTCTCCAACAAGGGCTGAGACAAGAAGATTGTTTTGGATGCCAGGGGCCTTATTTCATGAGTTGTTTTTTTGTACAGAACTGAAAACTATCTGTTTCAATGGGTATTTGTAGAGTACTTTGTGAGAGCTTACAGTAGGGTGGAAGAGGAATTTCCTACACTCTCCTTTATTTAATTCTGACCACAGCCCTATGATCATTATCCTGGTTTTAGGGATGAGGAAACCGATTCAGACCCATTAAGTGACTAGCCCAGCCTCCCATGGCCCCTGAGTGGCCAAGTAGGGTCATAAACCCGAGGCTTCAGGCCCAGGACCCCATGCCGAGCGGCCAGTAGGCCTGGAGCTTCTCCGCCCTGATGGACCTCACTGTTGACCTGAGCCGTGATGCAGTGTGCTCTTGCCGGCAGAGTGGAGTACATGGAGAAGAGCAAGCATCTGCAGGAGCAGCTCAATGAACTCAAGACTGAGATCGAGGCCTTGAAACTCAAAGAGCGGGAGACAGCCTTGGACATTCTGCACAACGAGAACTCTGACCGGGGCGGCACCAGCAGTAAGCACAACACCATTAAGAAGGTACCAAACCTCTTGTCTTCTGCTGATCAGGGCCGTCATTAATGAAATGTGAGGTCAGCATCTGGTTTCCTTTGTAGCCGAGTCATTAGACTGTGGTCATTTTTTATATGTAGTTTGTTGAGAAAAATTTTTTTGACTCTTGCCTAAAAGGGAATTTAATCTGCCAATGCCTGTGAACCCACTGGCTTGAAGGAAGGGGAGCTTTTAACACAGCATTTCATGATGAAATGAATTGCCGTTACTGGACGGGTTTTGATCCATCATTTAGCAGTAAAGCAATTCTGTCTTTTAAGCCGAGGGGAGTTCTGCCCAGGGAGCTGCCTTACTTAATGAGAAAGCGAAACGAGGTGGAGGCTGTTGAGAATAGACTCTCCCTCTAGACTTTTTGTGTTTTTTAAGTGGCAAGGACTATAAAGCTCTGTTCTTGATTTAGAAACCAAATTCTGAATGTTTCACTTTTTTCATTCTTAAAAGGAAGTATCTAGAAGAACCTTAATGTTTTAAAAGAGGTTGCTAATGGTTTCACATCTTTCTGCACTGAATATTTTGAGTTGTTAGCATTTTATAGGAAGTTAATTTCCATCCTAAATATCAGCCCAATAGTGTACCTCTCCAATGTTGGGCAAAGCAGAAAGGTCCTCTCCTACCACCTGATGTCGGCTCCTAACTGATAGCCCAGGGCCAGGGTCATTAAGAGAAGACTGTTCATCGAGTTTAGAAAATGATCGTTTAGATATGTTTAAGTGTATACTTTTTACCTTTAGTCTTTAAAACGGTCTCCCAGTTTAAGAAATATCTGTTTTCAGTGGTTAAGCTGCATCTGAAAACTGCCTGCCATTATTGGTGGGTATAATCAGGAGCCTCGAATTCTCTCTCTTGACTGCAGTTAGTACTGGTGCCGGGTAGAGAGTTCCTCTTAATAGCGTAACCTAGAAGGAAAGATCTTAGCATGTTCCACATTCTTCCCACCTCTGGCTTCTGCCATTTACTGCGTTTCCCTTCCAAGACCAAATTATCTAACAGTTAACAAAGGGGGAGCTGAAGTGAGGCCTCAGCCTGTGAGCAGATGGTGACTGGGCCAGTGGGCCGGCCAGTCGGGCCTCGAAGGAGCCGCCCCGCGCTCACGCACCGGGCACTGGGAGCAGCCTCATCTCTGCCGCTGCTGCGGCGAGCGGGCCTCAGCCACGGCAACCTGGAGTATTGGAAGCTGGAGAGACCCATTTCCAAGCCATGAAAACAAACAAAGAGAGTCACTTGTCACAATTTCAGGCCTGTCTGAGCATTTTGCAAATGGCACATGTGGCATTGTTGATATCACAGGGTATGTTTTTGTTTTTCTTCATTTTATTTTGCTGGTTTAGCCTCAAGCCCAAGGCAGAAGACCTATCTGCATTTGAGCCCTCAAAGTAGGTTGTTCCCAGGTACTCTCTATGTGGTGATGGTACTGCCCTCTGTGATACTAACCCATGCATGAGCTTGCCTGTCTCTGTCCCCAGGCCACACCGACCCCGCTCCAGGGCAGGTGGCGCCTGGGTACCGGCCGCAGCATGCTTTGAGTCTGAGAGCAGGCCCCCCCCTCCGTGGGGCCAGGCCAGCCTCCAGGGGTGCAGAGGGCTGTCTCGTTCTGAAGAGCATGTCACTGGGGCTTAGGACTGGTCGTCCTTCACATCTTGTGTCACTGTTGGTCTGGAGGAGGTCACCGCTTCTTGTCCAGTCAGGTCTGTCTAAAAGTCTTTCGTCTTGGTGGCGTACATACTTCTCAGATAATAGCCCGCGCATGGAAATGGGGTACATTCCGGTGTTTTTAAGACCAACGTCTTTAACTGAAGATTAAGACCTTTCCTGTGGTGTCAGCCTCTGCAGACCCATGGTCTTACCTGACAGCTTCTGGTCCTGGAGTGAAAGGGCTGCCCATGCTCACGCGTTTCCTTCAGAGCCTCCCGTCTGTGCGAATCCATTTTCTTGTCAAGGAGAGCAAAGCAATAATAGCACAGGGGTCTGACGTGTAGCCCGTCTCTGCGGACCGTCTGTCTCTCGGCGCTCCGAAGGCCATCTCCGCTTCAGCTCCTCCGTGGCGTGGGCTGGAGCTGTGATCACAGTGAACTCATGTTGGGACGGCGCAGTGGTGGGCACCCAGGCTCTGGGCGGCCATCGGTGGCTGAGGAAACTAACGGAGGGGTTGCTGCTTTCCTTCTGCCACAGTTCGTACTCTCCCCATGCGCCCAGGCAGCGGAGAGAATTTATTATGTGCAACAATGACATGACATCCCGCCGCTGCTCCTCACCCAATCCCCCGTCGTACCCATCGAGGGCACCAGCTTCCGATAGTCACATAGGGTGTGTCCTTTGGAGTCCTCGCCTCGGTTTCTGCAACTAGAATAAAATAAGCTCTTTGGAAGCTGTCTACCAAAAAATGAGATCTGGCATAAACATATCCTATTTGTGGTTCTTCTCCAAGCAAGAGAGGTTAGCTATTAACGTCCCAGATGGATCTCATTATAAGATGGATTCGAGCTGTCAGTGGTTCCAAGAACCCGTGGCATGAACCCCGGTGTGTGTGTGGCACTTTTATTTAGCAGATTCCTACTTCTTCGGCTTGCATACCACGTGTTGGTGTTGGAAACCCAGCACTGGGCATGCTCTCAGCAGGAGTGACCAGCTGCTGGAATGAGCAGGCCAGCAGGGTCATCTGCTCAATAGTGACCCCATGGCGGATCCACTTTGGCCTCCTGGACGTTGCGGCTAGCACAGGGGCAAGCAGAAAATCCCTTTTTATTTCAGCCTGTGCCAGGAGACGTTCCCAGAGTCTGACTGTACTCCTCCACCTTGATATGATTCCGTCTTTCCTCTTTCTGTAATGATTCGGAGCGTTTAAAGGCTTCAAGGGGCCTGATTTTGACCATCAGTTCTCACTGAGCTATTGTTGTAGACAAATGAGGTTTGATTCGTAGTCAGATTAGCACTGCTGCGAGGACCGTTTTCTTTTTCACGTCTCAACAGAAGCTTGTTTTCAAAGCCAGGCTCCAGTTAATCGAGAATTCCGATGAATCAAGGGTTAATACAAAGATAGACTTGGCTTTTAATACAACTGAAGTTACCTCAGCATCACTAGATTAAGTAGTGGTAGTTTTGCTGTACATGAAATTTGACATAGTTTCCATTTTTTTAGACTGTGGCGGTCCCTGGGGCCGGGACCGATGATGACCAGCCACCTGCCGGTGCCGGGGTTGCAGCTGCCACATTTCCACTTTGCCCCAATTGATAATCAGGGTAACTTGTTCGGCATTTGCCATCTGAATCAGAGTGGCACCTGGGATTGAGATCGAAAGCCACCCTTGGGAACCTAGATTCCTTTCCTGGGGAGGGGGGTCGGGATCAATAGCCACACATGTTCCTGGCATCTCAGTCCCTGGAGTGAGAGAGTGAGGTCCGGCAGTGAGGCTGGGGTGAGAGGGACACGGGTGTCATGGGCTTGAGCTTCTTGTCTGTAGAGCCACAGTGCTGATGAGGGGAGCGGTGGCCAGCTGCGACCGAGCTGCACAGCACACTTTGGAGGTGAGAATGCAGTCCTGGAGCGAGCGCGCTCAGGGCCCTGCTTCCACCCCTCTCGAGGGACAGGTTTCGCTCCCCAGTTCCCAGCTGGTCTGCATGCCAGCGAGTTCATCATTGCTTGCGTGCCTGTGGTCTTTGAGGGAGCACAAGATTCCCAAGAAAATCGACAGATGAGAAATCTCAGGGGTCGTTGAGCTTAGAAAGCTTATTTCATTAGTAAATGGTCTGCCCCATCAAGGTCCAGCTGTGGTTTCCGCCAGTAGGAACGCGGAGCTTTGACGTTTACGGGAGGCTGTAGCCTCTCCTGGATCAGGAAGACACAAAAGTCCAATATCATCTTCAATTTGCATGGACTTCCCTTGGAGATGAAGAGCTAGTGAAGTGAGGTAGAACACTTAACACACCCGGGGAAGTGATAAATCGCAGGGCGAGATCCAACACGTGTGAAAGGCGTCTCCTGCAATTAAAGCTAACGGCCAGAGCCTCCCTGGTGACCTCTGGTCTGCATGATCTGCCCGGAAGAAGGCCACTAAACAGTTCGTGCTGCGTGTGTGGTTAATGTGTTCAGCTCTCCCCGACCCCGGTCATGGGAGCCTGGTGGCTCTGTCTGCTTTGGAAACTGGTCGCCCTGCTCCAGAACCTTCCCTGTGCTGTTGCTGAACACCACAGAGTGGGGAGGGAAGGGGAGGAGAAAAGGGAATGGGAGTGGGGTAGGGAGCGAGGCTCAGTGAGGAGCACGCGGCACCAGCTAGCTAATGTAGATAAGAGAGCAGCAGCGATCTGGACGTGTCCTGGCTCCGTGGGAAGCCCAGGGGAGGCACTGGGAGGCGGGGGCTGGTCTCAGGGAGTGGGCTCCTTCTCCCTAGGACACCCAGACTCACCCCTGAAGGCCACTCTTACCTCACATTCGCACAAACTAAGTGTCCAGGTACCTCTTAACTATTGAGGGCCTATAGTGTTCTGGCTTGTTTCTGGTAGCTGTTGAGATAGAATATTCTCTTTTCCAAAACATCACGACCCAGTCCTTTCTTGGCTGGTAGATTTTACCCACTCAAGCAGTTGCCCTTTGGGAGGCATTGAAGAGCTTTTAAATTCTGCCTTGCCCTCCTAGGATATCTTACAGCCATTTAGTGCCTGAGGACATTATGGGGCCTTATTTGATGCAGTAAAACACCCCGTTTGGTCCCTCAGCACTGAAGATGTGTTTCGGTGCAGCTTTCCTCCGGCACCTGATTTGTTGCTGCAACGGGGGAGGGAGGAGAGCGGATGCAAACTCATTCTGCGGGCTCGAGGTTCTGTTCTTATGATCCTCGCCATGATCTCCCTCCTGATATTGGCAATTTGAGGATGACATCAGTATATCTGCATTGTTTGTCTACGGTCCTCACTCAGTGTGCCTGTGGCTGTCATCTAGCCTCCCCCAGCCCAGTGAGGTGAATCAGGCAGATTAGTCTGTTTTTCAGGTGGAAGAACAGAATAGCCAGGGGTCCTGCCAGCATCATGCAGGCAGACACCAGTTTATAGGCATCTTTTTGCTGCTTTAGGTCCCTAAAGGATTAACACACAAAAGGGACCCTCTGGGTTTTCCTTAGCAGATTTCTCTCTAGAGCAGATGAAGTAACTAATACCAAATTGGATTTGTTCATTGGAATGGACTTGGCCTTTCATCCCACCTCTGCTTCAGGATAAGTGTGGGAATAGCTCGGTCCCCATGCACACCCCCAGATGGCATTTGGGTGCAGGCTGTCACTGGCAAGATGGCAGGGAAGCTTAATCTGGCCAGTTTGCAGCTGTTCCCCGCCTCCACGGGCCCTGCCCCCTCGGCTCTGGTTTGGAAGGGGTATGTTTATCGCACCCCAAACCAAAGAGTGTGTTGGAATTTGCTGCTGCTGCATTTGCCTGTCAACTTCTGCTCCAGAGTCAGCTTTCACCCGGTGGATCTGTGTTTTCTTTCGTATCCTCGCCCTCCCCCCGCCTTCATTTTCAATACACATGTAGTGGTGGAGAGGAAGTACAACATGATTTTAGGGCTTGCATTTCAATTTCGCTGCATTTTTTTTTAATGGGACAAGCAGAATCTCATTGCCTGGAATTATTAGGTTAGTATCTAAAATGGATTCAGCATTGTGGGTCTTATTGTTTCAAATGAATTAGACAGCCCCCTCCCACCTTCCTTTGTCCTCCCTGGGGATGAATGGATGGAGGCGAGGCCCCCAGAGACTAGTTGGAGGAATCCTGATTAGTTTTGTTCTCCCAGCTTAATTGTAGAGCTTCCTCTCTCTCAGCACTGATAGCCCAAACGGCTCCGCTCCGCATCCTGCCCACCCGCACCCCACCCCCTTTTGCGTTAGGAACCAGATTATCACAGTGCGGCCCTGTGAATCAGTTTCTGTATGTGCTGATGAAAGTGTAATTCATTCTTAATCAAGCAGCTTCGCTGCTGCAGCGAATACATTCAGTTCTTTCCCATCACTTTGGGCAACAGCCCCCGCAAAAGGACTTGTAGAGCAGAGCTTTGGGGTTGAGAGTTGGCAGTGCACCCCCGCCCCTGTGCTTGTCTTTCCAGCAGGGGGCACTCTTGAGACTGATGCTGGAGGAGACTTTACAGCTACGGTTGGGGGTGGGGGACGGGCTGGGAAGGACTGGTGAGCCTGCAGCTTTGACACAGGTGCCCTCCAGGCCTGCTGTCTCTAGACCCTGGGGCCATTTCTCAGGAGCAGGCAGGTGTCAGATCCTCGTGTCTTAATGGGCTGCCTGAGGTCCCCGAGGAACCCAGGAGTCTGTCTGCTTCCTGCAAGCCTGCGTAAAGCAGAGCCTGCTGGGTACCAGGCCCTCCTAGGGTTCAGGGGGGCCAGCCTCCTTCTCTTTAAGGAGAGATGTGTCTCCTGAAGCTGAACTTGTTTAGATTGGATGCGTCTGTTCAGTCACGCCACACAAAGTTTGGTGAGTGTGAGGAGGTCTGGCTCTGGAGGCAGCTCCCCCGCCTGCCCTTGCACTGCCTGGTGGCTGCCACGAACAACCGGCCGTTGGATGGAGAAGTGAGCAGGAGGAGAGGAGACTCTGCCAGGCGTGCGTCTGTCAGTACCGGGCAGGAAGAAAGGGCCAGGCCCAACGGGTGGGTCAGAGCCCCCGTAAGATAAAAAGCAAGCCGTACGGACCTGTAGCAGAGAGAAAGAAGTTTGTCTCCTCGGAATGAAATTGGATTAGTGACAGACTTGAACAGCCGGTTCAGTCAAGAGAGAACTTAATTCCTCCTGTATTATTCACACGGCTTATTTTAATCAGATGTGAAGAGACAGCTGGAAGAGAGAAGCGGGGCAGCCCAGTGTCTGGTGAGGAAACTTCGTGTTCTTTTAGTCGCTGTGAGGGAGCTGGCAAGAGCGCTGGGGCAGGAGGCATTCTTTGCTCAGGGCCCGTGCGTCCATCGCTTCCCGAAGGAGGTGGTTGGCCCTTGTCTGGATTCAGTGTGAGTTTTGGACAGTGGATGGCAGACATGGTCACCCACTTGTCCTCAGGAAGGTTCAAGAAGGTGGGCCAGACTCAGCAGGTCCCAGGACGATGCAGCCATTGTCTGCAAGGCCCTGCTTCCCGAGGCAGCCATGGAGAATGGCCATGGCAGCATGCTCGTGGCGCCCAAACCCCTGCACTCGGTGAATTCTCCGCCTTCCTGGAGGTGCTGCCCCCGCCCCCTCAGCGGGTCTGGCTGAGGGGCATGGAATGGTGCTACTGAATCACCAAAGAAAACAAATGCAGGACTGGTTGGCATGCATGAGACTGGCTTCGGTTCTCCCAGTGCGACATCCCGGAGGTGAGGGCCGTGGCTGGATCACCTGCGGTACCTCTGCCTGCTGTGCAGAGAGAGCCAGGCCAGTCCCTGAGCCAGGAGGTAGACCAAACACCGTGGGCTCATACCCCCAACGATGTGAGGGCTGGCCGGCAAACCAGAACACTTGCTGGCCCGTGGTCATGGGTATACAGAGGAGGCCCACAGAGACAGTTTATAAGTAGCTCTGTGCCATTTTCCCTGAGTCTTCCCCTTCTCTTTTATGAATACCTCCTGCCTGTAGCTGTACCGTAAATGTTAGTCAGTGAGCGTTCTAGAAAGAGCAGGTGGTGAAGGATCCCACAGGTGAGGAGAACTTGCCCAGCCGAGGTGGGAGGCTGAGCAGCTGAACAGAAGCCAGAGCGCAGCTGGCAGACAGTCAGCAGTGCCCCAGGGGAGGTCTCCTGAGCTCTCCTTGGAAGACCTCCCTGCCCCTGGGCCTGTGCATCCCCACCTGGAGGAAAGAAGCCCCAGGCTTCTTCTTGCTGACTGTCCCTCACCTGCTCTCAAACATCAGCCCTGCCCTTCTGCGGGAGACGCAGGGAGCGCTGGCTGGCTTTCAAGAGGAGGACATTTTAATGTCTAAGATAAAGAAAGGATGCTGCTGAGGTGGAAGGAGGCAGAGGCCGAGGTGGCGACTGGAAAGGTTCCAGCGGCAGCAGCAGGCAGCTCGTGCGCTGATTTCCTCTGGGGACAGGATTCCTGATGGAATTGTACAGGGAGGCGGGGGAGCAGTGGCAGCCCAGTCTCTGTGGGCTCAGGCAGGAGGCTCCCAGCGCCCTCAGTGACAGCAGCCATGTCAGGCGCCTCTGCCCGATGGCTTTGCCTGTCCCTCTAACAGTCTAGTGCGTTTCGGAAGACAACATGCTCCTCTTTCCAAAGCCGTGTGTCTGTGGTGCCTTCCTGCATCTGATGGCCAGAGTGCTTGACTTTGCTCTGTACCTTCCTTGGGCTGGGGTACAGCTTCCTTCCCTTGCAAGAGAAGAGGTCAGGCCCAGCCACCGCTCTGCAGTATGGGCTGGGGATGGGGGAAGCGTCCTGCCCACCCAAAGAGGACTTTACATCCCAACAAACATGTGCTCAAGTAATTGGAATTTGGCACTGCCAGAGCTGCCAAAACCTTCCCCTGGCACCTCGTGGGGACAGCCAGCATGCATCTTGGGTAGAGGATCCAGGAATTCTTGGAGCCGACATTGTACAAATGGGCAGGAAGCTTGCGGAGGCCCCCACAGCCCGGGCTCCCTGCCTGGGGAAGTGGCCAGGCCTCTTGGGGGCATCCACTTGCCTGGCCTCAGAGGCCACAAAGGCCAGGGAGTCCTGCCTTCGCCTGCACCTTTTAACCACACTCTGCCCTGGGCCCCTGCTGGAAGGAGAGGAGCCAGAGCTGGGGAAAGGGGGAGAAACATTATGCTACTGTTAGTAATAACAGCTAAGTTCTATTGTGCGCCGAGCTTGCTGAGCACTTCATGGCACTTCCCAGTCACTCCACACGTCACCCTGTGAGGAAGGGGCTGCCACCACCTCTGCTTCATGGTGGGGAACTGAGGCCAGAGCAAGTAACCTGCCCAGGACCACCCAGCTGGTCAGTGGCCCAGGTGGTTTTGGGTCAGTCTGGCTGTGGCTTGTGGAAAGGTTGAAGGTAGGGCCCTGTCCCCTGCAGGGCCCCTGTCCCCGAGCAGCCAGCCTGAGGTCTTCCCTGGGAGCATGGGAGAAACCCCAGCAGAGACTTGGGGTGTTACACCTTTTGATTTAAGCTCTCCCACAAGAGGATTTCTGTCCCTGCGGTTCTCTGGTTCTCTTTCTTTTCCCAGTTCCCATCCTGGTTCCCGTGATCACGGAGCACACATCTCCTGGCCCTTCTCTTCCGATGGCATTTCGGGAGAAACCCATCCAAACACAGCTGTCTTCTAGAGGGAGTTCTTTTTCAGCAAAGAAATGAAAACTCTCTCCATTCCCATCAGAGCTGGGCTTTCCAAAGCACTTCTGAAATTGGTCCCACCGAAGAAAACAGCTCAGATACCCACCGCCCCCCAGCCCCACCCCCCATCGGGTGCAGCTTGTTAGTCAGGAACTTCAAGGCCAAAGGATTTGGCAGGATTTAAAGAGCCAGCTCTCAAGCTGTCTCAATAGAGCTCACTGATGCCGCCTGTCTTTGATGGTGAAGTGGCTGACTTGGCATCTTCCTCCCCCACCCTTTGGAGGGCCACAGATGGTACTAAGGCCTTTTCGGATTCAGAGACCGCCAGAGGTCAAGGGAATGGCCCAGACCATCTAGCCTGCCCCCATGGTTTAACTGCAAAAGAACGAGGCTCAGACAGGTCAAAGGTGTCCACTGAGGCCACACAGTGAGCTGGTAATGAAGGGGAATTAGCAGCCGGGCCTTCTCAGCCCCATGTGGAGGCCTCAGCTTTCCCACGCATTTCTCCTTTCCTTATCATTAGAGGCTACATCTTATTCACTCAACAAACGCTGTTTGAGTTCCTACTAGGTGCAAAGCACTAACGTAATATACAGGGTTTGGGGCATATAAAGATGGACAGCATGCGTCCCACGTCCTCCCTCCCTGAAAACTCTCTCCTGAGGAGTCCCAGACTGGAACACGCAGTCTTGCCCAAGGAGTCAGTTCCAGAAGCAGAGCAGGGAGCAGGGCATGGGGTTGTGGGAGCCGGGAGCTGCCAATGCCAGACGCTTCAGTCTGGGGAGATCCTGGGGAGTGGGCTACAGAGGCAGGGAACCGGGGTTCAGCAGCACAAGCTCTAGTGCCTTCCCCACCACACGGAGACCTGGTCCCTGGGGAGGCTTTTCCAGTGTCTGGCAGAGCACTGACCTGTGTGAACTGTCCTCTCTGCCTGAACAGCCCCACCCCAAGAGCCCACTGTTTCCCAGCTTGTGTGTGGCAACCCCTCTCAGCGACCAGGTCATGGGCAAGTCTGCTTTGGGGCCACCTGGGAACCAGGAGTGGAAGGGACAAGCTCTTCCTCATCTGACGTAGACCTGCCTTGCCGGAGGCCATGTCTCCTGGCCCCAGCTGGTCCCCAGGACGTGAGGACTGAGGTGCTGAGCCCTGGGGAGTGTGAGCATCCCTGGCTGGCACCGCCACAGACAGTGCACCACAGGGCCCCGGAGAGACTCCTGTGGGCGGGGACCTGTGTGTCTATTGAAATGACTAGGGACCGCCTGCCCTCTGAAAAGGCGACATTGATGACGTCTTTCTGCTGACGTGCTTCTGCCCACCAGCTATTTCTCCTGGCATGTCCTCATTTGTCGCCTCCTAGTTTGAGTTCTCGGGCAAATCTGGAATCTTATTTGGGATTGACCACTGGCTTCTTGAACATGTATTTGAACCACTTCCCTTTCCCTGCAAACCACCTTCAAGGTCAGTCCACAAGGCAGAATGGCTCCCTGTAGTGAGGAGTGGAAATCTAGTCCCCCTTTCACTTCTCCTCTGCTTCCTTGCAGCTCACTTTGCAGAGCGCCAAGTCCCGAGTGGCCTTCTTCGAAGAGCTCTAGCAGGTGACTCTGCCAGCCCAGGATCTGCCACTTCTGCCGCTCCCAGCTCCGGCAGGACAGGTCAAACACCGTGGGAGCCACCCGCACGTGGGCTGGCTGGGAGCTGCCGTGGGAGCTCCGGGACTGCCCCCAGCTGAGTGGAGAGCCCAACCCACCTTCACGTGCAATTGCCTTGAACTGTGCCCTGCAGAGACTGCTCTCAGAGGGTGCTCGTTCTCCTGACCTGAGTCTCTCTAAGTTCCTTAAGAAGTATCTGTGTTTTCTCATCTGATGTGTGATCCCTTACTTCCTTGATCAGAGGCACCCTGGGGTGTGTGCCTTATTGTCCAGTGCTGACTTCCCTGCCCAGGCTGGGAGGTGGTCATCGGGGGTGAAGTTCACAGGCCCCTGGAGGCTGCTGGGTGGTTGGGCGTGGAAAGGCTGCCATGACGGGGCGAAAACTCAGCAGAAGCTGCAGTGATGGGCTAGCTGCCAGCAGAAGTGCCAGGAGGCCAGATAGCCATGTAGGAATCTGCACCCTACAGAACACGGGCCGCCCCTCCTCCTGCCCCCCCACACCTGGGTCCGAGGGGCAGGTGGGAGCCACTTGTCTTTTTCACCCTGCACCAGCCTCCGCCTCTCCTGCTGTGGAGGCTGGGGGACTCCCTGGTTGTGCTCTAGTCAGCACCCGGCAGCCCCACCGTGACCGTGACCAGGGGCTCTGTAGAGCAGGGGATAAGCCTTACCCAGTGAAGAAGTGCTTACTAATGAAGACCCATGAGGGCCAAGAGAGTCCAAGAGCAGGCGCGGTCTCTGGCAGCCCTGTGGGGTCTGAGAAACCGAGACGCTCAGCGATCCTGCCTTGTGCTCTTGTCAGGCTGACCCACCCAACAGTGTCCTGGGCTGGCTGCCATCTGTACGGGCCACCTTGCCCCAAGGAAGCCAGCCCTGTGTGTCACTACAGCCCCTTAGGGCTCACAGGATGGGACTCCGCATCAGAACACTAAGTGTGGGTGGCTGTGGCTGAATGAGTTCCTTTGTGTCTCCCTGTCCCTCGAAGTCCTCGTCCCCAGAGTAGAGGGAGTCCCCGTTTGTGATGTAAGGTCTGGCCCTTATGCTGAGGCTCTGTCTCCTTGGACTCACCACCCCTCCCTGAATTTCCACAAGCATTACTTTCCTCCTGACCTGTAAATGTAATCCATAACTGGCTGTGAGCACAGGAGCATGGTGGTGGTGTATAAAAACATTGTCGGGCTTTTTAAAAATTATTATTTAACCGCCGTGTGTATGTCTGAAGTCTGGGAAATGCCAAGCTGTGCGGCCACAAGGGACCCGGCCAGTGTCTGAGCTGTGGCAGGAGCAGTGCAGCAGACTCGGAGGCCCGCAGAGCCTTGCCCAGCCCGGAGCACTCGGCCCTCCTCGGCGGTGAGGGCTGGTGGCTGTCTCCCAAAGACGGGTGGGCGGAGAGGGTGGGGCCTTCAGCCAGGGCTCAGCTCCAGCAGGAGAAGGGATGAAAGAGGAGGTTGGTTTTCAGACACTTGTGCCTGTGTTCTTTTTAAGTGAACATTTTTAGGGCTGGAAGCCCATCAAGTAAGGAAGCCTCCCACCTCCATTGAGAGCAGGGCCTCGGCCACGATTATTTCATTATAAGCTCTTCTGAGGGTTCTCGGGCAGATGCGCCATTCGAAGTCGCTGCCCAGTTGTGACACTCCAAGAGGCTGCGCTGTCAGCACTCGGCTGCCCTACACAGAGCGCCTCGGTCATCCTGATGGGGCCCCCACCTCAGCCACAGCTATGCTCCAGTCCGTGGTACTGCCTCGATTACGCACGTGCCTGCCGGCCCTGCTAGACAACACCCGCGGCATTACATAACACCTCTTCAGTGACTGTGTTTTGTAATCCTGGGGGCAGCTCTCTCTCCCTCCCCCCTCTTTCAAATCAAAACGGCAAGTCCAGAGGCTGACAACCAAGGACGGTGACTAAGTGTTGCTTGCTGACCCAGCTGGAGCTTCACAGCCCCTGGGGCCAGGCTGTGGGCTTCCAGGGAAGCTCCATCCCTTTTCAAACACATCCAACCCCACCTCTTCCTGTGGGGCCTGAGTTTTTGCCTCCCGTCAGGGCCAGACCCTGGAATGCTATTTTCCGTTTGGGGGGATTGTTGTAATTTAAATGATTGTTTTAATAAAAATTCTAAGCTGTAAAAAGTTTGTTTTGGGCTTCCTCAGTTTGCTTGTTTGCTGAGGCCATTGAGGTGGCAAGGCCATTGGGCTGGGTGATGGGGCCACCTTTTGGGTTTTGGGGAAATGGGGTTCTGTGCTCCCTGCCCGCCCAGGACTTCACCTCCGGTCTCATGTCTTTGTAGCGAAAGGATTGCCTTTCCTGGACTGATGGCAGCCCCCCTTTCTGTATCTTCACCTGGGAACTCCCTTCCCTCTTCCCGGGGGGGCGCTCAGAGTCATGGAAAGGGCCCTGGACCGGGTCACACTGCCTATGTTTTCTTTCTGCACCCGCTGCCAGTCCTCAGTTCCAGACCTGAAAACGAGGGTGTTGGAGCAGGCTATCCCCCCAGAGGCTTCTGCTTCCGGGTGTCCCCATCTGGGCTCTGGAGGCTGGAGGGGTGCTGTGCAGAGCCCCTGGGGTCCCAGCACGGTCTGCAGGCCAGGTGACGCTTGGCTATTGTCACCGGACTACATGCCATTTGCGCTTGGAGTTAAGAGCTGCTGCTGCAGAGCTGGTGGGTTTTTGTTTTCTCTCTATCTTTTTAATCAATAAAAGTCCTTCATTAAGACCCAAAACTACAGCAGGATAACCCCTCCCAAACCACACATCCCAAAGTCAGAGATGCAGGGGTCCGTGTGTCGTCAGGACTTCCAAGGGACCACAGAGCTGCCTGTCACACATCAGCATGCATTCCAGGTCCCCGCCGTACAAGCCCAGAAGGAAAATAACCCATCAAATACACAAAAGCTTCCAAGAATTTGAGTTAAATATAACTTGTTTTTATATACTCGGAAAGATAGGTTTGATGCTGTAAAATTAGAACATTGTAAAATTGGTGAACGACATTTCATAATTTAAAATGTATAGAATTAGTAACTCATTAGAACTTTTATTAGGTAGATAATAACATGAAACTACTTCATTTCTTAAATACAGATTATGTTGTTTTCAGTGATTGGAAGCAGTTTGCTTTCCTCTGTAGGGTGAGCCAGCGAGAGCACTTCATAAATACTGGCCGTTTGAAGCCGCCCAGACAGTGTTTTTACCTGACTTCTTTGAAGCCAACCTCCAACCCCCAAAAGGCAGTAAGTGCTCACACAGATGCAGAGGTCTCTGTTAAGTAGAGTGAGAATTAATAATACCACCTGGCACGTTGGCAGGGGGGAGACTAGTTGAGGTCTACTCTGCTTTTTTTCTTTTTCTTTTCTGTTCTTTTTTTTTTCTTCCCAAGTTTGTGCTAACCATGCTGTAAACCCAAAGATGCTGGCCAGCCCTCAGTGCTTAACTGTGGTGTTTGCAGCCCAGTCCCGTGGGATCCCTGAGCGGTAACCTGTGGCCTCCCTCCCAGCACTCGGTCCTTTGCCTTTGGTCCTCGCCTAAAGGCCGAGTGCCTGGCGGCTGTCAGGGCTGCCCACCCCGGAAGGCTTCACTTTGGAGGAGCGGATGGGGAGCTGCCCACGTGCAGTGATGAGCTGGCAGCAGGACTCTGGGGGAAAGGTATTGGTGAGAAGATTGCTGCAACGGTGTCATCCAATTTCTTGCACGTCTGGGGAAGAGAAAGTCGAGCCATCCGCATAGTCTCGAGCCATCCGCATAGTCTCCGTCTCCCTCTCAGACAGCCCAGGCAGATGAGAGAGGCCACCACGGGGTCCTGTCCTCTCCTGGGGCTCCCTGGCAGCCTGTCATTGCTGCATTACGGCAGGATGCTGCAGCCTCGGTCCCCGCTTGGGCAGGACTCTGGGGCTCTCGTACAGGGAGGCAGCCCAGGCCGTTCATCAGCACCACGAGGACCGGAATGACTCAGAGGAACCCCCACTGTGTCCTCTCCCGGTTTCCACTAGATGCCCATTTCTCACGGGGATGTTAGCCCCAGAATAGCTCCTGGCACGTTGCCTCTGAGCCTAGGAAATCAAGACATCTCCTGAAGAGCTCCAAAGTCGGAGCAGCAAGAGCCCGCCTGGCAAGTCTGCTAAGCCGCACGCTTGCTCTGTGCCACCCCCTTCCCTGCAGGGCCAGACGTTTGCTCGCCAAAACCTGCTTCCTTCCCTGTGAAGGGGGTTGACAGTGATGTCTCTGGACACATCTGGGATGTTGCCAGGATGACAGTAAGAACAGATGCAACAAGGTACTTGGATTTCCATGAAAGAAGGGGTGAGGATAAGTAGCAGTGTTACCGTTATTTATTAGGAATAGAAGCAACATGCACAAAGAAATGAAATCTTTTCTTTACACCCAGCCATGGGGAGGGCTGAGGAAACCATGTAGCTGAAGGGTTCAGGGCCCTAACTGACTTGCAACTCAGAAGGACTAGGGTTTGAAACCCACTCAGCCACTTGCCAGCTGGGTGATCCTCAATACTAGGCAAGTTACCTAACCTTTGGGCTCAGCAGTTTCTTCATCTAAAAGCAGAGTTTTGTGGGAATTAATAGTTCCGGGTCTGAGGAAGGTAGCTCTTTTTCCAGATTCTTCCTCAGGGTGGGGGTGGGGGGATGCAGGAGGAAGCAGAGAGAGCAGTGATGACCCAGAAGAAGCCCTGGCTCAGAGGGACCAAGCCCACCAGTGCACCCCCCCCCACACACGGGCCCCATCCCTCCACCTGCACCAGGAGCTTAATGAACCTGCATCCGGCCTGTTTGTCCTGGTGGTGTTTGCCCAGTGCCAGCTGCAAAGCCCAGGAGATGATAGATAACCCAGGCTGGGGCTGCCTGGGAAGGATGTTCTGCTTTGTCACATTAATACTTGATGCTCCAGTCAATAATTTACTGGAGGCTCCGGGTGGGAGAGGAGCTGGGTGGGTAGCGCTTGGTCCTGCACCTGGAAATCTTCCCAGAGCCCATGGGTACCTGGGCCGTGAAAACCCAGCCACGGACACCAGGGAGGCACAGCAATGACCTAATTTTATCTTAACAGGCATAAGGAAGAAGTCCCCGTGGAGTCTTGCCCATTTCCAATATAAATAATGTAATTCCCCAGCCTGCCTGCTAGGGGAGGAAGGGGCAGCCTTTGATCTGAAGGAATTAAGTCAGTAAACAAAAGTGAAGAAGGCTGCGGAGGCGGCTCCTTGCTCCTTGCCCACACCTGCTGTGCCATTTGCCCCGAGAGAGAGGAGTTCAATTGAGACAAGTGAAGTGGACCAGTGGTGGGGACGGCCTCACTCCCACCCACCCTCCCCGGAAGTCTCCCTTTATCCCCAGCTGAGGCCTGAGGAACCTTCCTGGGGCCCCCAGCACACTCTGTCGCAGCCCAGCCTGTGCCCAGTGACCGTCCCCACCCCCGCACAACGGCCCAGCTCTCACCCTGTGTAACTCTCCATGGAGGATAACTGTGCGGTCAGCTGCTGCGCCGGGGGCCCTGGGCTGGAGAAGGGTTCCCCAAGTGGGAGGAAGGGGCTCCGTGGCAAGCAGAGCCACCTGGACTGTGTCCCACAGACACCAGGCTTCCAGCCTGCACTTCAGGAGAGCAAGCTGTGGGTTCTGGTCCCTCCAGCTCTCTGCTTCCAACTGTGTGGCCTTGAGAGAGTCCCTTCCACTCTCTGGGCCTCTATGTCCTCTGCTGTACAGGGTCAGGTCTGGACCACAGGGACTCCGAGGCCCCTTGCTGTTCCAACAGTCTTCTAATGTCATGTTTCTAAGCAAATTTCTCACACTGGTCCCCCAGGTGCTGTCAAACCAGTGCCACTGTCCAAGGAGTCAGAAGGGGACAGACTGACCCACAGGGGCGACCACAGACACCAGCCAGACAAGAATCAGGTGCTCTGCCTGCAAGGCCGGCCTCAGCCCTCCCCTTCTTTGAGCCCCACGTGCCTCCAGCACAGACTAGGGAGTGGCGATTGTGGTGCCGGATCCTGAGTTAAAGCAAAGGACAGTGGGCAGCAGGGCAGGCGGGTGGCATCACCACTCTGGGCTCCCTGCTGCCACCTCCGAGCAGGGGTCCCAGGCCCTGTCAGCCCATGGGGAGGACGGATGGGGTGACACGTGCTGCACCATCGGCCAGGCCTGCTGTGGTGACGGTGGCTCTGCCCTAAAACCCACAGGGCGTCCTTTGTTGCCGGATCCTGCCCCCAGCCTTCCCCTCCCAGCCGGCGTTGCTGAGGCTGAATCTATTAAGTTCTTCATATTAACCAGCGAAGGGAGAACAGCCCCCTTTCATCTTAACTGGAGTGAATTTGCATTAACACCTGGGGAGTTCTGTTTGCCTTGAGAAACACATTGCTATTCTGAGCCGCACACGCTGCGGAGTTCGTTGCAGTATCCTATTCTTTTATTAATACGCCTCTCACTCCTCCCTCCACTTTCCCAGGGAAGGGGGGAGAGTGGCTGGGGATGCCAGGGCTCCCCGCCCTGTGTAGGAAGATCCCGGAAACGCCGAGACGGGGGAGCAGGGAGCAGCCTCCAGGTGGAAGGAGCACCTTCCCTCACTAGGCTGGCTTGTGAGCTGCCCCCCATCTCGGGGAGGCCACCAGGCTCCAGGAACAGCTCCTACACCACCCCAAACTCAGGGCCCCTATTTGCTGCAGCCAGTCCACTCTGGCCGCAGAGTGGAGAGGCCCAGGACCACAGCAGAGGGACACCGGCCACTTTGAGGAGCCCATTAGGCAGGAAAGGAGGCCACAACATGACCATCACTACCTCACAGGCGGGCCTGGCTCTGTGGCTGCTTTTTTGCCCACCCCAGAGAGAGAGCACTGCTTGCAACCCTCGGGCACCAGGACTGTCACCAGCCACCTTGCGTCCTGCAGGGCAGTAGCTCATTGATGCAACTTAGGGTGATGGCAACCGGGAAATGCTGAGTCCATGACGAATGTGCGCTGGGCAGGTCTTGATTTTCAGGTGCCAGATCTGGAGACCCAGGTTCTAGGAGAGAAAGCGAGGGCAGGGGAGGGGACAGTGAGTAGTGACATGCCGTCTAGTCCTGGAGGCCCAGCTACTCCCCTGAGCCCAGGCCTGGATTGGACATGAACCCCCTCTCCCACCCTCCAGCTCCCATGGGCTCAGTAGTGAGTGGGCCATGAATCCCAGGTGAGCGGTGGAAGAGCAGCGCCCCCGGGCCCCCACTTCCTGGTGACCCCAGGAGATAGGGAAGGGGAGGAAGATGTAGGGCAGACAGGAAGGGTCATGCCCCATCTTCTCGGGGCTGGGGTGCTAGATAGAGAAAGGGACTGGGGGTGGCCCAGCAGAGCTAGGAGGGGTGGGGGATGACCCCCAGTGCCGCTCAGAAGAGAGGGCTCAGCCTCTCAGCCCTCACACTCCACTCCCGCATGACGGGCTCAGCTCCCGTGGACCACAGGGTCATCTTGTGGGTTGAATGCAACCACAGATACCAGGCTCTGAGCAGTGCCTGCCACAGCGAGAGTTCATTAACCGAGGCCCATCGCTGCGTGGTTATACAGCGATTTACTGTTAGCTCGTCCTGACTCAGTTACCAGAGCAGACAGCTCAGGGAAGCAGGGGCCATCCTGGGTGGTGGAGGGGTCAGGGGACTCCTTCCACAGCTCCACCTCCCACTCTTGCCCCTGTCTAGACCACCTGAATCCTGCCCCCCACCCACCACTATGAAGAGAGGGGCAGGACATGGCCGCTGAGGGGAACCCTCCTAGCCCCTTGGCACTTGGAGGAGTGTCTGGAGGGTCTGAGTCTTGGGCCAGCATCAGCATTCCGCAGGCATCCCCCGGCCCCTCCGGCAGCCTGCCCGGGACTGGGTCCATGCCAGGTGCCAGGCTGCTCTCTCTGGTGACATTTACCAGCAGGGAGGTGGCACCCAGACGTGAAATCAGTGCCAGCCTGAGGCTAGCCCACTTCATTAGAGCCAGCTCTGCTCCGCTGGGTAGGTCGGCATGGGCCAGGCGCAGCCCGGCCCCAAGGCCCTGCGGCCCCAGAGCCCTGCAGCTCCTCCAGTCCTGCCCCACTGCCTGGCTCCGGCGACAGGGCCACTCGCCGCACCCAGTCTGCCTGGGGTCAGAACCACAACAGCCCCTGAGTACCTGCTGTGGCCAGGCACCGAGGAGGACGGGACCACAAGCAATGGCGGTCTGGGTTGGCCTGGGCACACTCAGTCTGCCTCCTGAATCCTTGGCAGTCCCTGGGGGGCCCACATTTGCCACCGTGCACACTGGTCCCTGTTCATGGCAGTGGCTCCCACTTAGGTCAATACCTGGTGACATCATGAGGCACCACGAGAGCCCTGTGTAGTCACCATCCATCCATCCCATGTTAGATGGGAGGAGACCAAGGCTCAAAGAGGCCAAGTGACTTCTGGCAACCGGGGTTGCCAGAACCCCATCTTTCCCTACTGCCTGGACTAGTTCTGCTCCTGGGCTTCAGGAGAGAGTCCCTCCCTCAGACCCAGCTCAGAGCGAGCAGGACAGAAGTCCTTCCCTCATGTTACCTGGGTGTGGCCGTGGGCCCTATGTGGGGACTCGGCTATAGGGACAAGCCCCTGGATATGACAGTGTGGGAGGGCTGTCCAGGAGTGGGGTCAGATTCTGGGAGAGGAGGTCCCAGTCCTGGTCTCATCCCCCACTGGGCAGGAATAGGAGATACAGGGATTGGGCTTGGTGCATTTGGGGTACATGTGCTCATTCATTCCTGTGCCCCCTTCTTGGCAGCTTCTCATTGAGCTCATCTCTGGTGGGACCATGTGGCCCTGGCGGGGTAGAAAGAGCAAAAGTCCTGGGTGCTGGTATGGGCTTCACCTCTTCCCAGCTGGGGGTCCCCAAGCAAGTCACAGTACCCCTTTGGCTCCAGTTTTTGAAGCTGGAAAATGATGTCACTGATGTCAGCCTCAGATGAGTATGAGACAATGCATTTAAAGGGCCACCGAGCGCCCATAATCATCAGGGGACACGCACCGCCCAAAGGGATGATATCCCGTCACAGCCTCACTTACCTAGCGTGTGAGACACAAAACTCAGTCCCGATCCTCCTGTAACTTCCGGAGTGCCTGGGGCAAGCAGAGGGCCGAACCCTTCCTGTCAGATTCCCCCATGCCCAGCACAGACCTGGCACAGAGAGGGTGCTCAGTACCTATTTGCTGAGTGAATGAGTCTCAGTTTCCCCATCTGTGGAATGAGGATCTTCAAGTGCCTGAGAATCTTACCCAGTCCCTAGGCCGTTGTGCAATTCAGGTGAAATGATGGCCCAGAAAGCATTTGTTTTTGTAATAAAAAAGGAGGAGGAGGAGGGAGGCAATGACTTCCCAGAAAATAGCGTGGGGGCTGGGAGAGAGTCTGGGGCACTGTGTCCCCCTGGCCAGCTGAGCTGTAATCACCGCAGTGCCTGGTCATCACTCAGCCACCCCCCTCGGCCCCCCTGGCTCGGAGGAGCATCCATCAACGTCTCCTTCCCCTCCGACGGCCCAGACAATTAGCCAGTCCTGCCTGGCTCCGCTGGCCCTGCCACTTGAAGCCACCGCCTCCTCCTCATCCGCCAGCCTGAGGAGCCTGGTTGGAGGCTGCAAGGCAGGCGTGAGCCTCAGATCTGAATCCATGAATCCCTTCCTCTTCTGGATGAGGGAGCCTGCCGTGTCCCCATTTTACGGGTGAGGACATTGACTCCCAGAGGCCAGAGTCCCGCCCAGGCTTACGCAAGTGAGTCCCGGAACCGTCACTCAAACGCTGGTCAGTCTGGTTCCAGAGTCTCTACTTTTAACTTCTGTTGCCGTCCTCCAGGCCTCAGTTTCCCCTGCACACAAGAGAGCTGCAGACTTCCCGAAGGCTTCAGCCCCATGGAACCTGGCAGAGGGGCTGCTGCCTGCTCACCCCCTCCCAGTGTCCCAGAGACAGCATGATGGACGAGGATCCTGTGGGGGGCAGGTGCGACACGCCCACACACGCTTGGACCCACTGTTGGGTGATGGATCTTTCTCTCCTCTCCCCTCCCCAGGGGCTCGGCTCCATCTGGTCTGGCGCAGTGCCAGGCTGATGGATGGGCCACCTGCCAGGTCACCCTCACTGCTGTGCTCCAGGGTCAGGAGGGCAGCTCTGCGGTCCCTCATTCAGCCATTCAACAAACACACCAAGTGCCTACTATGTGCTGGGACACAGGGCAAGCGAGACAGACTAGGAAAGGAGCTGTCACGCTCCAGAACGACAAATGTTGCCCCAGGGTGGCTGTGAGAGCCAGAGGAGGGCTGGGATACGAGAGATCAGGCTGATGGGTGTGACTGAGGCCGGGGAGCAGCTTACACAAAGTCCTGAAAGTGCAAAAGAGCAAGGCGAGTGCCTGCAGCTGCACCGAGTCAGGGTGACTGAGGCGTGGAGATGGGGCGGGGGCTGGGGAGTGGGAGAGGCCAGTTTAGGTGAGAGCAGTGAGGAGCCAGGTGGGAAATTCCAAAAGACCTCACTGCCGTGGGAGAGGGCGGCCTGCCGAGGGTCTGCAGAAACTGAGGACCAGAAGAGAGGGCCCTGGTGGGGCTGCTGGAGGAGGCAGTGAGGGGAAGGGATGCGAAAGGCTGTGTCACTGACCACAGTCGGTGCTGGAAGCCAGGAGGGTGATAGTATTAGCCCCACTCTAAAGATGAGGAGACTGAGCCCCAGCACTGGGGGAGGACTTGCCCAGGACCACTTAGGGAGAGAGAGGAAGAGCTGGGCTGGAGGTAAGGGTGAGAGAGCCGACGGCCCCCCGAACCCCGGCAACCAGGCCTCTAGGGCAGGGACAGCCCCCGCCCCGCCCCAGCGCCAGCAGGCCTCTTTCAGGGAGGCAGCTGAGCCTTCCTGCTGTCACGGACAGGAGCCAGGCGAGAAATATCACATCATTAAAATGACAAATCCCTTCACTAACGGAACTGGAAGGCCTGTCTTCCTGCCTCAGATCCCTTCAGTCCCCCTTGGTCCCCTGCCCTCAGGCGTATATTCCCTCCCAGACAGGCAGGAGAGTGTGGCTGGGACCACCGCCACCACCTCATCCCTGAGATGACCTTGACTCTTCAGCCCTCCAACAGGGTCAGGCCGGTGTTGGGGGGCTTTATTCCACAGCAGAGGCAACAGGGGCTCAGAGAGGGGATAATACCTCAGCTGGGGCTCCCTCCTTTGCAAGGATTCTTGCCACTGGCCCATGTTAGCAGTAGGGCCATATGGAGCAGAGGGTCTCCAAGTGACCCCGCAGGCCCCGAGCAACCCTGGGATTTCACAGCTACACCCTGCCCCTGCTCAGAACAAGTTCAAAGCGGCTCACCTTCCAGAACAGTGTTCCCAGCCTGTGACAGGCTAGAGCCTTTCTCCAGGGTCAAACCTGTCTCCCAGCCTGGGTTACATTTTCTTGTCTGAGCCCCACCCTCGGAGGACGGAGCAGGGGCCTATCTGCTGAATTTGCAGGCAAGAAACCCCGTGGCCTTAGGCAGGCTGCCATCCTCAGTTTCTCCTCCTGACAGTGGGGGCTGGCCCCGGATGTTTTGACTGAAGCCAAGGCCAAGGTTGTGCAGGGCCTGGTGGGTGCTGAGGGGGGATATCTGTCTCCCCACATGCACCCTGTATGTCCACATCTCTACACCTGCGTGTGTGGGGAGGCCCACACGAGCCAAGTTCTCTGAACCACAGACACGTGCTCACAACGTGTCTACCCCAACTGGGCACCAGCTCTGCCCCGGCCCCGAGGTCTCGGGCTGAGGCTGCTCAGACCCCTGCCTGTGCCGCTCCGCCCCAGCACACGTGTGGGCGCCCACAGCCGGCCACAGATGCACCCGCGGTGCCCACAGACATTCTTGCAGGCCCACCCCTTTGAGTGTCCACCAGACCTGTCGGTTTACAGCGGTGTCACGTGCACAGCCACTGAGAGCCTCATGTGTCGGCCGGGCTCTTCTGGGAAGCAGGCAGGTGAACAGATGCTGGGAGACGCCGCCCAGCCCAGCAGGCAACCCCTGCTCCCAGAGTGATGCCCCCACTCCCCATCCCTCCTCCAGGCCCAGCCAGCAAGGACACACTGTTCGTCCGCCAGCGTCCTGGTCTCCTTGGACGCAGACAGAGCCCAAGGAGGTGTCTGGCGCATTCTGACTAAGTCACAGGAATTGCAGTGCTCCCCCCTGCCCCCTTCCCTGTGCCCAGCGCTGTCCTGATTGTCCGTCCCCACCTGGTGGGCAGCTACACCAGCCCCCCCACCCAGTCCTGGGTCCATGGTGGAGAGAATGCTTCTTTCAGGAATCACCACTGGTTGTCCCCGGGCCCTCCCTTCTGACCTTGGGCAGGTTCTACTTCTCTAAAGACCTCAGTGGTCCCTTCTGGAAAATGGGAGGGAGGTTGAACTAGAAATTCGCCAAGGTCCTGTCCGTCTCTGGCTGTGTGATTCTCCCAAAGGCCAGGAGAGGGAAGGCCAGATGGGGAGCTACAGGGAGGAGGAAGCGGGGTTGCAGGGACAGCCCCTCCCTGGCCCAGCACCAGGCCTCACAAGGTTGGGGGTGAGGGCTGGCACACCCCTGAGTCGGGGGCTGTGCTCGGACTGCAGTCTCTCAGTTGATGCTCCCTGCCCCCTCCCAGTGGGTGCTTTATTGCCATTTTACAGATGAGGAAACTGAGGTCTGTGCAGATGCCATGAGGGGCCAGGAGCCCCCCAGCTCCCCGCACCTCCCCACACTAAGAGCCACAGTGTGGGAACCATGCCCCAGACAACTCCAGCACTCCCCGTCCTGCCCTTGGTCAGGCAGGGTGGCCTTCCCGGAACGGCTTTCTCCAGAGCCACGCACCTCCCTCTCTGCTCCCGGCTCCTGGCTCTGAGCCCACCCGTCAACACTGCCCATTCATCTGCTGTCGCTTCCTGGCAGGGCCAGTGGGCCATACATCACCTGATGAAGCCTGAGGCAGCCGGCCAGGCCGGTGGGCAGGATGTTGCTGGGAGCTCTGGACCCCAGCGCTCAGCCTGGGTGCAATTTGCCTTAATGCTAATGGTGGGATTTCAGGCACTGTCTCCTGCATGTGAGCAGGCAGCTGGGGCTAGCAGCGGAGGGCTCTCCTTCAAGCCCCAAAGCCTGCCCAAGTAGCCGCTTCTTGTGGGGAGGGATGAAGGAAGCAGTTGGAGGCCAGGAGGTGACCTGGCTGAAGGAGAGTGTAGGTCAGGCTAACAACTGTGCGGGTGGAGGGCATGGAGGTTGAGCATCTGGCAGGAGGACAGAGATTTTTATCTCCCCGCCCCCACCTGCCAAGTAATTTGCTGATGTAGGTCGCTGGGGTGCTGTCTCCTGGCTGAGTTACCGGTGGGGGTGGGAGCCAGGGCTCTCGGCCAGGGGTGTCTCAGTGCTGCACCACATCAACCTCCTGCCCCTGCAACCCCACAACCTGCTGCCACCGGCCAGGGCCACCTCTTTAGGAGCATCCAGTCCACTCATTCATTCATTCATTCATTCATTCAACAACTATGTATGAGCACCTACTGTATGTCACAACACAGGGATGCAGTTATAAAGTGCAAACCAGGGTAATCAAGCAGGGCAGTGGGAGAACAGGTGTGGCTTATCTTTTGTGGTTTTTTATTGTTTAAGCTAGGATGACCAAGACAGGCCCATTGAGAAGTTGACTTCTGAGTAAAGACCTTAAGAAGTGAGTGATGTAGATGTCTAGGGGCGAGATTCCTGGCAGACACGCAGCAAGCGCAAAGGCCCTGAGGCAGGAGTGTGCCTGGTCCTCTGCAGAGAGTAGGCGGGGACCAAGTGAGGCAGCGGGAGCAGGTGGGCCAGGGTAGGAAGTGACAGCAGGGAGGGGAGGAAGAAGGTATTTGGGGCCTCCTGGTGATTCTGGCTCTTCCTTAGAACAAGGTAGATGCCACTGGAAGGCTGCAAGGAGACCATGCCTGAGTTTAGGAGAGTGATCAGTGTAGGGTAGGGGACCCTACCCTACAGTGCAAGGGCGTGTGACAGAAACCCTCTGTCCATGGTCTGTCTGTCCTCTCTCCTTCCCTCCCTGTTCTTTTTGCTTCCTTTTTTTCTTCGTTAATTAATCCAGCAAATATTCACTGAGTGCCAGGCTTACTTCCAGCCTTTCATGAATTCAATCCAAAGGACACTCCACCTGCCTCCCCTCCACAGGGCACCCCACCACGTCTGCCCCACATGCCTGGGGCAAGGCCTGGCCCCCCCCAGGCCCTCTCCCTGCTCTGTGACCTTCACATGGGTGCAGAATGGCAGCTCTTTGTGTGCAGAGAACCCACCAAATGCTGCTGTTCAGGGCCAGTGAACCTCACATGCATGTAAGACCAGAGTCCCCTCCCCTCCCTGGGCCCCTGTTTCCCTATCTGAGACATGAGCAGGGTGGGAGGACCCAAGACCCCTTCCTACTCTGAAATGAGGGCACCCTGTGGCTGCCCAGAGCCCTGGGGGCCAGAAGTGGGACAGCACAGGGCTGTGGCTCCGCTTGTGCCGGTGGTGACATCGGTGCACAGAGTGAACCCACAGGTGAGGTTGCACAGAGCATGTGAACCCATGTGAGCCCAAGGGACACACATGTGAGGACACAGGGAGGAGCTGTGCATGCCCTGCACCCAGTTCTATAGGGAACTGGGCTTTGGGGTCCCCTTAGTAGTGCTCTCCAAGGCCTCTTCCTCCTCCCCTGAGGGGACTCCAGGTCTGGGATGGGTATGTGTAGACCCCCAGTGAAGACCCCCCTCACTCGGCTGCTCCAGGGCCATAATTGGAAGGAGCAGCAGAAGACCAGGAGGTCCCAGTGGAGGCAGGAAGGGGCCCTGCCTCCTGCTCCCTGCCCCGGACCCAGCACGGCCCCCCAGTTCACCCCAGCCCCCCACAACTCCTCTAATTACACAGTCATAAAGCACCAATCTCTAACGACCCAATTAGTAACGCCATTACTGCTCTGTCCAGGATTAAAATTACCAATTAAACTGCTGTCGATTTTATCATCACTTAGGCTCAACACAACCAGGGCACTGCAGGCCACAGAGGCCCATTAGTGGGCCCTTGGGTGGGGGGCCGGCCCCGGCCAGGGCTGCAGGCCTACCTCAGCCCTGGAGATGGTGCAGCCCCTCCCCCATCACTGGGGACTCCAAAGGATCAGAGTCCAGTGTCCTACAGAAGTGGTGGTGGCTGGGGTAGGAAGGGCTCCTGCAGAACCAGCCCCTGCCTGAGTGGCACCTCCAGTCTGGGCCACCCTCACGGTTCCCTCGCCAAAACTCACCCAACCCGTTACCCAGTCCTCTGTGCCAGGCTAATTAATCTTTGCAGCTGAGCCCTGGGACAAGGGGCCATGGGTGCTCATCTGAGAGCCTGGCCCGCATTTCTTCTTCCCCCTCTCCCTGCCACCACAGCACCCTCTGCGCACAGGCTCACTGCACCATCCTTACACGATGGGGCTCAGGGGGACACTCTGATGAGTGGCTCACCAGTGGTCAGCATTGCCTGTCTTCCAGCTGACACACAGGGGCCCCTTTTGAAGTCTCTGTGCCTTGTTTCAGAACATGGGAGATACTGGAGGGAATAAGCAAGTGCTGGCTCTGCCTCTTGGAAGTGATGAGCTCCCTGTCCCTGGAGGTGTGCAAACACAGGCTGCACCCAGACCATGTGGGAGTAGGTAGAGGCAGCAGCTTATGCCTGGGGAAGGGTAAGTGTTGGGCTAGATGACCGAAGCCAGGTAAATGATTCATCTCTTCTGAGAAAGAATTTGAGGAGTGGTGGGCAGCCAGAGACAGAGAGGCAGGTGCATCAACCTGAAAACTCAGCCCAAAGGGTGTGCTAAAGGTTTCTCATCCAAGGAACCACGGAGATCCCTCTGAGACACAGCCAGAACAGGGACTGTGAACGTCGGGGCTCTGTCTGAAACCCTGGACTTGGCACCGTGAGTCCTTCCTCTTTCTGTGCTCACTCTGACAAACAGGTGCCCTCATTTCCAGGCAAGGCACTGTGACTCCAAGTTCCAATGACTTGCCTAGGGCACAGTTTCTCTCTTGGGTGTGACCCCGGAGGACATTCCCCTGGTGGGTGTGCCAAGTGAAGCTGCAGAGCCCACCCACAGGGTCTGCTCGCACCAGCACCTGTGCGGCGCCTGTTCAAGTGGAAGTTTGCACAGAGCCCTTCGTGTCAACCAGAGAGATGTGGAGAGGAGAAAGCAGGGCCCTGGGGGACTGCAGGGCCCCAGTCTCACCCTGCTCCAGAGGTGGTAAGACCCTACAGGAAGAGGTAACCTACCCCCCACCCACCCACTGCCGCTGTAGGCCGGCAGAGATGGACCTCCTCTGGGGGAGCAGCTGCCCCAGGCAGGATGTTGGAGCATCTTGTTGAAGGCAACAGACTGAGGCAGGGATCTGGGAGCCCAGAGCAATTAGGAGCTGCCTTGTGCTTGTCTCCTGCCAGCTGTCACAGCTGTCACTCAGGAAGTGGGCCTGGAGCAGGGCTGGGCCCTCATTTCCAGCCCGGTCATTCCCCAGAGGTAGGTTCCACTCCCCAGAGGGGAAGACTGGGGCCCAGAGGGGACCAGAGACGGGGACCTCTGTCACCGTCTGGGTGGGACATGCCACAAATCCTTTTGCCCTGCCAAGGCTCAGTTTCCTCCACCAGGCCTTCTGCCTCTGGAGCAGGGGTTCTAACCTTGGCTGCACCTTAAAAGCTCCTGGAGGACTTTTTAAAAACGCCCCTGCCCAGGCCCCAGCCCAGCCCAGAGGGAGCAGACTCTGCACTGGGGGTCCTGGGTGAGTACCTCTCTCCCCGCGCACCGCCCGCCCCCCCCGCCAGCTTGTTGCACTTATTCACAGACCCTGCCCTGAGAGCCAGAAGTTTCTCTGCTCCCGAGGCCATGCCTCCCTCTGCCTTCTAGACCACTGAGCCCGGGGGCCCGGAAGGGAGGACCTGAAGGTCCAGCTGCAGCAACAGGTGTGAGCACTGTGCGTGCCTGGGACAGTGGCACCAGGCACTGTCACCTCCATCATCTCAGTGGATCCTCGCAGCAACCCTGGCTGTGTGGTGGCAGCATCAGCCCCATTTTACAGGGGAGGAGCCTGAGGCAGGACAGAGCCACACGCAGGGCACACAGTTGGTAACAGAAGACAGAGTTCATCCCAGCCACACTGGACTCTGAGTCCAGTGCCCTTTCTCTACTGCCAAGTTGCTTCTCAAAGAGCAACAAATTCAAGGACCTGTCCCCTTCATCCCATTTCCTTCTCATGGACTCTGTCACCTGCTCTGTCCTGTCTTCCCTTGTCACCTGCAGGAGCTGGGCATCTAAAGGCCCAGGAGGGGTGCCCAGAGCAGGATGAGATCAGAGCAGACACAGGCCTCGGGAGTCGGGGCTACACCCCCTTTCAGCTAGGTCTGCCTCTGCAAGTCTATAAATTCCATTATTCATCAAGTGACTGTGTGAGTTTGCCCAGCCAATGAATATTTTATTCACCTCCAGACACTGTCCCCAGTGGGCTTTTGGAACAATACTGTTCCCTAGCCAAAGAGCAGAGACCAGAACCTCTGCCCTCCCTGGACACCCCTCCCTCACCCCATTTACTTCCTACCACCCCCAGCAGCCCCCCAGTTCAAGCAGGGCTGCAGTCAGCAGTCCTGACGTGACCTTGAGCTTGGTGCTTGCCCTCCCTCCACTTTGATTTCCTTGTCTGGACAATGGGTTCGTTTATTGCCTTATCAGTCTCTGTGTCCCTGATAAATTCACCCTACTCTGCAGGGCCCTGGGCTCTGCCAGGAGCTCTCCCTGGTGCTGAACAGGAGTCATGAGTGAATGTTGGCCTCAGAGGAGCACTCCCCTGACCAGGGAGAGTGGGGAGCTTGTTGGTTTTGACAGGATAGGGCTCCTGTCTCTGGGAGGGAGGGATCCAGCCTCTGGACAGAGTGGTCCCCACTTCTTTCTCCCTGCCTCCCTGCCACTTGGTGGATTCTCTCAGAGTCACAGGTGGGTTACCTCTCCTGGTGTCTCCAGCACTCTGACCCAGGTACTAGTGGTGAGGTCTGTGGAGACCCTTCTCAGAAGGGCCTCACAAGTGTCCTGGTGACACCCCAGGGAGTGTGGTGTGATGGCAGCAGTACCTTTTCCAGATGGGGGAGCGACAGACATAAATCACACCCTGCAATCACGCCATCTGCTCCCCAGCGATGTGCAGAGAAGAGGATGGGGCTGCAGTGCCAAAGGGCTGGTGGGCGATCGCTCATTCACTCATTCATTCATTCTCTCATTCATTCATTAAGATGTTCATGCAGCCCCAGCTCCCTTCCTGAGCTCAGCACAGCCTTGTGCCAGGTACATGATCTTGGGATGCAACCTAGACCCTGTCCTCCAGAGCTGAGGGTGGTCCTCACCTTCTGAGCTTCTGCCCACCCAGCTCCTCCTTCTGGAGTGCCCTTGACCCACAGTAAGAACCACCGTTTCCATGCACTGAGCACTCAGGTGTGGGATCTAAGTGTTCATGCCAGAGGTTAGGTGTATTCCTATTTAACAGGTAAGCTGAGCCTCAGAAAGGTGAGTCTAGACACTCCAGGTCACGTGGCCAGCTCTGGGTTCTCCATGCAGAGCTCTTGCTGCTTGTGACACTCTCCCACACCATGTCACAGTTTTCAAGCCCTGTCTTCATGTCCTTCCTCTGTAAAAACTGCCCCCCCTTCTCTGCTGCCCTCAGCCCTGCTGTCCAGCCCTCCAGCACTTGCTGTATGAGTCCCAGGTGGGAGCAGTTCCTCCTCATCCTCTGACTCCCAGCCTGGCTTGCTCAAAAGAACTGGCACCCAGGTACCCAGAAGTAAAAGAGGTTGACAATGGGTTCCAGAGGGGGTAGCATTCCTCTGAGGCTGAGAGGGCAGGGAGAGATCAGCATGGCTCAGAGCCTGGGCCCTGGCCCCACCCTGCTCCCACCTTGAACCCCGGCTCTCCCCATACGGTTGTATGACTCAACCTGGTCCCTTCCGTGCCCCCGTGCACGAATGGGAGCAAGGCTAAACTGCCTTCAGAGGTTCAGGAGACTTAGCAGGTCACCTGCACAGCCAGGTGTAGCTCATGTATCCACCGCAGAAGGGGGAGCAGATGTAGCTGGTGGCAGGTGAAAGACCCATGGGCCCACGGCCAGCTCTGTGGGCCTTGGCTTTGCACCAGGGGAGAGGACAGGGACTGGATTGAGTCACGGGAGGACTGGGGTTTCAGGGATGCACCAAGCAGTGGGGTGCACGAGAGCCTTGGGACTATAATCCCCATCAAGTCCTGTCCCTTGGGCCTGGTGGAGCCCACTCCAGAGAGCAGCCTGGTCACAAGGCAGACAGCCCAACCCCTGGGCTACAGATGGAGGCTGAGGCCTGGAGGAAGCCCATGTCAGACCCGCAGGGCCAGCCACGTGAAATAGGCCCACCCACTTGATTTTTGATTCATCTCAGGGACTGTTTCTGCACCATCCTTTGAAATTCTCCACCTTGGCAGCAAGGCTGGGAGCTGTGGGGGACACAGCAGGAGGTGCCCCTCTGTCAGGCAAGTAGAGTACTAACATGCTCTGCAGCAGCCTCTCAGGGAGTCCCCAGGAGCTGTGTGGCCCGCTAGCCCCTCACAGGCTCCAGCCCATCCTCCCTCAGTGCGGGATTTCAAACCAGCTGGCCGGGGCTGGTGTGGCCTGGCCACTTGGTGAATGCCACAGGAGCGAGCTACTGCAGCTCACGCTCTCAATCAATATGTGGCAGCTATAATTATTATTAATTCATATCTCTCAGGGGGGTTATCATGCTAATAGGAAATTCCCAAGAGGTATAGGGAGGCACCGCCAGGCACCTCTCATCTGTCACATCGCTCCATGCTCACCACAGCCTGGGAGGCGGCATTCCCACCTCCCCTTCACAAGGGGGAAACTGAGGCCCCAGGAGTTTAAGGGAGGTGACTAGGTTCCCGTAGCACAGAGGTGGTAGATGTAGGAGCTTCAGGTGTACCTGGCCTGAGTTCTAAATTCTCCCAGCCTCGCTCCTCTGCTCCACCAGAAGACCTGAGGGAGCTCAGAGCACTCAGCTCCAATAGTGGGCTGTCAAACAGTGGGACAGGTAGATGAGGAGGGCTTTCCTGGGACCTCTCAGAGCTCCAGGCACAGTCCTGATGTGCACCCAACTCGGGGGACAAATAACTGGGGTGCTTCCTGACTCCTCTGCAGGTTTCAGGTGCTGTTGGGAGCCCCCTCCAGAGCTGTGCCAGAGAGTTCTGGTGCCCAGGGCCGCCCCAGCCCAGCTCAGCAGAGCTGGCATCTTTCCCTGAGCCCCCTCTCCCCAGGCCCCAAGACAGGCTGTGATTAATCAGCAACAAAAGCAGAAACAAGCAGGAAAATATAATCAGTTTGGGAAGGGCAGATCAGGCAGGGCTGTGGCAATCTGCTTTCCCGCTGGGGCCACGGGCTGATTGGACCAAAGAGGGCAGGGAGGTGGTTCCGATGGGGCCTTCCGGAACAGAGCCCACAGCTGGGGCCACGGCAAGGCCAGAGGGTCATCCCCTCCCCCATAAACATGCATTCACATCTGTGCGCGCATACCCATGCCACTCCCAGCCCTAGGTCTGTACCCTGCCCCCCACCTGTCCAGGCTTCTGCCAACCAGCTCCTGCCTTCCTCTCCCTCCCCTGCCAGCTCACAACCTTGGCACATACAGGTGTCCAAACACTCCTAACCCATGTCCATCTGCATGTGGACTTGCACACTTGTGCACACCCTCGTGGATAACAGATATATGCACACACATGCTGTGTCCCATGAACACCTGCCTCCTCACCCCTATGTGCAAGCATGCTCTGGGGCCTGGGTGAGACCTGCACACACATGAGGTCTACCTGCGGCCATGTGAACTGACACACAGGCCCTCTCACCAGTCCCCACAGACACCCTGCCACCTCCCTCTCTGTCCCTGGATGCCCCCTGGCCATGAGACAGACCCTGGCTCCCCCTCCTCAGGCTAAGGGGCAGGGGCTTGGGAAGGAGCCAGGACTGAGGCTGTACTGCATGTGGGAAGGTCTCAGCCACAGGGCAGGGGCGTCTGACCAGCTCCTGCCTGCCGCCCCTGCTTCATGACCTTGGTAAATGCCCTTCTCTCCCGGCCTCAGTTTCCCCACCTTGGAGCCTCTCCTGGCACCAACACCGTGTGACTCTCCTCGAGGACCCAAACGCCTGGGACCGACCTAACCTCTCTGCCAAGTCTCTGGTCCTCCGGTCCCTGCTCTCAGTTCTAGGGGTGTAGGGGTGGGCCAAGGGGCAGGAAGAAAGGGCCTCACCCCATCTTGGTCCTGGTGGCTGCGGTGGGGGGCGAGTGATCCTCCCCGGGGAGAAAGGGGCAACCAAGGTAAGGGGAGCAGGAACCCCCAGAGGGCTTGGGGCGGCCCCTCAGGGGCCGACGGCGGGAAGGGGCGGGCAGGGGGGGCGGGGAGCGCGGAGGGGGCGGGCGGACAGGCGGCGGGCGGGGGAAGCGGGAGCGCAGCCAGCCCGGCACAGAGCGAGCGAAGGAGCGAGCCGGGGAGGCGGCGAGAGCCGGAGCGGCGGGCTGGGCGGCCGCGCGGGCCAGCGGACGAGCGGGTGGCGAGCAGCGCGCAGCGCGCGGGGCACCGAGGAGCGGGCGCGGCGGGCGCAGCGCTTGGCAGCGGGAGCAGAGAGGCCCGAGCGGCGCCGCCCCCACCACCCCTGAGGGGCCCCGGCCTGGAGCCCTACGAGGGAGGGGGCGGCATGGACCGGTGGCTTGGGGCGCGGGGGCGCTAGGCCCCCGGACGGGTGGCACCTCGCCTCGTCGCTGCTGTCGCCGCCGGGCCGCCCTTCACAGCTGCGCGCCCTGCCCGCTCCAGCCGCCCCCCGGGCCGCCGCCGGTCCATGAGCCCCGACCTCAAAGTTTGCGGCGGGCGGGCGGGCGCGGAGCCTCCAAAATGCCGTTCCACCCGGTGACGGCGGCGTTGATGTACCGGGGCATCTACACCGTGCCCAACCTGCTGTCGGAGCAGCGCCCGGTGGACATCCCCGAAGATGAGCTGGAGGGTAAGTACCCTACCGGGACCCCTGCCAGCCGGGTCTCCTACCTGTGCGCCCAGGTGAAGCGCGGGCTAGGGGCGCAGAGGGGCGCGGGGCTGTCCGCAGGTGCCTGCTGCCAGGTGGGCGCTCCAGCGAGCAGCTGCGCATGGAGGCCGGACCAGCTCGTACCCCTGCGCGCCGCGGTGAGGGTCGCCAAGGCGAAGGGGCGGCCCAGCCTTTGCCAGCGTGGTCCCCAGCGCTGCGGAAACTTGCTGGGTCCCGCAGCGGGGTCACGGGGCCGTGCAGTCCGCGGTGACGGTGCTGCAACGCGACAGGTTGGGGTAGGGGTCCAAGCTGCGCCCCAGCGCCGGCCCAGCCGGAGCACCCGCGTCCTGATCCCCTCCGAGGCGCCAGCCCGCGGCTCTGCGCTCGCATTGATATTCCACTCGTGTAGCTTTTAAAATCCAATCTGCTCGGGCAGCTGGAGAAGGGGAGAGGGCAACTGCCCTGCTTGCCGACTGCGGGGCTGCCCCTCAGCCCCTCCTGCGGCCTTAGCTTCTTCTGCACAGCCCTGCGGGGACCCCCAGCCCCGAGCTCGGGAAGGCGGTCGGGGAGGTGGTGGCGACAACAAGTGGCCAGATTCAGCGGCTTGGTCGTGATAACCAAGCCTGGAAAAGGAAAGGCAGAGAGGCGCCCCCAGTCCCTCTACCTCTGGACATGAATGGGGACTTTAGGCGGCGGTCTAGGTGAGCTGGGAGCAGAGGGCAGGGGCTGTGGTCCGTAGACCAAGGCTTCTGGGGAGCAGTGAGACCCTGGGGCCTGGGAGCTCTTTCCCTTCTGGGATGGGGGCAAGTGCTCAGGCTTCCCTTGACCCCAGACCTCCTGGAGCCCGATAAGGAGTGAAGTCGGGGAGCTCCAGGTTGATGGGATTCTTGGCCCCGGGGATCTTCTTGTCTAGTGTTGGGGGAGGGGCTGAGATTACCCAGAGGCCGGGCCTCTTTTGGAGTTACTTGGGTCCGGGGTCTCTGCGATCTGGGGCTTATCAGAGTCTGGGGGAGGGTTGCAGCTGAGACACCAGCGCAGTTGCGGATGGTGGGAGCACGTTGGATCACGTGGAGAAAGGACCTCCCTTATCCCCAAGGCCTGGAGCAGAGGGGTCTTGGGCAAGTCAGCCCTCGCTTAAGGGGAAGATCAAGAGGGAACAGGCAGCTCCCATCCCCCAACTGCACCACATGCTATGGGCCACCTGCTCCTCACCAAGTCCCGGGCAAAGCCCCCAGAGGCCAAGAGAGCCATGGAAATGGGTTCTGGTGTCTGATGTGGGCAGGACAGATGGATGGGTGCTTGAACCCCAAAACCCAAATCTCTCCCCTGTCTGGGCCAAAGTCCACGAACCAGAGCCTTGTCCAGGGCCTGGGACAAAGGGAGTATGAAGAGGGTCGAGAGGGCAGGGGATGGAGCATGGGCTATCTCTTCCCTAATGTCTCCTCCTGCTCTGGGCCACCCGAAACCTCCTGCCAGTGCCCCCTATTGCAGGCTCTCATCCACTCCCTCCTCCTGGCCACTGAGGCAGGGGTTAACACTGTCCCCTCACATCCCAGGCAGCTTCCACCTCAGTCCTCCCCTTGCTCCCAGCCCCCCACCAGGATGCTGGCAGCCCTGCTGTGGACCTCACTGGGTCCCACTTCTCCCAATCTCCCAGGCCTGAAGGGGAGAAGCCGAGGGGAGTCTAAGGCGCAGGGGTGAGTGGGGTACAGGGCAGGCAGTGCAGGGGCCGGGAGGCCGCAGCCACTGTCAGGCTGCCCAGCGGCCACACTGGCAGGAGCCCAGGAGTGTCAGTCACCAGCCACACCAAACACGCTCCCTGCTCTACTCTGTCCTCTTCTCCTGGGCCCTGGGGAGCAGAGGGGCCTGGCACAGGGGGCATCTGAAGGGCAAGGCCCTCCTTGGTGTGAGCAGGCAGGGGCCGTGGAGCGAGCAGATGCCTAGGTGGCCCCAGCCCATCTCCTGATCCACGGGCATCTACAGAGGAGGGCAAGAAGTCCCCTACGACTGACCCCTTCCTTGGCTGCAGGCATCCCAAAAGCCCTCCTTCTAGGAGACCAAGTTCCTGCAGGCCCCTGTGACCCCTGGAAGCCAGAGCTGTGTGGACGGGGTGACCATTCCTGGCACAGATACCCCCCCCACCCGCTTCACCGCCTCCCCAGTGCCCCATTAGTGCTTCAGCCCCAGGGCAGTCTGGGTAACACCCAGGCCCTTTCCTGGGAGGATGCCCATCAGTGGGGGAGCCACATGTGTCGAGAAGAGGGAGCCTGGCAGCTTGGGATGGAATGCTGCAGATAGTACGTGCCTGCTGCAGAAATCCAGGGGGCGGTTAGTCCAAGGGGGAGGAGGACTGGAAAGGGAGGTGGAGAGCTCAGGGTTAAGATCGGGGCTTTCCAGGCAGCACTGGGTTCGAGTCTCTGCACCCCTGCCTCACAGAGGGACCTCAGGCAATCACTTGCCTCTCTTGCCTTAGTTTCTCCATCTGTAAAAGGGGGTTGGCATTGCCCCTCCTCAGGGCAGCTGGCGACAGTGGATATGATGGGAGTGCTCAGTGCAGGGCCTGACAGGCAGCAGGGGAGGCCACAGAGGGGGCCCTTCGGGGATTGGAGTCTGGAGTGTAGAGGGATCAGTGAAGGCTCAAGGGGCAGGGCTGCAGGGCATGTAGGGGGCTCAACCAGAAAGGCAGGCTGGGGGAGGGGCTGGGTGGAAGGGGCCTTGAAGGTCTGGCAGAGGCACTGGGACCCCACGCCTGGGGCGCCATGGACTGTATTCAGCAGGGTGGATGTGGCTGGGAAGAGCTGGCCTAGGACCACCTGCCCCCTGTGGGAAGCTCCCCCAGATTCTCCTTGTACCTCCTCCCCAATGTTCACACACAACAGAGAGCCCCAGACCTGCAGGAGCACTGAGCCCGGCCCCAGTGGCATCATGGGACTTGAACACCCGAGGGTGGGAACGGGGCACCTGCAAGCTGCAGTCCCATCCTCTCTGGCTAGAGGAGGGAGGAAACAGGCGACCCCAGGGCAGGGTTCAAGAGGCACTTGGCCTCTTCAGTGGGAGAGTGGAGCCTGCATTGAGTGGCCATAGGGGCATTTGGCGAGTGGGGGGCAGGGGAGCCCCATTCATGCCCCTCTTTCCTGCAAGCCCAGCGGCTACCTCTGCGTGGGCCAGAATTCAGGGAGGCTGAAGTGATGGGGCGCGGGGCCAACGTCTCGGAGAGCGCCAGTCACTGCAGAGGACAGACACTGTCCCAGCCCCGCAGTGACCTCCAGCCCACGCACCCCTCTCTGGATTCCAACTCTCTGACATAGTGCTGGTGTCCCTTGGAGCCTGTTGGGGACTCAGGCCCTGACAGCTTCACAACCCAGGGGAGGGGATTAGGGGTGTCAGGCAGGAGGCAGTAGGTGGGGGACAGTGTGGGCCTGGAAACCTAGAAGCCCTGCCAGCCCTTTCCCGGGCCAAGAGTCCCCATGCCAAGATGGAGCACAGCAGGCTTCCCCTGCCTCACGCTGCAGGAACAGAGCGAGGCTTTCGGGGAAATGCACGCAGCTGGGACGTGCTGATGGCAGCAGCAGCACCAGGGAAGTCGTGACAGCGCCCCCACCCCCCGCACTCAGGGAGTCCCCAGCAGGTCCAGGCCTCCGCAATGAAGTAAGAGTCACACTCCCATTTCACAGATAAAGCACTTGAGCCTCAGAAAGGGAACTGCCTTGCCCAGGTCATTCAGCTGCTGAGCCACTGAGCTAGACTTTAAGCCCAGGCCCCCAAGTCCTTGCACCAGCCAAAAGGAAGGCTGCTCTGGTGTCCAGAACTCACGCAGTCCTCCTGCTCCTTCCGGCGCTGCTGTCTGACGTTCTGATTTGCAGTGGCCTGTTCTGAGCCAAGCCAGGCACCATCAAGCGCTTACATGCTTGATTTTCATATTTAGTCATCCCCGCAGCCCCATCGTACAGGTGAGCAAACACAGCCAAGGTCACCCAGCCAGCACGTGGGAGAACTGGGGTTTGAACCTGAGTGTCTGTGACTTAGAGCTGACTCTCTGGCTGAGAAGGTGGTCCCTGAACTTGGCCTGGGTGTCAGCTGGGGCTGGGGCAGGGCCCTTGGCATTGGCAAAGGTAGAGAGGCAAACCCGAGGTATGAGCTGGGTGTGCCAAGGAAGGATGGCAGAAGGGATGCACAGACGTGAAAGTGGCAGTTTTTGGATTTATCTAGTGGTCTTAGGAGGTTAGTCCCGCCTGAAAAGTGGCTGTGGGGCCCATGGGCAGACTCCAGGCCCGTCACCTGCCCACATACCCCATGATTCACCTAAGCACCAGTCTCTTGCCAACCCAGGGCATTTCCTCAGGGCTTCCGGCAGGGGGTCAGGGCCTCCAACTGAAGCAGCCTGGGCTCCGGGAGCCATACCTGGCCCCTGCCAGGGTGGGAGGGACAGCCCGGACCCCAGCTCATTGTGGGGGAGGGGGCCAGCGCCCACTGCAGCTCCACTGGGGATTCAGAGTTTTGCCATCTCACCCTGAGATCTCTGAGTGATGACCTCACATGAAGGGCTGCAAAAACTTCTGCTCAGCTCCTCTCTGTGCGCTTCAGATGGGTGGGTTCCCCAAATCCGTTAACCATTCACACGACAAATGTTTATGCTTGAATGACAGGCACTGTTCCAGGTAATGGGGACACAGCAGTGAACATACTCTGTCCCTGCTCTCGTGGCACTAGTAGTTCACAATACAGTGTAGTCAGTGCAAGGGTGGGAGGAGAACGGGATCTGAGGGAGCCCAGAGGAGGGTCAGAGTCAGTCACGAGGCAGGGAGGGCACCAGGGGGATGATGCGTCCATGCCAGGAGCCCGGGATGCATCAGTGTGCGCCAAGGTGAGGAAAGAGCATTCCAGGCGAGAGGAGCTGCCTGTTTGAAGGCCTGAAGCTGGAGCAGCCCTGGTGCCTGTAGAACTGAAAGGGCCCCTGGGGCTGGAGTTCAGGACACCCAAAGTGGACGGAACCTGTGGCTGGGTCAGGAAGGCAGCTGTGCCAGCCAGAGACCTGAGTGTGTGTATGGGGGTGTGGGGACAGAGTGTGCCTGGTTGCACGGCCAGTGCACTCATCTCTTAGCAGACTCCCAGGCAACTGGAAGTCACTCAGCAGCCTCCATAACTGTGAGGCCTCTGCTCACATGCCTCTAGGGATGGGGAGCTTACCACTCCTTGGTGGCTCAAGAAACCTCAAGGTGGAAGTTGGCCCAAAGTTCCCAGAGTCTGGGCTTCACAGAAACCCCTGGGCCTTGCACAGATCTCCCATCCCAGCTCCCATCCCGCAGATGGGCAGGTCCTGCCTCAGACGGTTAAGGGCAAGGTTCAGAGTCAGAGGATCTGCGGCTCCGTTTCTGCCTGGCCTGCATGGCAACTAGTCTCACCTCCAGGCCGTGGGTGCAGACACCAGGTGGGAAGAACCTGATGATGTTTGGGGCCTCTGTCCAAGCCACCTTGCTGGGTAGCCTGGAGCACTCGGTCACCCTCTCTGGGCTATCATGGGGCCAGCAGGATCAGGGAATGACCCCAAGATGCAGGATTACACAACCAGTTTCAGGGACTCACAGACCCCTAAGGCCAGGCTCAGGCAAGCCTAACTCCTGCCCTCACTAGAAATGGCCTGGACCCCACACTGACCCTGGGCTGTCCACCTAGCTTCCCTGTGCCTCATTTTCCAGCTCTGCAGCATGAAGGTATCTCATCTGTCTGTACTCCAAATATGCCTGTGCATGCACGTGTGCACACACACACCCTCTGAGGTTGCCTCTGCCTGCTGAAGTCCCACCCAGGGAAACAGCTTAAGCAAAGGCCAGGAGACTGGCAGGTGAATGAGCAAGGAGACTTGGGGGGTAGGGGTGGGGGTGGGGGCTGGAGCAGAGAGGGCCTGAGTGGATTGAGATCTGCTCTGTCCCAAAGGAAAATGCTCTTTTGGGTCCATCTTGGGCTGAGTAACAATGAAGGGACAACAGGCAGAGAAACAGGGGTAGAGCCAGAAGAGGTTCCTGGATGTCCTTGGTAAAACCTTGTTGCCCTGACTTCATTACCACCCGTTTTACTTTGGGTAAGTCTGAGGCTCACCCAAGGTAACTCATGGGGTTGCTCCTTCCCAGGTTCCCGGCTCACTGCATTGCCCCACCCGAGTCATCCAGGTCTTCAGGTCTGTCTCCCCCTCTGTATACTGGAGTGGAGGGAGCGACCCCCACATCTGAGCCATCCTAGGCCGGCTGGGACCCTTCCATCTGGCCTCCCTTTCCCTGCAAACCTTGGGCTCCCAAGGCAGTCTGCACTGAGCTGCCAGCCCTGCTGGGCTGCCTCGAGTGGTTGTCAGGAGAGTGTTGGCCAGTGTTGAGGAGCTGAGCCTGAGCCACCGAGCTGGGGGGTTGGGAGGAGTGCAGAACGGGGACAGGGGAGAGTGAGGATGGAAGGAGTGTAGGGTGGGCAGGCGCCGCCTGGCTTTCTCCCCTGCACAGTGGGATCCATGGCTCCTGCCACACGGGGTCGTTGTATGCCTGGAGAGGCCGTGGGAGCCTGGAGCACTGAGACGGAGACCCTGGGGAAGGTGCATCCCTGCTGAGGGCCTGGCACGCCTCTGCTGCTTGCTCTGCCCCCAGCTCCCAGAAGCAGCGCTATTGCGGACTTCTGGGCCACCTGCCAATGCTCTGACCAGACCCACAGGCTCTGGTGGATTCTCAGTGCTGGGCTCAGGCTGCAGGTTCGGGGATCCTGGCAGTTTGGGAAGTAGGGTGTCAGGGAACAAGAGTGAAGTCCCAGCCTGCTCTGCTCCCCCCACAGAAATCCGAGAGGCCTTCAAAGTCTTTGACCGAGATGGCAATGGCTTCATCTCCAAGCAGGAGCTGGGCACCGCCATGCGCTCCTTGGGCTACATGCCCAACGAAGTAGAGCTGGAAGTTATCATCCAGCGACTGGACATGGACGGTGAGCACTGCCCCGTTTCCTCACCCTTCAACTGGGGGGCTGGGGCCTGAACCCCTGGGGACTCTCACTGCCCCCACTACCAGCCACCCCCAAGCCTATCTGCTTACAGCCAGGTCTGGCCCTGTCTCCCAGCTTGGAGAACCTGGAGAGTTGAGGCCAGTGTGACAGCCCCAGCCACACCCAGCGGTCCGACTCTGCCTGTCCTGGTCTGTATCCTGAGAAAAATTTAAGTCCAGAAAGTAGAAAGAAGGATATACTAAATGTCCCAGGTCTGACCATTCAAAATAGAAAGTGATTTAGTTGTATTTGCCAACTGGCATTTTATTATGGAAGAAATCATAAGGACCAGCAATGCCCAGTCCCCCTCCCTCACACCCCTGTGCCCTGCCTCTTTACTCAAAGAGCAGGGTGTCCCCCCTCCTGAGCTTCATGTCAAGTCTGGGTGGCAGGGGAATGTGGGCCCCACCCCACCCTGGGGCAGCAGCAGGGCCCTGGGAGCCACAGGGGTTCTGAGTGAAAGGCAAGGCTCTCCCACGTGCTCAGGGCACACCTGCCAAACTCCACCCTCCACTCAGTGGAGCCTCATCACACTTGGGTTTAGCATCAGACCCTGAAACTTAGGTGCCCCTGAAAATGACAAGGCTTAGAAAAGGAGGGGACCTGCCTGAGGTCAGACAGCTGCAGCTGACCACACTGACTGGACCTGTGCCTACTCTAGGTGATGGCCAAGTGGACTTTGAGGAGTTTGTGACCCTCCTGGGACCCAAGCTCTCCACCTCAGGGATCCCAGAGAGGTTCCATGGCACTGACTTTGACACTGTCTTCTGGAAGGTATGCCAGGGTCGGTGGGGACCCAGGGCTGTGCACAATGAAGGGCTGTACTGGGACCAGTGAGTGGCCAGGCCTGCTCTGTGAAGGGGGGACGGCCACTCCAGTCTTCTGTGCGCTGGACGTCTTGTCTCCCAGAGGGTCTCGGGCTCCCGGGAGAAGCTGGGCAAGGACTTGACGAGTGGAGCGAGTGGTTTCCAGCCCCGTAGCACCTGGAGGCCTGTACCAGCTCAAATGGCTGCAGGTGCTGGATGGGGACTGTGGGGGTAGTGGTGGCCAGAACACTGTGTCCCCTCCCACCCAAGTGTGACATGCAGAAGCTGACTGTGGATGAGCTGAAGCGGCTGCTCTACGACACCTTCTGTGAGCACCTGTCCATGAAGGACATCGAGAACATTATCATGACGGAGGAGGAGAGCCACCTGGGCACAGCTGAGGAGTGTCCCGTGGATGTGGAGAGTGAGTGACCGACCCCTGGGACCTACCCCCCGGGTGGGCCAACTGCTTGAGCAGGGGAGGAACCAGGGGTATGCATGGGGGGTGTGGGGGGGCTTGGTCTTCCTCGCCTGCCCCCAAGGCTTGTGTTCTTGTCTGTCCCATGGGACAAACCCATGTGCAGGAGTGCAGGCAACTCCTGACTCCATCACTCCACTGTCCCCTTCTGTCTCTCTCTGGTGCTCCCTGGTGGGTGGCCACAGCCTGCTCCAACCAGCAGATCCGCCAAACATGCGTGCGCAAGAGTCTGATCTGCGCCTTCGCCATCGCCTTCATCATCAGCGTCATGCTCATCGCGGCCAACCAGGTGCTGCGCAGCGGCATGAAATAGACACCGCCTGGGCACCTCCTCTGGTGCACACAGTGCACGGGGCCCCCTCCACACCCACCACCGCCTGCAGGCCTCTCCTTCCGCTGCACCCTGGGCCACCACCACTGCGTGCATTTTGGGGCCTGGAGGTCCAGCGACCCCACCCCACCCGCCCTTGCATGGAGCCATGGCCCAGCTGTGGAGGGTCTGATGGTGGCTCTGAGGACGGCTCCCAGCCCCGCCTGTACCCTGCCCCTGTCCCCCCTGGCCTGTATGTAGCACTAACTCTTCCCACTGTCCAGGGGCTCCTGGGAAATTGAGGGATTTGTGCAGGGTCCAGTAGCTGCTGTGGTCCCTTAGGCAGGAAGGGGCACCCTGGGCCCAGAGCCACACAGCTTGTCTGACCCTGGTCCTTGAGGTTTGGGCCATGGGCAGGGTGGTGGAGGTGGGACAGAAGGCCTCTTCCTGGGGCAGGGTAGGGGAGTGGGGCCAGGGTTTCCTGGGTCCTACTTCCTGGCATGGACTGAGAAGGCCCTGGCCTTCTGCTGGGTCCCTTCCTCTGGGAGACTCAAATCTAGCCCTCCTCTACACACTCACTGGGGCCAGAGAACCAGCCCATTTCACAGAGGAGGGCCCAAGGCTCAAAGGGCCCCCAGATTTGGCTTCAGTTCCCCTATCAGTAGGATTTTCAGGAAGGACAGAAGCTCATGAAGGATGGGGCAACTGAGGTGCCTACAGTCCCCCCACCTCCTGAGTCCCCTGACGAGAGGCCCAGTGGCCTATGGGCCACACTGCCCACTACTACCCTAGCACAGAATTTAGAGCTGGAGTATAGTTGAGGAAGGAAGCAAAGGGGCCTGGGGGCCCCAAATCGCCTCAGCAGCCTGTGTGACCTTTCTACCAGCCAAGCCGCTCCTCCAGGGCAGAAGCTTTGGAGGGGCTTGTCTCCATGCCAGGAAGTTCAGCCAGGCCACTCTCCCAAGCCCAGGACCTGTCTTCCTGGGTCCCCCCCATTTCTCAACACAAACTAGGCTGGAGACCCAGCTCCCACCCCTGCCCTGGTTGTGCCAGCTCACGCTCGCGCACCAGCTCGGCATGGGCGGGTGTGGGGACTGGGAATGGCAGATGGAGTCCTTGAGCTCCTCTCTCCAGATCTGGAGCCACTTCTCAAATGGGTGACGGTCACGGCCACACTGGCTGCCATCTTCTGGCTCCCACGGGAGAAGAGTGGCAAGCACCATCACCCTGAAGAAGACCTTGTGTCACTCCAGCCCTGCCCATCCTCTGACCAGGGGCCAGAGCAGTGAGCTGAGGTCACCCGGCAAGGGGAAAGCGTAGCCATATCACCATAGCGACAGACTTTCTTCATAAACATCCAGAAGCTAGTTTCCTCACCCGTCTTCTTAAGATGTCCCATGACGGAGGGAGGATGGAGCTGACCGGCAAGGCCAGAACCAGGGCTGCACCTGGCGGGGGAGCTCCTGGGCCTCACCAAGGCCAGGCCAGGCTGAGCCAATAGCTTCAGAGGCTCCATGGGGCACAGCAGGAGGGGGCCTCAGCATCCCGGTACGAACCCTTTATTGTAACTGCAGTGGGAACTGACCAGTGGGGGCCAGGTGGGGATGAGGGAGTCAGCCCCACTGGACACTGGGCTGTAAGGGCCACCCCCCGGGTGGGGGTGCCCGCAGAGACGGAGGCAGCTCCTGGACTGGTGGCCAGCCCACTGGGTACTGGAAGACAGTGGCTCTGATGGGTTCAGCCCTAGAGAGAAGGAGAAGGACAGAGAATTAGAGTGGAGCAGGCCCCCGGCACACCCTCCCCGCCATCCAGGCTGTGGAGAGGGTCAACCTTTCTGGAAGGCAGAGCCTCAAAAACATGCAGACCCTTTGAGCCAGTAACCTCACCTCTAGGAATGAGCCCAAGGAAGTAGCAGGGTTGTGGGCAGAGACTGAGGTACAAGAAACAGAAACAACCTCAGTGTCTGGCTGTGGGGGACTGACTCCATGTATATGCACGTCCACAGCAGAGAATGCTATGCAGCCTGTGTACGAGTTAAGGCAGACTTATATGCACTGATGAAGAAAGGCATCCTGATGTACTGTGTGAGTAGTAGCAAAGCAGCTTATAAAATAATGTATATAGCATGATACTATTTTTGTTTAAAGATATATAACATATATAAATGCATAAAAAACCTGGAAGACAGCAAAGTGTTAGCAGTGGCTCTATCTGCGTGGCACAATTATGGGTGCGGATTATTTTTTTTTTTACTTCTTTATACATTTAAGAAAAGTTTTACAAGTCCCCAAGACTTAGAAATCCAAAAAAAAATATTGTCTAAAAATTTTTTTAGGAACCACATTTCTCAAGCTACTCATTCTCCTTCTCCGTCCGGTCCACTGTCCCTGGGACCATTTCCTGGGAACCCAGGGCCCATCTGAAACACCCAGCCTGGGGCTGCCCTGTCCCAAGGAAGCTCACTGAGGTGCACAGACAACCTCCCCCACCCACTGTTCCACATTCCAGTCCTCCGGGACTTGACCCCCACTCGGGCTGCCGCTCCAGGGAGCAAGCACTCCGTGAGCTCACGTGGGAGCTCATGTCTCCCCTATGGGATTGGAGCTCTCAGAGGGCAGACACCAGGGGCTAGGGGTGGGGTCCATCGGGTCCCCCGGAGCCCAGAGCTGGGCCTGGCACAGGGAAGCCACCTAGTGCATGTTTGCTGATGACAAACAGCAATGCTAAACAGGCACTCTTCCAGACTAGACAGCAGGGCCTAAAGAAACCTTAACAATTGTTGTGCAAAGCCCATTTTACAGAGGAGGCAACTGAGGTGTAAAGAGTCCAGGGACAGGGGTAAAGGGCTGGAATGTGACCCACACATAGGCTCCAGACATACACCGCCCCACTCCCGCTTCAGCTCTAGCAGCATCCAGCCCCACCCCACCCCCGGGCCCCGCTTTCAGTGAAGGCAAGGCCTGGCAACTCCTGGCTGGCTCAGGGGCCCAGTAGCCAGCCCTCTGCGAGAGGTCTGGAGAGGACCCAGGCCTCTGAGGTGGAGCTGGGGGACTTGGGGCAGGAGGCCCAGGAGTTTGCCTCCCTGTACCCACCCAGGCTGCCCCTCTTGGGGCCTGACCGGCTATAACAGAGCCTATTTGAGGACTTGGGGCAGCCCAGACACAGCCGCTGGGGCCTCTCCTTGTGCGCGGGCAGGGAAATCCCTGCTCAGCTGCTTGCTGCCTGTTGGAAAGCGCAGAAAGCAGCTCCCAGCATGATTTATGGCCCTGGGGAGATTTCATAAACTCCACCAGCTGCAGAGAAGGGTGGGAGTCGGGGAGGCTCCACAGTCACTGGATGGGACAGCCCCAGCTGCCCACCAAGCGAGTTCTCTGCATCCTCCGCATCCTCCAGAGAGGGTATGATCCTGGGGAGCCCCTTCCCATGAGCCTCAGACCCTCCCTCTAGAAGGTGGGACAGACCCCTGGGCAGCTGGGACTCGGAGCCCCTGCACACCCTCAGGCCTCCTACCAGGAGAAGGGCACCCCCACGTGTGCTCACAGACGCTGGCACGTTGCCCGGACCCCGACACACGGGCCCGAGCCCCTGAAGCGGCCCCTCCAGCCCCGCACAGAGCAGATGGGGATGCTGAGCTGCACGTGTGGCACAGCTCTGCTGGCAGGTGCATCCCGGGCACAAGGACAGGAGCAGCTCTCGTTCTCCCAGCTATGGTCTTGATCAGAAGGACAGAGTCTTTGCGGGGTGCAGGGGCTGCAACAGCAGGCCGGGCCAGAGCGGGGGGCGAAGGGGAAGGTTAAGAGGGATAAAGTCACAATCTGAAGAGCCAACAACACAGGGCACGGACAAGCACTGGCCTCACTGGGGATTAGTCCGCTTGGCTGGGGCCGGCCTCTCCCGCCCTCCACCCGCTGCTCTGGGCACACCCTTCAGGGTCAGCCTGTCAAGGGACACAGCACAGTGCTCCAGCCGGGGCCCCAGGGAGCCTCCCTCTCCCCTGTTCCGGAGGGGTGGCCCGGCTCACCTTGAGGGCTCTGCTCAGTCTGTGGGGTTCAGGCCCTTGAGTCTGGGTGGCCCCAGGGAGGTCAGGCAGCCACCAGTGTCCTGTGCCTCAGGGGGGGAAACAGATACCCAGAGAGGAACAGGGGCCACTAGAATAGTCCCCATAAGTGGTCCATGGCATCGATACCCAGAAAATAGTCCTCCCGGCTGGGGACCCTGCTCCCCAAAATGCTCTCTCATGCAGGCCACATGTCACCCAGCTCCAGACCCCAATGACAATAATGCAAGCTCACGGTCATGATGGGAAGGCTGAGGGCTGGAAGGGGTGACGCCTTAGTCAACTTAAAGCATACTTTGCCAGGTGTGGGAAGGTTGGGGGCAATGACAGGTGGAGGAAACAGCATGCACAAGGTGCCCCTAACTCAGAAACACCCACCACAGCTAAGAAGCTGCCAAGCATCCAGGGGTACTAACATAGAGGTCAGACGGAACAGGCGAGAAGGTGACCCCCACAGGCCCAGGGACGTGGCAGGGAAGTTCCACCTGAGGTGGAGGAGGCCTAGGAGGGTTTAAGCAAGGGCCACGCCAGCACGTGTTTTAAAAGCTTATTAGGCTGTTGTGGGAATGAACTGGAGGAGCAGAGGGGAGGCAGGAGACCAGGAGGGGCAGCCATGGCCACTGAGGAGAGCTTGGCGTTTGAAGGTCACAGAGCATGTGTTTCCAGGGCTGCCTAGAGGGGGACATGGGAAACAGGGTGAGGCGGGGGTTGGGGTGCTGGCGGGGCTTGAATCCACCTGCCCCCTCTCCTGCAGGGGCAGAGCCCACAGCTCTCAGGGCCAGGATTCAGGTGGCATTTTTCACAAGACTGGCCTACAGGAGAGGGCTGAGGAAGAGGGCAGCGATGACAAAAGCAATGATAAATGTTCCCTCTTTTCTAACAACCCTTTTTTCTCAAGGCTGGACAGACCTGCTCTGCCCAAAGAATAATTCACTTTGGCTCTGAGCCCTGAAGAGGCAGGTGGATGGTGGGTGGACATAGAGAATAAGTAAGTGGTTGCCAGGAAAGCAGGTCCCTGGAAGGGGCCACGTTGTGTGGACAGAGGGGGAGAGGCCTGGGGGAAAGGTCTGGACCCTCAAGAGTCTGGGGCAATCTCCAGTTGCAGGCTGTACTCCAGAAACAGCAGGGGGGTGAGAGGCCAGGGGAGGGAGCACGGCTTAGGAAAAGCAGCACAGCTGGACTCAGGTAGCTAATCTCGGGAGCAGTCGTGGTCTAGCGGGAGGGCAGGGCAACTCCAGAGGTCCCTGCGGGGCCTCCGAGTTGCTGCAGAAATAAGTCTGAGGCGCAGACGGAAATCCCTGGACGATGGTGACCAGCCCCCCTGGGGTGCCCATGTGACTAAAATCATCACCACGAAGAAGAAGGGATGTGACGCTCTAATATTTGAGTCATTTCTGTACCATATGTATTTTCAAGGTGGGAGGGACAAAAACTGGGCACAGATTTAAAACAAATGAAAAACAATGGAAATTCATTGTACAATAGAGGGAAGGCCTCATCCCCATAGACCAGGGGTGTCAAACTCTTTTTCACCAGGGGCCACATCAGCTTCGTGTTGCCTTCAAAGGGCCAAATGTAAGTTTAGGACTGTATAAATGTAACTGCTCCGTAACAATTAAGCAAGAGCTCAGCGCTGCCGCTGGGTTGAAACAAGGTGCCAGGCCGGATAAAACAAGGTGGAAAGCAGGATTCAGCCTGCGGGCCTTGTGTTTGCCACCTGTGCCACAGACTGTCCAACCAGGCTCCCTTGGCACAGGCCAGGCTGGCCGCTGTCCCATAAAGCCACACCACAGAGATAACCGGGTCTGAAGTGGGGTGGTCCAGGGTAGGGCAACTTGTACAAAGTCATAGGCAGCCCACAGCACATCCTTTCCCTCCCTTCCTTCTCCTCTCTCTCCTGGTGAAGAGCTCCGGGAGCCCTGGCTTGAAGAGAAAGACCTGGGACAGCACCCAGCACATACATGAAGGCCGGACCCAGGGTGCTCCCCATATGTGTAAAGGGCGTACATATGCAAAGAAATAAAGGACGCCCCATCTACTTCTGAGCATGCTGAGTGCTGGTCCAGGCAGGAGCCCCTCTGCAGGGGAGGTCTGGGACAATGACAGTAAGCCTGTTTTTACAACCCTGGGTATTCCTAGCTCAGTCTCTTCCCAGCCATGTGGCCTTGGGCAAGTCACACCCTCCTGTGAGCCTCATTTCCCTTCTGGCAGGACCCTAGAGGGGACACAGCGGAGACTGGAACACTGAGGACTCAATAACCATAATCAGACTCCACTGGTAATGGAATTGGTGATGTGGAGTCAAGGAGGCTTGGCCTCCCTCCAGCCAGCGCAGACTCCAACAAGGGAGGAGCCACTAAAGCAGGGGGATGAGGCACAGGAAGAGGAGCTTTCGAAGTGGCTGTGCCTCAGCCTCTGGCCAGACTTAGGGGCCTAAGAACCCCCAACGTAGCCCCTCCCTGGGGGAGCTCTGCCAGGGGCTGAGTCCCTATCTGGCACCTAGGCTCCGGCAGTGCATGGAGATTGTTCACCTTCAGGTCAAGGCAGGCTGGCTGGGGTCTTGCTGCCAGGGGACATGGAAGTGGGGGGGCCCTTGGGGCCTGTACCTGCTGCTCGGGGCTGAGCTCAGCCGCTTGGCTCTCTTCTCCAGCCAGTCCTCCAGACGGCCCTCAGGCAGTTCAGTGCTGTCTATAGGCCACTCCCTGGCCCGCCTCTCCTCTGCGGGGAAAGGAAGACAGAGGCAGGTGAGGGGCAAGGTCACCCCACCTGAATCCCAGCCTCCCACAACACAGTCAGAACTTTTCGGAACCTTCTTGGGAGGGCCGTAGGCTGGGAGGCCAGGAGCACAGCCTCAGGCCTGTCCCCTTTGACAGCCTCTGGCCTGTCCCCACTGTGCCACCACCTCCCCAGGCCCACCCCTCTGGGCCTCACTCTGCTTCCCCACCGAGTGGAGGTAAAACACTGTCTCCCACGCTTTATTGAGCTGGACACGGGATAATGCCTGGGGAGAGCCTGGCCCTCAGGCGGAGTCCAAATCTGGGGTGCAGGGAGGCCATGTGGGCTTCAGAACAGGGCAGAGCAGGATTCAAATCTTGGCTAAGCCACCAGCGAGGTCTCTGACCCTGGGCAGGAGAAGAAGCCTCAGCTTTTCTGATTTTTCTTCTCATAAAACATCCTATGTAAACCTTTGCTCACTAAGTTGAAACCAAGTAACGGATGGAGTTCAAATAGGCTGGGTGTGAGAGGGCGTCAGCGTCTTGGGGGAAATTGTGTGGGATGCAGCCTTGGGCCAGACGACCACGGCCATACCTGTGGACAGTGCCTGCTATGGGCCCGGCTCCAGGCCAGCACTGTGTGTGCACCTACACACCCCACCTTCAAAAGCGGTCACATCTGACAGGTCAAGACTCTGCCCCTGAGAGATTAAGCCATGTGCCAAAGTCACACGGGATGTGCCAGAGCCAGCTGGGGGCATGCCTCTGCTCCCGCCTCCCCCGCCCTCCAGGCCTCTCCTGCCCTCTCTCCACCAGGGGTCATCTCCAGCTTCAGGCCCACTGGCCTGTGCTCTCCCCACCATGGACCAGTGATGCCCTGAGAGCCCAGGGTGCTGAAGAGCAGCAGGTACTGCCGTGGTCACGACTTGCTGGTCTGGCCCACGGGCCTTGCCTCCACCTTGGGAAAGCTCCCGGAAACCCTGAGTTTTGCCAGGGCTGCAGCCACAGCACTGTCAGCTCCCCAGGGCAGGACCCTGCCCACAGGGTCTGATTGAGGCTCCTTGGGGCACAAGGGCAAAGGCCAGGCTCCCCTAGACACTCTGGCTGCCACAGGGCCACCCAGAGTAAGCACAGCAGCACCCTAGGGGACCCCAGTTGGGCTCTACCTTGCTTGGGGCCCACGTGAAGCCCTTCTGCCTGAGCGCTGGCCTCAGTTTCTCCCTCTGTTCAGTGAGGGGCTGCATGAGAAGATCGATAAAGACCATCTTAGTGGGAACTTCCTTGTTCTCCAGTTGCAGAAGTGAGAAGTGAATTTCCTAAAGGCAGACGCGCCAGATTCCAGGGGAAGCTGAACTTGCCCTTCTCTGGGACCATGAGGCCCAAGGATGCTGAGGGCAGGCAAGCTGCTCCCATCACCCCCTTATCCCCAGAGTGCAGCAGGGGCTCGCTATGTGTTGCCTGGTTGAGGTAGGGAGGGAGTACACAGGTGAATGAACGTCAAGGTAGCAGGAGAGTCCACGTGGGGCTGCGGTGACCCTCAGGACTCCCTGAGAAGCCATGCCTGTCACTTTAAACCCAGCAGGGGACACGGATGGGAACTTCCCTGCACTTTCTCCACTCATGCCTAGGGTGGTTTGGAGGCAGTTTCTGACATCCACCCTGTCACCTGGGGCAGCCCTCCGCCTACCCGCCATGGCAGCCATAAAAGACAGAGCGGTGAGGAGGCACAAGGCAGCTTCCCCAGCCTCAGATCTTGCACACTGCCCCCAGCAGCCCACCCCCACCCCAGCAGCTGGTCCTGACCCAAACGCACCCTCCACCTGGATGCTCAGCTCCTGTAGGTCTCGCTCTGACATGTGGGAAAATCTGCAGTTGGGGCCAAAGTCGCACTGGCCTGTGAAAGGAAGACAGAGTTACTCACTGCTCTGGCGGGGCTCCCACTGTGGGTGGAGGGGTCACTGAAGTTTTAGGGGCAAGACTTTAGGGACTAAGGAGCAGCACCCCCACCCTTGAAGAAAAACCCGACTCTCTGTGGCCCCGCCCGCACAAGAGAAAATAAACTGTCTGGTCCATCATGCCTTGCTCATTACCCTTCCCTGGCTGGGGATCAAAACCCACTGAAGCCTTTTGTGACTGGGTAGCAAGCCTCTGCAGGTCTGGCTCTGGTCATCACCCCGTGGTCCCAGCCTCTATTCCCAGCCTCAGTGAACGACATGCCGGTCCCTAAAAAAGCCATGCTTCCTCTCGCCACTCCAGGCCATGGTCTGTGCCATGTCTTCTGTCTGGTGGCCTGTCTGCATGTTGCTGCACGAGCAGCTGCACTGCTCCCCAGAAGGGGAGGCTGTAATGGCAGCTTTGTACCATTAAAGGAGGCACCAAAGTCCCGGGTGGCTTTCTGAACCTCAACTGAGACGACCAAAATGCGTCTCAAAATATCAGAGGACTGGAGGTGTCCTAGGGCAGCACAACAGACCAGAGGCATGTTCGCATTAAGGTGAAGTCCTTGGGAAAGCCCCGATAGGGGCAACGCCGTGTCCTGAGGGAATGCACCTAGATTCCCGAGGTCAACAGCAGCACCTCTCTCCAGTGCTAAGTCCCCTCACATGCTATGTCAGTCACCATGGTTTTCATCTTTGCCTCGGCTGCTAGGAAGCTCAGGCCCAAACCCTCAGAGAGTACGCAGGACCTCAAAGCAGGCAGGGAGGAGACTAATTTTCCTGGCTTTGTCTTCTTTTTCCTACCCTTATTTTTATCTGCGTTTGCTTCCTTCATTTACTGAGGTTTTTATCTCTTTAAACTATATGCATCGCCCTGTCTGATGTGGGGCAGTGGGTTGGGTAAAGTCGGCAGATGGAAAAATTGCCAGTTCAATTCCCAGTTTTAGGGCACAGAGTTGCAGTCCAGGTCCCCAGATGGGGGTGTACGAGAGGCCACTGATTAATGTTTCTCTCTCATATCAATGTTTCCCTTCCTCCTTCCTTTTCCTTCTCTCTAAATATAAATAAATAATGAAATAAAAGAAAAACTATTGTATATGCATCTTTATTAGGTGGGTATTGAGCAGTCAGATCAACACTTAGCATCCTTGGTTCCAATTCTGAACCTTCTCGGCACTGGCACCGTCAGACCTGTCACTGTCTCTAGCCCTGCCTGCTGGGAGGGAGGACACAGGGGAGGTCTGGTTCCCAGGCTAACTTAATCCGCCAGACTATTACACCCGGGAGTGTCTCCTGGATTTGCACAATCTTCCAGCACTTTCCTGTTCCGGCTGAGCTGATAAAATCGCATTCCAGGTCTGAAGAACTGAGGACAAGCTCCTCAAAGCCCTAAGGCTCAGCCCCAGGCCTCAACTGAGCAGTCAGCTGAGGTGCCAAGGCCAAAGAGTGGGTTCAGGACAGGGGCCAGGCTGGGGGAGAGGCTCTGGAGAGGTCCAAGCAGGCCAGGCGGGGTGTGCTGGTCCCTGGAGGAGGGGGAGCTGAACTAAGCAGAACACTTTACCTGTCAGTAGAAACTTCCTGCAGGGCCGCTTGTTCTGTTCATCCAGCAGGATGGCAGCTGCATCTGTGAGAGGAGAGAGCAGCTGGGTTTAGACCCGGGCTGCACACAGGTACTTCTAGAAAGAGCTCCCCAGGCATGAAGGGATGTAAGAAGGGATGGCCACAGATGGGGGTGCTGGGCAGAGGGACCCCAGCTCCAGGAGACCTCAACCCTTCCCACCACCCCGCCCAGACCCAGACAAAGGCAAGGACCAGGTTTTAGGTTAGAGGGTCTGAGCTTTGCACAATGGAATCACCTAAGGGGTTCTTGTTTTTTCTTCTTCTTCTTCTTTTTTTTTAATGCTGGTACCATTAGACTTTTCTGCCCTGTCTTTGCAACTTCCTATAAATCTGTAATTATTTCAAAATAGAAAGCTAAAAAAAAACCTCCTGGTGCCCAGGAAGCTCACCAGTAAACCCCAGGGCCCAGTCACTGCTCCACAGCCAAGGTTGCAAAATACCGCTCTTCACTCCCCTCCTCACACCAGCTGTGGGCCCTCAGCGAAAGGGCAGTCGCCCGCCTTGACAGGACCTGGCAATGACCTTTCTGGATCAAACCTTAACCCTGGTCTCCTCTGATTTTTTTCTACCTTTATTTTCATGGTATATTTTTGTGTGCTTCTTGGTAGGCAAGGCAAGGAATCGATTCGTCAAAATCTGTAAGACGTGTGAGGAAGGTGCGCTGACTCACTGCCCTGATGTCACCTTTGAGGAGGCTTCCCCACATGTGCAATGGGAGGGGAGGTCTCACCTGGTGAGGCTGCTATGACAGCAGATAAAGAATGGACCAGATGTGGCAGGGGGGCCGACTGTTCCTATACCTGATGGCACATTAGCAATGCTGGGAGGTGGGGTTGGGAGGGGCCTCAGCATCAGGTTCCCCGGGTGACGCTAACGTGCAGCTAAGGCTGAGACCTTCTGTAGTGGATGATGAACAAATGGCAGCAGTTCTGATTTCATCTCCTCCTCACAAACCCACTGAATGCTACGAACACCCCCTTTTGCAGATGGGAAAACAGAGGTTCAGACGGGGAAAAGGGCACACGGTGAGGAAGTGGCAGTGCCGATTTGAACCCTGGAATGTGAGTCTAAAACCCCCACCCTTTCCCCTGTGGCTGCTCATCTCCTGGTTTCAGGGTGAGTAGCTGGCTCTGATGGGGGCTCCTCCCTTCCCCCCTTCCCCAGGGTAGCTGGTGGCTGGGGGAAAGGGTGAGCTGCTGGGGTCAGGAGTTGGATATTGGAGGACTCACTCCAGGGGTGGCCTGGGGGAGTGTGGGTTGGACCAGCGGGGTGGGGAGGGGTCCACCTGTCAGCGCTGGGATTGTCGGACTCAGTCCAGCCATCTGACGCCACAGAACTTCCCTGGGGAGGTGGACTGGTGGGAGCATGTGGACACTGCCCAGCGCCCCCTTGGGAGCTGGACCGCTGAGGCTGGCAGGTGGCAAGTCTACACAAGGGACCCTGGCTGGGTGGCTCAGTGTTGGGAGAAGACTTCCAGGCTGCCCAACATCTGGCTGGCAGTGCTTAAGCCCAGCTACACGGTAGAATCATCAGTCGGCTTTTAAAGAACACAGAAGCCCATGCCCATCCTGCTCAGGTTCCGCTTTAATTCATCTAATGGGGAAAGTATGAGAATTGTTAGAAGCTCCTCAGTGAGTCTGAAGTGCACCCAGGCTTGAGAACCCCGGGCCCAGGCCCCACACAAAGAAGTCTGCACTCCTCCACCTCGTGTTCAAGGCTCCTCGTGATCTGACCCCATCTGTCCTTCTCGCTCCATCTCCCAATATTAACACCTGCCTCAGTGCCCTGTGTCTGTTTGCTCGTTCAATTAGACATTCATCTAACAAACATTTACTGAGCACGTCCTGTGTGCCAGGCTCCGTGCCAGGACGAGGATTTACTGGAGAACAAGTCAGGCCTGGTCCTTCCTTCCAGTCCAACAGCCACACTAATCCACGCGGATGGAAAGGGGCAAACAGCCAGCGCGAAGCCAAATGGTCTGACCCGGCCCCGGCGGTGGGGCGGGCGTCCCGGGAGGCTATGCCTGAGCTGAGGTGGGAGGACCGGCGGCGGCGGGGAACACAGCGGGAAGGGCACGTCTGTAGAGGGTACAGTAACTGCAGTGGCCAGTGTGGCTAAAGCTCAGAGGGAAAGGTGAGCAGGGCATGGAGGTCTGGGTAGGACAGGGGTTCCACCCAGAACACGCCGCTGTCACTGGGCATGAGGTCACTTAGGAAAGGCCTTGCTTTGTTCACCGGTAAGTCTTTAGAGGCTGTCTGGGAGCTGAGGACATGCCCAGGGCTTACCGGGCTAAGTGCTTTCTGGGCGTTGACTAAATGAATGAGCCAGGAGATACAGGGCCTGAGGCCAGCCCTTTTGCGGGCCCACAGGTACCTTTCCTACTGAGTGAACCCTCAGTGCCATACAGTAAGCATGAGAGGACTGAGATTACACGTCCCTGGGAGTTGGGTGCTGCTGGTATGGCTGTTCAATGCCTGATTAAATTAGGGCCATGCTGTTAGTGACACCTTGGGACTGACACCCAGAGAGCCCAGCTCCGGGGCCTGAGCTGGTCCTGATCATGGTCAGTACTCTGACAGGACAGAAGTTCTGGGACTTGTCCGTGGACATGAAACCAGGAGCAGAGCAAGAGTTGTGTCCTAGCCCCAGCTGGGGTACCACATGTTCTCCCTGCCCCCCAAAGTCTGCGCTGTGCAGTTGTTTGGGTAAGCTGGGGCCCTGGGGAAGCCTCTTAAGGAAGTGGAAAGAGCCTGTACACCAGCTTAGGGTCCCAGGGTGGAGTGACCCACTGCTCTGGTTTTCAAAGGTGCCGCCTGAATTAGGGACCCCCCAGCCAGCCCGGGGCCCCTCACAGATCTGTTCTAGGGACTGAATGTGGCTGGTGAGGTGAGAGGATGCTAGGAATGCAGGAGCCCTGAGAAGGGGCTCACCTGTTTCATCTTTTCTATGAGTAACACAACAGCCTCTGAAGATCAGCCCTGGACCCTAGGACCTGACTGCTCTCCGCTGAGAGTCTGGGACTAGGGGCAAACACCAGGGTGACCCTGAGGCCCAGTTCCATGCCAGACCACAGCCCCCGCTGGACTTGGGGGACAGGGCATCTCTACCTGGCCCCAGGGTCAGAGGCCTACCAGACACCTAGGAGGCCCGTTTGCCCCCACTCCCAGAGCCCTGCAACAGCAACTGTGTCTGGCCTGTTGAGCAGCCTGGCCACCCACCCTCATCTGAAACGGGACGAGTCTGGCAGAGCTTTCAAAATACCATGCCCAGGCCCCATCCCAAACCTGCCTCTGGGGATGGGGTCAGGGGATTAGCACTTTTTTATTTCAAGGTCTCCAGGTGATCCCAACTCCAAGGACTGAGATCTGCTGACTTAGAGAATTATTGAGAAAAGTAAATGACAAAACATGGAAGGCACCTGGCATGCAGCAGGCACCCAATAAACGCTCACTCCCTTCTTGTGAATTCTGAGTCACAGACCAAAGAATTCTCTCTGCCTCACCTGCACCTTCCTTCTCAGCTGCTGGAACTAATAACACCCTCCACCCAGAATGGTGTGGCTGGCTTTTCTCTGCCTTTCAGCTATTGGCTCAAACATCACCTCCTGGGAGGGGCGTTCTTCCTGGTCAGTGTCCCCAGAGCCTGGCAAGGCATCTGAGAACCAAGGCCTCAGTCAAGACAGCTGCAGAGAGGCGCTCACGCTCCAGTCTGACCTGAGGGCCCCCTGCTCGAGGGGCCGCAGGCCCACAGTGCTTCTGTGTGTGATGATGAGAAAGATCAAAGAGCAGGGCTCCATCAGCCGGGCCACCGGGCCAGTGAGCACTCACCTCGGAACATGTCGTACCAGGACTTCTTGGCCTTGAGATGCTGCAGCCCATTCAGGTGCTTCTTGCGGTTGTGGAGGTTGTCCTGGAAGGAGCGGTCGCAGTAGTCGCAGAAGTAACGCTTCCCCATGGTCACCTGTGCCAGGTGCTGCCACTGCCTGGGAAGCCACAAAGCACTCATTCAGAGGGTGGAGGAGATGCCACGCATCAAAGCCCATGGCACACCACCCGATGGCACGCTCCCTGGGGGCCAGGCCTGCGCTGTGCGAGGAAGGCTTTCCGGACGCTCTCTGCCTCGGTTAAAACTCACCGTGGCCTGTGAGGAGCTACATGGGCCAATGCCTGGGAGGCCTCACTTCAGAGGGATCTTTGAACAATTCTGATGCCCAGCCTCCACCCCAGGCCAGTTAAAGCAGAGCTGGAGTGGGTGAGGCCCCGGCACCAGTATTTTTAAAGCTCCCCAGGAGATTTTCACATGTAGCCAGTGAACCACCACCTTAGCCACCTTACACCCCGGCCGGCTGCCCCCCTCCAAGCCTCTGACCCCCTCTCAACTGTTCTCTCCCTGCCCCCTCTCTGCTCCTCACACATGCCAGGCACAGGCCCACCTGCCGGCATTGCCATGCTGTTCCCTCAGCCTGGGCGCTCTCGCCTGGTACCTGCCAAGTGTGCTCACTCGACTCCTTTGATCTTTGCTCGAATACTACCTTCTCAGTAATCTACTGTGACCACTTAATTTAAAACTGCAGAACCCTCCACCCTCCACTTAGCTTTCTTTATTCCCTGCTTCACTTTTATCACCTTTAAAGCAATAAGTCACTTGTTACGTTTACTATCTTTTCTCCCGATACAAAGACAAATCCTTGCAGGCAGGGATATTTTTGTTTTGTTTATTGCTGAGGCTCCAGCACCCATAGTGGTGCATGGTACCTAGCAGGCAACCAAATACTTCTTGAATAAACAAATTAATTATCGTTTTCCTTAAGGGACAGCTGAGGTTCGGAAAGAGGACTTGCCCAAGGTCACAGAGCTGGTACACAGAAGGTGAACCCTGGTCCCCTAAAATCCAGCTCTTCCACAACTAGCTCAGTGCTTAAAGAAGTCAGAGGCTCGGGTAGAAATGCTGACAGCTTCCCAGGGAGATTGGCTAACCTCTCAAGTGGCAGGTCCCGGCCAATCACAGAGGGAAGCGAAAACTGAGACCCTGAAACATTCTCCTTTCCCTCTGTCTCAAGACCCTTCAGCCATGGCAGCCACAGCTGCCACTCTGGACCCCAGGGGTCCGCAGCCCAAGGCAGAGGTGAGTCCGCGGCTCTCGTGGTGTCACAAGGCCAGGGGAGAAGCCACCGGGCCATCAGGTAGGATCTGCACGGGCTGAGCCCAGACGGGCCCCTCGCCTTTTGGGTTCTGTATTCTGACCCTTCATCTCACAGAGCAGGGTCCCGAGGTCCAGAGGACAAAGGCAGGTGACTTGCCCAAGGTCATGAGGTAGCAGCCCAGGGTAGCAGCAAAAGCTCCAGGCTCCTATGATCAGGCAAATAAAGATAGACTGGGACCTGCCCCACAGGCTAGACAGATGGGGAAATGCATCTTGTTCAGAAAAGACTGGAGGGACACAAGACAAACAAGCCCCCTGGACAGTCCAGGGAGCCACACGAGCTGACAGAGAAAGCTGCTCCTGCAGCAGACAGGGACAGCATCCATTAAGTCAAGGGCTATAATGGGATTAGGAACAGACAGTCATTTAAAATGAAAACATATAAAATCTCTCTGTTCTCCCGTTACTGCTGAGAAACTGCATCCCAGACACACGGACTTGATATATTAAATTTGGCAGCTCTAATATACCCCATCTTGCCAATAAACTTATAGGAATTGGATTGAAATCGTAAGAGACGAACGTTTAGGCTGAAAGCTTAACCAAGCCATTCATGAAGCTTGAGGCTCCAAGGAGCTGCTGGCTCTAGAGAGTAATGAGAAGGGGAGGGGCAGAGGGAGGGGTGCCCCTCGGGAGACTGAGACATGAAACAGTGGCCCTGCAGCAGACTTAGCTGGACAAAACCATGCAGGGCACTGAGCAGCCAGCTGTGCGACCTTGGGCAAGTCACTTCCCCTCTCTCGGCCTCTGCTTTCACTGTGGGAATGAGGCGGTGGGTCTGACTGGTTGCCTGATTATTTGGGGAGTGGTACAAAGAAGTTCACTAACCCAAATGAACCAGTAACAAAAGTACTAGCAATACAGCAACACTAATAATGTCCAGTACTGAGGAAGGACTAAATAAATATTACCTACCACTTGATTTATTGTGCACATACTATATATGGGCACTAGATTGAAAGCTTTATAAATGCATCACCGACAACCTCTGTAGTAGGACCTATTGTTATACCTTTTCAAGAGAGGGCACTGAGGCTCCAGTAAGTGAAGTGACTTAGCCAGGATCATGCCACCAGAAAGCGGCGGGGCTGGGTTTAGAATCCAAGCAGGACAGCTCTATAGCCCCTCCCAATCACTCACGAAACTCTCCTCCGGACAAAGCACACCGACGATAGCTTTCCTTCATGAACCACTCACTACACCCCTAGGACCACGTGGCCCCCAGAGGCAGGTGTTGTAATCTCACTCATGAATGAGGAAACTGAGGCTGAGATGGCTACTGTGAGGTGCTCTCGGGAGGGCACGTCGAGGAAGGGCAGAGTAGGTCTCAGGGTGCCCGGGGCTCAGGTCTGCTGAGAAAGCCTCCCACCAACCCACTGGGAAATCAAGGCTCAGCAACACTCGGACCCAGATGATAAGCCCCTAGGGCTGGGCATGTGTGTATGCGTGTGTGTTCACGTTTTCCTTCTCTCGCACACACACAGTGGGGAGCAAATCAGCCCCAGTGGAGGGCCACAGCAGCAGCACAGCCCAACATGCCTTGCTGTGCCCACCCTGGCCACCCCCTCTGGCACAGGGGAAGCACCCAACCATCCAGTATGGGCCAACAGACCCCCACAGTCTAGTCCCAGCTCTAGTCCCAGGTCTGCCAGGTGACGCTGTGACTCCGTCACTTGCCCTCTCTGGGCCTGTGTCGCCATGTGTGAAGTAGCAGGCGGGTAGCTCAATCAGACCATCCTAACGCCTTCTCCAGACCATCCAGGTTTAAATCCGGGTTTAAAACTACTGCTTTCCAACTCTGCTATCTCGAGCAATTAACTTCTTCCTATGAAAACCGGGAAAACAGCAGTGCCCACCTCAGGGGTTGCTGGGAGTCAAATCATCCACATACACACTTCAAGCAACACGGGGCCTGGTCCACAGGCCTCGAAAACATGTTGGTTGTCCTCATCATCGTCATCAGCCCTCAAAAAGCCTACTATTTCAGAAAACACAAGCGCAGAACAAGGAACAGGATGCCATTGCCCAAGTGAGCAAGCAGCTGGTACATATTACAGATGAGGCCAGTGAGGTTGGGAGAGGGGAAGTGAGTGCACAGAACACAGCAGAGGTGGGACTGGAACCTCAGCCCCCGTGGTGGGCCCAAATATCTGCTCTTCATAGCAATTCTGCAGAGCCCCCCACTGCTCGGGGATGGTGTCAGGGGAGCAGACAGGCTCCAGGGGGCCAGGGCTTCCGCCCACCTCGCAGGACTTCTCCCTGGAGGCAGAGGCCCCTCCCTGGGCAGGAGCTGGCCTTCAGCAAGGTGACCTCACCCAGGCATCACCCAATTCCGTCCTGCTCCAGTGCTTTGGCACACATCAGGACTAGGTGCGGCTGCAGAATCCTCTGGAAAGATACAGTGCCCTCCAGACACACAACTTGGCGAGCAGACTCACCCCTCAGCCAGGTGCCCTTGCATAAGGCACAACCGCGCCATGCTCTGGCAGCCCCAAGTGGGAGGTCAGGGAGAGGGGATGGGGACAGCTGGACATTTCTGATGACGTTCAGACACCAGCATGGGCTGCTGACTAAGCTGGCCTTCTCTGCCGTGATTCATCCTCATCCACCGAGGCTGGTGCGCTCGGCAGCCTGTGAGCAAGGCCCTGTGCAGAACGCGGAATAATCCAGCCCGCTTCCTTGCCAGGAACACGGGTGGAACCACCCACCCAGTCCTAGGGCCCAGGTGCATGGTTGCAACAGCATTTGCCAGGTGACAGAACGGCTCCTTGGGACAACCCTGTGGGGTCACATAGGTCTGGGTCTGGGTTCAAGTCCCAGCTCTGCTGGGTGACCTCTAGAAAGTTATTTCATCTCCATGAGTCTGTCTTTAGCTATAAAAGGGGAACCCCACTGTTGCCAGGGATTTACCAAGGTAGCAGTAGGCTAAGATGCCTAGCATAGAGTTCATGCTCCAATGGAGGCTGTTACTGTTGCTGCTGTTTATTGTCCAGAAGCCTCATCCCCTCAGCCTCCTGGTGAGCACACCCTGACCACCTGATTTAAAGCTGCAGCCAAAGTCACAACTGCAGGCGCACATTAGTGCGGGCACTTCCTGCCCGCTAACAGCCTGCTCTGTTTTCCACAGGTCATCTCGCCTTCTCACAAGCTGATCTGCTGCCACGTGTGGCTGCCTCCCCACTAGAATACAGGCTCCACGGGAGCAGAGTTCTGTCTGTCCGTCCAACTGCTGCACCCAGCATCTGGAACAGGGCCTCGCCCACACAACCGCACAGCTGCTCGTGGAAGGAGCCCGCAGAACCCGAGGTCTCCCACCCTGTGCTCACTAACATCTACCAGGCCCTCTTTCCTCACGTTTGAATCTGGGGACGATGACGGGGATGGAAAGAGGAGGCAGTGAGAAGAGAGACACATACGGTCCCGAAGGCGGGTCTCTCAGTGCTGCCGCCACCCGCCCCGCAGGGCTCCAGCCTCCAGCAGAGCCCCACTCCATTGACTTAAACCACACCTGGCCGCCCTGTGGCTCCCGACTTCAGTCTTCTGGGCTCAAGGGGGAGATTACCAACCAGCTGAGACACTTTAGGACAGAAGAAAGAAGAGAAGAGAATGGGGGTGAGGGAGGGTGAGGGAAGACACCTTCAGATTTGATTCCTGCGCACTGGGCTTCTGGCTTTCATTCTCCTATTTAATCCTTGCCGAGGCCCTCTGTAACAGGCGCCCATTCACAGATGTGGACACAGGTTCAGAAATACTCCCAATGTGCTCAAAGCCAAGGCTGGGAGACACTGATAATGGTAATTTCTCTTCAGCCTGAGTGCTGCTAGTGGGCCAGCAGCATCGAGGACCCCCACGCAGAGCCCACTGCACATGTGAGGCCATGTGCTGGGGTCCCACGGCCAAGGCACGCCAGAGCCAGCACTCACTCACGCTGGGGTCTGGCTGACCCCAGAACCCTTTCTGTCCCCATCTCACTGCTCTGCTGTGAGGCCATCATGGGGCAGACATTTGTCCTTTGTTGATATTCTCGGTTTCTTTCATCGTGTGCGTCTCAGGTAAAGAGCTAGCTTTGGCACAGCTCGGCTCTGGCCAGGGGCTGGGAAACACACGGTAATTACCCAGAACTTGTGCTCACCACATGCAGCCCTGAAGCTCACCTGCCGTTCCTTCTAATTATGGCACTGCCAGACCCCGAGTCAACAGCAAACCGCAGCCGGGGACGGCTTTATTGCACACCCAGTAGGAGCATGGCAATGTCCCAGGGCCACATATGCCGGCCGTCTGGAGTAGATGGCATCAGAACTGCCCTGTGGGGGTGGCCCACAGATTGCCCACTTAGGACCCAGCTCCAACAGAAGTGCCAAGAAGACCCAGATGTCTTCCCTGGTAGGAGTCCCAATATGTTAGGGGCCTCCCTCAGATGCCCCAGCATTTGTAGCAATCACACAGCTTTCTCATCCTGACCTCGTTCAGCTCTGCCCTGTGGAATGAGGAGCCATCACCTTACTCCCAGGGGTATCAGGCAGTGGGGGCCCACGCAGAGCAACTGATAACTCAGCAGGCCTGCGAGAGGGCCAGGGTCCAGGGAGGCTCTGCTGCAGGGTCCACAGGCCGCACTGAGAGAAATGCTGGTCTAAGGCAACAGATGGTGGACTGGAAAACAGAGAGGGGGAGAGCTGGCGCAGCATCACAGAGATCACAGAGTCAATCCCTACGCTAACCATTCAACCAGGTCTGAATCCCATCCCCGCCACTCTTGGGCTGTGAAACTCTCAGCAAACCACTTAACCTCTGAGCCTCATCTGGAAGAGGAGGGTAATAATACCACTTCATATGATTACACTGAGGATTGAAGCATGCATGCCAGGTGCTTAGCACAGTGCCTGACATGCCGATGATGCTCATTTGTGGATGTGGTGGCCAGCCGTGGCCCCAATGATACCCCCACTCTTGTTTGTGCCGTGTTGTTCCCTTCTAAGCTGTATCAGAGTTCTGTGTGACTAAGAGAATAAAGCAGAGGTGACGGTATGTCACCTCCAAAATCAAGTTATAAAACACGCTGTGGCTTCCATCCCGGTGTCTCCCTTCCTCCAATCACCTGCTCTGGGGGAAGCCGGCTGCATATTGTGAGCAGCGCTGCAGGGAAGTCCACGTGGCAAGGATCTGAAACCTCCTGTTACCAGCCATGTGAGTAAGCCTGGAAGTGGAGTCTCCAGCCCTGGTCAAGCCTTCAGACAGGCATAGCCCAGAGCTTGACGGCAACCTCGTGCGAGAGTCTGAGCCAGAACCACTCAGCTGAGCCACTGCCAAATTCCTCACCCTCAGAAACAGTATAAGACAATGTTCATTGTGTTAAGTTGCCAAGTTTTGGGGTAATTTGTTATATAGCAACAGCTAGTGAATGCACTGGAAGATATGAAAAAAACTAAGTCACTTTATGATCCATGATGGCTACAGACTGCCCTGTATCCAAAAATCAAAAAACAAAAACCAACCCCACTCCCAAGTCAAGTCAAAGGAACCCCTGCACCCTCCCCACTCACACACGCACAACCCCAGATTCCACAGGTCCCTTTGCACCCTTTCATTCACCAGCCAAACATCTGCTGAGCACTTCCTCTCTGCCGGACTGGGATTCCTATTTCATAACACAAAGTCACTGCCCTCACAAGGAGGTACACTTCTTCGCCAGGGGTGACCGACAGATGTGCCCCAGTAACAGCACTAGGTAACAAGCTCTGTGCCAGGGGGTACCCAAGAGGGGCACCCACATCCAAGAGGGAATTCCTCCAAGGAAATGATCAGAGATGATCTTGAAGATCTAGGTACCAAGGTGGTAGCCGCAATGCAGCTTGTCCTAAAACTGAGATGTAGATGTCCAACCGCAAGAACACCCGACAGTTAGGCGGTGCTCACCATAAGCACAGCATGCTGCCCAGAGTCCTGAGTGGGGAGGGCCAGAGGCTCAGTGACGTGATGCACAAAGCCTCTTGTCCTCATCTTACCCTCAAAAAACAGAACTGTGGTCAGAGGGAGCCCACAGCTGGCCAGATGCAGGAGGAGGGCATGAGCCATATCTGGTTGATGGAATACCACACAGCCATTAAAAATCAAGACAAAGGAGGAACTTCCAGCAAAGATGGAGGCATAGGCAGACGCACTGTGCCTCCTTGCACAACCAAGATAGGGACAACAACAATATAGAAACAAAATAACAACCAGAACTGACAGAGAGTTGAAGTGTGTGGAGGTCGGACACCCAAGGATTTGGAAATAGATGCATGCATCCAGACGGGTAGGAGGGGCGGAGTCCGGCTGGGCGAGGGATGCGAAGCAGAGAGCTGAGCAACCGGGGCGGCGCGCAGGTTTGCAGTGGGCAGACCCTGGGTGCACAAGCGGCAGTAGCTGGTGGGCCCCGGCCAGGGGGTGGCGACCTGCAGACCCAGCAAGGCGGCCATTGTGTAGCAAGGCACTGCACGCAACTCAGGGTCCCTGCGCCGGGAAGTGGAGCTTTGGGTCACTGACTGAGGGGAAAGGTCCCACGGGGTGCACAGGCCCACCCACACCAGAATTGGTGCCAGAGGGGCCCAGTTGGCTTGCAGAAAGCAGCGGAGGGGTCTGTGGTCCTACAGAGAGCAGAGCAAGCACCATTGTTCCTTCTCGGACCCCGCCCCCACATACAGTGTCACAACCCTGTGACTGGGATGCCCAGCCCTGGTGAATACCTAAGGCCCCGCCCCTCACTACAGGAGCTCAACAAGACCAAAAAAAAAATAAATAAAAAAAACAAAAAAAAACCCAGCAAAAAGATGGCTCAAACAGGAGAAGAATTGAAAGCCCCAGAACCCATCCTTTTAAGCGACCAAGAGACAGCCAGCCTATCAGATGCACAGTTCAAAGCACTGGTGATCAGGATACTCACCGAATTGGTTGATTTTGGTCACAAATTACATGAAAAAATGCAGGCTACAATAAATTTAATGAAGGAAGATGCACAGGGAACCAATAGTGATGGAATGAAAGATGGGTCTCACATCATTGGAGTGGACCAGAAGGAAGAAAAAAAATATACAACCAGAAAAGAATGAAGAAATAAGAATTCAAAACAATGAGGAGAGGCTTCGGAACCTCCGGGACATCTTGAAACATTCCAACATCCAAATTATAGTGGTACCAGAAGGGGAAGCGGAAGAGCAACAAGTGGAAAACTTATTTGAACAAATATTAAAGGAGAACTGCCCCAATCTGGCAAAGGAAATAGACTTTCAGGAAGTCCAGGAAGCTCAAAGAGCCCCAAAGAAGTTGTACCCAAGGAGGAACACACCAAGGCACATTATCATTACATTAGCCAAGGGAAAAATGAAGGAGAGAATCCTAGAAGCAGCAAGAGATAAGGGGATAGTACCCTACAAAGGAGTTCCCATCAGACTGTCAGCTGATTTCTCAAAATAGAACTTGCAGGCAAGAAGGAGCTGGAAAGAGGTATTCCAAGTCATGAAAGGCAAGGACCTATATCCAAAATTACCCTATCCAGCAAAGCTTTCATTCAGAATGGAAGGGCAGATAAAGTGCTGGTCAGATAAGGTCAAGTTAAAGGAGTTCATCATCACCAAGCCCTTATTGTATGAAATGTTAAAGGGACTTATCTAAGAAAAAGAAGATAAAAAAACAGGTGTAGTAAAATGACAGCAAACTCACAATTATTAACAACCGCACCTGAAACAAAAACAAGAAGAAACTAAGCAAACAACAGGAACAGGAACAGAGCCACAGAAATGGAGATCACATGGAGGGTTAGCAACAGGGGAGTGGGAGGAGGAGAGAGGGGGGAAAAGGTACTAAGAATAAGTAGCAATGAAGATAGAAAAGAGACAGGGGGTGGGCAAGAATAGTATGGGAAATGTAGAAGCTAAAGAATTTATGACACATGGACATGAACTAAAGGGCGGGAATGTGGGTGGGAGAGGGTGTTCAGGGTGGAGGGGAATGAAGGGGGGGATAATAGGAAAACAGTAATAGCATAATCAATAAAATATATTTAAAAAATCAAGACAAAGGAAATGATTCCTTCATATGGACAAATGTTCACTCCATATTGCTAAATAAAAATGATTCATTATCACAACAGTATGTATAAAATAATGGCACTTTTTTTAGGAGAAAAAACCTCCCACCCCAACACACATGCATAAAAAGACTAGAGCAGACACAAAGTATTTGCTGTGATTGTGTCTGGGTAATAGGGTTACAAGTAAGGTGGATTTTTCATTTTATGTTTTTCTATTTTTCTGCATTTAGCATGTGTTGTTTTTAAATTACCCCAAAAAAATTCCCTTAAAAAGTGGGAAACTATTCCTTCTTCCTTAGGAAATACCATGGATGGCTCCAGTGGCCTGGCTCACCAGGATGATCCTTGAAAGGGATCTAAGGCAGACACTTCTTCAGTCCCCAGCTGCAGGCTGATAGGGTGCGCCCTGATTCTAAGCAGACCTGGCTCAGTAAAGGTCAGCTGAACCCAAATTGGGCTCCAGGGAGCTGCAGGCTAGAGACACAGTTTCTCATCAGATAGTTACAGGTCCCAGGAGGCTAGAGTTTCCAAATAGGAAAAGTAAAAATAGTCTGAAGGAGGCTCATGAACCAGATACCCAGACTCAGAACCGCCTGTGCCTCCCTCTTCTCCTCCTCCGAGTCTGGGCTCCAAATACCACCTGACCCTCTGTTACCACGATCATTGCTACCCAATCAGGTCGCTCCTTCTTGCACCTGGGCCAACCTCCCCGCCCCCCCCCCCACCAGTTTACCCACCGTGGGCACCATCAGATCAACCCTTTTTTTAAAAAATATATTTTATTGATTATGCTATTACAGTTGTCCTATTATCCCCCCTTCATTCCCCTCCACCCTGAACACCCTCTCC
>CM052546.1:53250030-53307851 GCA_028533065.1 Trachops cirrhosus | reverse complement strand
CCTGATCACCAGTGCTTTGAACTGTGCATCTGATAGGCTGGCTGTCTCTTGGTCGCTTAAAAGGATGGGTTCTGGGGCTTTCCATTCTTCTTCTGTTTGAGCCACCTTTTTGCTGTTTTTTGTTGTTTTGTTTTTTGGTCTTGTTGAGCTCCTGTAGTGAGGGGCGGGGCCTTAGGTATTCACCAGGGCTGGGCATCCCAGTCACAGGGTTGTGACACTGTATGTGGGGGTGGGGTCCAAGAAGGAACAATGGCGCCCGCTCCGCCCTTTGCAGGACCCCAGACCCTTCCGCCACTTTCCGCAAGCCGGCCGGGCCCCTCTGGCACCAATTCTGGTGTGGGTGGGCCTGTGCACCCCGTGGGACCTTCGCTTTCAGTCAGTGACCGAAAGCTCTATTTCCCGGTGCTGGGACCCTGAGTTGCGTGCAGTGCCTTGCTTCACAATGGCCGCCTCGCTGCGTCTGCCGGTCACTACCCCCTGGCCGGGGCCCACCAGCTACTGCCGCTTGTGCACCCAGGGTCTGCCTGCTGCGGACTTGCGCGCTGCCCCGGGTGCTCAGCTCTCTGCTCCACGTCCCTCGCCCGGCCAGACTCCGCCCCTCCCACTGGTCTGGATGAAAGTGTCTATTTTTAAATCCTTGGGTGTCTAACTTCCATACACTTCAATTTTCTGTCAGTTCTGGTTGTTATTTTGTTTCTATATCATTGTTGTCCCTATCTTGTTGTGCGAGGAGGCACAGTGCGTCTACCTATGCCTCCATCTTGGCCGGAAGTTCAGATCAATCCTCTTAAAACAACTCCTGCTGAAATTTTTCCACGGCTCCGTCTGTGAAGCTTATTAAAAATGAAGTCTCCTGGAAGCTCTCCAGAATTCTGATCCAGCACATCTGGGGGGAGGGCAGAAATCTGCATTTTAACCAGTGAGTCTAGCACCTGTCCGTAGGTACCTGCTAAGAAACCAAAATGTAGGGGAACGAGCTTCTGCTCATTGGGCTCTCCATTCCTTGCATCCAAAGGCGGCCTCCGCTCTGGACAGTGACCCCGGGTAGACAAAGCCCCGGATGTGTGTCCTTACCAGAAACTGGTCAGCGTACTGACATGGTAACCCCAACTTGATTGGCATGCTAAACATAATTCAGTGGAGTGAATAAAACTGTTTTCTTACTAGCTATGTGTGCTGTCACGCTTCAGGACAATTTAGAACTGCAAATACAGGGAGCAATATAAATCAAACTCATTGTACAGGGTGGAGCAAAAGCAGGTTTACAGTTCATGTGGAAAATAATACAATAATTACTAAGTAACATACAAGAATAAATTCTGTGCTTTGCATACTCAGAACTGTAAATCTATTCTGCCCCCCACTCCATATTTATGTTCCTGTCCTGAATATAGTAATAGTCCTGGATGCTTGGTATTTAAAAGTATCAGTGACATTGAGAAGAATTTGACATGTTGAGTATATGACACATAAGCATTGTGATTCCAATTTAAAATACAGAAGTTAAAATATACAGCTAGGTAATTGATAAAATAGGTCAGTAATTGATATTACACTTGGGATTTTACACTGAGAGGTTATCAGTGGTTGGAAACACTGGCTACCTATCAGGATAACCTGGGGTGCTATAAAAATACTAAAGGTGCCCCCCACGTCCTAATTTCATGTCAGAGATGTATTTTTTGAGCTTCCCACGCTGAGAAACAGTATCATAAGAGAATTTGACTGTCTATTAAATGCACTGAACTGTGCCCAGAGGTGTGGCTCAGTTGACTGGAGGGTCATTCCATGCACTGAAAGGCTGTGGGTTCGATCCTCCGTCAGGGCACAGACCTAGCATGCGGGTTTGATTCCCAGTTGGGGCGTGTACGGGCGGCAACCAATGGATGTTTCTCTCTCACATTGATGCTTTTCTTCTCTCTCCCTTCCTCTCTCTCTTTAGAATCAATAAATAAATATATATAATATTAAAAAATAAAAAGGTACTGAACTGTTTACAAGAACTTAAAATGCACTGCTTATAGGTTTAATTTATTAGGTTTTCTAGTCACTGTTTAAGTACCCTGCGGTAATTATGTTTGCTATGTTATGTATCTAAAGTACTTAAAAAGAAAATCAAATATATTACATTTATAAGTGGAATTAAATGTGTAAGGGAATGCAATTAGGCTGTAAATAGGGCCGAATGTTTAAAGGAATTTAGTTTGTTCAACATTAATCAAAGGAAAAGTTCAGGTCATTTTTCTCATTTTTCTAGGTTTATGTATAGAATAATAACTTCAAAGTTGAATTTGATGGCTTACAGAAAATTACGTTTTTAAAAACTGTTGCTACAAAGAGAATTAACTAAAAAGACAAAAATAAAACCAAATAAAGCAAGCCACAGTGTTACTGTCTGTGGTCTTCTCCACCCATCCCACCTAAAATAATTCCTCCCTCCTCTGAACTTCCCATCAGCCAGATTTGTTGTTAGCAAGATGTAAATATTCTTTCCCAGAATCTTCACAACTTCCTGTCCCAAGGGGCTACTAGGGACCTAGTAGCCAAGGGGCTACTAGGGATGCTTTGCAAACAGAAAATGACCATAGTAAAGAGAACTCATTGTGGATGTATAGCATTTCACTTTTTTCCTCCCAGTCCCCTAATTACCACTAGTTTTACAAGTCAGAGGCAGATCCAGGCCTTGAATCCAGTCCCTGGTTTCCAATGCCACACCTGTGCCAATGGGTTTTATCTGTGGCCCAGGCCTCTACCGGGAAATCAGTTCCAAATCCCCATCTGCCTGCAGGCATCTCCCCTTGATGTCTAGGGACAGCTCAAATGTTACATGGTCAAACAGAACTTGAGAACATCCCCATCGATTTTTAAACTGTTGAGATCAAAACTTAGTGCTTGATTACTTTTTCCTGCACACCCTACATGCATCTGTCAGCTTGTGCTGTCTGTCCTACCACCCCAAATACCTCCCAAATCTGACTGTGGCCGGAAGTAACTGATTGATTTAGCCATTGTGATGGAGGGGACCACAGGCATGTTTTGGAACTAACTGCCTGCAGAGCTCAGGCCATAGGTCCTTGTGGAGCCACAGCAGACAAGTGCTGCCTGATCTGGCTGCTTTCTTTGCTCATCTACTGCCTTTCAGATTGAGATTTGCTTATCCTGTGGTAAGGAGGAAAAAAAAGCAAATGCCACAAGTTTGAGAGGCAAAGAATGGTGACAGAGGAGCCATAAGTGGAACTAGGGAAGGAAATGGAATAGAGCAAAATAGAATTTTGTATTTAAAACACATTCAAAACAAGGACATCCCTGCCCTCAATATACCACATATACATATATATTTCTAATTTTCACAAGTATCTTGCCCCCTTTCTCCAAGTATTTTCTTAAAACAACATATACAAGAAGGACCAATTATTTAATGTAGCCCATTTCCAAAAGTTAACATTTCCCCTAAAATACAAAGGTAAAACAAAAATTATACAACTAGGCAATGAGGGAAAAAATCTGATCACTACTCTATCCAAACCCTAATCTAATTTAACCATCCTGTGTCAATTGACCCACCAAGAAAACTTCCCCTCTTCAGTCCATTCTCCAGAGAGCAGCCAGAATGATAACAATAAAATGTAAATGACAGCATGTCACAACCCAGCCTAAAACCCCTCAGTGGCTTCCCAGGGCAATTAGAAAAGACAAGGCTCCTTACGATAGGGCATAAGGCCATTTATGCACTGACCACAGCCCACCTGTCACAGCACACCTGTCACAGCCCACTCTACTTCTTCCCCTCAAACAACCCAGGACTGCAGCAGCCTTAAGGCCTTTGCATCGAGGTTTTCCTTGTTTGACATGCTTCTCTACATTCGGGTCTCCCGTTAAGTGTCACCCTGGGCACCTTGGTTAAAATGGCACCATTACCCCCTCCCCAATCAACCTGTCTTCTGCTCTTCAAAGCATTACTTGTTTGTCGTTACTGCTCCTCCCCATTCATCCACACCCTCCATGAGCAGGGACTTGTTCACTGCTAAGTCCCCAGTGCATGGTCCAGGGAAGGCACTCAAAAAACACTTGTTAAACGGCTCTAGTACTCCAAAGCCCTTGCTCTTTCTATTCTTAAATAGGAATGATGGTGTCAGTTCTCCTGCCTTGCAGGCCAGGGTTCTCAGCTCTAAAGCCCAGGTATGGGGGATGTAAGAAGTACGGGCAGGACCGCAGCTTCCCCTTAAGCCAGGCAGAGGGGTTAAGCCCCCCAGGACCCGACTTTTGCCACAGGATCCAACTTTAGACCTGAAGTTGGGGTTGACGGAGGAGATAGGGAGAGAGATGAGCTCGGGACCCAGATGTCAGGACCCCTCGCTGCACTAGCCACTCCCATCCCGTTAAATAGTGAGGCCCGCCGCGAGGAGCGCAGACTTAGAAAAAGAGCTCAAGTCTTCCAGTGATGGGAAGGAGCCTAAGACTCGGCACTCTACGTCTGGCCACAGAGAGTACCTGGTTCCTCCGGGACCGTGGATAAGAGCTCCTCCTCGTGGGTCCTTGCGTCGCGAACTGCTTGCTGGGATTCGTAGTCCTTCCTTGGGTATCAGTCCTTCCTTCCCAGAAACCTTTGGGAATTAACGCTGAGACGGGAGGAGGGGAGGTGGAAGTAGCGCGAGGGCTTCTGGGTGTTGTAGTTCGAAATAGTCAACCAGCAAGAAATGGTTGGGGAGTAAACTTGTATAATAAATCTTACAAAACAATTTGAGCTGCCTTGATCTGACTCTCATGATACTTTTTTTCCACGAAAGCCGTCAGTTACCTCCGCGACTCAAAACGACGAGCACGGAGATTCAGAGTGACTACATATCCCATAAAGTATTTCACATTGAGGGCCTTTGGAGAGCAAGGTCTACCGCAGCGCAGGCGCCGTGTCGCGACTTCGGCAGCGGAGAAACATGGCGGCACCGACATTAAGTGGGAGGTTGTACTCTTTGCTATTCCGCAGAACCTCCACCTTCGCCCTTACCATCGCCGTGGGCGCCCTGTTCTTCGAGCGCGCCTTCGATCAAGGCGCGGACGCAATCTACGAACACATCAACCAGGGGGTGAGGGCCTAGGCCATCCCTGACCTTGGGCCCACCTGAGGGGTGACAGTGAGAGTGGAGGTGGAGCGGGACTGAGTGTACTCTTACAAAGGCGGGGGGTAGACCGTGGGCGTCTTCTGTCTGTAGATTGCCGTCTGTCCTTTCCGCTCGGTGTGACTCCTGAAACGTTAAACGAAGTCAATAGATTCCCGCATTGCAGGGGTTGTAAATATTGTTGTCTCGCTCGTACACGCTTTTCTATTTGAAGAAGCAAAAACAAAGCCATTGGCAAGTCGGGGCTGGAACCCGTAACTCCTGCCTCTTCTGAGGGTTTCAAGGGCAGATTCGAGCGGCCAACGATCGCAAAAAGGGCATCTCCTTAGACGTTGTGTCGGCCGTTTCAGATAGCACTTTCGGTTACCAAGGCTTCCCACGCAGGCAGCGTGGTATTAATTATGGTTAAGACTGGGGGCTGTGAAATCAGAGGCCTGGGTGGAAATACTGGGCCTTGTCACTTAAAACTGTGACGTTAAACTTGGGCAGGTTTCTTAACATCTCTGAGCATCACTTCTATCTGTGAAATAGAAATAACAGTAACTACCTCGGAATTATTGTGAGAATTACTTGAGCTATAAACAGGATGCCACAGTATCTCCTAGGTGGTACCATTCAAAATAGCATTTGTTGCATTCCTCAGGAAGAAGTGGGAGCATAAAGTAGGGGATAACAACATTTTATTATTTTTATTTTTTCACATTATAAGAGGAAGTTTATTTAGAATGTTAAAAAGGTAGTAGACGTGAGCGAGCTGGGCTGTGTAGGCTCGGGAAGGAGGTTATAAAAGCAAAAGAAGGGCCCTTGGAGCTTAGGAGAAGGAAAGACAAAGGTAACACCGCTGGGCGGAAGCAGGGGGAGGGGATAGGAAAGGCATTCTCCCGAGAGCCAACATCTTTTAGATCATTGTGTGGCAGGCACGGTGCTAAGTGCTGTGCATGCTCTAGATCATTAAATTGTGGCTCACACTAGGGAAGGTCTTGTGCAGATAGCCCTGTCCCAGCATTCACTCGTGTTTTTCATTCATAGCTGTCTGGCCTTATAGCCCAGGCAGGTTCTGTTCACTGACGCTGTACTGCCTGTGGCCAGGGCAACTTTCTGCCCCTGTAAAAGTGCTACCACGGTTCCATCTCCCGCCAGCAGTTACCCATTCCCAGTGTTTGCGAAAGGCACCTGAGCATGTTGTCATCTGTGTGTTTAGGAATGAATACCCAGCTAGTTCCTGACCCGAGGGTTGCAGCTCTGAAGAAATTAGGAATGGCTCAATGTGAAGTGTAATATGTGGGGACTCTGTATTTAGGACCTCTTAAGTGATACTTGGGAGTTGAAGAAATGAGCCATCTTTCAGGCTCTGTTCCTTAATTGTGTGCTTTTGGGCTGATTCCTCAATCTCTGTACCTCAATCTCCTATAAAAGTAGTAGTATTTTTTCCCACTTACTTTACATGGTGACTGAGAGCATCAAGGCGTTTTATAAACATTAGGAATGTGCAGCAAGCCTGGTGTTGCTTCCAGTTTGCCCACTGCAACTGTCAGGACGCGGTAAGAGTTTCTCTCAAGCTTGTTTTAGAGACCAGAGTAGTAGGAGTAGAGTTGTGAAATGTGAGGCGAAACTAAAAGTCTGTGGCTCTTGTCTTTAAAACGCAGAAGCTGTGGAAACACATCAAGCACAAGTATGAGAACTAGATCCTTGGAGGTTCCCATGAAAGCCAGAAGGACCAGGTCCACCCACCAGCTGTTCGCCCAGAGCCAGGGCCTCAGCCTGAGATGATGCTCACATCACGTGCTATGGACCGCTCTGCTCTTAGCTGTTGTGAAATGGCTTCACCTGACAGACTCTTTCACTTCTGCTGTGTTTGAAGTATGTTTAGTCAGAGTCATCAGCAAATAAATGTAAATTTCCCATGAGACCTGCTCTGCTTTGGGTGCTTTGTTGACTCTACCTCATCTTCACTTGTCACTTACCCGAGACCACTTCCAAGTCCTCTGCAAACATCTGAAGGGCAGGTTCCATTATTTTGGGTTTCCCATTAACTCCCAAACAATTCTGGTTCTTAAAACATGAGCTAGAGCCCTGGTCGGTATGGCTCGATGGTTGAACATCGTTCCCGCAAGGCGAAGGGTTGCTGGTTCAGTTCCCAGTCAGGGCATGTGCCTGGTTTGCAAGCCTGGTCCCTGGTTGGGGTGTGTGTGAGGTGCGGGGAGACCAGTCAGTGTTTTTTCTCACATCCATGTTCCCTTTCTCCCTGCCTTCCCCTCTCTCTAAAAATAAATACCTAAAACCTAACAAATACGAGCTAGGGTTGGAGATGTTACCTTCAACTTTGTCTTTTAAACCGATAATTCCATTCTTAAATCATACAGAGGACAGCCAACTGGCTTGGCCATGGGGAAGCGCTGTGGCCTTAACTGGGCAAAAAAACCCTGGCCTGAGCGTTGGGACACCCAGGCCCCACAGTCTAGTCTTCATTCAGCCTTTCACTTGCTGAGTGTCTTTGGGTCGGCCGCCATGCTTTTCTGGGCTGCAGCCCAGAACTCAGCCTCCTGCTAGAGAGTCCTCTCTAATGGGCTTCGTTTATCACAGTGCTCTTGGTTTGAACCCTCACCCCGCCAGTTCTAGCTGTGTGAACCAAGGACAGGGCATTTGATCATGCTGAGCTTTAGTTTCCTGTTCTGTAAAGTGGGGGAGATAGAAGTACCTTCTGTGTGCAAGTACCTTCTGAATATTAAAGGAGTTACTAATGCAGGTAACAGTCGTAGCTCATGGCACATGGTAAACAGCACACAGAGGTAACTGCTGGCAGAGAGATGGAGGATGCTGAAGAACCCAGAGAACCGGAAGATTCTGCTGGAAAGCTGTGGAGCAGTAGGAATATGAGGAAAAGGGGCTCAAGGACCGTGTTCTGGTCATTCAACAAATGTGTGGGTGGCCGCTGTGAGGCACTTGAGCCAGGTGCTGGGCACATGGTAAACAACACGGGGCTGGAACAACACGGAGCACTAAACATCGTCATCCATACGTACATCTTACAGATGGGCCCACGGCTCTGGGGGCTGCCGAGCAGATACAAAGCAGTTCTGTTTTGTAACTGGCCTGGGAAGGTAGTCACTTGCCTACAAACTTCCACCCAGTGCCCTGGCATGATTCGGGACGGATGGGGAAAGACTCAGGACAGGAAAGCAGGACCCTAGGAGTTACCGTGTGTCCGGCCTGAGGCACGTCTCCATGGAGATTAAGGTAAGGTCTACCAAAGGTGGTACAGTTCTGGGGGTCGAATCAAGACCTGAACTGAAGGAGAGACTATTCTAAGACTTTCAGGAATGATTTCAGCATCAAACCGAGGATAACCCTGGGGTTGAAAATTCACTGACATTACACTTTCCCAGTGATTTGAGGGCAATGTTCTGGTAAAAAAAAAAAAGCAAGGAACATTCTCGCAGTTATTCTGTTATTCTGCAGTACCTGTTCAAGGCAGTAGAGTCAGAATGAGCTCAGTGGGTCACCTGCCTCAGGTGGGGCACATTCTGACTCAGTCCAACCAGCAAGCGAGCGTATCCATAAGCCAGTCTATATATAGTTAAGATGTCCCATTATTTGTCCTCAGCATTTCTGGGCTATTGTGTGTGTGTGTGTGTTTCTTTTTGATAAGAGCTGAAGTTTAAAATAATAAAACCTATTTTACCTGTTGTAGGGGATTAAACAGTATCCCCCCAAATTCATGTCAACCTGGAACCTCAGAAGGTGACCTTATTTGGAAAGAGGATCTTTGCAGATGTAATTAGTTAAGATGACATCACACTGGATTGGGGTGGGCCTTAAATCCAGTAACTGGTGTCCTGTGCAGAAGGCCACGATAGGACACACAGGGAAGAGGCCATATGAAGACAGAGACAGAGATTGGGGTTATGCTGTCACAGGCTCGGGAATGCCAAAGATTGCCAGCAACCACCAGAAACAAGGAAAGAGGCGAGGAAGGATTCTTCCCTAAAAATTTTGGAGGGAGGGTGGCCCCGCTGAAACCTTGATTTTAGAGGTCTAGCCTCCAGAACTTTAAGAGAAGAGATTTCTGCCCTGGCTGGTGTAGCTCAGTGTATTGAGCGCTGGCCTGTGGACAGAAAGTTTCCTGGTTTGATTCCCAGTCAGGGAACATGTCTGGTTTGCAGGCCAGATCCCCAGTGGGTAGGTATGCGAGAGGCAACTGATAGATGTTTCTCTCACACATCGATGTTTCTCTTCCTCACTTTCTTCCTTCCCCCCTCTCTAAAAATAAATGAATATTTTAAAAAAGAGAGAGAATAGATTTCTATTGTTTTCAACTGCTCAGTTTGTGCTAATCTGTTACAGCAGCCCTAGGAAACGAATACACTATCACATTGGCTAAGATAAAAAAATGATATACTTAATCTTATCGAACACATGAAGAAATGGCATTCATGTGCTGGTGGTGAGAGTGTGTGCAGCATCACCATCTTCTTTTAAGATATTTGGTACATATGTACCAAAATCCTTAATGTGTATACATTTGACGCAATAAATCTCACTTCCAGCAAATTCTCTGAAAAAAAAAAAGGGCATGTCCACAAAAGATATTCATCATGGTGTTGTTTGTAACAGGGAGGAAAAATGAAAACAAGTAAAATGCCCCAAATAGGAATTACTACTGAGGTGAAGCATTCAGTCATTTAAAACCATGTTTTAACTGGAGGAAAATATCTAAAGTACCAAACCTCACTAATATATGAAGCAGTCTTCCAAATTAATAAGAAAAAAAAAAGACAAAGAACTCAAAAGAAGCTGCGGTGAGATATGAATATGCAATTAAGAAATACAAATGGCCATAAACACGAAAAGATGCCCAGTTTCACTAGTACTGAAACACAAAATGAAATACCTTTTTTTTTTATTTGGCCCAGCATTATCAACAAAGATGAAAAAGATTAGCAAGACCAGGTTTCTGGCAAAGGAGCAGGCATCACCCCTGGCATTGGAACAATGATTTTAGAGGGCAGTTTGGCCCTCTAATTGTTTATTCCTTTTGACCCTGATACTCTGCTCTTAGAAAAACATCTCTAGAATTACATGCATGCACACACACACACAAAGTCATTGGAGCATCGTTGGGAATGGAAGAAGAAAAAGATCCTTCAATAGGGGAATGGTTAACTACTAAACAGGTAGATTCAAATCATAGAAATTTATGGTATGTAGACATTAAAATGCACGATAACTCCGTGTGTAGTGGTAAAGAAAGATAGATTAAGTGAAAAAAGAAATCTAGCTGCAAAATGGTATGTTTAGTTGTTAAGTCTGATCCCATTTATACAAATGCATACATATTGATATGTGTACATGCAAAATTCTGAGGAATACGAGCTTGTCTTCACAGTGGTTATCTCCGAGGGGAGGGGCTTCCAGGAGCTTTCACTTTATGTAATAGATATCTACTCTTTTTTTTAAAACAAGCAGATGTTGATATTCTAACCCCCAAAAATATATAAAAAGAAAGCAATAAAGTAAAAAATGCATCAGGCTCACAGACAAAATTGGTCAAAATATAAAGCTAAGTGGAAAAGGTGGTTCACAAATTTATATAGTGTACTTTTTCTTTTTGCAAACATGTATACGAAGAAAATTGGAACTGTTTACACCAAGTCGTTAATAGTGGTTAACTTTGGGTGAGTTGTTTTCTGTTGTGTTTGTTTTCTTGATTTTTAAGTTTTCTGCATCAGGCATGTATTATTTTCATAATGGAGTATAAATTAATTAAAAAGGGGCTGCCTTAAAAGAGAAAGTGTGAGCACGAAGAGACGCAGAATGTGAGCCCCTGGCGCTGGCTGCAGGCCTGGATCCCGGCAGCTCAGCACCCCCGGGGCCCCTCCCTGAGCTCCCTGTGAGGACTTGCCCTTGATTGGCACTGCCAGGCGAGAGCTGAGCCTCCCCAGCGCCCCCTGGCTGGGTCTGCCTCACAGGTCTCACAGGTTGGGGATATGAGGATTAGCACCCTCCTCACACTGATACCAAGAAGCTGTTTATTACTGAAAAAAGTTTACCCTCTCTCCCAAGCTCAGCCTGAGGCATTTCCAGGAGTCAGGAGCTGGGACAGTCTTCGCAGTTACAAAGCCCCGAGAACCTCCCACCTGCTCCCCTAGCACAGGTGTCAGGAAAAGCTAAACGCTTGGGTGTCTCATAAAGCAAGTTCCAAGGTGTCTGAAACCCTCTTCTGAGAAGTTGGCATCTGGTATAGCTCTGAGCAAGCAGAACGGCTCTCTGACTTAGGAGTATTTGAGCTGATGTCTTATTCCCCTAGCTTCCCTCTTGTGTTCAAAAATATCTCTCCAAACTGGTAGATCCCATTCATTCATCCATCCATCCATTCAACAAATACATCTTTACCGAGTGCCTGTTCTTCCTGACACTGTTCAAGAACTTGGGCATATATGGAGAACAAGAAAGATCCTACCATCTTGGAGCTTACCATTCTAGTAGGGGAGATAGGCAGTAAACAAAAACAACTAAGTAAGAATTTCAAGGCCCTCGCCTGATAGCTCAGTTGGTTAGAGAGTCATCCCAATATACCAAGGTTGAGGGTTCGGTCCCCAGTCAGGGCACACATAAGAAACAACAAATGAATGCACAAACAAGTGGGACAACAAATGGGTGTCTCTCTCCCCCTCTCTCTCAAATCAATAAATTTTAAAAAGTTCAGTTCACATTAAGGTTTATGAATAAAATAAAACTGGGTAACATATACAGAGCAACTCGGGTTTGATGAGTAACGTGAGATGCTCAGGTGGGTAGTCAGGGAAGACTTCTCCGAGGAGAGGACACTTGAGCTGAGAGCTGAATGCAAGTTTCGGCCAGGTAAAGATGGAGAATAAGAGCATTCTGGGAAAAGAGAACAGCAAGTGCAAAGGCCCTGAGTGAGGTGTGAACTTGGTTTATACAGTGAACTGAAACAAGGGAGGGAGTGGTAGAGAGGGTCAGACACTGTGTGGTCTTGTAGGCCATGCTGAAAGAGTTTGGATTTCATTCTAAGAAGGAAGGGAAGCCCCTGGAGGGTTTCTGATTAATAGCTTACATTTGTCAACTTCTTACTGTGAGCCAGGCATTGTATTAAGGGCCTTGCAGTTTACGTGTCACTTAACTTGAACAATAATCCAAAAAGCTGTGTTATTATTACGATTGAATAGCTCTAGCAAAATGTAAAGAGCACTGGTTTTAGAAGGGACAGTCCTGGGTTAGAGTTCAAGCCCCACCTCTCACTGGTTGTGTGAACCCAGACAAGTTACTCACCTTCTCTGAGCCAGTTTCCTCATCTGTAACATACCTGCCGTGAGACTGCACAGTGGCAGCTATGATTCTTGTTATTTCTGGAGATGGTGTCGAGGGGAGTATGGATTACAGTACAGTAAATCTTCGCCCGGCTAACTGCTTATAATTAGCCCAGCCAGGGGCTACCCAGGATGCATCTGGTTCTCCAGTGTTGCCTGCCAAGGCTCAGAACTTCTCAGCTTTGGGTGGAGTCCAAGCACTCCTGGCAGCTCAAAGAAAAAAGGAAAGCCCAGTCCTCAGAACATTCTAGGCTTGTCCCCGGTAGACGCAAGGATGCTGCCTATCACAGACTGGGTTCCCTGGGAAAGAGACTTTTTAGTGCACGGCAGCTTTAGTAAGAATGCCCTCGGGTGACAAAGGCAGGGAAGGAAACAGCACTGGCAGAGGGGAGAAGTCAGATGCAGAGGCACAGTCTCAACGGAGGACTCTGCTGACCCTGGACCCTTGGGAGTTCTGAGAATGGGATGACTTTGCAGAGCTGTCCTGAGCAGGGGGAGAGGGCAGCCCTTTACAGCCCCGTTGGTCCCCCTCTGAGGCTGCTGCCTAGGGAGGAGGTAGACTGGGGCAGTGCAGTTCTCGGCTGGCCAACCCCAGTGGGGCTGACAGCATCTCACTCCCTCAGGGGATCCAGGCAGCGAATCTGAGCACCCCCCACACCCCTCTACATCTTTCTCAGGTCCATTTTATGCCTGCATCCACTGCTCGAGGCTTCACAAGAGTGGATTTGCAAAATAAAAATAACTAGATATGCTTTTACTTATTAAACATATGAAAGCTTTCTTATTATTATAATACCTGGTGTGAGCAACGAGATAAGACTGATCATTCTCAAATCCTGCTGGTGAGAAGGCTAATTCAACAGCCAAAAAACTTGACCCAGCAACTCTATTTCTAAAATTTACCCTGAGAAAATAATCATGGATGTGGATGAATATTTAGCCAGGGGGCTTTCATTGTAGTTTAGTAACTACAATGAGAAACAACCTAAATGTACAATGACAGGGCACTGTACAAAAGCACAGTGCAATAGAATGCTAGTAAGCCAGAAAAAAGGATGAAGATAAGAAATGGGAAAATGTTCACAGTGTCTTATTACCTGAAAAAAAGGTGATAACAGCATGTGTTATAAGATCCCATTTTTTTGTGGAAAACCAATGTGTATATTCCTTTTTCTAAAATAATAGTAGAAGGATAAGAACTAAAATCCTAACAGTAATTATTTCCAGATGGCAGAATTATGGGGTTTTTCTTTCTCTTTGCTTTATTGTGTGAACTGCATTGAGCATGCTATTGCTTTTGTAATAAGAGGGGGGACGCAATATAAGTTTTAAATAAATAGATTCCATCCTGTAACTCAGCCAGCCCTTCCAATTAGAAAGAACAAGAATTGTCCTACAAATGAGTCTGAAATCTTCCAAGGAAAGGACAGAAATCAATGAATTTAAAATGTCTGAGCAATCTGCAAAGTTGGAGGGAATACAAATTCCTCAGGCAAGAAGGAAGTAATGGCAGCTGCTTGAGTGCTAGGGAAGGACGAACACTCTGTACCAGGGACAGGTCCCAGTTCACATAGGAGATCAGACACAGACAGACACACACACACGTACAAACAGTGCCTTTTCTGGGCACCCACCCAGGGCCAGGCCTCAGATGGCTGCTGTTAACGTGCCGTGTGTCACTGGATCTTGGATCCGAGGTGGGTGCTAATCTCCACTCCATTTTACATGTGGAAATGAGGCTCAGAGAGGTCAAGCGTCTTGCCCAGGGTAACACAGCTAGTGAGAGTGAAACAGGACAGTTGGCTCGAGGCTACACTCATATACACTGTTCCACGCCATGTAAATCATTTTTCTCTTTTCATTGGGGCCTCTGCCCAATATGCTTGGATTTATGCACAGACTGAATGCCAAGGGCAGGCCCCAGCCAGCATCAAAGACAAGGCAATGAAGGAATGCAGAGAAAGTGTTGGCTAGGAATAGCTCGGCTGACAGTCTGAGTACAGGGGTGCTGACCGCCTTCCTACTGCCCTGGCCTACCGTACTTTCAAGACTCCTGCATAGAGCCTTTCTTGACCATGATGGGCCCTTCCTTACTGCACCCTTGGAAGGCTGCTAGATCAATTTCCCTTCTCAAACACCTTCAATGGCTCCCCACAACCTTCAAGATCAAGTCCAAATTCCTTAGCCTGACCTATAAGAACAAGGCTACCTCTAACTTCACTTCATAAACCTTCCAAATAGGGTCGTTGCTGTGGTCCCTTTGCTCTCCTGCCTTGGGCCTAGGCATGGATGGTGGACACAGAACATGCCTGAGTGTGAACTCTAGCTCTGCTCTTTTCCAGCTGACTGAACTTGGGTGGGTCGCTCCCCCTCTGTGAGCCTTGGTTTCCCCATGTGGAAAATAGGATAATGATGATGATAACTCACAGGGTGGTTGGGAAGATATGTGAGATTATGTTTGTGAACGCTCAGCACAGGCTTGTTAGCTAATGTTGTCTGCAGTGAGTAAATTAACAGGGGCTCCCTGCACTGTCTTCAGGGACCGGCATCTAATTAGCATATTCAATCCACCGAATGCAAGCTGAGAGCTTTGGGGATGATTGCATAGCTGAATCATCCGGGTGGCCCCCACCCCATGCCCCAGCTGCTTTGAAACCATGTTCCCGACATGCTGCCATCCCTCTGAGGACCCATTGCTTTCCTATGATCCCCTTGTGTCCCTTGACAATCTCATTTCAGCATCTCCAACGTGGTTTTGAACCCCAGCAGCCATGTGTCATCCTCAGGCAGCAGTTATCTCTTCCCCACACCTTTCGCCATGTAACCAAAGGCTGTGCGCTCCATCTTCCCTCCTTCTTGATGTCAGGCAGACCTCTGTCCCCCTCCTGTACAGGCCTCCAGTGGAGGCCACTTCCTGCCCTAGGGCTGCCATTTCATGTGATTCCTTATCTCCTTGGCTCACTAAGTTTTCCTAATGAAACACCTTCTTCACACCAGGCCCTCCCAGGAGCAATCCTTCCTCCCACTGGCAGATGGGGAGACTGGCAGAGTAGAGATTTGGAAAATGGACTCTGCCCGGCTTCCTACTCTCCTCCTTTCTCCTGACTCTTTGTCAATGGAATAACTTGGTTATAGGTTGTATCAACAGAAGTATGGCATTTAGAACAAAGAAGGTGATATACCCTCTTTCCCATTCTTAGTCAATCACAGGTGGAGTGTTATGTCTTCTGGTTCAAGTGCCCAGCTATAGGGAGGAAGGAAAGCCAAGGGGCTGAAAATATTAATTTTAGAGGCTGGCCAACCCGGGTTTGAATCCTGACTCAGCCATGAACAAGTAACCAAACTGCTAAATGAGGGTAATAATTACACCTATCACCTGTCTCTGTTTCAAGGCTTCAGTGAGGTCATTTCCAGTCCCATAAGGCTGAGCAGATATCTCCTCTGGGTCCCCAGGGTACCCATCACACACTCACTAGGTTGTCTTTTTCTCTCTCCAGCTCCTTTTTGTGTATGCCGTCCTGAGCCAGAGGCTTCTGGGACGACTACCCTGGAGGAGTCAGGCCAGCTGCGCTGAGGAGCTGAGAAGGTGAGGCACACAGAATGCTGGCAGGAGCAATGGCGCCCCCGCCCCCCGCCGTTTTCTGGGTCCCTGTGAGCAGGGTTCTGTGAGTTTACCAGCCTGCTTCATGCCAGGCTGTGACAGTACGCACCTTATTCGGACATCCTGCCAACATCTCCAATTAGACAAGACAACTGTGGCTCAGAGAGATGAGGCTGCCTTACTCAGTTACACAGACAGGAAGTAGCTAAGGCCAGCTTGCTTCTGACCCCAAAGCCAAACCCTGCTCTGAATGACAAAAGCAAAATAGGCCACTGTCCATTCAGAGGATTCTGATCCCCAAGGAGAAGTTCTGGCCTGGCCTTTGCATGCTATGCTGAGTTAATACTCTTGGGGAGAAACCAGTGCCTTTCTGTGCAGGCCCCTCCTGAGCAGGGCATCTGGTTTTCCTGATGTGACAGCCTGCAACCATCCCCTTTGGCAGGTCGCTGAGCTGATCCTCATCTGTTGCTTCTCTCCTGTGACAGAAGCCAGCTGGACCTGGGAGCCCGGGCTCTGCCCCTGGGATCTGTCCTGTGGCACCTGGTGAGCCTGACAGAGGAATGCAGACAGCAGCCTCACCTTCTTCTATTCAGATCCCATCCAAAGGGCTCTCAGCATCACAGTTCCCAGGCCTCTAGGGGAGACTGTTTCACCTCAGAACTTACCCGTGGAGGCAAAAACCTTGAGTTCAAGCCACCCCCTGATTCTGTCCTTCTGATTAGAGCTACCAGCAAAAATTCAGACAAAGGCAGCTCTAAAGCTGTTTGTGGCCCTGGGACCCCAGCATTCTATGTTTAAAAATGCGCTCCCCGGGAATAACAGGTGATTTGTGCGAAGAGGTTTCTGGCAAGGTGATTAAGAGCAGAGGTGGGCACTCTTCCTCGAATGCTGAGTGGACAGGACTCTGCCCTTCAGAGTTCTCTCCCATTTGGCAGGGTTCACTGCTTTGAGAGTGTCCCCCAGTCGGGAGCGCTTACCATTACCTGTGCCTGTGAGGCAAGAGGACCAGGAGAATGACCATCCCCATTTCTCACAAAAAGAAACTAAACCCAAGGTTATATACAGCTTATTGAAGTCCAGGGCCAGAACTCCACCCCTCCTGACCCTTAATCTTGTGGTCTTTTCACCAACCCAGATCACATTTATGAACAAATTAGCAATTAAAAAGGATAGACACGTGAGGCCTGGGAATGTACCTGTGAACGAACACTAAGGAGATCAATCAGACCAGGAGATGGGCGACAGGGCAGGGATCTGCATGTAAAAACTCTGCAGATGAAACTCCTAAATGCTGAGAAATGATTGGACCTCGTCCCACTGGGGGCCCCTTTTCTTCCAGGCTCTTCTGTGAAAACCACTTTAAGGAGGAGAAAACCATAATTACTACTTGGGATGACAGAACACTTAAGGGATGTGTCCAACTGCTGAGGGTGGGCTCATGCAGCCAGAAAAAGCAAATTCAATGTCATAATTCCATATTTGGGAAACTAGAATTAAGTACCTGTTGTTTTTGTAATTCAGACCGCAGCAAGAGAAGACTGGCATAACCTCCGTGGCTGGGAAAGACCCATCAGAGCCCAGCGAATTCTTCAGCAGGGAAAGTTCCCACTGCCAGGGGAGGAGTGGGTATTTGAAGGATACCCAGGGCCTGAGACTGGAGAGGTTTGGAGATTTAAATAGGTTAAGAAATTCTGGAAATTAAGTGCCCTTTAAGGCTCTCCGAATTCTGCCAGTCTGTGTAAAATTCTCTTGATGATTATCGATTGTGGGAAGAGAATTTCCAGTATGAGGTGAGGCCAGAATTTCATGCTCATTTTAAGAACCCCCTCCCCGCCACCTGCCCACCACACAAACACAAAGGGGTGGAGATAGCAAACTTTAGACTGATTTGTTAACCTTGGTTCAGGCTGCAGAACTGTAACAACAGCCTCAGGCCATAGTCAATGTCCCTCCCTGCTGCTCCAGCACCTATAGATTTAGGAAGGGTTTGATGTGATCTTGGCTAGGTAGCTCAGTTCATTGGAACATTGTCCAGATACCACAAGGTTGTTGGTTCGATCCCTAGTCAAGGCACATACAAAAATCAACCAATAAATGCCTAAATAAGTGGAACAACAAATTAACGTTTCTCTCTCACTCTCTGTTGACCTTGCCTACTCGCTTCTTCCTTTACTTATTAGGACTCAGCATAACTGTTACTAATAATTTTTTCTAAAATGTTTTAACATCCAGATCTCCCCTGGAGTATAAACTGTGTGAGGGTGGGTACCGGGTCTTTCTCACACGTGACAACGCAGTACCTGGCCCCTGGCAGATCTTGGTGAATAGACGTGTCCTCCCCTGCCCTGGCCCTCCCTGTTGGGTGGACCATCCATGTCTCAAGCTCTGAGAGCAGGAGGCAAACATTCAAAGCTGATGCTCTGGACAAATGTCTAGGCCACAACCTGTGGCCCTGACTCTGGCACTCACTCCTCCTTTGACTTCTTCCACGGGCACCCTGGGCCCTTTGACTCCACCGCCCCACCCCCCACCCCCCGGGCCCCTCTCAGGCCACAGCACTGTCCAGGCTCTGCTGTCAGCATGACAGCTGACTTGCCTTTTCTCCACTTCCCCTGAAGAGGGAAAGGACACAAAAATAAAGAACTATTCAGTGGGCTTAATGGCAGACTAGACACACAGAGGAAAAGATAAATGAATCTGAAGACAGAAAGTGAAATGAATGGAACAGAGTGTCCGAGAACTGAGACAGTACCAAATAGTCCAATATACACGCAACTGGAACCTCATCAGCCTGGTCTGATGAGACTGGATTTCCCATCCTCTTGTTCTGCAACTACATTACATGTATTTTCTTCTTTCTTTGTAAGAGCAGTAACAGGGATGCAGGAGAGAGGAAAGAGGGAAATGGCTATTGGCTGAAAGACTAAGTGTAGGCTCTAGGAGACAATTCTGGGACTGAGTCCTCTTTAATCACCTGCTAAGTGTGTGACCTTGGACAGGTCACATACCCTCTCTGTACCTCTATTTTCTCATCTGTACCCAAGGAGTAAAACAGGGTAATGCAAAGAAAGAACCCAACAGAAACCCCTGGCCATGGTAAGTACTCGGTAATTGCTTTTATTCTTATTACAAATCACTGTGGTCTCACCATTTTCATTTATGCGCATTCCCTTCCAGATTTGGTCTGTAAGCTAAATCTTTCTTTAATATTTTCACAATCATGGTGCAACACAATCATGTTTTCTGCTTTCAAACAAAAAAAAACTATTCTTGAATATTTAGTTTCCCATGTGGTGGGAAACTAAGGGTGTCCTCAAGGCTAGTAAGTCTTCACTGACATCATTTAAAGGGGCGCTCCACAACACCCCCTGCATTTTTGATGGATTTATTTTTATTTTTGTTTTCCTCTCTGTATTATTTACCCCACGCGCCTTGTGTAACAGGGGCAGGCAGCTTCTTCACAATGCGTGTGTTCTTCCAGACCGCGCCTGCCCATCTAAGCGGGCCACTCAGACAGGACCTGCACCCGGGCTCTGCTGCTAGCTTGCCATGGGCTTTGGGAAAGTTACTCCCTGTGCTCCTGGCTCCCTTCTGTAAACAAGGACAGGCTCTGTCCACCCACTCTGAGAGGCACAGGAACACTGTTCAAACAAACACGGTCACCATCACTGCCGCTCATGGACCAAAAACAAAGACGAGTCTTAAGTTCTCTCAGAGGCACACGGTCTTAAAAGCTTCCTGGGAAGTGCCTGCCACGGTGGTGTTCTCTGCCAGGGAACAGAGGAGGCACTTGGCACACTCCTGCTTAGGAATGGTAGTACGGTTGGTGGGCCCCAGTGAGCCAGTGGGCAGGGTTCAGGCCCCGAGTCCGCTTCACTTGTCGCACTTCTGCCAACGCCCATCTAAAACCTTGGGGCCTCCTCAGAGGATTTAACGGGCAACAAGAGGAAACCATGCATCTGGCCCAACACACCCACTTGGCAGATGGGAAAACTGAGACTCCCAGAGGGGAAGGGGTGTGCCCACCAGCGCCATCCTGAATGACCCCCGAGCTGTTTTCAAAGTATCCCTGAAAGGGTGTCCTAAAGGTCTGAAATGAGCAAGTACGTAGTTCCTCAGGGAGACTTAATTTGACCTGGCATGACATTCCGGAAAATTTTTAAAAATCACTTCTGTCTTCTCAAGTCCTTTAAACTAGGAAGCTGTGAGGCCTGCACACCACCCTGGGTGGTCAAGAGATATAGATGACAAAGTGAAAGTGAGAGGGGCCATATGACTAGTAACAGGCATGACAAGTAAAGCCCAGGGGCTCCACCAACCCGCCTCCCTTCACCACAGGGACAAGAGCTGGGTCTGAGGAGCTCAGTGACACAAAAAAATGGCCTCTGCCCCTGCCCTGGTAAATGCCTACAGGAGGAAAGAGAGTCTTCCTGCTGCCTGTCAGGATGGCTGACCTCGGGCCTGATCTCAGCTAATTCGGCAGTGCGAGCAGAGGACACCACCCCCCTATCTGCTCAGCATCTCCAATGCGCCAAGAGAACCGGCATGACACAGAAGAATTGCTATTGATTTTCACTTGTGCGGGCTGACCCAAAAAAACCAATTCATCACGGGCCTGTCTGCCTCGCCGCTTCAGACGCCCATCCTAACCACATGCAAAGAAATTGTACTAGCCACTAACATGATTTGTCAAGGTCCAGCTAGGCAGGGGCCCTGGCTTCCCACTGATGGACGGCAGGCCGGGCTGTGCTAGGATCACCCAGCAAATGCCCCACCGTTGACCCTCCATTGTTCAGCAACGCTCTGGGGAGCCCAGGAATCGGGACACCTGGCAGCTGCTGCCGCGCCAGGAGCCAGTTGGCCCTGCCTGGGAGGGGACCGAGGGACTAGGCCCAAGTCCCACTCACTCTAACAGGGCCTGGCAGTAACATCCTCACTTGTTTCTTCTGCTCTCCGACCCCTCAATTCTGGAGGATGTGTTTGTGCAACCAGGCGGCACTGAGTTCTGGTGCTGGCTCTGCTGCTGCCCAACTGTCCTCAGGCCCGCTGAGATGGGGGTGACACTGCCCACGGGGGTCTAGGGCCTGATAAAGGCTGGAGGTCAGACTGAGTGTTCCTCCCTGCTCCCCCACTTCCTAGCGGGGGCCCGGGCAGGCACCTTCAGCTCTCAGTGCCTTGCCTGCCTCATCGGTGCTCTGGGGCTGACATCAGTGCCCACATCCTCAGGTGGAGGTGGCGGTGACTAAATGAGATGACAGACCTCACAACCTAAGTCCTTTCTTCCACAAGCAGGAACTGGAGGTTCAGAGAAGGGAGTGCTGTTCTCAGGGACACACAGCAAGGCGGAGCCATGTCAGAAGGGGTCGCAATGAGAGGCAGGCACAAAATGTTCATGAGAAGAACACGGTGACATCTGGCCCTCTTCCTTTCCAGACATTGGCTGTCACTGAAGAACGGATGGGACAATGGGAGACGGGTCAAGGGCACATCATGAGTGATTGCTTAAAAGGGTTAAACACTTTATTTGCAGGCCTTTTATTGTTTTTGTTTTTGAATATACAGGTTTCCTGGCATCCAGGGAAAAAGGGGAGCGGTGTCTTGCTGCACAAGGTTTGGGGGGCTTGCTTTGGGGTTCTGTCCCCATGCCTTTTGCCTGCTTGCTGGTCCCATGGATTCCTCTGCTGTGGGATAAGGCACTGTGTGTTCTGACGAAGGTGCTCACACTTGGCAGGTGGACAACGAGGCGGCCTTCTCAGGGACTGCAGAGCTGAGGCTGTCGAGGGGTTGCGTTGAACTTGGGGTCCTGGTGAGGAGGCCTCAGGCTATAGAAATTGCAGCCTAGTGGGCTTGGCGCTGCTGCCTCCCATCTGGCGCTGGTATGGCGGCTTCAGGATGGAATCATGCCTTTATTTCTTTTGCGGTCAGCCATGGTCCTCCGGTTGTGATTGGCTCGTGTGGACTTGTTAGCTTCCTTCTTCCTGCGTTCCTGTGTTGTCTCACGGCTCTGCCCGTGGCCCCGGGGGCTGCCGGCCACCGCTGTCGAGCTGTCATGCCGGTACCTAAAGGTGGAACAACCCATTCCCAGGAGAACCCATCAGCCAGAATAGGCTCTGATAGGAAGAGCCCATGGCCTTCCTCGAGGATCCCTGGGAGAGGACACGCAGCTTGGGACAGGACACCCAACTTCTAACTTCCAGTGGGACGAGAAATGAAGCCTAGCAGGGGCAGGGGCCACAGGGGCTCTGGGCCACCCTGTGCTTGGTAATTTCTCTTCTCCGAGCCTTGCCTGCAGATGGGACACTGGCTAAGCTTGAGGAAGGACCAGCTAGTGGGCTGACTGCAGCCCATACAGGGAGAGGAAGAAGGCTTGGGGATGGGTCCTCTCCCTTTTCCATCCTGGGCCTTGTGCTGTAGATGAGATAGTACTCCTGTTCTATACACCAGGGCCTTGCTTGGTGGCCTTCAAAGACCAAGTGCACCCACAGACAAGACTTAAGAACCTTTTCAGACCATCTCAACTGCTGGCTTTACCCAGAGCTCTGTGCTCAGGGGGTTGGGATAGAAGGGAAGTCAAAGTTGCTGTTTCTAGTTCAAAAACCTCCTGTGGCTCTCTCTTCCTGCCTTCAGAATGAGATCCAATGCCTTCCCTCCATGGTGAGGCCTCCCGCACCAAGTAGGCAGTGCTGTGGGAGTCCCAGGGCCAGGACGGAGCACTGGGCTTCCACCCCTGGCTTGGCCTTCAGTGGAGGAGGGACCACAGGCAGGTCCTTGGCCCTTCTGGACTATTTCCTCACTGGAAAGACTAGGGGAATGAATTAGAGGTGCCTCTGGTCATGCGTTCCCAGCTTCCCCCTCTCCGAAGGACACCTCTCCCTGACCGCACATGCGCTTTCTTGCCTTTCTGCCCTCACATGATGAATTACTTTGCACCTTTTCCACCTTCAGGGCCCTGCTCAAGTGCCCTATCCCCACCATGCCTCTCTCAGCCATAAAGGTTGTATGTCTGTCTGTCTGCCTACCTGTCTGGGCTCTTTCACACTTTACACTCTGCCTGACACCAGCTAGCTCTGGGCACACTGGGCTCGCACACTAGGTGATAAACTCCTCATGTCTGTCAAGTAATGGTTAGAAGTGTGGAACCCCAGAGCTGGGCCACCTGGGGTCAATCTCTGCTCCATCATCTACTAGCTGGGTAACCTTTGGCAGGTTACTTAACATCTCTGGGCCTCAGTTTCCTCATCTGTAAAATGAGGATAAAATGATAATAGTAGCTACTTCATAGGGTTGTTGTGACGTCAATTAATATACATAAAACACTTAGGGTTTCTGTGTGGGCTTCCTGGGTATTTAGCTGGGATGTCCCCAGAAGGATTCCCTCCCACCAGAAACAGCTCCTTCGATCTCACCCCTTCCTGGCGAGGAAGGCCATGCGCCTGGCTTCTGCTTTCTCCCGCAGCACTGCAGGGTCCTGCACAAAGTGGTCGGGCTGTGGAGGGAAGGGGGGAAAAGACTCATGAGCTGTCCCACACCCCTAAGCTGCGGGGAGGCTGCTCCTGACTGAATCTCATTGATGCCTCCCTCCCAAGGTTAGGGAGAAGCCGCAGCGTGGGAGGGCAATGCCCCAGAATGGCAGTGGGCTTGCTATGGTCCCAGGTTTCTACTAGAAGGCTCCTCCTCTGTCCCTTCCACCAATTCCCCAAGGGGAAGGCAGCACAAGGCACTAGGTCTTCCTGGACATGTGTTGTAGGTGGGTGGCCATAGCTGGGGCACAGAAACAATAAATGGAAGCAATGAAGGGAAGGCCAGGGTGGCCACCATGAGAGGCCATGTGGGGCCTTGAAAGCCCAGAGCCGCCCCTGGAAGCTGACTTGTTCTTACGCTGGCACCGCCACCACAACTGTGTTGTGGGAACGTCCACTCTTGAGGACCATTTTCTGTGCCAAGAGTGAAAGGGGCCTGGACTAACTAGGAAGAGTATAGGAATAACCTAAAGACCACAGACGTGCTATTGAAAAAAACGCAAACAAAACAAGCAGAATGAGTAAGCTTTGAAAACTGGAAGATTTTACATAAAAGGCAGCCTCCTTGCCTGGAAGAAGGGAAAGCCCTGGTAGTGCTGGCCTACTCTTGTGCTAAGGGCCCTCCCTGCCCCGCCAGCAGGGTGTGAATGCTGTCCCAGTACTAGACTCAGGTTCCATCAGGACACATTTGAATTTGTCACCCTGGTGGGAGGGGGGCACCTGGGGACCCAAGGGTCACAGGCTGCTACTCAGTTCAACCTGAGCAGGACCACTTTTAACTGTTTTAAGTGTTGAGATTCTAGTTAAGATTTTATTTGAAAAAAACATTCAGCTGCTAAAAAATGACATTTTCAAACCTACCAGCTCAAATGGCCTCCAAAGGCCCTTGGGCTCTGACACCTCTCTGATTTTAAAAATTGCCATCCTGGGCACGGAAGCAGACAGCTGCCCTCCTCCCGGCTCCCAGGCTCCTGGGCCTAATGAACCCAGCAGCCTCTGATCCATTCCCTGGGCCCTCTCTGGGCAGCGGAGGTGAGTTCTAAGCCAGCAGCTCTCCCAGCAGACATCTGGGCTTGAAGGCTCCCCTCTTCTATCGGCAGTGGTACTGGGGCTGCCTCGAGGCCAACAGGGAAGGGGGGCACAATGCTCTCTATTTGCCCTTTGGAACTGCACACTCCCTCCCTTCGTCTGCCATCTGCCAAGGAGGTACCTTGGGGGCCTCCTCTTCAGCTTCATCCTCCTCCTCGTCATCCTCCTCTTGCCCTTCTCCAGACACTTTGGTTCTTAGCACTTGAGGGATGGTGAAGGGCCTAAGGGTTTAGAGAGAAAGTAAGATCAAAGATAATATTAAACTCAGAGAGCCTCGGGGAAGAGGGAATGAGGCTGGGTGAGGGGGCTGATGGGAGAGGCTCAGAAGGCCAGGAAAAACCAAAGTACTTTTCAAGACAGCTTTGCTCCAGCCCCTGGATTTTTGAGGGTACCAGAGTCTGATGTGCAAGGTTAGGGGAGACTGAGCTGGGGCTGTGGGGGCTCTCTAGCTCTGTTTTTATCTGTATTGGGTAATCTCCATATGATCCCACTGGCAAAAGTTTTCTGCAATTAAGAACAATGTAACCAAGTTAATGAGTTCCCACTGAGGGTAGGTTGGATCAACCAGCCAAGGGGGTGACTTGAGTTGGAAAGAGCAATGGACTAGGAGTCAGGAGGCCTGGGTTTGGGCCCTGGTTCTACCACTGATTTGCTCATGTGGCAAGGCCTTGGCTTCTCCATCCATATAAACAAGAGGTTATGGGAGAGCCCTATGGTCCCAAAAGTCGTTCTGCCCCCAGAATTCCACCCTCTGCCTGCCCTATAGCCTCACCTGCAGCTGATGAGCTCATCATCGGAGTCGGCATCGTTGGCACCCACCTGGTTGCCATCATACGTGTCATCATACTCGTCCTCATAGTCATCACCACGGTAGGACAGGCCCTCACCTGGCTGCAGTGGAACCTGCAACGGCAGAATCATGGGTCAGAGGGGCCGAGGGGCTGGCTGGTCTCTCTGGCCCAGCACAAGCCCAGTGGCCTGGGGACACCTACCTCCTCCACCACCACACTGTACTGCTCATAGCGTTGCCGCTGAGCCACCACCTCCCGCTTGTCATTCACCAGGCTCCGTGTGCTCTCCCCCTTCCTGGCATTGAGAGGAAACAGCAAAGGAGAGAAGAGGGAGAACTGTCAGGCGTTGAAGGTTGCATTAAGGGCCCGGAGAGATCACAGGTTCTCTTCTTCACCCCTCAGGCAAGCATGAAATGGAACAACCGATATCAAGCACTGGTGGGTGCGGGCAGGTGGGACTCACAGCTGCTGGTGCCCACGTGACCATGCCCAGTACTTTCCAGGGCATCCCAGGAGCAGCTGTTAGAACATAAAATGCGCCCACCCTTCAACCAGAAAGCACCCCTTCAAGGCATCCCCCCTAGGAGGCCTCACTGGGGACTTTCTTCCTAGCATTGTTTGCTAATGGGGCAAATGGAAAGCAGCTGATGCCCACCACCAGGGGGAAGGCCGAATGATCTGCGTCACGGAGCGCCATGCACCATTGTTCCAGAATGACGCCGATCTATCTGCGCTAACGGAGAAAGAATTCTGAGGAGGAAAGAGTCCAGCTGTGGAAAAATGCATACAGCGTGATCCCATCTCTTTAAAAAGCTGAAAGCAAACAAGACCAATGATCTATTCCTGTGGACACACACATATGTGTCCATGCATGTGAACGCACAGGGAGGGGCCTGGGAGGCCCCCCCAGATGACAATGGTGACTCTCAGGAGGGCCTGGGTTCTTTAAACCTTTTACAACAAACACTGAAAAAAGAGCAAGGCCACAAGTGGGTTTTTTGCTGAACTCAGGGGAGCCCCAGGGGACCTTTGTAGTGTGAGAGGTCAGGAGGGGTCCCAGCCTCTTTCTCTCACCCCCACTTCACTACAGTGGCCTTCTAATTGGTCTATGTTCAATCTTTCATGTCAGATTGCATGGGGGGAAAGGTGCCTGAAAGTTCCACTCCCTTATGTCACAGGTGAGGAAACTCGGGTCGGGGGGGCGGGGTGACTGCCCGGGATCACCATGGGCTATAGCACAGCCACAATGGGGACTCAGGCCTGTTGACTCATGGCTTTGCAAATCTGTAGAAAAATCTGGCTTGTCAGACACATAGGCCTGTGGAATGTAGTTTTGAGCCCTACAGGGTAAAATCAATATGAGATGCTAGGCAAGAAAATCCAGCTTAGCTGTGAAATCAGGTCTCTGGAATGTATCAAGGGGTTGGGGGGAGGTACACAAAGCATTCGCAGCTCCCATAAGAGCCTTCTATTAACTGGCCTTTGGTGCAGGGAGGGGCAGCCATCTGAGTCTGTTGGGCAGCCATTGACCCTAGGGCAGGTCAGGACTGCAGCCCACAGCATGGTGGGTTAGGATTGGACTTCTTTCAACAGTTTTTACTAAGGGCCTGCTATGTGCCAGGCAGGGTACTAGGCCGAGCTGGGGAGGGACTCAGAAAGGAGTAAGATATGAATCTGACCTTATGGAACTCACAGTCTAGGGGGGGTGACAGACAGGAAAAGAGCAGCCAACATGAAACGTGCTGAATGGAAGCTCAGGGAAAGGAGGAATGAACTCTGGCTCAGAGGTCCATCTGGGCGTTTTGGGGAAGGGGTAATGGAGGCTCTATGGTGGAAGGGCGTTTGATCTAGACAAGGGAAAAACCTCCATCCACAGAAATCTTTCACATCACACCAGGAAAGAGGTCCTGTGACTGTGACCTTGGCCCTTACATGGCTCTCTTCACCAAGTTAGGGGCTGAGGAGGAAAGAGGTGGAGGAAGTGAAAGGGGCCCAAACTTGTCTAAATGGTTGGTGTCACTGGTAGGAGCACATTCATTCAGCGTACATTTCCTGAGGACCTACTAGGTGCCCAGATCTGCACTGGGCCAGGGGACCAAGGATGAGTGAGAGGCATCACTGTCCTTTCTGCTACATCCCATGGCTCCTGGTCCATACTGTCCCAGGTTCCAGGAAGTAGGGCAGTTCTTTTGTACTGGCAGTCTCTGTGTGCGGCTCCCTGGCAGGGCCAGATAGGGAAGCCTGGCTAACTCACCCAGCCAGCAGGACCCTGGGAGAGAACTCAGCTAGGGACAGGGCAGCCTGGGCGCCCTGTCTATCACATCTAGGGAGGGGTGGTTTTGGCCCCATGACCTCATTCAGAGGAGAAAAAGAATTAGGGGTAAAACTAGCCGGGAAAAGATCCATGTGAGGGCCAGAACTTCAGTCAAGTCTGAAAATGCAGGCAGCAGTGACTTCGGAGATGGTCTTTGGAACAGTTTGCTTCCTTGGCCTCGTAAAGGTGACAATGAGCCCAGGGAACAAGCAGGCTTCCTGAAGCGACTACCTTTCCCCTCCCCAGTTCCTCTAGCATATTCAAGGCATACTCACACTGGCCCTTAGGAGGGTGACTCCCACCTTCAAACTTCTAAAGGGCCTGCAGAGGCAATAAACCCTTCCTCTTCCAGGTGAGAAATTGGGGGATCTAGAGAGACACAGTAACCTTAAGGTCACACAGCTTCTATAAGCTGGGCCAGGTCCGGAGAGCAGGTCTCCTGCCTCAAGTCTGCTCTGCTGCTTCCTGAGCTATGTGACCACAGGCAGTCCCTTATCCTTGCCAAGTCTTAGTTCTGCCTCTCAGGGATGATGTCAGAGAAAATGAGTCAAAGTGGACCTGCCGCCTGCTGGGCTCAACACAGTGAATCTACCATAGGCCTTGTCAGAGCCTTTACTGTGCCCTGGGACTCTCCTAGAGGCAGAAAGAGTGCCCAGACATTTTTGGCCAGGGAACCTTTTTCTGGGGAAAACATTTATTATCTTTCAGGGTACGAATGTCAAATCCAAAGGAATTAGGGACCCCACCTTATACACACTGCCTCCTTCATTTAGCTAGGATATACCCACAGCACCTGTGCTTGGTTAACTATTCAACAGCCGCCTTCTGTCTCATCCCCACTCCTAACAGTCCCTCATTTTGTTCAGATCTTCCCCCCACACCCCATGACCCAGTTCCCCAGGGAACCTCCAGGGATTCTGGAGGCTTCTGAGGAAGGTTTCCTGGTCTCTAAGAGAGATATGGGAAGACCTAGTCCAGACTTCCTCATGCCACTGTCATTTTTGGAGGTCATGGCTCAAACAGTAGCAGCCACCCAGTGGCCTTGAGGGAGCCAACTCCAAGAGATGGAAAAGATGCAACCTTGATGATGTGGCTGCCCACGGGTTAACTCAGCCGAGGCTGCCCTGGCTTACAATTTCTTGTCGTGCAAGGGAACAGATTTCCTTATTACCTGAGCCACTGAGTGTACCCTACCTGATTTAAGAACACACACGAATTTTAATTCAAGCGTGACCTGCCTTGTGCTACTTAATTTCTCTTGTGGGCTTTAAGGGCAGGGCCTAGGGCCCTGAACGCCTCTGCCCTACCCAGATTAGGACCGGTATGCCTGATCAGGCCCCTGTGTGCCCCATCCCAGCACCTCTCCCACTTCATTGCGGCTTATTTAATGGTCTCTTTCCCACGGTCTCTGTGCTATTTGAGGGCAAGGCCTGGGTGCCCTGTTCACTCTGTCTCCCTACTGTCTAGTGCAGGATCTGGAGCTCATAAATCGCTTTATAAATATTTGCTGAATGAATAATGAATACATGAATGGAGGCTTTGCCTCTTTGCAAACCTCAGACCCTGGGCTACCCATCACAATAAGTTCGGTAATCATCTGCCACCCAAACTCTCTGCCTAGCAGCCCGGAGCACCCTATGAACAGGGGCACAACCCTCCTTGTCTGACCTTTTCCCCACAGCAGAAGCTACAGAAGGTCATTCTGGCCTGGAACAGTGGCCACTGAAGCAGGATACCATCTCTCTGGCCTACGACCTGGGGATGTTGCAATGTATGTAACTAAGCAGATTACAACTGCTTCCTGTCTAGCCAGCCAGATAACTTTACAGCTGTTCTGTGCCTGCTCCCTAAGCACTTGGCCAGCCAAGCTTCCAGCATTAGATGGCCCTGGGGAGGGGAAATAGTACGGGGACGTCACGGAAGCAGCAGCCTGCAATTGTTACTGGGGTTCCTATCAAAAAAACAGGGCAGGTCCCCACCCCTGTCTGAACCGCACTGTCTCCATCTGTAGGACGAGGGAAAGGGCAGGCTGGATTCATCCAGCAGTGCCCAGATTTCTGGATTTCATACACCACCATTCAGGAGAACTCTGGGAGACTAGCACAGTATCATCAATGTCTTATTTGCCATTCTCTACTACGTTGTCCTCTCCACCATCACTGCTGACTCTCAGTCCCTCCCATGGGTCTCCATTCCAAAGTCAGGTGACCTTTCCAAAACATAAAGTGTTCTGGCTCATGGGACTGTCACCATGCTCCCCATGGCCTTGGGGCCACTGCCCTCGCTGTTCACTCTGCTTAGAAAGCTTCTGCTTCCCCACTTTGCTGACCCTTCCTTACCATTCCTCTCTTGGTCTCTTGTCATTTCCTCAAAGGAACCTTCCTGCCTGGATGGAAGCCCCTGCCAGAGGCTTGGAAGTCTGCTCACCTTCACCTCGTAGTACCTGTTATATCTGTGATTTTACATTGCTTGTTTGATGAACTGATTAGTGCAAACTCCACGTGGGCAGGGACCGTGTCTGTTTCACTCTCCACTATATCCCCAGGAACTAATAAATCCAGGGCCTAGAAGGCCATAAGCACTGCACAAATATTTGTCAAATGAATGAATAAATCATGAATGGTCTTTCAATGCCAAAAGAGTAGGAAGGACATAAACTATACATACAGTATACATGTAGAAAGGCCTTAAAATGAAACGTGTTCACCTTCAGAAACACTCACTCAACACAGGTCCTTAATTTCCTTGTTTTGTCACAGACTGCAAAAAATCAGGTCACTGAGAGGCTTCTGGGAAGCACTGCTCAGCTCTACTATCCAGAGATTCAATGGTGGGCTTAAGCGAAGATGTAAGAGGAAGGGAAGAGTTTTGGCCCCTCTGGCCTTTTGCTATCAACAAGGAGGATTCACTAGAACCACCCCGTGCAGAGTCAGAGCCTGAAGTATAATTGTTAAAGAACTTGCACCCAATTGAAAAGAAAGAAAGGGAACCACACCCCCCACCGGCCCCGCCCCTGCCTATTGGGAGCACACAGGTCACAGGCTGCCAGGGAGCCCTGAGCTGAACTCAGGCCAGTTCCATAAGGATGTAGCCCTTGGTTTCTCTTGCTTTCTTGCCGCTGTTGCAGAGCTGGGGTGCCTGGAACCCCACAGCCCACTACACTCACCTCCTGCCCTTGTGTACCCGGCTCAGGTCCACTGAGTCCCTGCTGAACACATCAAACTCGTCATTCTGGAAGATGTTGTGACGAGAAGTCAGCAGAGGCGTTGGGTCTGGCTTCACCTGTCTGGGGGCGAAATCAGTGTAAGGGGTCCTGGCTAGCTGATGCCCGCCTGCACCCCACCCCCCATCACCATGTTCATGTTCTCCATTCTCCTTCAACGGCCAAACCTGGGACACAGGGTGAATACCTGCCCTACCTGCATGCCCCACACCTTACACAAAGCTCCCCCTGGGTCTGGCTTGCCATTCACAGTTTTCTCCAAAGTTCCCTCCCTCATTTAATGCTCAGAACAACCCTATGAGCTAGGTGTCACAGATTGCTCAGTCTCTGTGCGGCAGTGCCCTCGTCTATAACATGGGCACAAGGAGGCTGAGGAACTTGTCCAAAGGCAGAGCTAACAATTCATCTCCAACAACTCACTTGTTCAATAAACATCATTTGTTCACGTTAGAAACACCCATTCATCCCGCATTCCTGCTACCCCATGAATCTTCAGGGAAGCAGTGGGCCAAACCCAGAAAAGGATAGGTAGGAAGGAAGGAAGTTTCAGTCGTCCTTCCTCAGGAATCTCCTGGGAAGGTGGCAATGACAAGGGCAGACCAGTCACTTCGGAGCTCTGAGGGCTCAGCATCCCCTTTCACATCCCATGTCAAGAATCGGTGTCCCAGGTCTGCAGGGATGTCCAGCTGTGCACTCTCTGCCTTACAGAGGCCATGAGAAGCTCCAGAGAGACTACAGTTTTTACGTTTCCCCAAATGGGCATTAGTCAGGAAACACCTCTCTGGGAAAAAGAAAGCAAGCTGAGTCCTAGGACATGAAGGAAGGGTGGGAGGCAGAGGAGCTAAGAAGGAGCCCTGACAAGGGCCTGCAGAGCCCTCTTGCAGGGACACTGAAGCAGTCTGGGTGCCATGCCATGGGCCTCCTCCCACCTGTCTAGGCTGCGGTCCAGCTGACTGAGGGCAGGGGCCAGCCGCTCCTCCAGGATGTTGTTGATCACCTGCTCCGGGTCATAGCCATAGTGTTCTAGGCAGGCCAGGATGAAGCCCTCCCCGAGGTCCGGGAGCAGGTCCTTCACTTGGGAGATGAGCGAGTCCAGCTCCACACCACACACGGTGGGGCCCAGGGCAGCAGCTGCCCCCAAGCACTGTGGAGAGAGCTGAGTGAAGGAGGAAGGCGAAGGCACGTGGGTGCTAGGCCAACAGGCCCCAAACAGTACTGGGCCAGGAAATGGGGGACCGGATTTGAGTCCTGGCCCTTACTGGCTGTAGTACCTTAGTCAAATGACTAAGTCGGGGTCTCCATGACACAGAGAGCTGTGGCTACTACTAACCACGGTCCTTTTCAGCCCCAACAAGCTGATGGCTGGCATTGGAGGGGAGCAGCAGCCATCGGGCCTGGCCTGTGTGGAGGTGTTCCCCTTTAATTATATGCTTTTCAAAAGGGATTCGGTTTATAGACTTCTTGATGTGGCTTAATTTTGTTAGGCTTTTCAAATTTAAGGAAATGCCCAAATCAAAAAAAAAAAAAAAAAAAAAAGCAAAGCCTTCTATGACTCAGATAAAAAGACAAATGGGGAAAAGGGTGGGAAGAGGTGGAGGGGACTGTCATTCTCCAAGGCCTTGCGACAATTAAGGCACCTGGGCTCTAACAGAACATCAGCATCTATTAACAGGGCATGGAGGGCCAGCCAAATTCAGAGAGCCCCACACAGCAGCTCTGGGTATCCCAACAAGCTCACGAAGACACCTAGCCCCATCTTACAGACGAGGAACAAAGGTTCAATGCGAGTGACCGTGTCTCAGGCCACACAGCTGGCGAGTGGTGGGACCAGGATACACCCCTGAGCTGCCTTACTTTAGAGACTGTGTGGTCTTAATCCCTATGTCAAGCTGCCTCCAGACACACAGGGCTCAGTGGCCAATCAGTGCAGCCACAGACTTGCTGTTCTGGAAAAGCCTGGAGAGAAAGCGCTAGATGAGAGGTTTCCAAACTGGCTCAGTGGAGCCCTGCAGTCCCATGGAGGGGCTTCCGGGGTGGCCAGTGAGACCTGATATTGTACCCAACTGCAACCAAAGCAGCACCAGTGTGATCTGTTCAGAGGAGAGAGGATTTTGTTTTATTTGACAGAGGGGAACCAGAGGCTTTGACAGCTTACGAGACTAACTCTCCCTACAGGCAGCCCAGCGTGCCCTCAGCCCAGGACTCTCTAAAGGCAGCACATGGCTGACCAGCAGGTCGAGCTGCCCATCCCAAAAGGAACCTTTTTCCCTGAGAGCAGAAACAAAGAAAGGAGGTTTCCTGTTGCCCCAACCTCTGAGACAGAGCCTAGAGGGGCTGGCACAAGGAGAACGGGCCACTCCAGACACATGTACCTCCACTCGCTCTGAGTTCTCTGGATGCGATGCCAGTCCACTGACTGGCTCTGCTGTTGCCACAACCCCATTAAGATCCTCGGCCACTGGTGGGTCTTTAGCACCTATGGCTTTCCGTCGGTCTGCCCCTTCCCATGCACTCTCAACTGCCTGGAGGATGTAGGCAGTCCGTGTCTCATCTCTGTGAGGAAGTGTTAAGGGGTCTCTCTTGGGTGCCACAGGCCTCTCTACTGCCTCGGCTGTGCAGCAGCATAATTTCTCAATCCCTCCCCAGCATATGATCATTTGGTTCCTGCCAGGGGCTGTCTGGGATGCACCCCAGCGGGTGTCACAGGCACCTGGGCTGCGTGAGGAAACAGACTGGATCATGGCCCCGCTGGCCATAAAACCCAGTACCTGTAGCTCCACAGAAAGCAGCTCTGGGAAAAGACAGGGACAGAAGGAGCATCTGGGATCAGAGCACCTTGGGGCAGGGTGTTTGGATGAGCCAGCAGCTCCTCCTCTGCACTGACCCCCAGGAAGCACTGCCATTGGGCTTCCTGTCCAACCACCTGAAGGCTTTCTTCAGAGGGTGAAGGCTACAGGGTACCTCTGAGACAGGACTGAGCAACTTATCCCAGCCACCAAAATGGTCCCCAGGCCTGCTCCTCCCTGTCCTTCATCCCTCTCTACCACCCTGGGCACTGCCAAGCCAGACACCTTAGAGTTTCCCCAGACTCCCTCACTCCACTTCTAACCCAAACCCCCACTGGCTATGCCTCACCACGGCATGCCTCATTACGGCATCCTCACAAGCCCCTGGGCCTCAGAGAGGTCCCAGGCCAGTCCATCCTCATTCCTGTGCCAGATGGAGCTTTTCTAAAACTGACCCTGTCACCCTCTGCTTTAACCCTTCCACAGCTCACTGGTGCTCATAGGAAAGCGCCCAAAGTTCTCAGTGAGGGTCATGCTAGGGCTGTGCAGGTCTGCCTGGCCCCAAATCATCTGCCATATTCTAATCCCCTCCCATAAGACCCCTTCCCCTCAGCTCCGCCTCAAGATCCACTCACAATATCTGTGGTTGCCCAGACAGACCTGCCCCGCTCTGTCCCCTGGGAACACTGAGCTTGGGGCTTGGCCATCTCCTATTCCTTCTGCTGTTCTCAGCGTGGATGTTGCTTCTGTGTGACACTCTCACCTCGAGCTCTGCTGGGTTAGGTGCCTCCCCTGGTTTCCCTGCCCTCTGAATTTCTCCCATATGACACTCTAGCTAACTGCCTGTTTAGCTGTCTGTTTTTCGTCCTGCAGTGAGGTCCGTGAGGACAGGGCTGAGTCCCTCTTGGTCACACAAGCCCAGACGCTCAGTAGACACCTAAAGAAAGCACGACTGTACCTCCCCTGTTCCAAGGACCAGAGATGTCATCTCCACCAGAAATGGGCTGGAGCCTTGGCAAGGGTCTAGGCATCTAGGGAAAGCCGGCTGACCTGCATGTTCTGGGGTAAACTTCTCTGTGCTACTCTGGATCCCAACATCCCATCGCTGACCTGCTCAGGCCAGGGCCCCTCCTGGTGTCTACGATAGAAGGATACAAGACTGACGAGGCCTGCTGCAGCAAGCTGACATCATCGGCCACAGGGAAGAGTGCATCATAGTCCCGGAGGAACCTGCGAGACAGAGAGCCGACTGGAGGGACAGGGCTGGGGCCACAGGGGCACCAGTCTGTTATGTGCTGCCCAACCACAAATTCCAGAGCCTTAGACTATGGTGGATCTGCCAGGGGCTCTATTGTGAAAGGTCTTGTGGGGACTGATAAAGCACCGTGGGCCTGTTCCACTGCTGGTCTCAGCTCAGCCACACTTACCTCTTCTCCTGCAGCAAAGAGCTGAAGATCTGAAGGAACTCCTCAATGAAGCCCTGAATGCTGTCACAGCTGGAACAGGACACCAGGGAAGATGAGTTCATTTAATGCAGATGACATGCAGCTCCCTTCCCTGCCCACCTCGCCCCACCCTGTGCAAGGCCTCTAGCCAGGGAGGAAACCATCCTTCTCAGCAACATGGGCGTAAGAGGGGGCAGATAAAGTGAGGGAAATGCCCCATCTAGGCTTGAGGAGGGGCTCTTCCACCTGGACAGTGGCTTCCAAGGGCTTACCTGCTTTCTAGGACAGGGAGAAGGCAGATCTCGTTCAGGATGGTATGAAAAATCTCCAGTAGCTTCTTCCTGGAATGAGACAGTCTCTGCCATAGGTCACCTAGCAGCCTTTGAAGGCCAAGGGTAAAAAAGAAAGAGAGATTTGAGAGACAAAAAGGCATGAAGGGAGCTTAATCCCAGCAGTTGCAGGTTCCACCCCCCTCCAGCCCTGCCCCCATACACACACCCTGGGCTGAAAAGGCCTCATAGTTCAGGTGGACAGCAGCTGGGAAAAGCCTACAGGCTCTTCCAGCTCCGAGAGGCTGGCTGGTTCCAGGGCCACTTCTCCGTTCAAACGGTGAGTTTGGAACCAGCGGGCTGGTTAACAAAAGCTTAGAGCAATGGCCGAGGGGAAAAGGCTTAGATGCAGGGGCCAGGCGGCTACTCAGAGGGGATGTAGCAGCCAAAGCTGCAGGGTCCTGGGTCCCGGCCCTTGTCTTAGAGAAGGGGATGCTGAAGCAGGGCCTTTGCTCAGGCTTCTTTCACCCACAGCAACACCCAGAGTGTGGTCCCCTCCTCACTTGCTGTCTTCAAGCCTCCTCTTCTTAATTGCAGACTCCAGCTCAGGAATTGCTATTTCATAAAAGGAAGCAAGTCTGTGGAGGCACACATGGTAAAAGGCTAAATTAGGTCATAAATGCTGCACTTCATCAGAAAATCAAAGCACACCCAAGGGAGCAGGAAGGCCCATTTCCTGCTCCTAAGTTGTCACCCCAATTTTCTCCTGGGATGACCTTGGCCCCAGATTGTCCCATTGTGGTGCGTCCCAGGGAGAGGTTCTTAGGAAGTGGCCAGTAGCTACATCTCCCATTCAGAGAGGAAATCATCTGATAGGGTCATTCTAACAGAGCCATGAGATGGCCTCCCAGGACTAACTGAAGTTTGAGAAACACAAGTCACTCTTTTTTGGGGCTCAGAAAGTTCTAGCAGCTGCCTACCTCCTGTGATAGCGAACGGTAATCCCTCCCACTGGGGCATCCATACCTGGCACAGCCTTCCTTCTCACTGCATCAACCTCGCACCCCGCCCCCACAACTGCAGTTTAAACTCTCCGTTCCAGCCACATGCTTCTTTTTTTCAGTTAAACCAGCCACACGCTTCTTCATCATGCTCACCCATGTGATTACTCCTTCCCAGAACCAGATGCACAGCACTCAGAATATGTCATCCTTAGAATGTAAATGCAGCTGCCTCTCTTCTGCAGTGTAATTCTCTCTCTGAACATCCTAGTTTCCCAAAGCCAGAAATACAGCCTGTACGGGCCTAGGACAGGCCTAGGATAGTGCTGAATCTGTACAATGCACTCTGTAAACATTTGTCTGTCGGCTGACTGACTTCTGGCAACTTTCAGCCTATGGTGGTGCAGTATGCAGAAGAGGGTAACTGGGCCAAAAGAGGCAGGCCTTACTAGGCCCATAGGATGGCACCTAGAAGACAGAGAGGGCAGTCTGGCCCAGAGTCAGATGTTGCCAGGATACACTGATGGTGGGAGGGCAAGTTGGAACAACTCCTATGGAGGGTGATTTAGCAAGATATATAAAAATTTAAAATGCATATACCATCTGTTCCTGCAATGGTACTTCTAGGAATTTATTACTCAGAAATACTTGCAAAGATGCAAAATGTATGTGCTAAGTTATTCTTTCTTTTGTTTGTTTTATTTTACTGAAATTTTATTTTTAATTACAGTTTACATTCAATATTATTTTATAGTAGTTTCAGGTGTACAACATAGTGGTTAGACAAAAATTTATTCTTTATAGCATTTATTCTGTAATAGCAAACAATGGAAAAAAATCCTAAAGATCCATGGGATCTGGTATCCCATACAATGGAATTCTGTCCAGCCATACCAAAAATTGGGGGTGCTTTATGCACGACATACATTAATTTTAAAAGTACAATGAACATAGTACATAGAGTATTCATATGTCAGCATTAAATTTTAGAAGGGGTTGGGTGATATATAATATGCACATTTGCTTATATATGCATATCTCTGGAAAATTCCACAAAAAAACACTAAGAACAACGGTTGTATATGAGGGACAGAACTGAAATAGAGAGAGAGGGAGACGTTACTATATATTTCATACTTTTTTGAGTCTTGAATCATGTGAATGCAATATTCATTCATGATATTACAGGACAGAGAGAGAGAGATTCAGATATACTCAAGCATATACTCAGGAGGAAGGAACAGAAGGCTGTTATGAGAGGGATTAACTAAAGAGCTGTTCAGTGGCTGTGACCCCTTGCGGAAAGTTCTCGGGGACTGAGGTTACTGCATTTGCTCACTGGGCGTTCCTGGCCTCCAACACAGTTTGAACAGGCTGGGCCAGCCCCAGGCTTTTTCTGGGTCAAAGGCAGTGTCACTTGGCAAAGGCAGTGTCATTTGGCAAAGGCAGTGTCATTTTCAGTCAAAAGTGTTTTCATTTCTTTCCCCTCACCATGAGATGAGTCTGGCTACTCCCCTCCTTCCACTGTCCCTAGCAAGAAAGTCATCTCTTCCAAAAATGACCCCGCAGCCCCAAAGAGCCTTTCAAAAGCAATCTGTGCCACATTGGGGAGATGCTATAACAAAAGAGGAAAACGCCTGTGAGAAGTAGAAATAAGCAGGGCACAAAAGTCTAGGACTAACATGATCTGTCATAGTGATTTAATGTCCTACCTTTGGGGATTTTCCAAATTCCTACCAGGATTTGCCACATGTACCATGAGAAAAGATACCTTTTTAAAAAAATGGCCAGTGACAGTCCCATCCTAACCCCTTTCTACTTGGAAATTGTCGATCAACGCTTTACTCTAACATTCTGTGGGTGGCTGATCAATCCTAACATCTGAGTTTTGCCAGCTGAGGTGACCCAAAAGGAGTCAGAATACCACTGTCATCCCTGGCACATGTCAGCGCTAGATAAACGCTTCGTTGAATGGGCGAGTAAATGACTGAATGGACTAACGGCTGGTGAACAGAGTTGGGCAGCTCCCAGAACTCCTTCAGACAGTGGAGACAGATGCCTGGCAAGAGCAACAGCCAGAGGCCACTGTGAACAGGCCAGCCCCACTGTTGCCAGGTAACATGTAGGTTACCAGCCATGCCTTACACCCCTTTCTCCCGAACAAGGAAAGAACACGTATTGGCTCATGGTGCTGAGAAGGCAAAGAGGGTCTCCTTCCCTTCCCCATGTCCTCCTCTACCCCTTTGTTCATCCCGACAGGACCTTTCTATGACTTCTTTGGATAAGAACCTCCAGTGGCTACCTTCTGTCTACAGAATGAAGGCGCCGCTCCCTGAGAGTGTTAAAGGCTCCTCTCAATCTTACTTTTCACCAGCTTTCCCCAGGGCCGTCTCTCTGTTACACACTCCTTTTCCTGCTGCCCTGGTCTCCATCCCACACTCTCCCCCCACCCACAACTTGTCACCTTCTACTTCCTGGCTTTCCCAGGAACACACTCTGGGCCTTGAAAGACCACCCCACCCTCCTGGCACACCCTTCCTGCCACTGCAACCTTTCCCTGTCTGGAAGGTTCTTCTCCTTCTTCCAAACCTTGTTTAAGGATCGACCACGAAACTTCTTATTTCACCAGACAGAATTCCACCTCCCTCTTCTGTGTTCCCAGAGCATTTCATAATACGGCAACAACAGCCGCCCTGCATGTGAGCATATCTGCTTGTTTCCTTGGGTGTGTTTCCCTGCCTTGGGCTAGGTGCTGAAGCTCTCAGCCACTTCTTGGTGTCTATTACTCCCTTGCCCAGGATAGGAGCTTTGATATAAAATAGAACTGAATTGAAATTGCCCTATTCTTGGTTGTTGCTTTTTTTTTCTCCCCTACCTGCTCTTAGCAAAAAATGGGAGTGCTTCTAAAATGCAGGCTCCATGTAAGCAGGAGGCTTATCTGTGTTCTTTATTTCTATGTCCCTAGGCTGTAGTAGGGCCTGGTATGTTGTAAGCACCCAGCAAATACTTGTTGAATGAAGATGAGAACTAGAACCATTATTTCAACAGCCCAAACTATCATAGTACCTGTAACAGAAGTCGTGTTTCTGGAAGGTTTGGCAAGCCAAAGGGAAGATATCCAAAAAGGCCCAGAGTGTAGTGCAGGTATCACAAAGGTAGAGAACAATGTCCTTTAATTCCTGTGGCCAAAAGAAAGCACTGCATTATTCTCCTCCTCCCCCTTGTTACAGCTCTGTGAAGGATCGAAGACAAAGCTGACAAAGCCAAGAGTACCCAACAAGCAGATGCCTCATGACGGAAAGAGAACATTGGAGGTTTGGGCAAAGCCTGGCTGGTCCGTCTCTAGGTGGACAACCTGGGCAAGTCACTCAGGTCTTGCTATGTAGTGCCAATGGGTGCACACCCAGTGACCTCTAGGGTTACTTCCAGCCCTAGGGTAATGTGGTCCTCTTCTAAGCTGAAGGAGAACCAACCCTGGAATCTGAACACAATGTTTGTGGCCCCCGCAGAAAGTACATCCCAGTAAGAACAAGAATAGCAAGCCCACACTCTTCTTGCATTTTGAAGAGAGTATTCAGAATAGGGAGCACTTTCTCATACACTTTTCTAATTGTCATGACAACGCATGAGAATTGTTATGAGCTGGGCAGCTGTTAGAATCTCTATTTTACAGATAAAAAACCCTGAGGTTCAGGGAAGTAAAAAGGATTTGCTCCCACCACACTTAGTGTACCCCTTTCTGAAATACGTGTTTCAGGTCTATTTTCTCATGAGATCATAAGGTCCAAGACAGTGGCTCACAGCTGCCTTGTTCCTGCTCTATCTCCAGTGCTTAAAGCAGGACCTGGCCTATGTCCAGGCTTCTTAAATATTTACCTTCTGCCTGTCATCAGCACGAGACTCTAAGTTCCATGAGAGCAGACAACAAGTCTGCTTTTTCTTACTGCTTTACACCCAAGGCCTGGCACAGGGCCTGGCACATACCAGGGGTTCCTCAGCACAAATTCACTGAATGAATGAATAGCCCAACAAATGGCACATGAATGAACCTGTGGGGCCGAGCTGAACTGTCCTCTGAATTCCAGTTCCCTATTTGTTCCTCTACTCCCTAAATGAAGCTGCCAGAGAAAAATGAAAGCCTGCTGAAATGCTCTAAATGTGATGGGAACAGCTGCTTATGGAATTGAGGAAAGGGGCATGAGCAGGGGGAGAAGCTGCTGGGTCCTCTATCAGGTAGTAAGAGGCTGGGACGAAGGGCAACCTCACCAGGAGGGGCATGTCACTGGGGGTCAACCGGCCCCTCTCTTCAAGCTTCTGTGGTGTGGCGCTGGCCCCGTCCCCTTGCAAACCACTGTGCTGGAGGATATTGCTGAAGACCTGTGAAACACAAGAGGTGACTCTCCCACAACCTGTCGGACCAACAGCTAGGACCTCTGTCCTACAGCCAGGGATAGGTGGTCTGAAAACTGCCTTGCACTCTGAAATCTTGCCAGTGCTCCTGGGACACCAGCTGAGACAGTGACCTTCTCTGAGAGCAGGGTCAGAGTGGAAACTGTAAAACAGAGATCATGGGGATATTCTCTCTACAGGATTATGGTGAGGATTAAAAGACAAAGTGTATGTAAAGCCCTGGAATCTTGCAGATGTTATCTGACTGGAGAGGCTGGGCAAGTGTATGGTAACATTTAAGATATACATTCAGCAATATATAATGTGTTTTTGGATTCCCCTGTAGATGGCATTTATAGGAACCACATTAAAATAAAAGAAAAATCAATGGTGAGGGGAAATAGAGGTGATCATAGAATTATGTAATCTTTAACTGATTATACCATTTTTAAGTACGCTAATGGATAACTGTCCCTCGAAATCCTTCAGGAATTGGCCTAGGGCCTTGGTGATACCAAAATTCACAGATGCTCAAGTCTTGTGAATTATTTTATAAGTTCAAGATGCTTATGTAAAATGGCATATTTGTATATAACCTACACATTGTCCCATATACTTAAGGGGTGTTCGACCTACAGCCTGCGGGCTGGATGGCTATGAATGCGGCCCAACACATAATCATAAATTTACTTAAAACATTGAGATTATTTTTGTGATTATGTGTCGCAGTGTATTTAATGTGTGGCCTAAGACAACTTTTCTTCCAGCGTTGCCCAGAGATGCCAGAAGGTGGGACACCCCTGCAAATCATCTCTAAATTACTTATAACACCTAATCCGATGCAAATGCTATATAAATAGTGATAATACCATATGGTTTAAGAAATGACAGCCCTGGCTGAGTAGCTCAGTTGGTCAGAGTGTCATCCCAATATGCCAAGGGTGAGGGATTCGATTTCCGGTCAGGACATATACAAGAAGCAACCAATGAATGCATGAATAAGTGGAACAACAAATTGATGTTTTTTTCTCTTTCTCTCTCCCCTTCCCTTTCTTTCTCTCTTTGAAGGCAATAAATAAAAAAAAAATTCAATGACAAGAAAAAAAGATCTGTACATTTTCAGCACAGAAACAACCATCATAGACCTAACCATATAGCACACATCAGCAACAGTGTAGCATTTTTAAAAAAATTTTTCTTTTTTAAGATTTTTAAAAAATGTATTCATTTTTAGAGAGAAAGGGAGGGAGAGAGGGAAACATCAATGTGTGGTTGTCTCTCGCACGGCCCTGACTACAGACCTGGCCCGAAACCCAGGCATGTGCCCTGACCAGGAATTGAACTGGTCACCCCTTGGTTGGCAGACTGGCACTCAATCAACTGAGCCACACCAGCCAGGGCATAAAAAGCATTTTCAATCCATGGTTGATTAAGATGCAGAACCCATGGATACAGAGGGACAACTGTATTCTAAAAGTTACCATGATGATGGATATCTCTTGGTGATGAGATGGAATCACAGGGGAATATTTATCTTCCTTTTTCTATTTTTTTATGCTTTCCAATATTTCACATTGAACATTATTTCATAAAATTATTTTAGAAAACTTTAACACTCTTATTCAAGAAACCTAGCTCTCTTAGAGGGGTAGCCTTAGAGGCTATGGCTATCAGCAAACACAAAACGCAAGCTAAGCTCTTTTGCATGAGAACAGTATCTGACAGCCCTTAGATTTCAGCCTGCTCGGTAGGGAAAGAGCGGTAGGGAAAGAGCGAAGTGGAAGTGGTGTGGTGAGGAGTGGGACACTGAGACCTTCTGGAGGTGGGACCACAGGGGTGTGGGGAGTAAATGTTTATCCCGGGCTCAGGAAAGTCAAGGTGCACTATCAGGTGGGGAAGAGGTCTGCTTCCCAAGCTCCCCCTCCTCTGGGCAGGGCTCAGAGCTGGTACCTGAAGGATAGTGGGCATGGTTTCATCCAGGTCATTATAGTAACTTGGCTGCTGGGTAAAGATGTTTCCTGAAAAGAGAAAAGAAAGGTAGGAATTGGGAAAAGAGGGTGGGGGTGGAGAGGACACATTACAAATGGTTGCCAGCATGATCTGTGACCTTTCTTCCCTTTCCTAAGCCTGCCTGAACTAGAGCAGTCCTGGCCCCAGGCCTTGCTGGCACCAGAGCTTTGGCCCAGCCTAGAAACTTCCCCAGGGTGGGGGAGGGACTTGCTAGGCACAATTTAACCTTATAAGCACCTCTGCCTAGCAAGTTACGTAAAAGACCTGCCCTGGTCAAACCAGCTCTGCCTGACATCCCCAGGGAGTGATCACACTTGGGCACTGTGCCCTGTATGACAGCACTGGCTTTGGAAGTGGGAGTTAGTCATCCAGGAAAATGAGGAGATATGATCTTGTTGCTCAAGAAAACTGGATGCCAAAATCCAAGATTCTTGCCAGGCCATGTCTCCAATAATGTGAAGGGATCTGAGGAAAAATTTCTCTGGAAATTGTCTCACCCTCTGCTTTTGAATATGCCAGTCATACTAATGGATCCACTCCAAGGTGAGAGGCCTGCGAGGGACCTGAAGACAGATTTACCACCCATTTGCAGTTGTTTCTGTAAAGTGAAGCTCCTCTCCGAGTGTTCACTATTCTCCCAGTGCTGCTGCTGTGAGTGAGTAGGTTAGAGCGTGTATGGTAACTGGAACAGAAACCAAAGGATCTGACTGCCCAAATGGCGAAGGGAGGGAGGGAGAATCATAGCTAGTGGGGATGTGACATGCAAATGCCAATGCCCTGAGGGGTCAGGGTTCTTCATCCCATTCTAATCCTAGCATTTAAGATTGGCTGACTGTCAGGGTGTTCAGAATTCTAGGTGTCTTCTGTCCTTGGCCAGGTCTGTCCTTGGTTTCTTTATTGAAAACTCTGCAGCCCTCACCCATCCCAGAGGATTTGTAAATGCAAAGGCCAGATGGCACTGGGTAGGTAAGCAAGTAACTAGGTGGCTGGACTTTCTGTAAACACTTTCCTGATTCCAGAAAGCTGAGTTTTATCAACACAATTGCTCAGCATTTCCCATCTCCAGATGGGTGCTGATCCCTCAGCCTGTGAAGGTAGTCCCTGACCGTCTGCACCCACCTCCTACTCCTGACAGGCAAGAAATGACTGAGGTATCTCTCCACCAACCTCTGCTCTTCCTCATAAAACCCTCCTATCGGGATCCTCAAGGTCAAGTCCAAACTCCTCACCAAGGCACAAAGGGCCCTGTGAGATCTGGCCTCTGCTGGCATCTCTGGCAACCCTCTCACCATTCCTGGCATCGCACCTCCTCCCTTGCACCGTCCTCATTCTCAGAGAATAAACCTTGTCCCCTCCTTCTGCATGAAGTGTCCTCCCATAAGGCAGAAGTCGCCTTCTCCAGGCAGTGTTGCCTGACCCAGGCATCAGGAACAGGTTTCCTCCCATAATTTCCAGGGCCACACTGTGGTCCTTTCCACACCCCAACCACCTGGCATGGTGGAAGGCACTCTCTCATAATCCTCCCAATGCTCAAGCCTGAGTAACAGCAGATGTTTTAACAAGCATCAAAAGAGATCACATTTCATAATTGACCCTTGGGGACTTTGAAGTTCCTTTCCTTTCCTTTATCTGATTCTGATTATGGTAAAGATCTGACTTTGGATCTCTTAGAGAAATAATTAGAAGGTATGGGACAGCAATGGCATCCTTGGAAATGTCCCTCCTCAGACTAAAGCAATCCAGAAACCCAGGGCGAATGGGAAGTGTTGCCAAATAGATCAGTGCAGTGCAGACAGGGCCGAGGCCCAGTGTACTCCTGCTTTGGCAAAGCAGCTCCAAGAGAGTCCGACTGAAAGGACCTGCATTCAAAATTACTTGTTAATTCACAATACCAGTCTTGAGGTTTAAGAAAAACGGGGTGTAGGGGGAGTGAGGGGCAGGGTAAGGACTGGGCTTCTGCCCAAAGGACCATCAGCCAGGTTCTTTGCTCCGTCCTTCTCTCCTGTGCCTGCAGGCCCATTCTCCACACCCACCCCCAACACACACACACACACACACACACACACACACACACACACACACACACACTGAATGGATTCCTGATGCCTAGTCCTGCCCTCTTTTCCATTAACCATCCTCTAGAGCCAAAGAATAAGCCAGTATAGGGTTCTCAATATGGGAATGAGGACATTCTAAAACACCTCAAAATCTATAAGGGGGTACAGTTTTCTAGAGACAAGCTTTTATCTGATTCTCAAAGGAGTCAGTGATTCAAAACGATTAGGAGCCCTGGCAGCAGGCAGAGCTTTCTCCCTCCACCCTTGCCCACGCATCCTTGTCTGGATGCGTCATCTCCCCCCGATCCACACAGCCATTCTACACCCAACAGATCTAACGCTGACCTTGCCTCTACTCACAATGCACTCCTCCACCTCCCAAAGGCCTTTTCTGCAACTGACACTAGTTTTCTCTGGAATCATTAAGACTTCTCTCTGCAGCTGACCTCACTAGCCCTGCTTTATTTCGCCTCCCAGATATCCTCTTCCACCCCAGCAGCCCAACCAGGCTCTCGCCTTCAAAGCCACATGGAACCACTAGCCTCCTTTGTGGTCTCCTATCACTGCCCTCCCCACCCATGTGCTGCCAGATTAACCTTGTTACCAGATAGTTCCCCACCCTGCTCCAAGCTCCTAGGGACTGCTATGGTCTCATCACAATAAGAGCTCACACTTACCAAGTGCCTATAACGTGCCAGGCACTGTGCTGAGCACCACCTCATATTTAATCCCCACAACCATCATATAAGGTGGGTAAGTCACTAGTCTTCCCATTTTTAGATGAGAAAACTTGGCCTTAGAGTAGCTAATTGACAATTAGCTAATTAGAGTGATGATGTGACATAGCTAGGAATAGAGCTGGGGTGTGAATTGGGCAGTTCACCTTGAGAGCCCGCCTTTTGAGCCACCAGTAATACCACTCCCCAAAGCCTGGCACTGAGCCTTCCTTGATCTGGCCCTTCCCTCATCTCCCAGAATGCTCCACTCTAACTAAACTGGCCTAATAATTGTTGCTTTAACAAAGCATGCTTGCTTTTTGCTCACTCACACCATCCTCTCAGTCTACATTAAGATTAGTAAAGGTCTTTCCCTGGGAAAACAAAATAAATTAACTGATGATCATGCAGGAATTAGATTTGAATGAGAAACTAGAGGTTGCTTCAATAAAAAAGTTGGATATGAAATTTCATATATATTAGCTCTAATATGTTTTTAAGAAATACACAGAGAAAAGACTGGAAGGAAATAATCACTACATGATTGTCTTTAAGTACAGGAATTTGGTAACTGCTTTCCTGCTTCTTTATATTTAGTATTCCAAAATTTTCTAAATTAACATACATTACCTTCATTATTAGGGAAAAAAAGGAAAGAAACCATTATAAGGGATCACTCAGCTTTGCAACTGGGCATTTCAAAGACTATGTCCTACAATCTCAACGTGAAGGAGGCTGGCAGGGGTGTCCAGGTGAGGGCCCAATGCCATGACTGCAATGGGCGTTGTTCCCTCTGTAGCATCCCAACAAAGCTTCTGTCTCTGATTGAACCCTCCAGCCCCCTGCCTCCTGACAGGATCCGCTGCTGACTTCATTTCTTTCACAACCCAGAGTCCTCTCTGAACTCTGCCCCCATTTGTTCTCAGCAACAATGCAAATCATGACATTTTTGAGGCAGCCTCAGCATCCCTGAGGCAGGGAGTAGCAAAGAACAAGAGCTCGATGGCCCTGGCTGGGTAGCTCAGTTGGTTAGAGCATCATCCCAATACACCAAGGCTGTGGGTCCAATCCCTGGTCAGGGTACATATAAGAAGCAACCAATGCATGCATAAATAAGTGGAACAACAAATCGATGTTTCTCTTGTTCTCTCTCTCAAATCAATTTATAAAAAAGAACAAGAACTCGACAGTCAGGCCTATGTGACATAAATCCCAGCTTGGCCACTTATTAGTCATGGCCTCTTAGGCAAGTCCCTTACATTGTAAACTCAGTCTCCTTATCTGCAGATGTGGAGGATGACGGCACTCAGGTCACAGGGCAGCTGTGAGGCCTGGCTGAGATGACACGTGAGGAATGCTTAGCCCCTCAGCGAGCACTCCAATAAAGGTTAGCTATCACTGCCGCTCTCACTCTTATCACCGAAGCAAACTCCCCGCTTGTTCAACTGTTTAACACGTGGCCTAACACTCAGACTCCAAGGTCCTTGAGGAACCATGTGGTACATGTGTTTGTCTCTACTCCCCCGTTGTCACCCAGCCACTTATTTCAGAGTTGCCATTCACATGTCTAAGTCATTTCCAAGCACCACCCACTACTGCCACTTGGAAACCCCCTGCACTCATCTAGGTGCCTACCTTTGGAACCTCTAGTTTGGCATGTGGGGGCCATCTCTGTGCGCCCCCTGGTCCCACGCCCTACGCACCTATCATCTTCTTGAGCAGTGGCGAGTTGCCTTTTCCAAAGAGCACACAGAGGTCCAGGATCTTTGGGATGTCAAACAGGAAGTTATTGTAGAGGATTTCTCCAAATGCAGAGGGGGAAATGAAGTGATCCTAAGGAACAGTGCCGAGAAAAGACGAGAGACTTTCTGAAAGCAGACGCATTGTAAAGTAATAGCAAACCCACAAGAAACATCCTTTCAGTCCATCAGCAGGGGATTGGATAATTAATAAAGGTCCATCCATACTGTGGACACATCTGAGACTCATATATTGACCTGGAGAAATAGCTGTTCTTCATTTTAATATAAAAAGAAGCAAAAATACATTATGAAACAGATGGCTGGGGATTCATTCTAAAATATTCATGGATAAATTACCATGATATCTGGGATAGCTTTAAAATACTCCAGAAAAAAAAAAAAAGAAACAAAGAAAAACTCTGAAGGAGAGAGAAAACTAGACCAGCAAAATGTTGATAATTGTTGAAGTTGGATGATGGGTACATAGGGTTCATTATGCTTTTGTGTACATTTGAAAATGTCCATACTAAAAATGTTTTTTAAAAAAGATCCGATTTTTAAAATAAATACATGCACAGACACACACCCCTATTTAAAGGGAGAGGAAAAAAAAGGAAAGCCCTAAAGGAATATTCACCTTAAAAGTGGTTGGTTATTTTAGGGGGAGATTTTGTAGGTAAACTTCACTATTGATAAATTATTTCTGTAATGTTTGTATTGTTCAGAGACAGCATTATTTTTCAAATCGGGGTGAGGGAGTAGAGGTTTTCAAAAAGCATATACAAGTTCCTTTGAAAAATCAGAATCACTGTTTTCATCTTCTGACGCACAAGAAAAGGCAGAGTCACGCGTCACCTGGCAAAGGGCCCTCGGCTCCCATTGATGAAAACAGTGGGTGTAACACAGGCCGACCCAGTGAATTACAGGATAAGGGAGGTGGCACAGATTTCTTCCCCAATGGTGGGAATAAAGGTGGAGAGGAGACAAAAGAGAAACTGGATACTTCCAGAGCCTTCCTTCCCAGGGACGGAGAGTCTGGCACAGAGGTGTTAGGTGTCACTGGCGACCTGTCACGGGATCAGGGACTTACTTTGGATTCCTTGTGAGTTGACATTCGAAGGAAGGTGAGAAAAACGCTTCGATGGAGGCGCTTCTGCATGTCAACAACCTCAGGGGCTGGGGCCACCCACTCATCGAACTTTCTGGGGACATAGTGCAGGTAGGAGTCCAGGCACTTCTGCAGGGTCTCATCGAAGATAACCTTAGCCAGGCAACAGAGGAGAGCAAGGATTTGTTACCAAGGCCCCAGGGCTTGTGGGTGGACTATGCAGGGGCTCATAGCCCATCAGCCCTGGCCAGTGGCAAACACTTCAACCCCAAGGGACTAAGGAGATATGAATGAACAAGGGCTAAACACAAGTTTCTAAAATGACGCACTAGAAGGCATTGCATAAACATCATTGAGACTGTGATACAAGACAGAGCAATCCAAACCACAATTAGCTGGTAAGGATCCAGTGAAAAAAGTAGAGAAAAAAGCATCTCCTAGGGGGAGAGAAACAACAACAGCAACCAACCAAATGGCATGTCATGTGCTTTGTCTTAGCGTTAATTTTGATAGAATGTTACCTGGCACCAGAATTTATCGTGAGGCAAGGCCAGGAGCCAGTCGAGGTCATTGGCTACGAAGGTGGCGCGTTCCAGGTACTCCTCCACTAGGGCGGGAATGTTGTCTTTAGGGGGCGGTTTGTATAACACAAAATACCGGTCTGCCTTCTGCTCAGGGTGCTACGGATCCAAAAACCACGTGTTACCGTGGCAGAGGTTAGTCAGCGAGGGCCCACTTGCCAACCCACAGCAATGACAACACTTGGCTGTTCCAACCGGTGACCCTCCAAGGAGCTTTTAAGCATAAAAAACCAAGTGTCTCTAACAAAGGGGCTTGGTTGCATCCAGGGAACACGAAGCGGGCATTAAAAACCATTTGGAGACTATTTAATGACGGGGGTTGAGGGGAGGAGGTTAAGGAAAGAAAAAGCAGGGTACAAACCTCTCTAATACAATAGTTTTGGGTTTTTTTTATAAGTGTATATAGATAAGATATAGTTAACACATTCACCCACTGGTACAGGCTAAAAAAGTGTAGGGGGGACAACACTCCAACACCGATAGTGGTTATCTCTGCTGGCGGGGGGAGGGATTTTGACTTGAATATACTATCCAATTAAAAAAAGCATGTGTTACTTTAAAAATTATTTTTAATTATACAAGTGAAATGTCTTCTCTTTAAAAACTTTACAACATGGAGGGTGGGGCTAAAAAAAAATTTACAACACTACAGAGGTGAGCTGCCAGGACCACACCCCCAGTCCCCGTGCCCTCCCATCTGGTGAGCACTCTCACAGACCTTTTCTAGGCATTTATATTAAAGTATACCCATATGAAGTATTTGTTTAGATGTTTTTGTCTTTCTTACAAAAATGGTATCATTCTGTATGTATCATGCTTTATCCTTTTAATAATAATAAAAAAACCACCTCAGTCATTTTTTCTTTAAGAAAGGATGCTGTAATCAAGTAATTGTAGGTGTTGGCTTAGAATCACAAGTTCTCTCTTCCAGCTCCTACCTTTTCGTGAACAAACCTTACTTTGTTCACCATAAAGAAGAGACGATGAGCTCAGTTTTCTCCTCTGACTACATAAGGGCTGCTTTCTCCAGGGGAAATGGTAATAGGAGGAAGGCCAGGTAACATCTCAGCTATTATCAACCACAGTCTGCCTGCTTCCAGGTCTGTCAGTCCAGGGGGACCGGAAAATCATGACTGATTGTCAGTCTCCTTGAGAGCCACCTAAGCCTTCCCCTGTCTAATGCAAGTTTTCAAACTGTGGAGTCTGGGTTCCACAAGCATTCCTCGGGGGCCACCCATTCGGTGGGTCTACAGGATTCTTTCCATTTAAATTAGAATTTATACAGTGGGGTTCCAGGTACAAATCTTTTGAAAAAGGAATCCTGTTGACTGAAGCAAGTTCAAAACCACTCTCCAGGGCCTAAATTCATCTCTTTGGCTTCTAAGCTCCCCCGCCACTCTGTTGACACCTCACCTCTCAGGTTGCTTCCCAAGCCTGGCTACTCACCTGTCCTCCATCCACCATCCTGAAACAGAAACACACCCCACCGCCCCTAGATTCTACTTTCCTTGCAATCCTACAAACTGATGGGCACCCTGCTGTGCCAGGTGTGGTGGGGCACGTGAAGACAAGCATCTGCAAGCCCGCAGACACCACGCTTCAGAGGGGAAGATGCACATCTAAGCCATCAAGTGAGCATACCACAGAGGAAGTGACAGCTCAAACCTGGCAGAGGGACCGTGGGAGCACAGCAGGGAATTAGCTGTGCCTGGAGGGCAAGAGCCACCTAGCTTTCCAGAGCAGGCAGCATCTGAGCTGGCCTTGGAGAATGAGAAGGATTTTTTGAATGAAGAAACTGTGTTTTTTCGGAGGTATAAAAATGGGCCATTAGAAAAGAAGGGACAGATCGCACTGGGTGGTAGGAAATGGATTTGGAGGGACAGAACACTGAAATAATGATAATAAAACTCACCACTCATGGAGGACCTGCCCCGCACCAGCTGGGAGTAGATATGTCCCACGGCCTTTCCTTTTTATCTATGACAACTACTTAAAAGGGAGATTTTTTTTTTTTTTTTTTACAGAGGAGGAAACAAAGACTCAGTAAGCTTCAGGAACTGCACCAAGGTCACAGGGCTAAGGAGGCAACTGAGGCAGGATATGAACCAAAGCTTATACTGCAGACCTACTAAATGACTTATGGTACGCACATGTCATCCTAATCTCACTTCATGGTGATGGCTTCATGGGTGTATAAAGATGTCAAAGCTAATCAAATGGTATACTTTAAATGTGTACAGTTTATTTTCCTTCAATGATATCCTAATAAAGTTATATACAAAGGGAGAGCCCACCTAGTCTGCCTCCCCCGATAGACTGTAGGTCTCTGGAGGCAGTCTGAGCCTCATTCACCACATTCCCAGTCCCTAGAATAGTGCTGGCATCCAGCAGACTCTCCATATACATTTGTTGGTTGGGAAAAGGAATGGATAGAGGTAATAGAGGACCAGATACTGCCAAGGTCTTTGAAGGACTCTGAATGCCAAGCTTGAGAGTAGGGACTTTATTTAGTAGGTAATGGGGGCCGTGGAAGATTTCAGAGCAGGGAGCAGCAGGCCCCACCCTTTCAACCTGGTTTGGGTCCCACTTGCCCCATGAAGCCTTCTGAACATTCTTTGCCTATCAAACTTCTGTTTATCTTGATAAGAAACCATTTTGCCCTGTTCTCCAAATGTTCCACTTAAATGAATCTTGTCTTCCTCAAAAGCTCATTCACCCATTCTAGCCCAAGACTTTATTTATTTTTGATCTTCAACAGCACCCAGTATGCACTGTGCACACAGTAGCTACTCAACAAACATTAGCTTCACCATCACCCTGCAAAGGCACCATGGTGGCTGACCCTTGGCTAGAGATCCTCTTGTCCCAAGTTCAGACTAAAGAGAAAAATACAGGATGAGTACAAACCTCAGGACAATCTCCCAGGAGCTTCCAGTGGTCAGCAGGGTAACCCTTTCAGCATGGCTAACAAGACTGCTCCTCCATCAGGCAGCTGTCTCCCTCAGCTCACCCCTCCTCCCATCCTACTCCCAGTCAATGTTTCTGTCACTGTCACTGTTATCATCACCATGATTATTGACTGCTTACTGTGTCCTAGGCATAGTGCTAATTCAGATATCTCATCCAATTCTTGTAGTCACCACACAAACTGGTTCCATTATTATCCTTTTTAGATCCCAAAACACGGAAAGGCTGCATAACTTGCCTGAAGTCACACAGCCAATCTGAGTGTGAAATTTAACTCAAAGCCCGTGGGATACTGTTTCCATCTCAAGTGACTGGTGGTTGGTATAGGAGTCAGGACCTCAAAAAATAGCATACTTGGGTCCAGGTCCACCCTCTTCCCACTGCTCTGCCTAGCTACTGCTTATTTATCCTTCAATACCCAGTTCAGGATCCCCCTCCTTCAGGAAGCCTTCCCTGGCTGCACATGCCCTCCCATTACTCCTGAGACCTCCCTGCCTCCACCCACCCCTTCAATCTGGATCAGCAGCCCAGAATCTCTGCTCATACAAGCAGCCTGCAGGACTTCCTTCTATCACAACCCTGATTACACTGTAGAGAAGCTACCGGTCTATTTTCCTCTCAGACCACAGGATGCTCAAGGGCAGGAACGATGTCTTTTCTCTTTGTAACCCCAGTGCCTGTCACAATGGCTGGCTGGGGTCCTTAACTCTGACTGAATTCTTCCCGGCACTGGGAAACCAGAATAAAGAGAAGGCCCCATCTTATGGACCCTTAGTCTAGCAACCTAGGTGTTCAGTATGAGGGGAAGGACCGAGGTGAAAAATCAGACCCAACCACTTAAGTAACCAGTACTGTCCAACAGAACTTTCTGTAATAACAGAACTGTTCTATACCTGCACAGGCCACCACTCACCTCATGGGGTTATTTTAATTTACATTAACCAAAATTAAAATAAATACCCAGTTCCTCAATTGAATAATCCACATTTCAAGTGCTCAATCGTTACATGTGGCAAATGGCTACCATATTGGACAGAACAGTTCTAGATTTTCTGATACTATCCTCCTTATATAAAAAGGTTATAAAAAGAAACAAGAGGTTTTATAGCAGAAAGGTTAAGGGTATGAGCTCTTAGGTCAGCCTAGCTAGATTCCCATCTCGATTCCCCTAATTTCTTAGTTCTGTGACCTTGAACTTTCTGTTTCCTCATCTGTAAAATGGGAACAACCAAAATACCTACTCATAGGGCTATGGTACAGCTTAGATGAGATAATCCAGGTGAAGTTTTTAGAAAAGTTTGGCCCAGAGCAAGTGCTCTGTGAATGTTAAGTTCTATTATTAGAGGGTAGTTAGGAAGTAATAGGAAGCTATCCAGAAAGCAGGAAATAAATCACCAAGCTCTTTTTCCCACGACTTTACTCAAGCCCCCCGAAAATACTTCCTCCCATCTTGTTTGAGTAAGCTCATATTCTTGGGAAAACAGTAAGTGGGTACAGGTACTCCAGTCCCCATGTCTGTCTCCTCCTTCAGCAGCCTGGCACCTCTCTGTGGCTCTAATCTCACTCTGCAGCTGGTAATCGGCATGCTCACAGCCTCCTTGTTTTTCATTCTCATAAGCCCTGCCGAGCCTGTATGTGGCACTTCTTAGCCCATTGTGATAAAAGACGGCCGGACCTCTGAAATCAGTGTTCCCCCCGAAGTGTGGATAGCAGCAGAGATAGCTCTGACAAAGGCCTACTTGAAACCTGAACACCTCTCGCAGGGTCAAATACCCAAACCTCGCTTTGGGATGGATCCATTTCTAGGCCAGCTCAGGCTAGTCAGAACTGTCATCAGACTCTGATTCAAAATGAAATGCTTTGAGGGAAGGTGTGGGGTGGTGACATGGAAAATACTACGCAAGTTTTAGCTGCTACTTGGAACAGAAACCGGGCCTGGAAGGACCTAATAGTGTCCCAGCTACTGAATTACTGACTGTGGCCCTGAGGTCATTCTTGGAACAGATAAAGAAGGAATTTACTTTCCACTTTTGAAATTGCAAGAATGATAATATCAGGCTGAACGGCCTCAAGGCACCGGCTCACCAGCGCTGGTGAAGTCCTCAGCTTCCCTGTCTTCAGGTCCTTGTGGGTGATCTGGAGTTGGTCCAGGGGCAGAGCTGGCATTGTGCTGCGTGACCCTCCTAAAAGGAATATGGATGGGAAGAAGAGAGCAGACACATAGGCTCCTGGTGGCAGGGACCCGCTCTGGGACTGATCCCAGGAGAAGCTACAACCTCTGGCCCCAGGGCTCCTGATGAGAGCCTCAAAGGCCTGGTTCCTGCACCTACTAATCCAGACTGACTTTTTTTCTTCTTCTTCTTCTTCTTCACCTAAAGCAGTTCTCAACTCAGAAGGAGTTCACTCCTCAGCTGACTCCTGATATATCCCCAGCCCCTTTGAGAAGTACTGGTTAAAAATGCCTAGATTATCTTTATTATGGCTCCAGCTCTGTGCCCTCCTAGGCCTGTGAGCTCTGTGAAGATAGCGCCCAGACTCTCCTCCTCGTGCTACCTTTGTGCTACCTTTCCCATGATCAACAGGCTGGCAGAGAGGTGATCTCATCAAATGTGTGATGAACAACTGAACTGGAGGATACTTTTCTTAGACCTCTAACCAGACTTTAAGTCTTTTGAGGGTTGAAGCAGTGGGCCTTTCCTCACTTGTAGAGTGTGTTAAGATTTTACAGCCTCTATGGGCTTCAGGGGAAAAGGACATGGATGAACAGAGGATGACAGGATTCACAGAAACTTGCCAGTACAAGCTCCTTTCTACAGAGACCCAAATCAGCCTCAGAGTCAGTGAGGGGCAGAGCCTACGCCTTCTGTCTTCCCATTCAGTGCTCTTTTCATAATATCACTTGGCCTGACCCACAGGAGGACCATGGGTATAGGCTGCATCATGGAATGAAGTGAATTACGCCCTTTAAAAGACATGCCATAAAAGGGAAGTACAGTCTCAATGACAATATGAAGACATAGCAAGGCTGGGATGAGGAAACCATGACCTCCTAAGCCCTCACAGATAAGCTGAGGAGCACGGTCAGCCATGAGTTACATGTATATACTATATACATATAGTATATGGGTGTGTGCTGTATGTATCTATATATGTATATGTGTATGTGTGTGTGTATACACTGTATGTATAGTATACACACGCACGCACACACACGCATGTGGGTATCTACATCTCTAACATCAGGCCAGGGTCTGGTGTTTGGAAGACATACTGATAAGGCAGGGTCTCTGCCCTGAGGAAGCTTACATCCAAAAATAACGATGACAATAGCCTCAGGAGCAACATGCTTATCATGTGTTGGCAACTGTTCTAAGTGCTTTTCTCAGCATTAACTTCCTTTACATTACTCACTTTACATGCATTAAAGCTCACGACAACTCTAGGGTTGGTTCTATTATTATCTCCATTTTACCAAAGAGGAAATAGAGGCTCAGAGAAGATAAGAAACTTGCCCAAGGTCTCACAGTTAGTAGTGGGGGAAGGAGGCTGGCTCTTAACCGTTCGCTGTGCTGAGTGTCCTCTATAGTTGAGCTTTTGGGGACATGGTCTCAGGAAAGCATTTCTAGAGGAGAGCCTAAAGGATCAGGAAAGCCTGAGTTATCCTGATGGGAAACTGGCCAGGGAAGAAGAGTGCCCCAGGTAGATGAAACAGCAAGAGCAAAACTAAGGAGGTGGGAAGCAGCTTGGTACACAAGGAACCTTGCTTGGTCCATGGGCTGTTTAAAGATTATGACGATATTCATCCTAGAGGAGTATAAAGAGGGAGGACCAGTCTTTCCAGTCTTTGAGGTCTGTTCCAGCTCTAGAATCTCAGTGAATCAGACACATTGTCCCCGCACACGTGAGGTGGCCTAAAAAATCACAAGACAAAATAATAAAAGGGGCTTGCAGTAAGTTTTAATCTTTCAGCTTTGTAGAACATTGCTAATGTCCTCTGTTGCATGTACATTATTTCTAACTGAGTTACTATCTCACATGCCTCTCCTAACAACCCAGCTAAGGATGACAGAGATTATTATGCTCAGATGTCCAATGAGAGGCTCTGATGTGCTCAGGGCAAATACATTAGTTGCCAAGATGAAACTGAAACTCAGCAATTCTGTCTTGGCACCAGGGTCTCTTGTGCTAAACATGTTAGAAAATACTTCTTTCCTAACCCCACCCCTACCCCCAGTGATGCTGGGAAGGCAGGTGGAAACATCAGTGGTCTTCTCACCAGTGCAGAAGTCCAAATGACTCACAGGCCCAGTTCTTTCTGTGTTTACCTTCCAAAGACAGTAGTGAGAATGTCCAGTGTGGGGACCTAGTATGGGGAAAGAATCATAGGAAGAGGCAGATCCCCACCCTTTAAATTCTAGGTCCCAGAGTCCAGGCTTAGACAGGTAATGACAGCACCTACTTTCAGAAAAAAATCCACTCCTAAAGCCAGTACGTGTAAGGGCAGTTCAGACCCAAGCTGGTGTGTTGGTTGAAAGACAGCTTTATAGTTCTATAGCCTGGGTTCAAATACTGGCTCTACTTTCTTCTATCTATGTTGAGACCTTGAGATAGTTCCTTAACCTCTCTAAACTTTGACTTCCTCATCTGTAAAACTGGGATGATAATAGTACATAATCCCTCAGGGTTGATGTGAGAAGTAGTCAACACTAAGTGTTCAACACAGGACTTGGTACATAATAAGCACTCAATAAAGTTTACTTGTTATCATTCAAGTCCCAACAATAGGCAGAGCTTCCTCATTTACTCGGCAAACACTGAATACCTTCTGGGTCCTGGGCAAGTAAATGACTATCATTTGGTATGATTAGAGCTATAACAGGAAATTTCCAAAACACGCACAGCAGAGAAAGGGAGAGTGTCACATAGAAAATGACCTATAAGTCTGCCCAAGATGGCGGCGCCATGTAGTGCATAGGACAAGGTGAAATGACAAGACCTCATAGTTCCCTCGTAACACAGCACAATTTTGTAGCACATGTAAATACATCGTGAAACCAAAACTACTGTGTTTTAAAAGCCTCCTCAAATGTTCACTGGGACTTGAGGTCTAAGCAGTGGAAGAGGAAATGTGCCAGGCGTGACAAGAAAAAGAAAATGGCTCAAACCGAAGAACAAATCAAAGCTCCACAGCAAATACAACTAAGTAACCAAGAGATACCCAACCTATCAGATGCACAGTTCAAAGCACTGGTGATCAGGATGCTCACAGAAATGGTTGAATTTTGTCGCAAACTAGATGAAAAAATGAAGGCTACAATAAGTGAAATGAAGGAAAATGCACAGGGAACCAATAGTGATGGGAAGGAAACTGGGACTCAAATCAATAGAGTGGACCAGAAGTAAGAAAGAAACAACCAAACAGAAAAGAATGGAGAAATAAGAATTCAAAAAAATGAGGAGAGGCTTAGGAACCTCCAGGACATCTTTAAACATTCCAACATCCAAATTATAGGGGTACCAGAAGGAGAAGAGGAAGAGCAACAAGTGGAAAAGATATTTGAACAAATAGTAAAGGAGAACTTCCCAAATCTGGCAAAGGAAATAGAATTCCAGGAAGTCCAGGAAGCTCAGAGAGTCCCAAAGAAGTTGGACCCAAGGAGGAACACACCGAGGCACATCATAATTACATTACCCAAGGGAAAAATGAAGGAGAATCCTAGAAGCAGCAAGAGATAAGGGGACAGTCACCTACAAAGGAGTTCCC
>CM052546.1:53223062-53249530 GCA_028533065.1 Trachops cirrhosus | reverse complement strand
CTGGAATGGGAATAAAAGATAGAAACTGTACTGAATAATCTAAAATAAAAAAATTAAAAAAAAAGACAATGACTCTCTACTACATGTCAAATCATGGATAAATCTCATGGATTTAAGTGAAATAAGGCAGATATAAAAGAATATGCTGTATGATTCTATTTATGTCCAAGCTCAAAATAGGACAAACTAATTGATGGTGACAAAAAGTGGTTATGTGGGTAGAGTGTTGACTTATAGGGGGCATGAGGAAGCCTTCGGGGCTGATAACATTTTATATCTCGATAGCAGTGTTGGTTACATGGGTGTTTACATACATAAAACTTCATCAGGCTGGGCACTTAAGATTTATATACTTTATGTGTAACATAAAATTTTACAAATATATTATGCTCCCCAAATTGGTGTAGTCTGAGTGAGGTCTATAGTCTTCTCAATTGCATTGTGTCCATTAGTTTCCTGGTTTTGAGAATGTGCTGTAGTTACATGAGGTGTTACCACTGGAGAAGCTGGGGGGCAGGTATACAAAGTCTCACTGCACTATTTTTCAAATTTCACGTGAGTGTAGTTATTTCAAAATATCAAGTTTAAAAAAATTGTATGGTCTCTATTCTTCATTACAAAATCAGACAATTTAAAGCCATTACTTTTTCAATCATACTTGTCCCTACCTTCAACCAAATTTATGAATCAAATAAATTTATTTTCTTTTCTAAGTGGTTTTAGGCCCTCCTTTTCTTTCTTCTTTCCCCTCCCTCCCTTCTTTTCTTCCTTCTCCCCTTCCTTCCTTCCTTCCTTCCTCCCTCCCTCCCTCCCTTTCCTTCCTCTGTTGAATATCAGTGAATCTGACCTGTTTCTCTATTCTGCCCCTCTCTGGGTCACCCCACTTAAGTGAATGCCTGCTCTGACAGGGCATCTCCACTTGATCTTGAATCCAAGATCTGAAAAACCTAGAATTTTTCATTTAACTCCCCTCCCTGCACTGACCCCTGTGACTTAAGGCCAGGCCTCTAATTTGTAAGTCTGGGCTTACCTGTTTGGAAAATGGGTTGAATAATAGATGCCTCCCTCACCAGGGTGTTGAACTTTAATTACTGTTTGCAACATTGCTTAAGATGTCGAGATGAAAGGCAGTTTTAAAAGTACGTGTTATTGGCATTAGTAATAAAGCTGAGGAATTTGTTTATGAGTTTGCGAGGTTGTCAGAAATGGGAAAAGGTGGTAGAGGGGGAGGTTGATTTTATGTGGAAAACCTTGCCCAAAAAACAGCCACAGATCCTAGTTGGTATAAATAGCAAGAACATGTTGTACCTCAAACAACTTTGCAAATTTCACATTCTTCCATGCCCCTGAAAAGATAGAACCCACACTTCCAAAACTGAAAACAAGAAGTTACCTGGGGTTATAAAGCAGGAAATTCTGGAGCCAATTTTGCACTGAGACCATTCTCAGTTCTCCTTGCAATTTACAAGAAAAATGCAGTTAAAGCACAGGGTTCTTCATTTTTACTGTCAATACGTTTTGCTTTTTCTTTTTGCGTTTGATCATATTTCTACCAATAGAGCAGCTAACAAGGACTTTTGGAAACCTACCATTTTTTGGTGAGTACTTAATAAGAGCAGTTTAGGAAAGAATAAAAGGCTAAAACTTAGCCCATGCCCTTAAATTGTTTACCATCAAGCCAGAGGATAAATAGAAGTGAGTAGCCTATATTTAGAATTTATTTCATGATGCCCTGTTATTAATAATAACTGCCCCCTTTGGAGTGTCCACAGCCCTTTGAAATGCATTACTTCATTTGAGCCACTGACAGTTCTGGGATTACAAGCTCTAGTTTGAGGATGAGGAACCTATGACAGAAGTGACTTTCCTAAGGCCACACAGCCTACATGTGATAGTGTTGGGACTTAAATTTAGTCTTGGGAATTGGAATGGTCAGAGCAACGATTTTCAACCGGTGTGCTGCAAGAATTTTTAAAACATTCACTAACTGAGTCAGGGGCACTGACCTCTTTTCCCCTAGACTGTCAAATTAAAAAATGACAGCAATAGCCGACTGATGTGAATGAATCAAAATTATACATATATTTTGTCACATTAGCAAAAAATATATATTTTTTAAATATTTCATTTATTTATTTTTAGACAGAGGGGAAGGGAGGGAGAAAGGGAGGGAGAGAAATCAATGTGTAGTTGCCTCCCGTGCACCCCCTACTGGGGACCTGGCCCACAACCCAGGCATGTGCCCTAGACTGGGTATCAAACCTGAGACTCTTGGATTCACAGGCTGGCGCTCAATCCACTGAGCCACACCAGCTGGAGTGATATATATATTTTTTGGTGTGCTGCAGAATTTTAGTAATTAGTTTATGTGTGCCATGAGATGCAAAGGGTTGCAAATCTCTGATCTAGAGGAATTTTCTGGAAGGTTCTAGTGTTCTTTCCACTGTACTGCCACTCCTGGTAGCTACTCAAGGAAAGACCCAGGTTCAAGGCCAGCCTGTACCAAAGACCAATGCCACATAGCATCTAATCAGAGGGCAGGACTGGGGTAGATGTTAAAGGTGGACTCAGAAGCTCTGGTTTTGTTACTGGCTGTTAATCGCTATGTGGATCAAGACAAATGACTTGACTTTGCTGAGCCTCGGTTTCCTCATCTATTAAACGGAGATATAGTAACACTGTTTTCTTTTCAGTGGGTTCTATTAAAAGAGACAATCTATGGAGAGCACTTAGCCCAGTGCCTCACACACACACACACACACACATTGGCTTTGCTAAAGATTATCAAGTTGAGACCTTAGTACACAAATGAATGGTAAATTTACCTTCACCCCTGAAAAGAACCATCTTGGCCAAGAACTCAAATGAATTTAAAAAATGACTTTTCTTTTGAAATAATTGTAGATTTATATGCAACCAAGAGAAATTCCCTATATTCTTCACCTATTCGCCCCTCCCCATGAGATGACTTTAGTACAATGTCACAACCAGAAAATTGACATTGATACAGTTCACCTACTTTATTGGTATTTCACAGGTTTACAAGCAGTCATTTATATGTACATGTTTAGTTCTGTGTGTTTATTTGACCACTGCCACAGTCAAGATACAGAATGTTTCCATTTTAAGGATCCCGATTGTAACCCTTTTATAATCATATCCTTCTCCCTTTTCATTTCCCTAATCCCGGACAACCATTAACCTCTTCTCCATTTCTATATTTTGTCATTGCAAAAATATTACATATATATACACATTGTATGTAGTGTCTTGAGGTTGGCTTTTTCATTCAGCATAGTTCCCTTGAGATCCCATGGAGCTGTTTCAGGTATCAGCACTTCCTTTTTATTGCTTCAAAGTATTACACGGTATGGATGTGCCAGTTTGTTTTACATTCGCCCATTGAGGGACATCTGGTTTGTTTCCAGTTCGGGGCTATTATAAATAAAGCTATGAACAACCATGTACAGGTTTTTGTCTGATATTTTCATTTTTCTGGAATAAATGTCTAGGAGTACAATTGCTGGATGTTGGTAAGTGTGTGTTTAGTTTTGTTAAGACAGTACTATATTTTTTCCAGAATGATCCTGCTATTTTATGTACCCACCAACAATGTGTAAGCAATCCAGTTTCTCTCATCCTCACCAGCATTCAGTGTTATCACTATTTATTTTAGTCATTCTGATAGGTATGTAGTTACATCTCATCGTGGTTTTGATTTGCATTTCTCTAATGACTAGTGATGCAGAATATCTTTTCATATGCTTATATCCATCTGTGCACTCCCTTCAGTGAAAGTTCTGTTCATGTTTTTTGCTGATTTTCTAGTTGGGTTGTTTGATTTTTAGTACTGAATTTGGGAGTTCACCAGAAGTGTAGTTTACAAATATTTCTCACAGTCTGTGGCTTGTCTTTTCATCTTTTTTATGGGGTCTTTCACAGAGCATGCATTTTTGCTTTGATGTAATTCAATTTATGAACTTTTCCTTTCATGGGTTATGCTTTGTTGTCAAGTCTAAAACCTTTTGCCCTTGCCCTAGATCTCAAAGATTTCCTTCTTCTTTTGAAAAGTTTTATATTTTACATTTAAATCCTTGATCTATTTTGAGTTAATTTTTGTGTATGATGTATGGTTCAGGTTGATGTTTTGAGTTGGGGTTGGGTTTTCTTTTCTGCCTATTAATGTCCAATTGCTCCAGCATCATTTGTTTAAAATGCTTTCTTCTATTGAATTGCTTTTACACCTTTGTCAAAAATCGATTAGGCATATTTGTGTGGATCTATTTCTGGGCCAAGATCCCAAAGCAATTTTGAATCAAATATTGAACTTGGGTGAACAAAACACAAGAAATCAATCCATACGAAGGCTTAATGAAGACTAACATATGAAGCATTTATCAAACAATCTAATGTTCTATGTAATTAAGAGTGAAAGTGTTAAGAAATTGACTGTGAGTACCCTGATCATTCAAACATAGACTTTGGGAAGTGGTCTAAAGCAGCAGAGTGTATTGAAACAGGTCTTGACTTTGGGGCCAGGGAGACCTGCAATTGGACTGCGATTTTTCATTTATCACCTGAGAGACATTGGGCAAGTAAGTGAGTTCACCTCTTGGAGCCTCACCTCCATTGTTCAGTGAAGATTATATTACCTGCCTCACAGGATTAGTTTGTGGACTAATGAGATGAGGTCCCCCAAAATGGCTAACAGTGAACTTGGTTCACAGTAGCTATGTCAGGGACAGATGTGAGAGATGGTTTGGGGGCTTTACCTCAAATTTTTCTATCAGACCCCTCCCAAGCATCCAAAGCAAACATCCTCTGTAAGTAAAAAGTGTGTTTGCTATGCAAATATGCCTTGCAAATGCAGCTTTGAGACGTTTCCTAGTCTCTCACTTTCAGCCAAGCTGTTGCTCTTAAACCCTTCTCTCTTTTTAATTTATTTATTATTTACTTTTAGAGAGAGGGGAAAGGAGGGAGAAAGAGAAGGAGAGAAACATCAATGTGTGAGAGAAACATCTTATCTGTTGCCTGGTTGCCTCTCGCACACCCCCAACTGGGGACCTGGTCTGCAACTCAGGCATCTTCCCTGACTGGGAATGGAACTGACAACCTTTCCATCTGCAGGCCGGCACTCAATCCACTGAGCAACACCAGCCAGGACCTAAATGCTTCTATTATAGAAAAGGTTGGGCACCTTCTCTACTGAGCATCAGAACTTAGTGGGTTTGTCCTCAGGACTGGCATTCAAGGGCCCCCATTTCATCCTTGTCTGGCCACTGACTGACCCTGCAAAGGAGGTTCATTTTCATTCTCTGGATATCTGCTTTTCCCTAGAAAGGGGTGAAGCTTGGTGCCCACCTCCCAAGGCAGTTTAGGAGGATCAAAAAACTGAAATAAAATAAATTACAAAATACAAAATACTTAGTGAATTTCCTCATATCTTACATAGGTTAAGCATTGTAGAGCAGGGGTTGGTAATAGCTTAGGCCCAAATCCTGCTCTCCTCAACATATTTTTGTATGGTCTGAGGGCTAAAATGGTGTTTACCTTTTAAAGGGTTTTTAAAAGAGAGGAAGGAAGGAAGGAAGGAAGGGTGGGAGGGAGGGAGGAAGATAGCAAGGGAGGAAGAGAGGAAGAGAGGAAGGGAGAGGAGAAAAGAAGGAAAGAATATGCCACAGAGACATACTTGGTTTGCAGAGCTTAAAATAGGAACTTTCTGACCCTTTACAAAGTTTATTGTAAACTGTTGTAGGGATAAAACTGAGGCTCAAAGCAAGGGAGGATATTACATACCTGAGGTCACACAACAAAGAAATGGTCAAGCTATGCATCCATTCATCCATCTAAAATATATAGACTGGACTCCCTTTATATATATAAGGATAAAACACTATGAAAACTGGGATTAGTTAGTATAGTATTTCCCAAAGCGGGTTCCAAGGAGCCCAGATGCCAAGAGTTTCCCAGAAACAACATATCCTCAGCTTAAATACATTCTTAAAACTCTAAAACTCCATAACCTCCTCTTAAAAGGTCACTATGTATATCAGCATATCAAGGCTCTGGAAAGTCCTGCTGCAAAGAAAATAACGTTACCTTTGTTGAACTCAGCGTGTCCCAAATGTATTCAGCTGGAAAAGTCTTGTTTTGTTCTGTTTATTTTGATGATAGCGATGTAATATCATTCCTCAGAAATGAATTTTAAAATCATAGGCCAATTGCTTGAGTTTGAAAGCTGGCCCAGCCATTTCCTTGCTTTGAGACTCTGAGCAAGTTACCCAGCCTCTCTGAGTCTCACTGGTGGAGAACACAGACTCATTTCCACCTACACTTCTGATCCCGTTTCCTGCCTTTAGAGCCACAGAGACATTCTTGGCAATCTTTCACGCCATTGGGCTGGGGGTAGAGGATGTCAGGGCTTTATTTTTTTCTTTCTGGTTGGATATAATTCTATAATTTCCCTAAAAGACCAAGGCCTCCAGATCACACCAGCTATGCTTTCATGCCATATATGCCCTGGCAAAGGAGGATGGAGAGGGTCAGGTTCTAGAACACTCAACCTTAAAAAGTCAAGAATGTAGGACTCACGGAGACAGATGGAATATAGCCAATAAAAGGATCTGTCAACATCTAGAGACTTGTTGGAACGGGGTTGATTATTTCCTAGAGGTGCTGATGAAGGAATTTGTAATATTAAAAGAATGCAACCATTATGGAATTCAGCCTACACTCTATGATTAACATAGCATGAAATCATTGAATTTCAGCAAGATTCCAGTCTTAGAATGGTAAGCCAACCTCACAAAAAGATGCCGAAATAAATCTGTACTTGCTCCAATTGGTTAGTTCAGCAAATAGGTTGGCTCTCTGTTGTCTCTGGGTCTTTGCATGTGCTGTTCCCTTTCCCTGAGTCACCCTTTCTCTTGACTTTTGCCTGATTAACTTGTACCCTTCCAGTCTCTGTATCAATGTTACCTAGACCCCTGTAAGACTAAGGTAGGTTCCCTACCGGTTGCCATAAATCCTGTGTCGTCTCCATCAGAGCACTTACCTGGCCTCCTGTTAACTCTGTCTTGCCATCTGGACTATAAGTCCCAGGAAGGCAGGGACTGGCTTTGTCTTGGACACTGTTGCATCTGCAAAGCTTAGCATGCTTCCCAGGGGTGTCCAACCTTTTGGCATCTCTGGGCCACACTGGAGAAGAAGAGTTGCCTCAGGCTGCACATTAAATACATTTTGACACTTACACACAAAAAAATCTCATAATGTTTTAAGTAAATTTACGATTTTGTGTTGGGCTGCATTCATAGCCGTCCTGGGATGTGCATGGCCCCACAAACCGTAGGTTGGACACCCCTATATCCAGACAAAGTGACTACTCAACAAGCATTTGCAATAAACAAAGAGATTGACTAAGTGTGCACACTCTTTGGACTCCTTGATTCCCAGACACATTGGGGAAATAGAGGCAGCTCTGCAGACTCCATATAAGTGCAATAGAGCTGGGAATGGGACTGAAATCCTCTGACACTAGGTGTGAAACTCTATTTCATACCCCTTGATCACGTCTTAAATAATGTAATTCCTCCGCAGCAGAGCGTCCATGGCCTCCTTCTAGTCTTTCTTGTCACTTTAGAGGTTAAGACTGTTTCAGAGAATTATTTTATAACAAATGGGATCTTGGGTAGAGAAAAATTTACCTCATTTTCAGGGGTAGGAGAAATGTGTGCTTTTGGACCTTGGATTTAAATGAGCCAGCAAATCTCTGCTAATTCTCTTCCATTGCTGGGTCCTGTGTGCTTCATATTCAGCAGAGAAAGCCAGCCTGTGTCACCCATGATTTATGCCCTGCTGTTTGCTCTCTTCCCCTAGAACATTAAACACCCGGAGCAGAGGGGGAAGAAGAGGTAATCTCAGGATGCCTGGCTGCCAGACGGGTGTCTGGGGCGGGTTCTCTGCTCTGGTGGGAAATGGGAGGAGGCTGAAATGCAGGGGAGTTGTGGTGGGGGGAGGAAAAAGAAAAAGACCCATGGGGCTTCTACATAAAAGGAACAAGGGAGCCTCTGTTTGCTCCAACCTCTGCAAAAAACATTGGCCTCTAAGCTGAAGGACCTGGGTACTTGATTTACTTGTTTACTGAGCGCCTTTGGGCAAGACTTCCCTCTCTCTGAATCTCAGTTTCCCCAGTTTTTAAAGGAGGGTCTGAAAGGCTTGAGCTCCTCATTGCCTCAGGGATCTGAAGCTGGTTGGTACACAGGCCTTGCAAGGAGAGGGGAGCATAGTGCAGTGGTTAAATTAACCGTGTGGACTCCAGCTTCACCTCCTACTGGCTGTGTAACCTTAGGCAAGCTCCTTTCCTCTCTGAGTCTCATCTCCATGATGGGTTCATGTCTTGGACCTTTCTCATTGGTTTGCTGAGAAGTAAAACTTCCAGTGGTACCGGCACTGAGCCAGTACTTAATAAGAGTCAGCTCTTATTGGGGCTGTTGTTACTGAGACAGTCCCAAAGTGTGGCCTTGGTGTTTCTCTCTACCTGAGTTCCTTGATTGGGGCCTGGCTGGTGGGGGCAGGGCATCTCTGCCAGCACTCGGAAATTCTGGGCAGAAGGGAGGAGGAGCTATTTTCAGTGGATTCTGGTTCTATTTGTAGCTGTGAGTTGGCCCAGGCTGCAGAGAAGCTTTGGGAAGAGCAAGCTAGGTGCTGAAACAAGTGTGTTGTCTTTTATTTTGGAGGGTAGGGGAGAGGGAGTAGACAGGGAAGGGAGGTGGAGAGGAGGAAGAAAAGCCTCCCTTCTCCACCAAGGTCCACCTCCCCAGAAATCCCTTTCTATCCTGTTGTTGCTAATTTCATCCCCTCTGACTTCCCTGGGGGAATTTGGTCGGGGTTGGGGTGGGGGACTGGAATTTGAAAGGTGGATTTAGTTAGTAACACAGAAGCAATCCATCTATCCATTAGTCACATTAACACAGTGTTCCCAACCAAACAGCACTGATTTTTCTATTCCCAACAGAATTGACAGTTATTTGTTAAGGCGTGTGCAGTGTCCAAACCACCAAACACCTAAGTCATTTATGAAAGTATAAAGGAAGTACGCTCATTTCCCCACTGGATCCTGGGGCAGTACCTAGCCACAACCATCCCCCCCACCCCACTCCCCACCATGTGACTAGGCAACTTGCTTAACTTCTCTAGGTATCAGTTTCTTCATTTGTTGAAATTGGGGGTTGGGGGCATACCAGGGAGACTTTTGGAGTTCTTGAGTTCTTTCCAGCTGCAATTCTGTGATTCTTTGATGCAATAATCAAGTAAGATGAGACTGGATCCTTCAATCAGAGGATGGTTGGTAAGAGTGGGAGGCTCCAAAGAGAAGATAGCATCCTACCCTGTCATTTTTGGATGAGAAAACGGAGGCCTTGAGGGTGGGGCCAGGTCAGACAATGAGTCAGCTGGGTCAGGAATCCAGGCCTCCTACCTCCCCTTGCAGCAGGCAATCCCTGACATTAGGCTGCCAGGCACCTCTCCCTGGGAGAATGGGGAGGAAGCACCTCTGCTGAGCACTACTGTGCATGTGGTCACTCACTTAACCCCCCCAGGAATTCATTTTCTGGATAGAATGACCCATAGTAAGGTCTAGTGGCAGGTCTGCCTAATTAAAAGCTCAATCACTATTTGAGTATTTCTCCAAATCCAGTCCTTTGGGTACTATCCTCACTAATTTTTGACATACCAGCTTTGCACTAATATATACTTCATATTTTTCTTTAAACCAAGTAATCATTTTAAGAAAATTTAGCTTCATCCTAAGCAAAGAGATCTGTGATGCTATATTTTTCCAAATATATTAAACATAACTATTTAAATTAAAAAAAATCTATGTACCAACTAAAAATGACTTTGTGGGTGAGAAATTCCAATGAATACTTTAATTGGTTCTCAAACTTGTTGGTTTTTAAAAAATTACTGAGAACCTTAAAAAGCTCTTGCTTATGTAAGTTATGTCAATTGATATTTACTTGATAGGAATAAAAACTGATAAAATATTAAATTATTTACTCATTTATAAAAATAACATGATTTAAAAAATACTGTGAACCAATGATATGTTACCATAAATTAATTTTTTATGAAAAATAATTTTTCAACACAAAAATGTTTAGTAAGAAAAATGGTAGTTTTACATATTTGCTCTCATTAGAGTTTGATTTAATAGAATAATTTTGCATTCTCATATCTGTTTCTGCATTATCTGTGGCAATTTGTTTTAGTTGAAGATAATCCAACCTCATATAATTAATTGTGGTTATTCTTATTTGATACTGTACTAAAATGATAACTAGTTTCTTAAAGTTTAGTTGCATAGATTAATATGAATGAATTTTTTGTACTCAGTTATACTAAAACTACTGATTTATCTTGCACTTTGAATGGATCTTTTATTCATACATGATTTGGTAACATGATGCATTGGTCATTTGGAAAATACTGGTTCACTGGGTTACGCAGCTCTTCCAAATGTTGGCACATTTCATATACAATATCAAAAATGGACTTTTGTTAATGTTACCACAGTCTAAGAAGAAAAGACATCAGGGGTTGGAAAGTTGTCAAGTTCATGGTGGACCATTCAAGTTTTCCAAGATTCTAATTAAGCTAGAATTTTACCATTGGCAACAAATGCTATCAGCTGTTTTATTTCATGTGAGAAGGTCATTTTTACAGTTTTTCAAAACTGTCTGCCAAATACACAAGTCTGAATAACTATAGTCTGCATGTTGTCCATTCTTTCAAGTAAAAATAGGGTTTTTTTATACCCCTTCCCCCCTTAAAAAGAGGCTAGTTCAGCTTGCAACTCAAACGATCACACAAGTGCTTTTCCTTGAGACAATCATCATACTTCTGCATATAGCAAAAGTCCTTTCTGTGTGGGGTATAACTGATGAATGGGTATGGGGTTTTATTTTATTTTATACTTTAAAAAGATTATTTATTTTCAGAGAGAGAGGAAGGGAGGGAGAAAGAGAGGGAGAGAAACATCAATGTGTGAGAGAAATATCGGTTGGCTGCCTCTCACATGCCCCTAGCCAGGGACCCGCCCACACCCCAGGCATGAGTCCTGAACTGGGAATCGAACCAGTGACCTTTTGGTTCACAGGCTGGCGCTCAATCCACTGAGCCAGCCACACCAGCCAAGACTGGGGTTTTATTTGAGTGATGCAAGTGTTTTGGAACTGGGTAGAGGCTATGGTTGCACAATATTGTGAATGTTCTAAGTGTCACTATACTTTAAAATGGTTCATTTTATGCTAGTTGAATTTTGCCTCAATAAAACAGTGAAATGAAGTGCTTTATGTGTAATTTCCATTTCATCACAGAGACTATTAAACAGATCTAGAGTTAGTAAAATTAATTTTTTATTGCTTTGTCAAGGACATTCTTAAGGGAAACTGGCATTTTGTTGAATATCAGTGTGTGTTAGTGAAGAAGATGACGATGGCTGTTAGTACAGATGGGGACCACTGCCTTGAGCTGATTTTTACCACCGCTGCTTTTGTACCTTCAGTTCAAATGTTAACTTGGTTAAAAAAAGACAAGTAAGTTCTTAGTATTATTATTAAAAGTTTGACCCACATTGGTCCCTGAAAGAACCTTAGGGCTCCCTAGGGACCTGTGGGCCACACTTTGAAGACCACCGCTCCATGCCAAATTTGAGTTGAACTGACCCACCCCAGCAGTAGAGGTGCAGTGTGGCGCCTGGAAAATCCCTGGAGATCTGAATCACTTAAATGCGGGTTTGATTCTAGTTTCCATCTGACCCTGGGCAAGTGGTTCCTCAAAAGCTGAGAGTCCCAGCTACCCTGTCTGCTGGGCTAGGAGTTCAAGAAGATGGGGAAGAGTTATGAGAGTTTGGGGGTTTTGAACCACACAAAGCACCCACTGAAGGGCAAGGGAATTTTATCATTAAGCAGCAGGATCTAGTTTTTCGAAGGCTGCGTTTTGGGGCCCTCCAGGGGTCCGCTTGACCTTGGGAAGCCTCCATCAATCAACCTTTCCATCTATCTTAGGCTACTTCAAAGAGACCCTGAGCAGCTGGAAGAACATTTTCGGCTTTGAAGATAGCAGGGAGAAGAAGGCTGAAAGGGTAGTTGTAGGAGGAGGGGAGGAATTTAGAGGGGTAGAGGGGGCCCCTCACACAAGAAACAGGGCAGCAAGAAGCCCTCACTGAGCCTGGATTAGTTTTCTATCTCTTTTCTTCATTCACCACACAAAGTTTAGGGCTTTGTTTTCAGCCCAAGTCCACCCAAATCCCATCCATTGGTTTGACTTTTCATAGGGTACAAAAAGTTCCCAAACTGATTACCTTAAAAAACCCTTACATACCTCTGTGATGTGAATAATGTAGTGATTAGGATCCCACAGGGCCAAGGACAAAACTGAGGCATAGAAAAAGATAATAAAGAACAAGTGGAGGCAAATGATTCAAATTTGTCTTTTAGCCTCAGACCAGGATTCCTTTCCATTGTTCCTTGTTAGGCCCTTTCCTTTTAAGTGAGTTTTCAGGGCCAGGCAGCAGTTTTCTCTTTCTTATTTAGAGATAATTTGCTAAGATATGCCCTAACAGTAAGCAGGTGGGCAGTAGTGGAAATGAAGGGCAGTAGTGGAAATGAAGTGCAGTAGAAGTTTCAAAGTATGCTCTGGGAATCAAACCGTTTGGGTTCAAATCCTGATCTTTATACGTCCTATGTAAAACGAGGGAGAAGAACAACACCTGCTCATTGGGCTGTTAAAAGTACATTATATATATGTAAAGCACTCATACGGCATCAGCACATGTTAAGGTTCAATCTTGTTAGTGATTATGAGAATGAGGAGGCACAAATCGTGATTTTATGAGCACAGAGAAACACCTCCTGCATCCTATACATTAGTTGAAGATTCATTTTAAAATTCCTTAGTCTAGATTAAAATCAAACATGGTGATATTCAGCCTGAAGACAGGTCAAAGTGACATGCCAAAAATTTGCCCTGTCCTTGTGGATTCCTAAAGGAGCTATGGGATTGGCTGAATCTTTGCCCTGAGCCCCCTCATTGGGGAAGCTGTTCTAGAGTCAATCGTTAGCTTTGATCTAATCAGAGGCCACCCAACTATGGAAACCCATCCTTTCACCTTTACCTGAGCAAAAGTTTGGATGGCAGAACTTGTGCCCAGAGGAGAAGGAAACTGATGGGAACCTGGAGAAACAGGTGGGAAACTCTGTATTTTATTTGATATTCATTTATTCTTTGCACTTACTCTTTCCTCTCTCATTCCATAAAGGCTATAATCATAACAGAAAGGAGAAATGAGGACAGCAAATATGAAGAAAAAAGAAAAAAGGAAAAAAATGAAAGTGCAAAATTGAGGCTGGAAGGAAAAACCACTGTTAGTATGTGGACCCAAAGGACCAACAATAGGCGGCCACTGAGCTTCAAATTTAGCCTTGGGCTTTCTGGAAGCCAAAGTGAAAAGACACACAATCAGCTGCGTAACACTAATTATCAGAAAGGGAGCACACCTGTTTCTGTGGGTGGACAGCAAATCCTTTCTTAACTTTGAACTCAAATGTAATTTCTTACGTGAGATTTTATTTCAGGTGACAATGCCATGGCGTGTGCGGTACAGCATAGTTTTTGTTGTCAGTTGGGTTTGGATTTGAATTTTGTTTTGTGTTTTGGATTTTGTTTTGTTTTGGATTTGAATTCTGTGCTGCAGCTTGTTCATCTGTAAAATGCAGATAATAACAGCACCTATTATAGCTGTGAAAATTCAATTAGATGAACTGTATAAATAAATATTGACTATTAATCAAGAAATTTGACTGCCTACTACTACTTATCTTGCATAATTCTAGGTGCTAAGGATAACGTGATGAACAAAATAAACAAGATCCTTATCTTGAAGTAGCTTTTACATTGGAATGGATAGAAAGGTAACAAACATGAAAATGGACAAATTATTGCAGAGAATACTGTGAAAAAAAATACAACAAATGCAAGGATAGATTTCATTTTACTGGTTCTCTCAGCCATTTTCTAGTCAAGTCAAGGGTATAATGTTAAAATGCAACTCTGAGGAGGTAAATCTGTTAGAGCCTGAGGTAATTCCGTACTGTTATGTAGAATTCTTCTGCAGGCTGTTGCAGATGGGTTACAATTTATTTTTATTTGAGGACTCAGTTTATCCTGCTGAGCTTTAGTTTAAGTAGTCAAACTAATACTATTTCAAAAACATCATTATAAGTAGAACCTTGAGCACACTACGTTTACATGCTTATATTAAATTAGCTTTAACCTCATCACAACTACAGGTGAAATATACTATCTACTAATGTTCTATTTCACTGGTTAAGTAGAGTGAGGCATTGTCTTATTCAGAGATATAGAGCTAGGAAAAGATGCCTCTTAAAAATCTGTAGGATCACCTTTGGCTTTTCGTGTTCGCCCATTTCCCACCTGTTTGTCCCTCCTTCATCTGGGTTTCTCCATCAACTTTTCGACCACCGCGGGCATTCCGAAGGTCTGAAGCCCCGCCCCTCATGGGGCGTGACCAACGATTTGGGCCCCCGCCCCCTTCTCACCCGCGACGGTCCACCCTCTTTTCCCGACAGAGAGCCAAGGGCCCGAGCGTGCGCGCGCGCCCCCGCTTGCGGCTCGGCTCTGTGTCGGGAGCGCGCTCTGTGTGGCCGCTGCCGCCATGTTGTTGTGGTTGTGAAAGGCGGCGGCAACGGAGGAGGACCCCGACTAGACACTTCAGCGGCCCTGGCGCTGCCCCCGCCGGCCCTGGCTGGGAGCCTCGTGGGGTGGCGGAGGAGGCCGTGCCGTGGCGGGCCTCGCCATGTCCTGCCGCCCGGTAAGAAGCCCACCACTGCTCCCCGCCCCCCCTCGTCTCCTTCGGGTGTGAGGAGGAGCTGGAGGAGGGGCCGGCCTCGGTCCGGGAGCGGCGGCTGTCACCCTGTGGAGGAGGCGGCGGCCCGCGGGGGGCTGTGGAGCGTGCGTGGCCCAAAGAGGGGTGTTCTGGGCGGCGGCGGCTGCCGCCCGGGGTAGGCGCGGGGAGTGGAACCCAGTGGCCCAGCTCGGCTCGGACCCTCGGCACCGGGGAGTGGGTTCCCGGGCCGGGGCGGCCTTCCCGGACCTGGCGGGACGGGCCCATAGGGTTAGGGGTGTGAAGCGCTACCCCCGGAGCGTCTGGATAAATGCCCGCGGACCCTCGGGAGGTGAGTGCACCCCTCTTCTGGACCGGGTGTTTGGGAGTCTGCCGTGGCGAGAGGCCAGAGGCCGGGGGGCCAGTGGAGCCCCTGTGGTGAGCGGTGCGGGCCCGGGACTTGTGGGAAGGAGGAGTGGCCGCCTGACTGTGTAGCTGGGCATTCTCCTGACCTGGTAGTACTTGGGTGGGAAGGATGGTTCGGAGGCGATTGAGAAAGCTCAGGGAACGCTGGTCAAACAGCTCTGCAAAAGATTACAGTGTTATTTCTTAGGTGGAAATCATGCTGCTTGATGTATAGCATTGTGCTACTTAAGACCACTAAGATCGTATCGTTGCTTGTACTTTGGGCTGGAAAACCTACCTAAAAATAATGGGGTAAATTCAGTGGGAAAATAATGGGGTCAGTTCCACTTTACTAAACTCTTTTTGGGTCTGGTAATCTCACCTGCAAGATTTGCACAGGAGCTACTACTGTTAGGTATTGATGTTTAGGTGTCTTTTCCAGAGCAAGGCCTAAATTCTTGACTGTTTTAGTATCTTGATACCCACTTTGTTATCTGATAGGATCTGTTTTTTTCACAATAAAAAAAGTGCGCATACTTTTCTAGTTGAGGTTCAGCTTAGTTTCTCATAGTGTGACAGTGATGCCATGGCGGCCTGGGTTGAATTACAGGAGATGATTTTTTAAAAATTTTTAATTGTTCAAGTATAGTCTTTTGCCTTTTCTCCCCACCCCAGCCCACCCCCCAGGAGATAATTTTTTTTTAACATAAAATGCTTGTGATTTGTATATTGAGAGGTGGCCAGGATCTCTCCTTTTTAGATTCAAGGCACTTTCTGTAGGGCAAGATTCATGGTCCATATTGTTTTTGTGCAGAATGACACTCTTGAGTAAACCCAGTCCAGTACTTATGCAATATTAAACTAACTTCTAGAATTTTAGATTGGCTGCTTATGAAGGCTTCTTTCAAATATCCAGTTTTTTAAAAACTTGATTTCAGAGGGGTGGTGGGGGGAGAGAGAGAGAAACACCGATTTTTATTCCACTTATTGATGCATTCATTGGTTGCTTCTTGTATGTGTACTGACTGGAGATTGAACCCTCAACCTTGGTGTACTGGGACGGCGGTCTAACCAACTGAGCTACCTGGACAGGGCTATGAAAGCCTCTTTCAGCTCTAATTACCTCCCTCATTTTCGGATGGCCCAGAGCAGTTCTTGTGACCCCCTAGCACAGTCGTGCAGCCCCACTTGTAGTTAATGGCAAGCCATGGGAAGGACTCAAGTTTCTCAGCTTTTAGGCCAGATTCTTTAGTTCAGGACTTAGTTAGTTAAATAGTGGCCATCAGTATAAATTGCCTAAAATGCTGTTTCCTGGGCCTCACACAGGACCAGGTGAATTAAAGACCAGGTGAAGGAGGGGTCCGGGAATCCATCCTTACAAAGCTCCCTGAATGATTCTGGTCAACCAGGTTTGTGAATTTCTGCCTTGGGTCACCCTTGGTATTCCAAAAGATTCTTATTAATTACAACTTATGTGAGAGTGCTTTTGGTTTATAGATCTTAAGAATTTGAGAGGTAGGGAAGAAGGAAAGGTGAGAAACTTAAAACTGAAAATGGAGCATCTCCTAATATAATGGATTTATGTAAGGGAAACAGATTTGTTGCCAAAAGTTATTTGTGCATGTCTTCAGGAACACACTTGGTAAAATTAGGTGCTTCTTGACCGGAGGTGTATCCAGGGATGTATGGAAGAATCCAGTGGAAAGAAGCAGAGAGGGAGAGGCAGTAAGTCTCCTGGCTCATAAAGGGGGCCACCAAAGGTGCTTCCCCCCAAAGCATAATGGTTGCTCCTAAACCATGTTTCTAGTGAAGTGAGGGTAGAGTGGGTAAGTTAGCAGTCTTTTGAGACAAGCGGTTGTGAACCAGGAAGGTTTATTGTGAAAAGTTCATGAAATTTGCCCCAGGCCGTGAGGAGTGGTAAAGTAAGTTTTTAAATCTGTTGTAGTTCTGGTTAACACCTTACGTGGTCAAGTGGAATGCTGAGTTATGAAGGAAGTATTCATATTGCAGAGGGGGATGTGAGGTGCACCCAGTTGTGCACTACAAGAACAAGAGGCCATGTCTGTTTAGCTCCTTGGTGTCTCTAGTACCTACTGGAGTTCCCAGCATAATATGCCCTTAGATACTTGTTGAGTAAATGAATAGTATTGAGTTGGGGAAAAGAATTGTTATGGTGGTTGATAGCAATGTTAGTTATTAAAAGCTACTTGATATCTTGCATTGGATTAAAGAGAGAGTTTTTAGCTCATGTGGTTTGGAGCTTTGAGTGCTTTAAAAGATTCTGTTTTCTAAAGACTGTCATTGGACACAGTGTTATCCCCTAGTTTTTGGGCCCTAAATGTGTCTTTAAAAAAAGTCTTACATTTTTTAGATGTTAGTGACTTTGTTTAGGATCACCTTTTATTGGATGCAGAGACACTTAAAATAATGGGAAACTGTAGATTGGTAGAGAGTTTGTGTCGTTATTGACTATGTGATTGCTGTTGGGAATGTCAGGTATCTGGGCTTCAATTTTCTCATCTCCTTTTTTATTTCAAGTAGTTTCTTCAGCCTTATTCTGCAAATCTTTAATAATTTTTAATTGTATTATTTGGTATCCATCTCAAAGGTAGATGAACCTTGTTAATTAAAAAAGGAACATTTTGCTTGGATTCTGCTTTTAAGCCTTTGGGTTTTAGATGTTGTCTGAAAGTCCTTTGAAAATTGAGTGCATATTGCAAGTGTTATGCAGAAACAACATGCTTATGCTGTTGTAATTCACTTAGTGATGAAATCAAAAGGGATTTCACATAGAGAACTTTGTAATTTAGTGTGAAGCCACAAGGTTAAGGATGGTTTGGGGGAAGTTTGTGCAATTTATGTGGCCAGTTGTTTCTTATAGTCCACTAATTCTGTAATTTTCTATGGTGAATTTATATGTAGTTTTACAATCAGTGAAATGTTGAGCAAACACTAAGTATAAGATCAAATCTGTATTGAATTGAACTAGGATTCCCAGTAAACCTAGAGGCTACCGAAATTAACATTCATTACTACTTTTAATCTTAATTTTATGATACCAATATTGATATAATGTGTTTATCTTTTATAACTAAAACTTAACATGCCTTTTAAGTTCATTTTTCTATCAGATGTTCAAAATGAAAATTACTGTAGTATGAGAGTGGATAAATCAGTAAATCCTGGGTTCAAGCCTAAGTTGTGCTCCTCATTAGCTGTGTTGTTTCTGGCAAGCCACGTAAGGCCCTCAGAGCTTCAGTTTCCTCATTAGGAAAAGAAAGAAGAGCAACTTCTCTATCTCACAGTGTGTTGGAGGATCAAATGAAATGATGTATATGGAAAGCAATCTAAAATGTAGGGGATGATGCTAGAATCCTATTGCAGTAGAATCTTGTTTTATTTTCTTGGAAGAGTTGGCTTGTGGAGTAGTGGTAAACTTGCTTCCTGTTCTCACCTACAGAATTTACTAATGTAACTGATATGGCAACAGAAGATTTCTGTTTCTGTACTTTGCCTGGAGAAACCTTTCAGCCCTTGCATCCCATCTGCTGATAGGAATAGTCACAGTGTTGCGGGAACTTCACAGGGATCTGGCATGTCTCACATTTGTGCCAGGTTTTACACTTGGAACAGGACTTGCTGGATTTCACCCATTTTGTTATATTGGAGCTGTGGTGGAAGGTGACAGGGTCAAGGAGTTTAGTACATTCTCTGTGTAGTTGTGGTATCTTTTCTAAATGGGAGGTGGCAACATCATAGGGTAATGAAGTCTTTGTGGTGATTTTAAGTCATCATCTCTTTCAAGACAATGTGAATTCTCATCATTGACCAATGTGATGATTTTAAAAAGGATTAAAAAAGAACTACAGCACATCACAAATGGTGAAAGTGTGTATTGATTTGGGAAACTTTTGTTTCTCTTTAAAATGTATGATTATATATTTACTGGCTTGCAACATAGAGTATATTTTTTCTTGAGTTATGGTAAAACTTTGAAGTAGATGCTTAGGGACTTGGTACTTGGGCTTTGCAGTTAGGATGCTTATAAGATAGGAAGGCATAAAACAGATGAAAAACTACAAGGAAATTGTGAAGTTGGGTTAAATTAAAGCTATTCTTTTAAGGGTGAAATACTTCATAGCTCTGTTGATTTAATGAACGAAGTTAAGATACAAATTCCTGCTAATGTTCTTACTTTTTCCCCTTAAGTGGACTGCTTGGTAAAGACAGAGGTACTGTATTGTACTGGGGCTGACCACTACAAAGCATTGTCTTAGATATATCCAGGCCTGGGTTGATTATGTGTCTGTTTGTGTTCTCACACAATGTTTAAAATAATTTCATTATGAGAGATAATAGCACGCTTTCCTGCTTTCATTGGGTTCTAAAATTAATTTCTTTTGTAGCTAATGCTTTTATAATTTAGTTGCAGAATAGAAATTTAAGTTCATTTAGTTGTCTAGTATCCATGGGTAAATAATCTGGCAAAATGTAAGGAATTCTATTGATTAATCTAAATACTTGGAAAGAATTGGTATAAAGACAAGAAGGCTAACTCGAAATAGAATTGTTCTTATTTTTTTGTTCCATGCCTATCATTTTTCTATAAGATAAATCTAATTGTGAAATATTTAGACTGGTTACAGACCACATGGGGTGAAATAGAGGGTTGAGATTTTATTTATTTTTAGAGAGCAGGGGTGAAAGGGAGAGAGGGAGAGAAACACTGATGTGTGAGAGACACATTGATCAGTTGCCTCTCACACACCCCCAACCTGGGGATCTGGCCCCCAGCCCAGGCACGTGCCCTGACTGGGAATCAAACTGGCGACCTTTTGGTTCTCAGACCAGGCACTCAATCCACTGAGCCACACCATCCAGGGCCAAAGTAAAGCATTTACAAAGAATTTTTGAAAGTGCAATAGGGGAGTAATAAGGAATTTTAACTTCATCTCATTTTAAGTGTCGAAAAGAAATTGTGATTTCAGTTTATGAAAGCCACAGTGTATATTCAGTATGGAAATTTAAAACACCCTACAAAAAACAAGAATTGAGTTAAGCCAGGAGAATAAAGAAAAGTAGAGATAACCCATAATTCCACTTAGGTATAATACTTGGTGTTTCTTTTTTTTCTTATACATTATCTACTGAAATACTTTAAAAAAAAAAAAAAACAACTTCCGTGGCTAATTGATGTACCCTTAATGGGTATTTAGTGTTCTGTGGTAGGGATACATCATAGTTTATAGCAATTCCCTGTTAATGGACATTTTCAATTTTTTTTCTTCAAACAGTGCTAATTTGGATTTTTTATTTATTTTAAAAAATATTTATTTATTTTTAGAGATAGGGGAAGGGAAGGAGAAAGAGAGGGAGAGAAACATCATGTCTGGTTGCTTCTCTCACACCCCGCACTGGGGGCAGGACTTGGCTCGCAAACCAAGCGTGTGCCCTGACTGTGAATCGAATTGGCCACCCTTTCATTCTCAGGCCGGTGCTCAATCCACTGAGCCATACCAGCCAGGGCTAGTTTGGACTTTTTAAAAATACAGTTGTCAGGGGAGAAGGGAAGGGTTTACAGGAACAAATATAGAGGACACATGGACAAAACTACGGGGCTTGGAAATGGAAGGGAGGTTGGGAGGGATGGGTGGGTGGGCTGGAATGGGAGTAAAAGATTGAAACTGTACTGAATAACCTAAAATAAAATAAAATAAAATAAAATAAAATAAAATAAAATAAAAATAAAAATACAGTTGTGCCCTGGCTGGTGTGGCTCAGTGGATTGAGTGCCAGCCTGTGAACCAAAGGGTTGCTGGTTTGATTCCCAGTCAGGGCACATGTCTGGGGTACAGGCCAGGTCCCCAGTAGGGGCCACGTGAGAGGCAACCACACATTGGTGTTTCTCTCCCTCTCTTTCTCCTTCCCTTCTCCTCTCTCTAAAAATAAATAAACAATATCTTTAACAAATAAAGTAAAAAATAAAAAAATAAATAGTTGTGCTGTTTCTGTAGGCTAAATCACTAAAGTGGGCTTATCTGGTCAGAGGATATGTGTTTTAAATTTGAATATAATCAAGGTGACCTGTTGATAGATATCTTTTATTTATTTATTTATTTATTTATATTGATTGATTTTAGGGGGGTGAGAGAGAACAACAACAACAAAACATTGATTCGATGTTCCACTTAGTTATGTATTCATTGCTTGATTCTTTTTTTCTTAACATTTTATTTATTTATTTATTTTTTAGAAAGAGGGAAAGGGAGGAAGAGAGGGAGAGAAATATCGATTGGTTGCCTCTTGCACATGCTCGATGGGAACCAAACTGCAACCCAGGTATATGCCCCAACCAGGAATCCAACCAGCAACCCTTCAGTTGTGGGAGGACACCCAACCAACTGAACCATGCCAGTCAGAGCTCATGGTTAATTTTTGTATGTGCCCTGACCAAAGATCAAATTTGCAACCTTGGAATATTGGGACAGCACTCTAACCAATAGAGCAATCTGGCCAGGGCTGACAGATGTCTGGTTTTTTTTTTTTATGAAAGGTTTGTTTGTTTGTTTGTTTGTTTATTTTTACAGAGAGGGAGAGAAACATTGATATGTAGCCTCTCACCCACCCCCAACCCAGGACTGGCAGAAACCCCGGTGTGTGCTCTGACCAGAATCGAGCTGGCTACCCCTGGCTTTGCCAAGTGAGTCACACCGGTCAGGGCTAGATGTCTCTTTGAAAGTCCCACTAGCAGTACATTAGGGTCCAATTCCACATGTTCTTGCTAGTTCTTGCTAGATTTATTATCTTTTAGTTTGGTGGTGAGAGTTAAAATAGTTTGGGAATAGTTTTCCCAAAAACTTGTTTTCAATATCAAGTTTAACTCTCTTCATCTTAACTTTGTGGAAGGGACAGGTAAAAATGAAAGTGTAGTGACAAGGAGTGCTTTTTGGTTGCTAAACTACAAAACTTTTTGATTGCTCATCCCAACAGTAAAAAAAAAAAAATGAGCATTAATCCTCAATTCTTAAGTATTCACCTAATTTACAAACAATATGTATAGTAACTAGTTATTGTGTACCTTATAAAATATAACCACATCCCCCAAAATTTACAAAGATGATAATTAAAAATAAAGCTCAAATGTTTTTCTCCTTCAGTGGAGCATTTTTGGGCACTCCTTGAGGTATATTATACTCTGCTGTGGATATCATGGCTTTAGACTCTTAAGATTTAATGTTGGGCTTTTACGGATGAGTGTTTTTAGGCATTTCCACTAGTCCTGCAGATTGTCCAGCCTAGTTGGATTATGATAGTCTTTAGAAGTATCTCAAAAAGATACTTTATATCTTTTTAAGTCTTTAGAAGTATCTCAGTATAAAGTAAAGATACTTTATATCTTTTTGAGATACTTCTAAAGTATGCTGTTGAGAGTAAAGTCTGCAATAAGGGCCAGCATACAAACCTTGCTCACAAAGCATCGATTTGATATCTTTTGTCATTGTTGAGTTGGCTGAATTTGAAAAGGGCAAACATTAGAGTAGGAAGCAAAGTAAGTGTACTTCTTTTAAACATGAAGAACTGATAATTATATAGAGTATATTTTAAAATTTCTATGCTTTATGGAAAGCAGTTTGGTTATAACATATCCCTATTTTCTTAGAATTAAGTCTTGAAGATGAGTAAAAGGGATAAATAATTGCTACTTGCTTTCCTTTGCTTGCAAAGTACCACAATTAACCTGTCACTCCAATTGCATTTGGAAGAGCCTGAGCCTTTAACTTTAAAAAAATGCTTTCTCAGGCCAAAACTTTCCATGTTGAATCTTAGATTAAAAGAAAACTTTTTCTTAAGTTTGAATAAATTGCTTTTGATTTGCCCCTCCTCCCCCTGTAAGTTATGAAATCAGAAAATGGCGCTTTTGCACTGGAAGAATGAGTCTCCCTTTCTTCTCCCATTATGGAGAACTTAATTTCAGTAATTTCTTATGGGTCATTGTGAGAGAAAGAGAATATTGAAGTCTTAGATACTGTGAAAAGAGCAACTCGAATGATTATTTTTTGCCAGTTAAAAGAAATGAGATAATTTATATTGAAGATGATTGCTATATACAGTGTTTTAGAAAAAAGTCCAGTATCCCTTTTTACTTGAGGTAGCATGATTTATAAGGTTCTTTCACATAATACATCTTAGAACCTCATAAGGATTTGAGAATATCATATATTCAAGGATGTTGTGATACTTGTGGGGCCATATGCCTAGTGTTTGACATCATATTTAAAGAAACTGTAAACTCTGCAGAAGTAGGTACTGATGGCTGTTCTCCTTCACTCCCCAGCACTTAATATATTGTCTGGTACAGAGTAAGCTATCAATATTTATGGACTGTTTAAGATCTTACATATTTATTTATACCTGTAAATAAGTTATTGTATTATAAAATAAAATCAACACTCACCATTATCTGTAGGTGGTTCCTTCATTTGGTGTGCACAAAATATGTTTTTGTAGGAGAGGTCATTAATTTTACATTAGCCTTTCAAATATCCTTTTTCTGTTTTTTTTAAACATTTTTATTGATTTTAGAGAGAGGTGGGGGGTAGAGTGTTTGCGTGAGAGAGAAAGAGCTTTGTTGTTTCACTTATTCATACATTCTTTGGTTGATTCTTGTATGTGCCTTGACCTGGGATTGAACCAGCAACCTTGGTGTATTGGTTGTATTGGGATGACGCTCTAACCAACTGAGCTACCTGGCCAGAACATTATTTTCTGTTACGGATAGCTTCAAAGTGACAAAAAATTTTAGTCTTGATGTAATAATTCCTTTTACTGTGTGTGTTCTGCTACTGGCAAGACTGTGTATATATATGTGTGTGTATATTGTTTATTTATGTAGTAGGCTGCTATTTAAAAAGGAAACATACTCATTAATCTTTGGGTATATAATGATTCTTGAAACATGGACATCAGTTTGCCATGGGGTGAATGAATGAAAAGGAGCAAGTATTTGGAGCAAGTATTTGCTCTTTTACTTAAGTAATTGCTCTTTACTTATCTCATTCTCTCTAGTTCCCTGTACACATAGTTTGGCTTACTCTGAAAGTACTGTAGAGAATTAGTCTTTCAAAGAATTAGTATGTTATTTCCCCTGTATCTTGCTGAACTTAAGATCCTGTTTAGTAAATGAACTAATACTTTTATATGTAAGACAGACCTTGGAAAGACAGGAATGAAAATACTAATAGTGATTAATTTCTGACTGGTGGAAGAGTGTGACTGTATTCGGCTTTATATTCTTTTGTAGTTTCCCAGTTTTCTATAGTGAGCATGTATTACTCTTATAATTAGGAAAAGCTGTTATTTTAAACTGAATTTTAACGTCTTTAGTTTTCATTGGGTGTCTTAACGGAGCTTTTAAGTCACCAGTGAGAAGGAGGCTAGTTAACTGGCTCCAGTTCCTAAGAGGAGCAGTTGTTGGAAGTAGTGTGGGAGGGATGGGGCAGGCAAGCTGATTTGAACTGTCTCATTGTAAACTCCACTATGACTGAGACAGTCTGTGCTTTGATCATAACTAAACACAAGAGGACCTCCAACTGAATTTTCTCTTCCTAATGAGCTCATTGAGCACTGTGAATGATGCCATAAAAAGAAAAATCAGATTCTATGAACTCTAAACACAGGACTCAGACTGAATTCCCAATCATCCTGCTGACTTGCCATTTGGACTTAAGTTTAGCTTTATGTGTGTGCGTTTTAAATGTCAAACGGGATTATTACAATTTATGTGATATGGGTTTTGTACATGTAATTTGAACTGGAAGATAGATAAATGACTTTTTATGACAGTGTAGTCTTACTGAAATTTGGTGTTAATATACAGTTAGGAGTTGGGCCACTGTGAGTTTATATATTCATCTGGTGATATTTTAGGAAGATCTTTGAAATATATTCTATTGAGTTTAAGTGTTTAGATAAGACCTGATAGCTTTTGCTCTTAGTTTACTGCACATTATAGTGTTTAAAATGCTTGTGTAAACAGATGATATTCAGAATGTTAGTTTTCTGGGGTAAGACATTTGTAGTTATCTGCCCTTTATTTTTTTAAAGAATAAGATTAAAATTGAAGATCAATCAAGGTAATAAGGTAGGTACTAATACTTCTATATGGTACCTTAATACAGCGGTTTTTCAACTGGTGTATTGCAAGAATTTTCTTAAAAATACATTTTATTGACTATGCTATTACAGTTGTCCCATTTTGTCGCAAGAATTTTTAAAACATGAAATAACTGCCCCAGCTGGTGTGGTTCAATGGGTTGAGTGCTGGCCTGTGAACCAAAAGGTCACTGGTTGGATTCCTGGTCAGGACACATGCCTGGGTTGCAGGCCAGGTCCCCAGTTGGGGTTGTGTTTTGTTCCCTCTCTTTCTCCTATCCTTGCCCTTTAAGAAATAAATAAAATATTTTTAAAAAGTATGCAATAACTGACTAATTAGTCAGGGGCACTGACCTCCTTTCCCTTATATTGTCAAATTAAAAAAAAAAAAACAGTCGGACTTCCGGCCAAGATGTAGGCATAGGTGGATGCACTGTGCCTCCTCGCACAACCAAGATAGGGACAACAACAATATAGAAACAAAGTAACAACCAGAACTGACAGAAAATTGAAGTGTATGGAAGTCGGACAGCCCATGGATTTAAAAATAGACACGTTCATCCAGACTGGTAGGAGGGCTGGAGTTGGGCCAGGTGAGGGACGCGGAGCAGAGAGCTGAGCACCCAGGGCGGTGCGCAGGCCCGCAGCAGGCAGACCCTGGGCGCACAAGTGACGGTGGCTGGTGGGCCCTGGTCAGGGGGTGGCGACCTGCAGACCCAGCGGGTGGCGACCGGCAGACTCAGCGAGGAGGCCATTGTGAAGCAAGGCACTGTGCCCAGCCCAGGATCCCAGCACCAGAAAACAGAGCTTTGGGGCACTGACTGAGGAGGAAGATCCCGCCGGGTACACAGGCCCACCCACACAGGAATTGGTGCCAGAGGGGCCCAGTTGGCTTTCAGAAAGCGGCGGAAGGGTCTGGCGTTCTCCAGAGAGCAGAGCAAGCACCATTGTTCCTTCTCGGACCCTGCCCCCACATACAGCATCACAACCCAGCAACTGGGGTGCCCCG
>CM052546.1:53204013-53222562 GCA_028533065.1 Trachops cirrhosus | reverse complement strand
TGTAGAAGCTAAAGAACTTATGACACATGGACATGAACTAAAGGGGGGAATGTGGGTGGGAGCGGGTGTGCAGGGTGGAGGGGAATGAAGGGGGAATAATAGGACAAGTGTAATAGCATAATCAATAAAATATATTTAAAAAAAACAGTGAACACAACAATAGCCATCTGGTATCAATGAATCAGTATCACACCTATTTTTTTTTTGTCAGTTGGAAAAAATATAACGTATTTTTTGGTGTGCCTCAGAATTTTAGTAATTAGTTTATGTGTGCCATGAGATGAAAAAGGTTGAAAAATGCTGTCTTATATGTTCTGCAGTTGAAAAGCTTTAATTGAAATTTATATGAGCATAAATTGAAATTTATGTTAATATATATACTTCATTTATTTTAATAGTTAAAAATCCAGTTGTATGAATAGAACACAGTTTTGGTCCCATTGATAGTTATTTTCAATTATTTATAGATTTAAAATTTCCCTCTAATAGGATGACACTGTACATGCTAATCTACAATTTGCTCTTCTTTCAGTAATGATAGTGTATTGTAGACATCTTACCTTATCACAAAATGTAGTTTTACCTCATTTTTAAGGTCTATGTAGTTTTTGTTTTTGTTTTTTATTTTTAAGATTTTATAGACAATTATCTGGTCCGTTGCTGATGGGATTTTGTGGCATTTTTTTCCTATTACATTTAAAAGTGCTATTTGTGATGGATATTCTTGAATTTTATACTTTTGAACAACTGTAGGATTATTTCTACAGAAATAATTCTGCAGAATAAAATCTTGGGGAATAGAACTACATGTAATAAATACTGATGCTTTTATGTTAGAACTCAATCAATGTGTGTATTTGTAACTTTCTTATTCCTAGTCTTAGCTCTGTTCAAAATGGGTGCTATATAAAACGTGCTGAGATGAATGGCTTCATAATACAAAGTGATTAATATATTAAATTTACATAGTAGAAGCTAGAAGGAGTCCCAGCTTTACATAGGTAAGGCACACAAAGCTGTGTTTGGGGAATAGTTTTAGTTTCGCTAGTACTGAATAGAAGATAGCAAGGATTCAAAGATAGATTTGTAAAGTATGTTGAAATTAAATCATTAAAGTTTTTGAAATTTTGTTTATTCTCTGTACTGAGCCCTTTTAGGCTTTTGAGACCAAAGGCAATTTTGGGGAAGTTGTGTGTGGTAGCAGTGTGCATAATTGGGAGCAAAGATTGGAAAGCAATGAAGAATCTGCACTGTACCCAGAATTAGGTAATCAGGACCTGAATTAAGGTGGTGGGAAGGTGGTAATTCAGGTGGCTAGATTAATATAGAAGATTGTTAGCTGATACCCTAAAGGAAATAGACAAACATTTGTGAAATAGTTGAGTGGGAGGTAGGTGCAAAGATTACAGGTTGATGGGTTTAGGGGCCTTGGAGAAGAGTGATGGTACAGAAACTTGGAATTGGGAGAAGGAACTTGTTTGGAAAAGGACGAAAATGAAATCCTTCACACATGTAACACTGAGACTAAGGGTTGTACAAGTAAAAATGTCCTGCAGGAACTCGGAGATAATGAATTTGAGGAAGGGAGAAATGTGGGCCTTGTCTGGATGAGCTCTTGAACCTAGAAGATTTGAGATGAATATTGAGGATCACATTTGGGGAGCTGGGAAAAGATAGAATTAAAAAAAAACAGCAACAATCTAGAAATTAGGTTAATGAGGCACAGTGGTTTTAAAGTGACAGTTAAGTTTGAGATGAAGGAAGATGAAGGCTAAGGAAATAATTGGATTTGGTGATCCATACTAGTCATCATTTCTTAGATTCATTTTAGCATACTAAGGAGCCAGGAGTGAGAGGGAGATGATGAGGCAGCATATATAGAGCTTCCTCTGATGATTCCTTCTGTCATTCAGTATCTGCACTGTCCAGTGCACATTGAGCATTTGAAATTTGGCTAGTTTGACCAAGGGACTAAAATTTTAAATTTTATTTAATTTTAATTAATTTAAAAGCCACACGTCTAGCATCTACCATGTTGGACTATATAGATCATGGACTCTTAATTTGAAACAGTGATGCAGATTAAGAAGTAGGAGGAGCTCTCAGGATAAAATAAAAGGATTTAATTATTTAAAAATTTTGTTGCAGTGCTATCAGAATAGTGTTGGAATTATATATTCTAGCACAAACGAGACTTTTACATTTTAATTTTTTATTATTAAAATTAAAAAATATATACTTGTTGATTTTATTGGTTGTCTCCCACATGCACCTTGATCAGGGATTGAACTAGCAACCTAAGTATGTGCCCTGACCAGGAATCAAACCCCCAGCTTTTTGGTGTACTCACGGGATGATGCTCCAACCAACTGAGCCACACCGGCAAGGGCCACAGTTTTATTTTTTTCTTTAGTGTTGACTATAATTAATTGACAATTCTTTTCTTTAAGAACAAAGTTAAAGAATGTAGTTTTAAGAGAATTATAGTCTGAAATTTTTTGTGACTTCTTAACCCTTTTTTCTTCTATCTTGCCTTTTTAAAAAAAAGTTAACAATATTTTTTGAGACATTTTGGGTCTATTTTCTCCAACTAAAAGTAACTTAAAATTTCTGTCTTAGAAATCTCATTTGAGGAGAGGGGAAGTACCAGCTATATTTGACTTTAAATAAATCAATATTTTAGATATTTCATTGCTTGAGAAATGGTTTGCTTTGAGAATGACTTAAGGTTTAACTTTGAATATTTGATAGTTTGAGGGAACCTTTCTTAACTATCTGGCTTACTTAAATGCATTTTTGTTTGCAACAAGAAAAATGAAAGGATTCATGAAAGAACCTATTCACAAGACAACATACTATGTGACTCCCTTTCTGTAAAGTTTAAAAAACAGATAAAAGTAATAAATGGTAATGGAAGTCGGAATAATGGTTCTCTGGTAGTGTAAACGAACAAGGGAGACTGTAAGAGTGCAGGGTGCTGTTCATGTTCTATGTCTTGATCTGGGTGTGGTGATTTCATTGTGTTCAGTTTATGAGAATCACTGAGTTGTATACTTATGATATGTGCACTGTTTTGTATGTATATATACCTTAGTTTTAAAACTTTTACCTCTCACAAAATTTTAATTGTGAACATAATCAACTAAATTTATCTCCCTGTAGCTTCATTAACTTTTCTACTAGTTCTATTCTTAAATCAATACACTTAACTGATGAAACATATTTTACCGTTTAAAGTTATGACATAAACATACAGAAGACTGCATAAAACAAATTTATAGCTTAATGAATTTTTAAAATGACTAAATTGGAGGGCTTTTGGTTTGTCATACCTGTGTCTATCAGAAGGGAAGGAGTTGCTGGAGGGCAATAATTTTTGGAGAGAACAGTTTTGGGGAATCTCAGGATACCATATCCTTATCTTGGTTGTGCCTTCACCTTAGTAATTCTTTGGGCAAGTCACTTTTATTTGGGTCTGAAAATTTTCTATGCAAAAGAAAATCACCCTTTGCAGGGTGATTTGGTGCAATTCTGGTAAAATTATAGGAACACAGAATAGTATTACTAGATAGACTTTTAAGCCATTGAATTTAGGGTTTTCACCTTATAGAGCAGAATTGTGATAAACAAAGGTAAAATGATTTGTCCAAGGACACCTGTCTGGTGATTATTAATATCATTCATTGAAAATTAACATAAGTATGCCAGGTATTATTCTAAATGATTTATGTGTGTTAACTCATTTAATTGTCTAGGATTATTCTCAGAGGTAGCTGTAATTATTCCAATGTTACTGATATGGAAATTGAGGCCAAATGAGGTTAAATAACTTGCCCCAAGGTATTTGAGTTCTTGAACCTGAACTTTTAACCACTTTGCTATACTGCCTAATTAAGTGAAAGCACTTAAAGATTTTAGGCAAATGTTAAGATCTTATAATAAATGTCTTAGAGGTTTTATGAAGGAAAATTTTGGATTTTTGAACCCAAACTAGGAGAGGAACCTCATTTGTTACGACCATCATGATTCTGGAAAAAGTTGACTTTACTGTTTATTGCTTAGATTTTATTCCCTCCTTGAAAAGCTCATTTTCTTCTAAAACCATCAGGATGTAAACACTAGGTAGTTTTCTCTTAAAAATATATTTCTTTTTAATCCTAAGGGAATTTGACTATTTTACAAATACTGTTAAGATTTCTAGGCAAAATGTTAATAGAAGGGAGTTTTCCATTTGGAAGCAGATCTGACAAGGTTTAGTGTTCTTGCTTTGGTCGTTTAAGTAACATCTGGTCCTTGTTTTCAGAGCAGTAACTAAGATTCTATGGCTTAAAAGTTTTTTTAACTAAGGTATAATTTACATACAGTAAAACTCACCCTTTTTGAGTACACTTCTTCAAGTTTGGAAACACATGATTACCACTGTGATCAAGATACAGAATAGTTTTATCACCTCAAAGAATTTTCCTCCTGACCCTTTGGAGTTAGCCCCTTCCCCCACTCCCAGTGTCTGACAACTGCTAATCTGTTTTGTTACTATAATTTTGTCTTTTCTAGAATTTCATATAAGTGGATTCATTTATTTATCATAATGTACCTTGAGACATCCATATTTTGTGTATCAGTAACTAAGTACATTCCTATAAGGATGTACCACAGTTTGTTTATTCATTCTTCAAGTTCATTTGGATGGTTTCCAGTTTTTGACAACTTCAGATAAAGCTGCTATAAAAGCATTCATTCTCTTTCTCTCTTACACATACAGTACATGTATGTGCCCATGTATATGGTTTTAAAAAAATACGGTGCCTAGACCTGAAAAAGCTTGTAATTTTCACAGAACATTGTAAATTGCTTAGTAAACTTCATCCCCCAAAAGCGCATTCTAGAATGAGAAGCATTTGTTATGTAAATAATCTTATACTATAAGTCAGTGGTCCTCAACTTTTTTGGCACCAGGGACCAGTTTCATGGAAGACAATTTTTCCATGGACCAGGGGTGGGGGGTATGGGATAGTTTTGGGATGATTCAAGCACATTACATTCACACTCATCTCCTGCTGTATGACCCAGTTCCTAACAGGCCTGGACTGGTCTGTGGAGGTTGAGGACCCCTGCTATAAATCATTACATTTTTTTATTTATTGATTTTCAGAGAGAGAGGAAGTGGGGGAGAGAGACAGAGACACACATCAATTTCTTGTTCACTTATTTATGCATTTGTTGGAGAGACACACACACACACACACACACACACATTGATGTGAGAGAAAAACATTGATTGGTTGGCTACCTCCTGTACACACCCTGACTCGGGGGTTGAACCCATAACCTAGCTATGTACCCTGACTTGGAATCGAACCTACAACCTTTTGGTGTATGGGATGATGCTCCAGCCAGCTGAGCTACCATACCAGGGCTTTGTTGATTCTTGTATGTGCCCTGACTGGGAATGGAACCCACAACTTTGGCATATAGTGTTGATGATCTAACCAACTGAGCCAGGGCAAAATTTTTTTAAAATAAGGAAGTAGGTACACATATTTATTCAATGGGTAAATTTAGTTATAAAACTCAGTGCATAATTTTATATACTTTTAAAAGTTTTTAGTAGCTCTTGAATTGTGAATCCTTGACTCTTTTGTTGTTCCTCTAAGTAGCAGAATGGTTATGTAATTGGTTATGGAAAATCTATGAGTAAAACATGTTTAGCACTACAGAGTTCCCTTTTTCTTCCCTTCCCTCTCCCAAGATGGGTGGAGATGCTGTATGAAACTCTGGTAGCCAGAGTTGCATGTAAATAAGACATAAGACATGTCTTGTGGTTAATGGTTGATTATCTACTTGAATTAAACTCTCCTTTTTGTTCCTGTGTAGTGACCTTTCCTTTTCTAGCAATGTGAGGCCAAAAGAGAGCATTTGGAACCTTTTTACCTTGGAAAAGAGATTGCAGGCAATTTTTGCAGCAATGTTTCGAGGTTCCAATTCTGACCCTACAGAGGACTACAGACACCATAGGTGGCTTGGCATGTTTGAGAATAGTATGTGTGTTTGTATTTCTTTTGCTTAGTCTAGAATCTTAGTTTAAGCCCTTCAGATTTAAGTGTATCCTATGATTGAGATACTTGGTGTACAGAACATTCTTTTAGCAATGTGTATTTCTTCTGTTCTAAAATGTTTGGAAAATTGAATATTAGATTTAGAACCAAGAGATATTTGTACCTCAAATATGATCATCTGTTAAGTGGATTATCTGATTTTTAGCCTGTCATGTTTCTAGCTATTTCACATGGAAATACCTATCTATACATCCCCAATCTTGACAGTAATGGGGATTGCAGATTAATAGTTGGTCTTCTGTATGTGGTTGCTTGATATGTCCAAGACTTAGGCTCTTTTCCAAACACTACAGTGTTTGTGCCATAAGTCTAGAATTCCAGAATACTACTGTCAAAATTAAAACCATGGGAATATGGAGGTAGTGACTATGAGACCCATGTTACAAATAAGTTTTTAATTAGCTCTATTAGTTCCACACTTTATTTTCACTGCTAATTTGTGAATCAGGGCAGGCCATACATAGCATTACTGTCACTTTACAGGGGAATAAATTGTGTTTCATAGCTGTCAGTCTTGTCAGAGATTGCACTACTTGTGAATAGCTGAACTTAGAACCCAGATCTTCTGACATCAAGTTGGATGCTCTTTCTTCTATTGCAGTTTAGTATGATGATTGAGAGCTCAGGCTTGGGTTTGGATGATAGGTCCACCACTAGTACGATACCTGCCTGTGATCTTAGGCAAATTCCTTAACTTCTCTGTGCCTCAGATTTCTCATTTTTAAAAAAATAATTTTTACCTCTCTCTTGGGGCTTCTTAGTGAATGGAAGATTCATTAAGTGTTTATTATACTAGCTAGCCAATAGTATGCACTCCATATAGACTAGTTGTGGTTATTGCTACTGTTACTGGAGTGATAACAACACAGGGACAACACCTGCCTATTTCCATAGGGATCAGTATTAGAGTTGAAAGAAGGTAAATGCAAAAATATTTAGAACCCAGGAGAATAAGTAGCAAGGGGAGTTGATTTTGGCAGAAAGATGGGAAGTGTTGGTGTGTGTGCATGTGTGTGTCTCTTGATTTTAAACATGTAAGCAGTTGAACATCTAAGTACAAATATATTAGACATTTGGAGCTTTAGGGCAAGGCTGAGAAGGAGGATCAGTGCTGGAGGTAAAATACTTTTAAAGATAGATTTATTTATTTACTTACTTACTTTTAGACAGAGGGGAAAGGAGGGAGAAAGAGAGGGAGAGAAACGTCAGTGTATGGTTGCTTCTTGTGTGTCAGTGTTGGGGTCCTGGCCAGCAATCCAGGCATGTACCCTGACTGGGAATCAAACCGGCGGCCTTTTGGTTTGCAGGCCAGTGCTCAATCCACTGAGTCACACCAGCCAGGGCTAAATTTTTAAATCACCATCACAGCCCTGGCTGGTGTGGCTCAGTAGATTGAGCATTGGCCTGTGAACCAAAGGGTTGCCAGTTTGATTCCCAGCCAGGGCACATGCCTGGGTTGCGGGCCAGGTACCCAGTTGGGGTTGTGTGAGAGGAAACCACACATTGATGGTTTTTCTTCCCTCTCTTTCTCTCTCCCTTTCTCTGAAAATAAATAAAAATCTTAAAAAAAAAAAGAAATCACCATCACAGATCGTATATGGGAAATTTACTTTGTACCAAGATAAGTCTTTGCCCTCTATTGCATATGGTTCTTAGAGCTATTTGTTACATAAGCAGTAAGAAGCTTATCATTTTTAGTGGTTATACAGAGAATAATACAGGAACTCAGTACATATCCTAGTATAAGTAATAGGGAAATCTAGCTCCTTCAAATTCGTAGATTATTGAATGCTTCTTGAGCTCTTTTACCATAGCTCTTAAGAGCTTTTAAGAGCTCTGTATAGCTCTTAAGAGCTGGAAATTCTAAAGTCTAAATTAGAGGATTATGCCATTTGGTGTTTGGGTCCTTGTGTGTGGATAAGGTACTTCCTTGTCATAAGATAATGTTCTTTCTTTCAAGCATTTTAAATTATAAATGCAATTTGTTTGAATTTGCTTGTTACGGAATACCTTGCCTTTAACATAGTAGCTGCTCTGTAGACTTATATATTTTATATGTTCACAGTGTTTTTTGAATTTGTAGTTACTGTATACTTCTACCTTTTCCTCTTTGGCTATTAAAGCAACTTTTATGGGTTTTTGGTGCATGTCTTAAATTTATACACTGAAAACATACATGAACATATTTTTAATGGTGGTAAGTTTCTTAAACCTGTAAATCTGTATATATTACATTTTTAAAAGTCATTCTAGGCCCTGGCCAAGTAGCTCAGTTGTTTAGAGCATTCACCTGATATACCAAGGTTGCAGGTTCGATTTCTGGTCTGGGCACATAAATAAGAAGCAACCAATGAATGCATAAATAAGTGGAACAGCAAATCAATGTCTCTCTCTCTCTCCTGGTAAAAATTCAATAAAAATGAAAAAAATTAATAAAATCATTCTGTATCCTTCTACTGACAAACCTGAAATAAGCTCTCAGCATCTCAAGGTCTAGATTCATCTTGACCATTTGCTCTCATGCCAGTTTTTAAAGTTTAGAAGACACCAAAGTTTTTCCTATAAAGAGAATAACACCATACATGAATACCTAACTTACTTTGTATACCCTGAAAGCATTATTACTGTCCATTATTTTATTCAGAGCTAGGAACTTTTCCCATTCCTGCGCTGTGGAACTACTTTAATTGTACAACGTATACCGCTTCTCCCATTCCCAACAGTGTTTTACTTTCTCAGAACTAAGACTTACAAAATTTTTTATTAGTGGGTTCCTCTAAAAAGGTACAGTAGAAAAGATTTTTCCCTTCAGAGATATTTGATGGACCCTTAGAATTCTTGGATATCTCATGCTTTTGTTAACTTCAGAGTTCTTTAGTACATTAACCTGATGCAGAAAAGATGACTTCCTTCCTCAAGGACATAATAAAAAGCTATTAAATATACCTATTTGCATAAAATAAAATCTACCTGAACAAAATTACCAGAAATTTTATAGGACATTTTTGGACACTTGCACATAGGAGAATCTTTTAATATGATACTATGTAAACCCCTTCTCTTACTAAAGCATGTGAATGGCTTTGATAAACACTTAGAGGGAGTCTTTTGAAATGCAGTGTTTTGGCCATCATTTCAACTCTACAGAAATATGGTTTCATGATAAACTCAACAAAAAGCACATTGGCAGCAGTCCAGAAGCTGACTCACCAAGAAGTAATGATAGACACTTTGAAGGGAATGGCCTATCCCAGGGTCCTATTTCAAAGCTTCATGCTGATTACATCAAGTGAAAGGAAGCCAAGAAATCAAGATGAGATCTTGCTGTACCTCTTGGGAATAATGGTAGAAAGGACTTCCATAGTAGTATGCAAGTAAGATTTTTTCCCTAACACTCTTGTAAAACTTGGGGATGGGAAACAAGGTGAGGGTTTAAAATAGTGGTTACTTTTGTGGGGCTGTGGTGCTCTGTTCTTCTTGGGCCTGAATGAGAATAGTCTTGTGGTGACTAAGGGTTAACTCAAGAAGCTTGGTGCTGTATCGGTTTTCTAGAGCTCAGGGAATATACTTAGCTCAGTAGTAAGCATAAGTATCAAGTTCATGTTAGACACTGTGCTACTGTTTCCTACTTGAACAAACCAGAGAAACCAAAGCAAGACCAGAATCAGTTCAGTTTTGAGGAATAGACCCTTTGCCTACTTGCAGTGAACATTTTAGAGTAAAAATTGTATGAAGGTGGGCTTGCTTCAGGACTGTGAAATAAATAGTATTAATTAGGATTGGTTTTGTGCATTGGAGTGATTGCAGTTCCATTTTTAAATTCAGTGTCATAGCTTTACATTTTTCTAGGTGGCAGATCAATCTTTTGTAATCACTATCAATGATCACTTAATGTTGACTCTGTGAAAATAGTTTGCCTTTTTCATGCTCTTGAAGGTTGTCTCAGAGATAAGAAAACACCTGAATAATCTGAAAATATTTTTCATAGATAAAGCTAAGTGAATATGCCACAGTGACAGAGTGACCCATTTTTGATTATTGTAGTACTTTCTGTTTTCAGTAAAAATTATTTAATATGATAGTCCTTTCCTATTGAATATTGTGGAAGATTGCTTTTAGTCATTTTCTATAGTCTTTCAAGCATAATAGTCAGGAGTGAAAAATTAGTTTTCAAAGTGCTGTCATTTAATATGTTTTCTCCAGAAAGTGCCCCTCAAAAAGTTAAAAGTGAGTTTCTTCTTTACTTAAGAAATGTTACTTTGTGATATTTTTGTGTAATTTGAGAATATAGATATTTTCCTTCCTGATGATCTGGACTAAGCCCAGTTTTATTGCACTGAGAGAAAAAAATCTTAGTTTCTCTTAATTTGTGTTTCTTTTCTGCTTTTTTGAAATGGAGTACTCTGAAATTGTCCTATTTGTTTTTGAATTGGCCTTATATATGCAAGTCCTACTTTAAATCCTCATATGGTTTCAACTTGCACATCTGTAAATTATTTATTAGCTAGTTTTATGACTTGGGCAAGTTACCTTATCTTATTGTGCCTTAGTTTCCCCTTTTGTAAAATGAGATAATACCTTGCAGGGTTGTTTTAAGATTTATTGACTAATAAAATGGTCCTAGGAGAGTGCTGTGTGTTACAACAGCTTTATGTTGGCTGTACAAATATTATAAGTGAGGACCTTGACTTTTCCTCTATACTATTTGCAGCTCTTCATTTTTGTAAGTTTTTCATAGGCTCTCAGAATCTAACAGAACTTTGTATTAAGGAGTAGTAAACATTCCTTTGTAATTAATTCTTCATCATAAATAACTATACATTTGCTACTTGTTAAAAAATGGAGTGTCATTGTACTCTCTGACTGAGCTTGAAAGATAAGAAATCAGTAGAACGTGAGCCTTTTTCTCTTACAGGTAGTCAGATACTACTAAATATAGGTCATTGTTGAAATTGAATTCTTAGTGTACATGCAGTTATGTTAACGAAAACAGCTTGCATGAGACCGGAAGTACTGAAAGGATAAAAACTAGTTGGTAGCAAACTGTATCACTTAAACTCAATGATGGATGAGCAGACACTTTGGGGTTGCTGGGTTTTATTTGTAACACTCAATTGTTTTGAAATAATTATCACTGAAACAAAGTAATTTAAAACTTAGATATGCTAGGAAGTTTCAGATTCCTTTCCACTTTTTAAAAAAATGTCTTTTAAAGAGGAAGCTTTTTTCCAGAGATCCTTAGCTCCTTGAGCGCTGCATGAGTCTTACTTAGCCATTGCTGTTGTGATTTAAAGTCACCAACAAGTTTCATGTTATACTTTAGTTTCAGATTTGTGCCATCACAGAGTGAAGTTTTAAAATGAGATTGCTCTGGTTTTTTTGCTAAACTATCACATATATAAGCCCATTAAATTGACATTTTTCTCTTTTCCCCTATGAAGGACTTTTCTGTAATTTTAGGTCAGTGGTTCAGTGCCAGATGTTAGATTCATCCTCCTTCCTCTTCCTTCCTTCTCCCCCACTTCCTTCCTCCCTGATTTTTTTGAACATTAGGGAGTTCCCAACACTTAATTTATAGTTCTAGTAAAAGGAATAAGGTATTCACTGGGTTTTGAGGTCTTTGCATTTAATTCATAGAACCAAAATAAGTTAACTTATAGATAGTGGTGAGTCGTTTTTAGTTTATTCATCATGATTTTCCATTCTTAATTTTTTAGTGGCTTAAGGGTTATTAAACATGTATACCAGGCCTGGCTAATTTTGTGCCTATCCCACTTGTACTGACACAAGGGGCCAGGAGGCGTTCTTCACTGGTATTGCTTCACAGGAGCAAGCATTCAGTTTTCTTATGGGTTTGTGAAGCGGGAACTGCCTCTTGCAGGAGACAGAAGGTCTGTCTACAGTGGGAGAAAATGAGGCCAATGAGTAAAGAGAAGCACGAGATAACTAGATGTATCCGGTGGCATTGAGCCTTTGAGGCCCTCCTCTCTGAAGTTCATTCTTTGTTTCTGTGTACCACCTTAGTATCCTTCTGTGAGCCAGTCATTTCTGATTTTAAGTTACCTTGGGTTTCTTTCACTTAAAATTGAGAATTCTGATATATCTAAATACTATTATTTAATATGGTTTCTACACTGACTTTAAATATTTAAAGATAGTTCGAACTTTAATCTCAGGATAAGCATTTAATACACATAAAGTGTAGAGTCAAAGTGATTTGCCAGGACGACTCAGCTGTAAGTGTGGAAGAAATAACACAAACTCAAAATAGTTTAAGTTCACAGGCCTTGTTCTTACTCACTAAAATATTGATAATATTTTTTCTCTGGATACTAAGAATATAAAGGTTTTGAAATTCAGTCTTTGTGGTTTCCATATTGTCTAAAATTTCTGCTGTCCACATACTATTTTATCATCAGAAAATTGTCATGCAATAATTCAAATTTGAAGAGGACTTTAAAATATCAAATGTCCAATAATTGTGCATCACCACTGAAAATATTAAAATCTATGCAAATAAAAATAATATATAAGCAAACTCAGTTCATATATAATTTATCTTCAGAATCAGTAGAATGAAAATAGGCATATTTTCCACTTTCAGTGGTCTTTACTTAAAGGAAAGTGTTCATCAAGGGTATAGAATGGGTCAGTATTGTTTTCCAACTGTTTATACCTATACAGTGTAGAAGTTTCCTTTAAAGAGATTATCACCACAAATCAGTAGAAGAGCAGAGTTATTGACATATCAAAGTTATAATTTCACTGATGATTAGGCATAAATACCCTCTTTATTGTTTTCTCACAAAGTAAGTATGGTAACCTTATGAAAGGATCAGGAAGAGGAAGGAGGAAAACTGAGTAAAAAGTAGAACAGAGATGGGGAAGTGAAGAGGTGAGACACATATGCTAAGCAGTAATGAGTCACTAGTAATGGTTGTAGGTTCCATGGATTGCCTACCTCTGGATGAGATGCTGGGCTCCTGCAAAATGAGTTCGTGATAGAGATGAAGAAAAGTCTTAATTTGTTTTCCTTAGGCTGAGGTTAAGTTTGATGTGGTGAATAAGGTATTAAGAACAGCTTTCTTGTGTTGCTTAAGTTGTTGGCATTATGTTGTCTTGCAAAATCTGGTGCTTTTATTACCTGACCCTAATTGCCTGAGTGTAACACATTAGGTGAGAATGAAGGGTGAGTACTCACAAAACTTTCAGAGTTATTGTTTTGGAAGCCTTTCATTAATGAGATTAATGTGTAGGTGCTGCAGTGAACATGAAGAACTTAAAATATTCCAGTCCCAAAATAAACTCCACCACTGGCAAGAATGTGGTAAGCCAAGTATTTGAGATGCCTGTGCTATGCTGTCCAACTTTTAGCCTAATCTGTTTTAACTGGCTTGTCCTGTGTAAGTTGAAACTTCCATTAAGGCTTCACTGTGGGTTAAATGCAGTTCATGGAGCTTCATTAAAAGGGTCTTAGTTATATAGATCCTCCTGGTCACCTAAAGCATACATTCTGAGTTTAGATTTACAGTAAAATGGTCTGTATCCCAAAACATGGTTACTAATCGTTTAACTTTGGGCAAGTCATTAACTACTTAGTGCACTACTCTAAGACTTAGGAAAAATAACTTGCCTTACAGAGAGCATGTGTATATGCTTCTGACCTTTTTGCTACCAAATGGGGAAAAAATCAGCTTGAGGTATAATTTGGACAAAATAAAATTCACCCATTTTTAACTATAAAGTTTGAGTTTTTATAAATGTATAAAGTAATGTAACTACCCTCTATTTCATCACCCCAGAAAGTTCCCTTGTGCCCCTTTGTGATCACTTTCCTTCCTCTATCCCTGCCTCTGTAAGGGATACTGATCATTGCGACTATTGTTGTGCATTTTTTCTAGAATGTTATATAAACAGAATCATATAATGTGTACTATTTGTTTCTGCCTTCTTTCATTTAGTATAATGCTTTGAGATTTATCCTTGTTAAAAGTAGTGGTAGATTGTTCTATTTAATTGCTAGTAAGTATTTTATTGTATGAGTATTCCACAATACCTTTATTCACTAGTTGATGGATATTTGGGTTTCTAGTTTTTGGCTGTTATGAATAAAGCTTCTTTGAGTGTATGCAAACAGGTCTTTGTATGGGCATGTGTTTTCATCATTTCTCTTGGTTAAATACCCAGGAGTGGAAATTGCAGGGTTGCATAGTAAATGCATGCTTGCAATTTTATGAAAAAGTGGCTACACCAGTTTACATTCCCATCAGCAGTGGATGAGAATTCCAGGAACTCTGCACACTTGTTAACCCTTGGTATTGTCAGTCTTTATTAATTTTAGCCATTCTTGTGGGTCTGTAGTATCAGTGTAATTTTATTTTGTGATTTTCAGGTGATTAATGATGATCATCTTTTCATGTGTTTATTTGCCATTCATTTACCTTTTACTTTTTAAATATTTTATTTATTTACTTTTAGAGAAGAAGGGAGGGAGAAAGAGAGGGAGAGAAAAAAATGTGTGAGAAATAAATTGATCAGTTGCCTCTCATGTACCCCCAACTGGGGGACCTGGATCACAAGCCAGGCATGTGCCCTGGCTGAGAATTGAACCAGTGACCTTTGAGTTCGCAGGCCAGTATTCAGTCCACTGAGCCACACCAGCTAGGGCTCATTTATCTCTTTTGGTAACGTACTGTCCTTTCACATTCTTTGCCTATTTAAAAATTAGGGTTTTTTGTTAAGTTGCATGAATTCTTTATATGTATTCTGGATATGAGTCCTTTAATCACAGGTTTTGTAAATCACATATTTTACAAATATGTTTTAGTAGTTTGTGATTTGCCTTTTCATTTTCTTAACAGTATCAGAGACTGAAAAATTGAATTTTTATGAAGTTGAAGTTACTGACTTATTTTTTCTTTTACAGTTAATACTGTTTTTATACTATGTTCAGAATCTTAAGGTTGCTAAAAGTTTCTTAAATTTTCTTCTGGAAGTTTTATAGTTTTATATTTTACATTTAGGTCTATGAAACACTTAAAGTCTGTTTAATGAATGAGGTAAGGGTTGAGGTTTATCTTTTAGTGTACAGATATCTAAATTTTCTTGTAAGCATAGCTTTAACTGCATCCCCCATTATGTACTACCATTAAGTATAAAATATTTTCTAATTTCTCTTGTAATGTATTTTTTGGCTATGGATTATTTAGAAACATGTTCAGTTAACAAATATTTGGGGTTGTTTTAGATAGCTTATTGTTACTGATTTCTATTTAATATTCTGATCAGAGAACATACTTTGTAGGATTTCAGTTTTTTGACTTTGAGATTTCTTTTGCAGTAAAGCATATTGTGGTGTATATTTTATGTTTCTTTGAAAAGAATGTGTATCCTACAGGTAGATTATCAATTATTGGTTGATAGAATTATTAAAATATTTTGTGTAATTATATACTTTTATGTGTATTCTTATATATTCTTACATAGTTTTCTTTCAGTTACTGGAAGAAGATCGCTAAATCCCTACACTTGTGGATTTAGTTCTGTCAGTTTTTGCTTCATATATTTTGAAGTTCTCTTTTTAGGTGCTTACATATTTTAGGGTTGTTGTGTCTCAGTAAATTTACCCTTCTGTCATAATGATTTGTCCCACCTATGCTTGGTAATATTTGCTGTCTCCAAAGCTACTTTGTCTAACATGAACATAGCTTTTATAGCTTTTTATGACTAGTATTTGTATGATGTATCTTTTTCCATCCCCTTGTTTTCAACCTATCTGTATCTTTATATTTACAGTGTATTTCATGTAGTTATCATATACTAGATCTTGCTTTTTAAAATTAGTCTGGCCCTAAACCCTCAAAAGGTTGCCAGTTTGATTCCTGGTCAGGGCATACACTTAGATTGCGGGCCATCCCCAATTGAGGGTATGTGAGAGGCAACTGATTGATGTTTCTCTCCCTCTATTCTTCCCTTCCTTCCCTTTTCTCTAAACATTAATAAATAAATTAATTAAAAAATTAGTTTGACAATCTCTACCTTTCAATTGGTATGTTTGAAAAGGTCCATTAACATTTATTAACACGTATTGACATGGTTAGATTTAAGTGTACCAACTTGCTATTTGGTTTGTATTGTGCAGGATGCACTCAGAACTCCAGAATTGATATAAGATTATTTTAAACTAAAGCCATTAAAAAAAAAGATTTTATTTATGTATATTTCTCTAGAGAGGAAAGGAGGGGGAAAGAAGAGAGAAACATCAGTGTAAGAGAGGAGCATTGGTAGGCTGCCTCTTGTACACAGCTCGACCTGGGATCGTACCTGCAACTCAGGGAGGTGCCCTGACCAGGAATCCAATTGATGACCTTTTGCTTTGCCAGATGACCCACGACCAACTAAGCTACACTTGTCAGTGCATAAAGGCATTTGATAGTCAACAGATGCAGAAAGAAGACTTCTTGGAGCTTCCCTTATCTCTCTAAGGGCAGAAACTTTGGAAATAAGGCTATGAAGAATCCAGGAAAATTTTATGGGCATGAAGAAAAAAAGCGGATAACACATCTGCATAAACAAGTATTATTACAGACTTTCTTATCTCCTGTTTATTCCCCTAGAAACCCATTGGTTCTTTTCATAGAAGTCTTTTCACCTTTTCTAATACTAAATTAGGTATATAAGTTCCATCTTTAGCTGTTTAGAAAGCCACTACTTTTGTGTGGCCATATGTACATGAATATCCCCTCACCCAACCTGCGCCCCACCTTAATCCATTAATTTCAGTTTAATTCTCAGGCCTCCAGTATTGAACCTAAGAGAGTAGAGAAAAAGTTTGTCCTTCCCAAAACTATTTATTCCATCTCTTATTTCTTTCTTTTTCTACTCTTTTTTTGAATAAGTATTTATAATATTTAATCGCCTATATTAGCATATTAACTGTACTTGTTTTCTAGCTGCATTATGGTTTACAGTAAACCTTTTAACTTAACCTGCCTTCAAATAATATTATACCACTTGATGTATACCTTCATTTCCCCCCTTCTTGTCCTTTGTGCTGTTGTCATACTTTTTAAAAAAAGATTTTATTTATTCATTTTTAAAGAGAAGGGATGAGAAGGAGAAAGAAAGGAAGAGAAACATCAATGTGTGGTTGGCTCTCATGCACCCCCCACTGGGGGACTTGGACCGCAACCCAGTCTTGTGCTCTGACTGGAAATCAAACTGGCGACCTTCTGGTTTGCAGCCTGTGCTCAGTCCACTGAACCACACCAGCCAGGGCTGTCATACTTTTTATATAAGTTGTAAAAACCATAATTATTTTTGCTATATTTGCTTTAAACAGTCAATTTGTCTTTTAAAGAGGAAAAAGTATTTTGTATTTATCCAAGTGTTTTCCAGGCTTATTTTTATTTAAAGCTTTGTTAGGGTGGGTCTAGAGAGGAGCCTTTGCCCTAGGGCTAGTTTAGCTCTGCTAATAAGGTCTCAACTGAATGCCCTGAGTGTTTCCTGCGTCAACTCTGGTGGTTATGTTTATAGTTCCCAAATAGTTGCTCCTTACCCAATGCTGCTTCTTTGTCCATCCTTACAGAATCTCACTATATGCATGTGCATACAGCTAGCTTAGTTTAGTAAAGACACAAGGATGCCCCAGAAATTACTGCTGCTTCAGCCTCTGGAAGTCACATTTGCATTTCTGATTGGGTTCCTACTCTGTTTGGGTTCCTCTTTTTTGGCTTGGGTGTGGAAAGTGCTTTGAAGCAGTCATGCCGTAGTTCTCAGGTGATGTTTCCCTTCTCTAAGGGATTGCAGTCTGTGCTGTCTGTTGTTCAGCATCCAAGAACTATTGTTTCATATATTTTGTCCAGTGTTCTACTTGGTTGTAGTGGGAGGGTTACTTTTAACCAGTTACTCCATCGTGTTTGGACAAATTTTTTAGAAATGAAAGATTTTGTATGATAAAACCTATTATAGACTTTGAATAAATTAATGTATTGCATTTTGCAGGCAGCCTTTTGCAGCAACTATCCTGAATTAACCAGTTTCCATGTTCTAATTATTTACTACAGGATTTTATGTAGATTCAGAAATGATTAGACTTTATAATAGGATTGTAAACAATACCCTGGATCTACTACTTTACCCATTGCTCACTAATGCTTACAATTGATAGCTGGAACTGTTTCACTGGACACTGTAACCACAATACTTTGAGCTTTAAGATATAATGTCACTAATTAATTATGGATTATTCTGTTCTTGTTCTATAATATCCTGACACCTTTAATAAAGGATTTTGTATTGACTTCCACCAACTGGTATTCATTAGAATATGGAAATAATTAAAACAATAGGACTAGTCTCTTAAAAACCCCTTAAAGTCTCTTAAAGTTTTAACAATAGTAGATAAGAGGTGATACTTAGTGACTTATTTTTT
>CM052546.1:53103295-53203513 GCA_028533065.1 Trachops cirrhosus | reverse complement strand
CTTGTCGACTCCTGTAGTGAGGGGCGGGGCCTTAGGGGTTCACCAGGGCGGGGCACCCCAGTCGCAGGGTTGTGACGTTGTATGTGGGGGCAGGGTCTGAGAAGGAACAGGGGCGCTTGCTCTGCTTTCTGTAGGACCCCAGACCCCTCCGCTGCTTTCTGCAAGCCAACTGGGCCCCTCTGGCACCAATTCCTGTGTGGGTGGGCCTGTGTACCCGGCAGGACCTTCCTCCTCAGTCAGTGACCCAAAGCTCTATTTCCCAGTGCTGGGACCCTGAGTTGGGCGTAGTGCCTTGCTTCACAATGGCCGCCTCGCTGGGTCTGCTGGTGGCAACCCCTTGGCCAGGTCTGCCAGCCACCGCTGCTTGTGCGCCCAGGGTCTGCCCTCTGCAGTCTTGCACATCACCCTGGTTGCTCAGCTCTCTGCTCTGCGTCCCTCCCCCGCGCGACTCCGCCCCTCCTATGGTCTGGATGAACGTGTCTATTTTTAAATCCTTGGGTGTCCGACTTCCATACACTTCAATTTTCTGTCAGTTCTCGTTATTTTGTTTCTATATTGTTGTTGTTCCTATCTTGGTTGTGCTGGAAGGCACAGTGCGGTCTACCTATGCTTCCATCTTGGCCGGAAGCCAGATTTTAAATTCTTAATTTTAGTAGTATAATGATGGCTACCTTGTGATTTTTTTAAAATGGTGGACATGGAGGCTGAAAATAGCATTGCAGATTACTCATAGAAATTCCTTACAATTCTATTAATGATTTATTATATTTGAGTTAGTAGTATGAAATGAACATTCACTTCATAACCACAGAAGTGGTTATAAAGAAGAGGTCAGAACACAAAGAGAAATTTTTACATTCTTAAAATTACTTAATATTTGTCCTTTTTAGCAGATTGTATGTAATCTTTAGTTTTAATTGTTTTGTTCACCACCAGAAATATCTTCACCAAGACTTCATGTGTGATACATGCTTTCCCCCTTCTCACCCCTTGCATAAGGATTAAGTTTTAAAGGGAAAATTCTTGTAAAATAAGTGATTTTAAAAGGTACAGATCAAATTTGCTGAAGTTACTTTGATCACAGTTAATCTTTTCTGAGAACATAGTTAGGCTTCCTTTTGCTTACTTGAGATGCAAAATGCAATAAGGTGCACCTGAAGTTGCAACCAAATCTTAATATTTAAAAATGCTAGAGCAGCCCTGGCTGGTGTGGCTCAGTGGATTGAATGCTGGACTGTGAAGCAAAGGGTTGCTGGTTCAGTTCCCAGTCAGGGCACATGCCTGGGTTGCTGGCCAGATCCCTAGTAGGGGAGAGTGCGAGAGGCAACCACACATTGGTCTTTCTCCCTCCCTTCCCCCTTTCTAAAAATAAATAAAGAAAATCTTTAAAAAAAAATGCTAGAGCACAATTACAGTACTTTGCCTTTGACTTCTCAGATTTTGGGGTATTTTTAGCCACTTACATGAAGACAAATGATCTCAAGTCTTGATCACTCACCGACTATTTGAAATTCTTGTGCAGAACCTCCTTTGAGGGATGTATTCAGAACTTTTCCCACCCTAAAACAAAACACAACCTGTCTCTGCACTTACCCACCACCCCCGGCCCCCAATCCCAATGAACCATGCTGTATACCACCAGTGTAGTCTGTAGTCACAGAATTACCAAGATCTTTGGTCATTATCTATTGAAATAGAGATTTTATTTATTGTAGTGGATATTGTCAGTGTTGCTGGTTCAAGAGACTTTTGAACCAGTAAAAGACTTTTTGATACAGAAATGTGATTATAACATGGAGTTCAGCTGATGATTTCTGAAAACATACTGGATTTTGTTTTTCAAGGAGAAGGTTGTGTTTATTGCTTAGAAAATGATAATATTTTAGCTGTTTATCTGTGTCCTGCAGCTGGCAGAGGAATGCTAGTATGTTGGTCATGAATTTGCGTTTGAATACCCAAAAACTCAGACTTTACTTAGTGTTTCCAAAAGAGGTAGACCCTGGCTGGTGTGACTCAGTGGATTGAGTGTGGGCCTGAGGACCAAAGGGTCGCCGGTTCGATTCCCAGTCAGGGCATGTGCCTTGCTTGCCAGCCAGGTCCCCAGTGGGGGGCATGTGAGAGGCAACCATGCATTGATGTTTCTCTCCCTCTCTTTCTCCTTCCCTTCACCTCTCTCTAAAAATAAATAAATAAAGTCTTTTTTAAAAAGTATTTTAAAAAACAAAAGAGGTAGAAAAGAGACTTAGATCTTTTTTTCTCTTGTTTAGGGATCTCATAGTCAGGACACTGCCTCAATTTCATATTTACTGTTCCTTTTTATCTTTTTCAAAGCATGGTTCTAATAAGTAGGGGGGAAAGTCACACAGAGCACATTCAGCCTGTGAAATATTCCATTGACACTGGAGTTGCAGCTCCATAAGGGTGAGAACTTTGTTTTGTTCACTGCTGCATCCCCAGTGCCTAGAATAATGCCGATCACCTGAAAATATTTTGTCAAGTAATTGAATCTCCACCACAGTGAAGTTAGGATAGGTGAATGCATCTGTGCTTTTGGAACTCTCCTTGTTTCTATTTTCATTTATAGTTCACTTCAACAGCAAACGTTTTAGAAAACCTGAGGTTTGGGCTCCTGCTCAGGGAGTATGACCAAGCCACAGTAGTTTTATTCAGCTGATAAATGCTTGAGTTTTGGTTACTGCTGGTGATTAAATCACCTTCCCACCATGGAATAATTTTACCCAACGCACCATAGAATCTGAGTTTGGGAAAGTATATCATCTGTCATATGTATAAAAACTTATTAGGTATAAATAAACAAACTCTAAAGCTGAAAACCTCGCCCAGAATAGTGACAGTTGTGAAGCTACTTCTTAAAATTTAACACCTCTGAATTACTTTGTATTGCTTCCACACTCAAGTTTGCTATGAATGTTTCTTAATATGTAGTACATATGTAAGAAAAGCCATTTCTTTAACATTGAAAATTAAAAGATTCTTTAAAATTATTCATTGTTGCCTTCTGAATGTTTTGAAGTCTTAATTATCCTGCATTTGAAAGTGAGACAAGACTATGCAAAAAACAGTCCATTGTTCTTTTGAAGTTAAAATGCACCTTAGTAAAAAAAAAAAAAAAAAAAAAAACTGCTTAACACACCTCCCCTGCCCCTGCCCCTCCCCCCTGCATACACAATTTTGTAGTTTGGATTCTTTCATTATAGAAATGGTCCAAATTCACGTGCCTCTTTGCCCTTGTTGTAGCTGATATGGTAGGTGGCACACAGGTGATCACATAAGCCATTTCTTGTAGGTGTCCATTCCTTCTTGGCTTTCTCAGGGCCTCCATGCCCTTCCTCTGAGTCATTACTTCATTATCTTCCATAAAGGGATTTTGCGTTAGGTTTTCCTGTCTAATGCAGCTTCACAGTGATATCTGATACTATTTAATATCCAAGTATATTTATTTTTATTCTTTAGGGTTTTCTCTTATAATAGATAAAATCCTATCTGTAGTATAATAGGTGACTGTAAAAGTTTTATCTCTTATTTCAGGTAACTTCAGATTTTTTTTTACCCCGCCCCCCTTGGAGATGAAATTTAAGGATGACCATAATTAACCCCTGCCCCCAACACACTACTCTGGATATTTCTGTTCATTAACGCTTAATGTGTTTAAGACATTTGTAATTAGATACTTTAGGTTGCTTAGATTTAACATAACCACTTTACATTCTACCTCTTCAATGTGAATATTCAAGGTCACTCAGACATAATTGCTCTTAGTTTCTGAGGGTTACATGACTCGTATCATGGGATACCCGCTGGTACTGTGGGAAGGTAACTTGGGGCACCAGGGATTTTGTTTCAGACTCATGGCCTTTGTGTAGCAGCAAATAGTCCTAACAGGCAAGGGCAGCTTTAAATTTTTGTTGGAAATGTTTTACCATTAACATACTGTTTGCTACCAAGTAGGTGTTTGATTATGGCCTGGCGTGACAGTTATGGAGAAGAGTCATTGCAGCAGACCTACCTGAACATTTTTATTGTGTTGAATCAGCCTTTTGTTTGGTTCACCTCTTGGAACTTTCAGCCTGTGGAAACTTTACACAGACACTTCTGTTTTAATGGACTTCTCATATCTTTGACAGAATAAATTATCAAGTAATTTCTAAAATATATCAGATGATTTTTACAATAGATAGTGATTTTCTTTAATTAAATCTAGCACCATCAATTTATTCTTGCCCCTAGACTTGATTTCTCTATTGAATTTAATGCCATTTTCTCTCTTATTACCTACTGGGCATACATCTACCTGGGAGGTGCCTTTGAAGTCAGCATGTCTTAGCTGGCACCGCTTCCTTAGAAGCTATCCTTTATTGTCTTTATTCTACTCACCACAGGCCTTAAAAATTTGCAGTTAAGATCTGACAGCTTGCTCTGCTTTTGGGGGGTGGGGTGTATTCCTAATCAGTTACCAAATTCAACCAATTAATAGTTTCACTTTGGTGTCCTCCTCTATATTTTATTGGGCCCTTTGCAGTTTATATCTGAACTACTAGTTCATCCTAACTGACTTTCCCCACAAACCATTTTGCCTGCTGCTTTCTACTGTTTAACACCAACATTTGTGTAGTATTAGTCTTCTGCTCATGAAGCTTTTGGTTTCCCACCATTGAATGAAATCTAGACTCCTTAGTGTGGCATTCAAACTCCGTACTTGTGTCCTGTCTTTCTACTCTTCCTGAACGCTCTTTTGATAGTCTGACCTATTTTCTGTTTCTCAAAAATGTTGTGCTTTCTTCCCACTGTGTATTAACAGCTATCCTCTCTTGAATTACTTCTGTCCCTTCTTTCTCTTTACTTAAAACCCACCCAATTTGTAAGATCCACTTGACAGTCTCCATTTCCTGTGAAGCCTCCCTCTGAATTGTGAACTCATGTGTATCATGGATGGTTAAACTCACAGTACTCCAGCACTTCTTGGGTTATAATGAGCTATGTCTCATCATGTTCTGAATGTACGGTAGTCTCCCTTAACCTGCAGTTTTGCTTTCTGTGGTTTCAGTTATCCGTGTCTGCATTACCTGGGGTCAGCCGCAGTCTAAAAATATTAAATGGAAAATTCCAGAAATAAACAATTAATAAGTTTTAAATTGCACACTGATCTGAGTAGCATGATGAAATATCAAGTCATCCTGCTCTGTCCTGCCTGGTCTGCAGACCATTCCTTTGTCTAGCATATCCACACCGTACATGCTACCTGCCCCTTAGTCACTTAGTAGCCACCTCAGTTTATCAGATCAACTGTTGAGGTATCACAGTTCTTATATTCACGTAACCCTTATTTTACTTAATAATGGATCCAAAGCACAAGAATAGTAATGCAGGCAATTTGGATTTGCCAAAGGGAAGCCATAGAGGGCTCCCTTTAAATGAAAAGGTGTGTATATATTGGAAAGAACTGTATGTAGGGTTCGGTACTATACATGGTTTTAGGCAATCCAATAGGGGTCTTAGAATGTATATCTTCAGATAAAGGAGACCACTGTAATACTTTTCTAAGTGGAATGTGCCTTCACATAACTATTTTATGTGTGTGTAAGGACAAAGAGAACAAACATCTGTTCCTTTTTTTTTTCAGTTACAGTTTACATTTGATATTATTCAGTATTAGTTTCAAATGTACAGCATAGTGGTTAGACAGTCATGTACTTTACAGACTGTTCCCCCTGATGAAGTACCCACCTGGTCCCACACATAGTTATAACAATATTATTGGCTGTATTCCCTATGCTGTAGTTAACATTTTTGTGGTTATTCTGTAACTACCAATTTGTACTTCTTAATCCCTTCACCCTTTCATCCAGTCCCCCAACCCCCTGCCTCTCTCTCAATCATCTCTTCTCTATATTTATCAGTCTGTCTCTATTTTGTTTGCTCATTTATTTTGTTCTTTAGATTCCACCTACAAGTGAGATAATATGGTATTCATCTTTCTCTGACTGACTTATTTCACTTAACATAATACCCTGTAGGTCCATCCATGCTGTCATAAACTAACATCTGTTCTTTTTAACAAATGCTTATTCTCCTGAAGTAAAATTAGGATAATTTAATGTGCCTACAGACTTAATTTTTGAAATTTGATAATAACCTTAATATAATACAAAAGAAAAACAAAAGGAAAAAAACTTATGTATTTCAGTATTCAAATACTCACAAAAATTATACTTTAGTAAGAAAAGTTCCTAGAAATTTACAAATCCGCAACTTTTCTGCTGTGCTGTGTTGTTCCTTCTTAAACAATTTAGTAAGATCAGTCTTGATACTTAATGTGGTTTGTATCTGAAGTTACAGATTATGAATAGCTTTATTGCCTCTCCAGTACAGTATGTGGTTAATATGGCATGAGTTAAAAAATTTAAATTAAGAATTACTGGGAGCCAAAAATACTGCTTGTAAAATGGTTAGGGCACTTTTATTATTGCATGGTTAGGTCTTCCTTTTATGGTTCTAAGTTAAAAAAAATAAATTCTAGAGGTTAAGGGAATAATGTACTGTGCTGACAGACTCCTTCATTTTGGGATTTGGATATTTGTACAGTCTTATTCACATATGTGACTTTATGTCACATCAGTCAGCCCCAAAGGATGAGTTGTCTGCAAATACTGGAGACATCCGTACAAAAGGAATCAGGGGATTAGGCCTTTATTTTTTAAAAAAATATTTTATTTATTTATATTTAGAGAGGCAGGGAGGGAGAGAGGGAAAGAAACATCAGTGTGTGGTTGCCTCTCACGCACCCCCTACTGGGGACCGGGCCCGCAACCCAGGCATGTGCCCTAGACTAGGAATCGAACTGGCAACCATTTCGTTCGCAGGCCAGCACTCAACCACTGAGCCATACTAGCCAGGGCAGGTGATTAGGTCTTTTATTTCTGTAAAGGTCAGATTGTTGCCTAGTTGTGACAATAATTCTTTGTATTTAGGCTATACCCTCATTCCACCACCCCCAACCAGTCCTTTACTTATACATAAAAGATCCCTCCATAGAAGCCAATTCTGTGTTAAACTACCAAGTCTAAGCCTAGATCTCTTGTAATCATAGTTTTTTTTTTCATTTTTTGTTTTTAAATTTTCACCTGAGGACATACTCACTGATGTGAGAGAAGCATTGATCTGTTGCCTCTCTTACGTGCCCTGACCTGGACCGAATGGGCAATCTAGGCATATGCCCTGACCAGGACTTGAACTCAGGACACCTCAGTTTATGGATTGACACTGCAAACAACTGAACCACACTGGCAAGGGCCCTTGTAATCATGGTTTATTGAAGTGCTTGTACTGTAGTGACAGAGGTTTAGTGAGAAGCCATCAGAATGATGCTTAATTGATTGAGGAAAACCTTTAAGTAGGAGTATTTGTAGGTTTCTGGAAAATTTGGCTTGTGCAGTTTTTCAGTTTCTAAAGGCATGCTGAGGTCTGATTTCGCCCATTCTGTGCAATTAAACATTCTAAAATCTGCAGTTCACTAAATAACATTCTAACAATTAAAAAAAATAATGTATTATCCTAACATTCTAACATGTAGAGAGAAGTCTTGTGGGCAGATATAAGTGGTTTAACTTGATTCTTAGGATATTCTTCATTGTATAAAACTACTGGTTTTTCTTTTGCAGATTTCCTTGTGAAACCTTCTAGTAGAAAAAGTTCCTTGGACAAACTTCATTTGGTAAGTTTGGTCCCCCCCACCCCATTCTCACTGTGCTGTTTTGAGGCAGCTAAAGTGAATTTACAGATACATTTTGGGGCTCCATTTGTCCATATACACAATTATTTAGATGAGCTCTTATATTTTCACTTTAATGTTAAATCTTTAAACATATTTTTTTTTTACTAGGGCTCAAGCAAGATTGCATTTTTCATATATAATTGTGCCATAATACAATGTATTGTGCCTGGAAACTCATATTTAAGTGGAGATTAAATGAGCTGTAGCCCTAATCTTTTGTTTAAAATAGACGGTCCTTAACAATGTGGACTTCTTTTAAATTGAAACTTGATTCTTGTTTTGAATTTTCTTAAATTGTTGTTATATATCTGTATGAAAACCAAGACCTCATTACTAAACTTGGTGGTACTGATCTGATGTTTAACTAGAAAACCAGTTCTAAAAATTTGTTAGTTCTCTCCTCTGTGTGGATATTAATTCCAGAATACCTTTCATTGTCCTTAAGCTTTTATTCCATCTGGACTGCATTCTAAATCAAGCCACCTTTCTCCTTCTGTACTTGTCTCCTGATTCTCTCTTTACTCTTTTTGTTCTTTAATCCATTTGGTACACAGTAGCCAGAATGATCTTAAAATCAAATCACGTCACTCTGCTGTTTAAAACCTGTCAGTGGCTTGCCATCACACTTGGACGATAGTTTATACTCCTTACTATTTACATGGTCTTTCTGTTATACATTTCTTCACCTTTAAATTGGACCACTGTTGTGATTCAGTACATTTGAACTGCACTGGTTTCCTTCTTTTAATCCTTCAAAAATGCCAGTCTTTCCTGTCTCAGAAACTCATGCTGTTTGTTCCCTGTACCAGAAACTGCCTTGCCTTGCTGAGAGACCTTTTCCAACCACTGTTACAGAGTGGGACTCCCATAACCCTGCCCACCCCCATCTCTGTCTCAGTGTGTCATTTGTTTCCTTCATCACATTTAGCACAATTTGTAACTATTATTTTTTTGTTTCTATCTTCTGTGCTGGAATATAAGCTCTTTAGTACAGAAACTAGCACAGTGTTGTATTGTCTGACACATACTAGGTTCTCCGATGATTATTAACCAACTGACTGACCAGCTGACTGACTGACTGACTGACTGAAGTGCAGCACACCATTTTAGTCTTTATTTGGTGCAGAAATGGAAGGTTCCCTCCTGTGCTTCTGACACCTCCTCTCACAACAGTCTAGTCTATTCCCACCCACTAGTGGGAGCCATTCTTTAAAGTCAGTCACCCGTGCCAGTGTGCTCACAACTATGCAAAGCTCCACGTGTTCTGGGCCCTCCTGCTTCTTTATTGTCCTCTGTTCCTTCACACTGCTCTGAAAGAGTTTACCTTGAATATTGAATCCCAGACTCCCTAAAATACCCTGTATTCATAGAAGTTTAGCAAACTAGAAATGCTGGCTTTGCATGGAAATATTTTTTAAGGCAACTTCTTAAAGATGATATTGCTCTTACTAGCATGTCTTTTAAGTTTCTAGTTGGGTATTCCTTCCCAACCCCTTTTGTTGTTCTTAAAAACCTGATAAAGGTATTAACACAGTTATGTGTAATTTTCAGATGAGTTTAGAAAATTGGGGAAATAACACAATTTTTTCATATTTTGCCTACTAAGCCAGTTTAGTTCTCACAGATAGGAGGATCCATTTTGAATTTACAGATAAAATGTTCCATAGTATTACAAGAATATTGTTTTTGTGCTTGCATGTTGGTTTTAATTATGCTGTATTATTTTTATCCATGGTCTATAACATTTTTCATATTACTAGCAACATTAGGAATATGGACCCTTGCTACTTGTTAGCCCTAGTAAGTTAGGCCCATGAGGATTTTCACGAAAGCATATGGAGTTTGCATTTGACTAGTGAAGACTGGCTGGGTAATATTCAACTTTTTCTTGGTTGACTCTGGTCAGGTCTTTGGGTCTATGTATATGCAGTTCCTTTAATTAGTGTATGACCACATAGGGGGAAATTGCCAATTTTGTTCCCCCCTCCCCCACTCTTTTTAAAGATCCAGGCATAAAGGAAAGAACAGCTTTGGCAGACACTGAAGAAGAGACGGGGATTTATCCTCCTAATCTGGGCCTCCTGTCATGGTAAGTAAATAAAAAGCAAATAAAAAATTGGAATTGAACTCTTATCTCGACAACTAAGTGAACATTAATATATCTATACTTAACCCATTTTTGTTGTTGTAATAAATCATTTCACTTTTCCTTTCCCAGAACTCTTTTCTTGTCTCCTTCTTTCATTGTTTGCTTGATAGTATAATTATAGAGTATTCTAATGTATTAAAGCCATTCCATTTCCATTAACTTTAATTCTGTGAGTTAGATATTATCTCTCTTCAGTCAGGTAGTAGATGGAGTCAAGCCTAAAACCCATGATTCTTGGACTGTAGGTTTCTTTTTTTTTTTCCCTAGGAAGCAAGATGAAAACTGTGTGTATGTGTGTGGGTAGGAGAATTATGATATGGTCATACACATGTCCTTTACGAACTTACCTATCTGGATAGGAGCAATTCTGTACCATCCCCATTCTGTTTAAGGCAATATTTTTAGCCCAGAGAAGGTGAAGCATCTCTGTGCATCTCTTCCTACATCTTTGACTACAAAGAGCATTTAATGGACATTTTAGTGACTTGTGGGCCATTTAAGACCCAGGCCCAGTCCAGGCAGAGAAGATGGAGCAATGAGTAAGACACATTTCTGTCAATCCTGAGAATATGTAGATAGTGCTTTAAGGCTTAAAAGAGAATGGTCCCTGTAATATTGTCCTGCTTCTGCCTTGTGATGTTTCCTAAATGCAAACTGTTTAATGCTGGTACACAAAGAAGGAATTGAAAAGGCCATGTTAATTTCAAGCTCCATTAGGGACATGGGTGGAAAATGCCTTTCAAAATTAAAAACAAACTAAAACAGAAAAACTAGTTGTGCAGAAATGTCATATTAAAAGGAAGAGAAAGGTATCCGCTCTCATCTCAAGCTGGACCACTTTTTTCTTAGTTTATGGGCATAACAACTATGTATCTTAGACCCAAACACTGATGAACTTTTATGTTATTTCTCTAGACTATATTTTATTTTATTGGTTTTCCCACAGAGTTTTTAATGAATTGAAAAGCATTTTCCTAATATTTATATGGTGTGTATGCTGGTGCTAATGAATAGCAAATGATGAGCTTATTAAAGCAGCTCTGTTCTGTACTGAGGGGTTGTCCTTCATTGTATTCCACATAGCTAGCAACAAAGTGGCTTCATCCTGGTGCTACTGGGTGGGGTCTTTGGTGCCCTGCAGACAGTCTTTATGGTGGGCTCTGGAGATGCTTCTTCGTGCAGTAGCTGGGGAGCAGTATGGCCATGTGTCTTTAAAAAATTTTTTTTTCATAAAGCAGCAGTATAACACACTTTTATAAATACTCATAATTCTACTACCAAAACCTATGGCTTTGTTCATTTCTAACTAGTCCAGTGTCCATATGTATATTTTACATAATTGGAATTAAAACATATTTAAGTTTTACCCTGGCTGGTGTGGCTCAGTGGATTGAGCACCGACCTGCAAACTAAATGGTTGCTGGTTTGATTCCCAGTGAGGGCATGTACCTGGGTTGTTCCCTGGTGCAGGGCACTGGGTCATGCAAGAGGCAACTACACATTGATCTTTCTGTCTCTTTCTCCCTCCCTTCCCCTCTCTCTACAAATAAATAAATAAAATCTTAAACAGAATACTTCATTGATTAAAAATGCAAACTATTATCTAGGTCTTTATGTAGTTGCATGCAACCTTTGGAAAAAAAACAAGTTTATATTTTGCTCATTACTAAGTGAATTTAAAATTTTCCCTTGTTGATTATTGGCTCCTAATGTTCATTTTAGTCCATGTAACATTTTGTAACATGGACCATGTAACATTGATTTAATTAATATTAATATATTCTATTGTTTTGGCATTTAGGTTATATGTAATTTTTTATTTTTATTTTCATTTACTTCTTTTTAGACATAGGGGAAGGGTGAGAGAAAGAGAGGGAAAGAAACATCAATGTGTTGTTGCTTCTTGCGTGCCCCCTGCTGGTCCTGGCCTACAACCCAGGCATGTGCACTGACTGGGAATTGAACCAGCAACCCTTTGGTTTATAGGCCAGTGCTCAATCTACTGAGCCACACCAGCCAGGGCAGGTTATATGTCTTTAATCCTGATTTTGAGAGGATAGTCATATATGCATCAGTCAGCTGCAATAATCTATGGCCATACTTGTTTCTTCTTACTCCCTCACCCTCACCTCTTTGGATTATTTTGAAACAAATCTCAAGCATTATATTAAGGTAAATTGTATTTTTGATGTTCTTCAATACCAGTCTTAAGATTAGTGACTGGAATTGACAATGAAACAGATAAATACTTTCACTTTTACATTTTGCTAAGTGTTCACACATACATTTCATTTCACTCTTAGGAGTAGGTACGGTTTTGTTAATGTTTTTATCCTAGAATCCTACATTTGAGTTTAGTAAATAGGCATTTTGACTCATCAGCAGTCTCTGCTGCCCATGTTTTTAAAATATTTATCTCTAATGTTGATTTCCCCTCTGAAGAGTAGGTTTACTTCTCTCACCTGCATAGTTTAACCAGTAGCAGAAACTACCCTGAAACCATGGTCACTGATCTCTTTTTAAGATTTTGTAGGTAGCTCCTCTGACCTTATGGAGCTGGTGGAGACAGACAGTGCCAGATTCCACAATGTCTGGTGTTCCTCAGCAGTACCAAGAAATCAACTGTATGGAATGCATTCTAGTACTACTAGAGTACTACTTATATATCACTTCCCGGCCTTTTGGCCGAGTGATATATAAGTAGTACACTGGAAGATCAAGTGTAAAATACTGCTTATAGTTCAGGAGAAATTTGTTTCCAAGACTCTTACCATGCCAGTACTTGCTAGTTTGTTTCTTCCTTCCCTTTGTCTCCTTCCAACTCCTTATTTCAAGTTTGGCCTCCTTTTTTACTAATGAAATTCAGAAACTGTAAAAAAGAAATTAGGTAGTTAATTCAATTTACGTTAGCCAAGTAGTATTTCTTGAGTCACCATTCTTCTAGAAACTCAACAGGTAGTTTGACCTAATGTTAATTAAATCTTTGGGGATTAAATGCATTTTTGCATCACTGGCCTAATTTCAGTTCTCTTAGGCTGAAAATCATTCCGTTTTCAGTTTTCAGTAACTGTTTTGATTATATACATTGGCCTGGGTTAGCACTCAAGTGAATGTGCTGGCAAGAATGAAATGGTATTTTAGCTTCTCCTTTTTTTTAAACCTGTTTGTTACATGATTTCAATTCTGTAATATTTAAAGGTCAGTAAAATAGGGCAAGGAGTCACTTAAAGAAATACTGGGTACCTCTGTAAAATGATACCGAAGAGAATAAAAGTTTAGGATATGAATTTATCTGAATTAAGAAGTTAATGTGATGCTGAGGGAGGCATGTTTACAATGTACTTCTATGTCATAATTTTTAAAAAGCTTTCCCCCATATGTTCTAGCAATTTTTACCTACCTCCTATTGGTTTATGAGAAAAATCTTTCTAAATTTAAGATTCCTCAGATCTTTTCTCTTTGGTTCTAAGTATAAAATACTCAGTGTTCTTTTAAGTCAAGAGCTAGCTCTTAACAATGGAAATAGAATTACTATTCAGTGAAATGATACTGTATGGTGTCAGATGGGTATTAGACTTAAAGTGATCATTTTGTAAGTTATATAAATGGCTAATCTCTATGTTGGACACCTGAAACTAATATAATATTGTATGTCAACTGTAATTCAAAAGTTAAACTTTTTTTTAATGGTACTTGAAAAAAGTGGCTCGTTCAGCTTGTAGCTGAAAGAGTTGCGCAAGTGCTTGGCCTTGAAACAACCATAATACTTCAGTGTGCAGCACAATTATTTCATGTGTATTTCCAATATAAAAAAGACTTTACTTAAGGGTCAAAATTTAATAAAATTTATCATTTTTCTCTTGCTTTATCAAGGACATTCTAAGTGAAATTGGTGTCACTGCCTTGATTGTGCTAAGGAGCCAGCAGTTTCGCCCGCCAGTTCTTTTTTCACTGTTTGTACTATTAGACAAATGTTACAGTGAAAAAAGACAGAGAATGTCTTAGTATTATTGTGAAGGTGGTTTTGACCTCATAGAGCCCCTGAAAGGGTCTCAGAATCTGTGGACCTCACTTTGAGAACCACAGTAGTAGAGGATTATGGATTTAAGATTACTTTTTGGTAAAACCTTAAGTGTTATTTATAGGTAGGATTTTTCCCTCTCTTCGAGGAGGTAGAATTGTTGGAATTGTGGTAAGTAGCATATGCAGAAATGTCTGTCCACTAGTGATGTTAATTCTTAGTGCTGTCAGTTGAGAATCATATGTCTTTTGATCTTTACAAAGTTCGCTGTGTTAAACAGATTGTGTCATAATTTACACTTGGACTTTTCCATTATATTGCTTTTTTCTCCTATTGTCTTATACAAATTTATAATATAAAGACTACTTTTTTTATATAGGTTATAATTAGTTCAATTCAAGTGCCGTGTAGAGTAGAATTTATTGGTTTTTTTTTTGAAATTGCCTTAATAGAAATAAATCTATTCCTGAATATATGACGTACTAAACTAGGGATAGTGGTTCACACATATTTTCAGTTTGAGAAGTTCAGTTAAGTTTTACATTTTTTAAAAACTTTGTATTATGGACATCACACATGCAACCAAAGCAGACACAATGGCAGGTATAGTGAACCTTCACTTACCCAGTTTCATCAGACATCCCTCATGGACTATCCTGTGTCATTTATGCCCTACTCACTTCCTCCTTACCTTTCCCCCTCTACTTATTTTGAAGCAAGTTCCAGATACCACATCATTTCATTCTTAAATAATTCAGAATGTAACTTTCAAAAATAAGAATTTAAGGTTACCCTGTCTGGTGTAGCTCAGTGGATTGAGCACGGGCTGTGAACCAAAGCATCGCAGGTTTGGTTCCCAGTCAGGGCACATGCCTGGGTTGTGGGCCAGGTCCCCAGTGGGGACCACATGAGAGACAACCACACATTGATGTTTCTCTCTCTCTCCTTCTCCTTCCCTTCCCCTCTCTAAAAATAAATAAATAGAATCTTTAATAAAAAAAAGAATTTAAGGTTACAAATTAATGAACAAAACCACTGTATTTTGGTTTCTCGTACAAGTAATGACCTAACAGCTTATTAGTGTTTAATATAAATGTTCTTAACCTCTTTTTTTTAAATCAGTGTGTTCCCTAACTAGAGGCACCTAATATAAATTGGATGAATATATCGGGGATGAATATTTTTTCCTTTAGTTTTGTGCCTATTAACTTTGGTCACTGCACTCTCATTGTGATTACACTATTAAAATGGGGCAGGAAAACCAAATATGGTTTGAAATTATTTAAAGGTTTTGGGGTTTTTTTCAGGATGAAGAGACTCGGCACAGCCTTGAATGCATCCAGGCAAATCAGATCTTTCCCAGGAAGCAGCTGATCCGAGAGGATGAGAATCTTCAGGTAATTACAGGTTACTTTTGATTCTAAAATAAGTATTTACCATCATAGTATTAATGTAGCAGAGCTAATGGTTTGAAGTAATGTACTATATATCTTTTTTTCCTAAACCATGCACATAGTAGAAATGCAAGCTAAAAAAACATGTCTCCTTTTAGAAAGACTTATTTCCTAAAAATTCACTGTGTGAGATGATCATCTCTGTGTCATTCCTTCAGTAGTCTAGAATTTGAATAGCTAGGTATATTTGAATTATGTGGATACAAACCCAGTCTCTTTAAGATCCCTACCCACTTACATATTGTGTTTTAAGTTTGAGTGACAAAGAATTTATTATCCATTCATCTGATCTGTGTTTGAAGACTTTGATTTACTGCTTCAGAACTTTGAAGGATTTCTGCTTCCATTTTAAAGGTTCCTTTCCTTGAACTTCATGGAGAAAGCACAGAGTATGTGGGTCGTGCTGAAGATGCCGTCATTGCCCTTTCAAATTACAGACTTCACATCAAGTTCAAGGAGTCTCTTGTTAATGTAAGTGATGACCACTAAAGTAGATAGAAAAGGGAAGTAAAAAAATCTGCTAATGTTCTCAAAGAGAGGAGTGTTATACAGGGTTGGGTGTGAAAACTATGTGTGCTCTGCTTTTCTCCCAGTTTAGCACCCCAAGGACACTAAGTTAGCAAACAGCTATAATGCTCGATTTAGAATGTACACATACGTAGTTGTGAGCTGAGGTGTCCAGTGTTTAGTGACACTGAATTGATGTATGCTAGGTAATGCTGTGTCATTAAGCTTTGTAAGGGTGCAAAGGCTGTATAGACTTTTATTTTTCAATCTTTAATGGTTACTACTGCCTCATTTGAGATACTTTTCTGGACCTTAATGTCAAATGATGAAATGTTTTGAATATTTTGAGCTAAGTGCCGACTGTCATAGAATGAAGTTAGTTTAATGGCTCCTTACTGGTATAAGTATAGAAGCTAAGTACCATGTTTATTTGTTTAATGGACTATGTATTACTGAAGAAAAGGAAACCTCTTGATTCCTAAGAGTGCATTTACCCTTTTTAGTTATGAGGGTACTCTTAATGAACTGGTTCTTCCAGTGCACTGCTATTATTAATAGTTTTCAGTTAATGTGCCTTTCACCACAAAGGCACAAAAGTTCATGTACTTCCAGCAAATAAGTGCCTTCTTCCTTCTTGCTAGCATTGTGCCTTTCTGTACTTTGGTTCTAGCACAGAGAAGTATATTGTGCTATCTTATAAAAGCTCGGGACTATGATTTCATTCAGATTGTGTGTTTTGAGGTTCAATTGGAATTCTTTGAAATCTGTCACTTGAGTTCATTTTATTCAGTGGTCCAAAAGTTACTCAAATCCTTTATCACTCCTTTTTTTGGGGGGGTGGTCAAAAGACTCAAAAGGATGCCATTTTCTTTACAGTCGGCTTTTATTATTTATATAGTATTTATTCTTTGTAGTTAAACATTTATATCCAAGAGCCATTGTGGCCTAAACTCCTTCTGGCTTCTAGATTTGAGCTATGATCGTACTTGTTACATAAGTTTTCTGTTCATCATCTAATAATACACATCAGATTCATCAAGGAAAGAGGCATGCTGTGCTTTCAGACCATATAACACTATGTTAAGAAGGGTCCATTTGGAATTGGTTGGTTGTCATAGGAGGGGACAGGATAAACTCCAATAAGATCCCAGCAACCAGAAATCCCCCACCAGCTACTGTGAAAGTAATGACACTAATATAGTAGTCCCCCGCTGTTTGCGGTTTTGTTTTCTGCAGTTTCAGTTAGCTGTGGTCACCTGTGGTCTGCAAATTCTAAATGGAAAATTCCAGAAATAAACAATTCGTAAGTTTTTAGTTGCACACCATTCTGATCAGTGTGATGAAATCTTGTGCCATCCCCAATGGCCCCAAAGTGCAAGAGTAGTGATGCTGGCAGTTGGGATATGCCAAAGAGAAGCCATAAAGTGCTTCCTTGAAGTGAAAAGATATGTAAAATAGTCCCCCCTTCTCCATGGGGAATATATGCCAAGGCCCCCAGTGGGTGCCTGAAGTTGTGGGTAGCACCAAACCTTGAACAGTGGTGGGCAAAAGTAGGTTTACGGTTGTGAGTATGGAAAACCATACAAGAATAAATAATAATACAAGCATAACATTTTTGCATACTCACACTGTAAACCTACTTTTGCCTACCTTGTATGTACTAAGATACTATGTTTTTCCTATACATGCATACCTGTGATAAAGTATAATTTATAAATTAGGCACAGTAAGAGATTAATAATAACTAATAGTAAAATATAACAATTATAACAATATAAAGTAATAAAAGTTATGTGAATAGTTTTGGGGCCATTATTAAGTGAAATAAGGGTTACCTCGATACTGTGACCGTTGATCTGATAACCAAGACAGCTACTAAGTGATTAGTGGGCAGGTAGCATACACGGAATGGATACACTGGACAAAGGGATAAATCGTGTCCTGGGTGGGATGGAGCAGGACAATGTGAGATTTCATGATAATACTCAAAATGCTATGCAATTTAAAACTTACGAGTTTTTTATTTCTAGAGTTTTCCATTTAATATTTTCATACCACAGTTGACCTGTGGGTAACTGATATCACAGAAGGCAAAACTGCCCACAAGTGGGGAGTGGGGGAGGTGGGGGGAACTACAGTATGTATAGAAAAAAGAATAGTATATATAGGGTTCAGTTCTCTCTGTGGTTTCAGGCATCCACTGGGGGGTCTTGGAACATATCCCCCACAGATAAGGGGGACTACTGTAATAAGTAGAATCACCCAACTTAATATTGTGTTTAAATTATGTTTAAGTAGCTGGAATCAATGAAATTCTACTTAAATTGCATGTGGAGATGACTTAGTTTCGTATCATTGCCTTTTTTCCATACAGTCCCCTATTTCTCAGCTTATTGGTTTATGGCAAAGTATTTTGGGGAGCACTTTTAGATCTATTCCAGAATAGGGTCTGTGGGGGAGAGGGTGGATTTGAACATGTCATTTACAAGCCTTGAAAATTAAAAGCCTTGAACACTTTTATGATGAAAACACTTAGTATGATGTCAGGGGAAGTGGTCCTTGGTCCTTGCCAGCTTTTCTGTTTCCCTCTTTTCTCCCTTCTCCCATTTGTGCTAATAAAACTACCCTCCTTAGACTGTTCAGCTGTATCTCACACTCTGAGTTCTCTCTCTTCTTTCCTGCTCAGGGAACTTCTCTTCATCTGTCAAAACCCAAGTCAGGGGATAACATCTTCTCTGAGACCTTTCTCAGTCCCTGGCAGTTTATTATACTCCTTTGGCTTGTTCTGTATCTTGAACATACCTTTACAACATACCAGATATGTTATAATTTTTTGTTATTCATCTTTGTGTCTTCGGAATCCAGCATATCTCCTGGTACCATGATATGTAATAAATACAGGAGTGGGCAAACGTAGATTTACTAATAATACAAGAATAAACAGTTTCATGCACTAACACCTGTAAACCTACTTTTGCCCACTTCTTTATTATGTGAATTGAAGTTAATATGGGCTTGAAATGGGTATTACATCATTTAAAACCCCTTTTTAGGTTTAAAACTCATTTTAAAACAATGTATCTGTGTGATAGGCCTGTGTTATTGTCTCTGAGAGTAGTTGTATAAGTAGATTGTTTAAGTAGGGAATTGTCCCCCTTTGCGATTGAGGTATATACTTAAGAAAACTTACCACTGTACATGCTTTTGACCCAATTCCTCACTCACCCTTAGAGGGTTATAATGCTACCTGAAACTGTTTTTCTCAGGTAGCATTATAACCCTCTAAGGCATAGAGCCTGCATGTCACTTAAAAAGCCCAAGATAGTGGCTGTGTACAGAAAGATGATTGTGCAAAAGTATTTTGGCATTGCAGTGACTTTAAACATTTCAGATGGAGGGAGACTAGGATTTCTCCATACAAATAAATTAATTGCATCGCAGTAAGTGCTAAGGTTCCTAAAACCTGTGGTTACTCCAGGAACAATGGCTCCTCCTACTAGGTGCTGGATGGAGACTGTGAGTTGGTGGTATTGCCTCTCCCTCCCTCTTTTCCTTCCTCAGCAGATAAGTATTTCAGTAAAATATGTGAGATCAAGAGACTCCCTTTAAAAGTTATTAAATCTAAATCAAACACAGTTCAACTATCAGACGTCAAATGTACTAGTGTATATTGTGGCATGCTGCAGTTTGCATCATTTTGTATGCTTTTAAATCAGTAAATTTAGTACTTTAGAAAATGTCATGAAGTGTTAAATAGCTACCTGGTATCATACAGTCTCTTAACATTTTTTTTATTGTGGTAAAATTGGTATACAAGATTACATACATATATTACAGGTGTACAACATTATAATTCAATATTTGTATATACCACACCATTTCAAGTCTAGTTATTATTCATCATATACATTCCCTTTTAATTTCATAGCATAATGAGTGAAAGTCTATAGACTTAGATACCATAAACATCATTACTATAATCCACACACATTCATTGGATATCAAGTTTTCATTTTCTAGGGTCAAGAACCTCTTTAGTAGAGTTCATTGGTAGCATTTAAGGTATGAATTGCTCTCATTCTGTGCTTTGCCCAAATTGTACTTTTACATATGTACAGGTATATTTCTCTGATGCTCAGCTAATTTATAAACAAGTAAGTGTTCAAGTGGAATTCATGAAAGTTTAAAACAGTTTTTTGTTGTGTAATTCAATAGACTGCCTCTCAATCTACTGCTTCTGAAATCACAGTAAGTAGCATGAGAAACCTAGGCAGTTTTTGCACATGTGCTTGGAACAAATTGGTTTGAATGCCAGTTGCTCACCTTGCAAGTCAGCAAAATGTCCTTTCTGCATGAGTCTCTTCCCTCTTACTAGACAAAGTTCTAGTGGTACCCTATGATGAGAACAATTTGTGGGGTGAGGATAAAGCCCCACAGCTTATTCATAATAAACAGGTGGAATTATCACCTTCAAACAATGTAAACTGAATTTCAGCTAGAAATCATTTGTAAAATAAAAATGAGCATTTAAAAGAATATTAAAACTTGTCTTTTTTTCTGGCTAGTGTAGTTCAGTGGATTGAGTGCAGGCCTCTGAAGCAAAGGGTCACCCGTTTGATTCCTTTGATTCCCAGTCAGGGCACATGCCTGAGTTGCAGGCCAGGTCCCCAGTAGGGAGCAGACAAGAGACAACCACACACTGATGTTTCTCTCCTTCTCTTTCTCCTTCCATTCCCTCTGTCTAAAAAGAAATAAAATCTTTAAAAAAAACCCCAAAACTTCTGTTTTCTAGGGCTGTCCTGTTAATGCTTCTGAGAGAAAAGGTGGATGTATAGCAACTGGAAACACCTTTCTTAGCATTTTTTTCACGTTTTCCGTTGTCTTAATTGTGGTACAGCAAAAATCTTTATCCCCCAAACATCAGCAAGAGGTTATCATTAATACTTAATGCACTTTGGCCTTACTATTCATATACCAGTAGAGACATATGAAACCTGTGTTGGAAAAGTAGCTTATAAATACCAAAGGAGAGCAATAAAAATTTGTGTCTTTAACCTGTGACAGTCCTCTTTTTAGTGACTGGTTCTTGAATGATAAGATTTAGTGCCCAGATATTCCACAATTTATTACACATTTTAGGTTTAGAATCATTACTTGATTTATTTTCACTTAGTTACTATCATTTTTACTTCAAATGTATATAAATATTAGTGCTTCCCATTCAGGCTGTAAAAGTGTCATTTGTTTTTAAAAGGTAGAAATTATCCCACTTTTAAATTTTGGTGCTTGAAAACAATACACAGTGCACGTGTGTGCACACCCCTCCTCATGCCCCCAAGTGAGACAGACTGTGGATCTCTGATACCTGCACATGTCTGCTAAGTCTTTAACTGCTGCTCTTCTGCTTTTTTGGATTGATGCTCTTATGAATTTTGGTGTTCATGATGTAATTCTGGCCTTTTGGGAAATTGATTAACAGCACTGTGTGTTTTTGATGTGTTTTGAGTGGAAATTTAATGGAATTTATAAGAGGAAGAGCACTGTAAAGGGAGATACAATTTCCTGGCAGCAAGAAGGTAGAGGAAGAAATACCAAAAAGAAAATTAGTTGCTATAAAACATTTGAATTAGTGGGCTAGAGAGGATTTAATTGTGACTTCAGATTTCTAATTACTCTTCCATGGATAGAATTGTGTCGAAGGAATCTTGGTTTAAATTCTGTTTTCCTGCCCTAGCTGGTGTGGCTCAATGGATCGAGTGCCAGTCTGTGACCCAAAGGATCGCTGGTTCGATTTCCAGTCAGGGCACATGCCTGGGTTGCAGGCCAGGTTCCCAGTAGGGAGCAGACAAGAGACAACCACACACTGATGTTTCTCTCCTTCTCTTTCTCCCTCCCTTCCCCTCTGTTTAAAAATAAATAAATAAAATCTTTAAAAAAATAAATTCTTTTTTCCTCTTCAAGATCCCTGGTGGAGAGGCCTTATTGTGATAGAAGACCTAATGCAATGCTCATACAGAAGGGAAAGGTGATCAAGAGGAAGAAAGGTGCACCATATACGTAATGGAAGGAGCCTGGACTGGAGGACAGACATAGACTATTGTCCTGAGTCTCTCACTAGCTTACCTTCCTGAGCTGTAAAGTGGTGTTGCTCTTGAATCTGTAATGTTTGCTTATGAGATTGGATATTGGGTATATTTAGTTACAGAAATGGTAAGAGATCCTCTTCATCTGTGAGGAAAGGTGAGAAATCTAAACCAAGGGAGTGGGCCTTAAAAATGTAGAGAAAGTTAGTATGTTTTGGTTGGAGAAATGAAGAGGAAAAGGCGGCCAGTTGTGCCTTTTTAGAATAGGAGGCATTCTGTGAAAGGAACAGTGAAGATGGAGACATTGAGGTAGGAAGGAGAAGAAGAAAAGATGATCATTTGATATAAAATCAGGTATTTTCCTTTTACATGTTCCTGTTCTTGCTGCATATTAAACTTCAGTGCATGTAACAATCTGCATGAGTATTAAAATCTGCTGTTTTCTGTATCTATGACTTCAGTACACGTGATGTACTCTGGTGGTTTCTAGTATCTGTATATCAGCAACCAACATTTTTATTCTTTCCCCCTAAATTTGTGATGTTAAATTCATGAAAATTTGTATGTCAAGTGCATTTTAGGTAGTACGTTTTTTGCATGTTCTGAGATGTTTCATTATTCTTATTCTGGAAGCCTGGGTGTAGGTCCTTAGTCTCTGGTCCAGTAGGAGGGATATAAAATTTACCTGTTCTTTGTAGCTAAGTAGCACAGGCTGGTGGCAACTCTCTCCAGCAGCTACTAATAGTATTAGTTGGTTTTCAAGTCATCAAAGGGAAACTGGGATGCAGGTGGCTGCTGAGATAATAGCCTCTCCATGTGGATTTGTAAAGCTCGCTCTCACTGTACCCCAGGCTCTTCCCATTCCCTGTACCTGGGGATTCCTGAATTCTGACTACCTGAGGTTTAGAAAGCAGAGGCTGGTGGCATATAGGATGTGGGGAAGCTTGTCCAAGGAAGTCTGGAAGCAGGCAAAATTTCAGCTGGTAAAATTTTAGAAAATTGAGATTAGAATTTAGGCCTCTTAATTGTCAGTCTTGCTGTCACACCCCCTGCTCTCCGCCCCAGGGCTGAGGGGGCTAACTGATGAAGGGAGAGGTGTGTACATAAAAAAAAAAAAAGAAAACCAATATGAGAGTCTGTTACAGAGCACCCAAAGGACTGTTCTAAGAGTGAATCAGTGTTTTCTTCGTAGTCTCCTAGTCCTCCTTTACTGAAATAGTGGTGGTGTTGTTTTCCTTCCTCGATATACAGATCTTGAAAGCATTTTTAGCTGAATCAGCCACAGTTTCTCATAGCACATTGGGGTTAAGGACTTAAAAACAGAGGGCCAATGCTCCTTTTTTTCCCTCTCAGAACACAGGCAAGATTTCTTAGTCTTTCTCTTGCTCTCAGTCCTATTACAAGTATAAGGGAATTTTGTAGACTTATAACTAAGCAAGAAGGCTCTGGTCCTGAGGTAGTAACTCCTAGCTAGTATCTGAATGTTGTTATTTTGCTTTCTTCTCTCTTTTAAATCCCTGCTCCAGTTTCTGTTTCTTTGTCCAGCACTGGGCTTATTTTTGATCCCCACATACTTGTTCCGAGAGTTCTCTGCTAACTTTGGCAACTGCATGGTGGGACAGGGCTTCTGAAACAGCTCAGCTAACATGAGGGCCACCCTTTGCAGGCAGCTCTCTTTTGGTTCTCTCTGTGTTGGAAAAAACTGCCTCCCTCTTCTCATGCTAAATGAATTGTTTGAATGCTACTTGTAACTTGCATAGTCATATTTTGGCTAGCATGATACAATGTAAGAGGCAGTGGTGTAACCTTTCCCAAGGACCAAGAGTATCCAGTATTTTTTTTTTTTAACCACACTTTCTTTAGAAGTTTTGAAAATTGCTTTTTGAAGCCAGGAGTTGAGTCCAGATGAGTGGAGAGCGAAAGGGAGGAGTCTCATGTCAATTTGAAAATTTGTCACCCTGATCACATGCTTTCCCTTCCTATCTACTCCCTTCTTTGATCCTCTTTACTGTTGTATTTATACTCCTGGGTTCATTTAGTGCAGTCTGCTGATGTGATTGACAGGGAGAAAATTATTCTAGTTTGCTCATATCTCAAGTTCTACTTGGCAAACAGGGCTCCTCAAATTTGGTCTTTTAAAACAAGTTAGACCTAGCTAGTTTTAGGACCTTTGCCCACTGTGTGGCCTGCTCCTTCCTCCTCGATACCTGTGGCTCTGTTCTACTGAGCAGAGAGTCTAGCTGGCCAGCAGCTACTGTCCTGTTGTCTTTTCTGTGCAACTTACAGGCAGGCAGTTTAGACTTCTACTCTTTTTCAGAATGCTCTTTTGCTGATTACAAAGCCATAGGTTCACTTTGTCATTTGGGGCAAATGACAGATACAGTCCCACTAGCACTTTGATCTGCAGTTCTTTCCTGTAAACAAGACAGGATCACCATTCTAGTTCCCTTCAGCTTCTGTGTCATTACATATCACAGCTGACTATAGTATTTCAAGTAGTGCAGTACTTTGAGTGATGAGCTTGTGAGTTTGATGCCTGAGAGATGACATATTTCCCTGTTCTTCCAGAAGTGGTGCCTCCTCTTCATGACTTAGGTCTTTGATTTAGAGATAAAGGGAAGAAACCCTGATTCACTCAGTCCCTAATTCACTCAGTATTAGATCACTTAAATACTATTGATCCAGATAAGTTTGCAGTTGTTTGCTCCTTTTCCCTGTGGAACTTCCTAATCGCTCTTATTGGACATTGAAGAACTGCAGGGTCAATGCCTTTTTGACTGAGGGGACTTTATCTCCTTTAATTGCAGGTTCCATTACAGCTCATAGAAAGTGTTGAATGCCGAGATATATTTCAGCTTCATTTGACTTGCAAAGACTGCAAAGTTATCAGGTATGTTGTGTGTTTATACTGTTTAGTGTGGAAAATCTTTTTTAAAGATTGGATCCATGGTTTGGTAACAGAAAACAGCTTTTGAGGATCAGCCTTGTTAGGACTATTTCTCTGAGTAGTTAGTGCCTGAAATATTTTAGGTTACTTTATTATTTAAAAGATATTTTTAAATTTTTTATTTGGAAATATTTTCAAATTTACAAAAAAATAGTACAAAGAATAACCTGTATTGTTAACATTTCACCCCATTTGCTCTGTTGCTTGCAGGGGGCTGTGTGTGTGTGTGTGTGTGTGTGTGTGTGAGAGAGAGAGAGAGAGAGAGAGAGAGAGAGAGAGAGTTTCTTTTACTTAACTATTTGAAAGTAAGTTAATATAATCATGGCTCATTATCTTGAACTACTTCAGTGTGCTTTCCTAAGAATAGGAATATTTTCTTACATAATCACAGTATTATAATCAACTTCACTATTTTATACTTATAGTACTTTTATCCAATCTACTATTCTTGTTCCAAACTTGTCATTTGATGTAATAATGCCCTTTGTAGCATTCCGCCTCCTGGATCACAACAGGATCCAGACAAGGTCAGATACTACATTTAGTTGTCATGATTCTACTGCCTCCTTTAATGTGGAACATTTTTCACCACTTTTGTCTTTATGGCATTTTGAAGGATACTATCTTTTATTTTAATGGACTGTTTCTTATTGTGTCTGTCCATGTTTCCTCATGGTTAAATTTAGGCTGTACATTCTCAGCTGTTACTACTATACGTGTGAGGTGGTATCATTTTCAGGGTGTTGTATTACGTCTGTAGGCAAATAGTGTCGACTGTACCTTATTGGTGATACTAACTTTGATCACTCTATCAAGGTGTGAGCTGCTTTCTGTATAATTTCTAAATTTTCTCCCTTGCAACTAATAAATAGTCCACGGGAGGCACTTTAAGACTATGTAGATTCCTGGTTCTCATCAAATTTCTCCATAGATTTAGCATCCACTAATGTTTTTATTTGATCTAATCTTTACTGATTGCAAAATGATGCCTGAAATGCCTTTTTAAATTTAATAGCTCTGCAAGTTTTAACTTCCCCAAGTTTTTACTTTATCTCTTTGACCTATACTGGTGTGCCAGTAAACATTGTATGTTGGCATATTGATGAGCCACATTGATTGGGGCAAGGGAGAGGTTTGAGTGACCTCCTTGGTTAAGGTAAATATTTAAAGTTGCTTTTTAACCATTGAGATTTGGCTTGCTTTTCATAGACACTGGCTACAGCTCACAGTTTAAAAAGATTGCTTATTAATTACTCAATTTTAAACACTGCATTTGAAAAGGTAAATAATTTTACAGTAATTAGTTTAAGCTCTTAGTTACATGTTCTGAAAATTACAATTAATAATAGAATTATTTTGTTCCCTACATGGTCACATGAATATCATAAGATTTTGCATCTGAAGTTGCTGATTTATTCTAATTGCTGAATAGACAAATTTTGAAATTATTCCAAGTGACAAAAAGTACCGCTGTGATTTGAGCTCAGCCTAATAGATCATAACAAAATGAAAAGAACTTCTCTAAACATATTTCTTGAGAGGGACAACTGTAAAGCTTAGATGGAAAAAGTAGAAGGAAATTCCACTCATGGAGGAGAATGAGTACCATTTTATTTTAATAAATGACATTAATCAGTCTCAGAAGAGCTTTCATTAGTCTAATAAAGTTTTCCACGTGTCCAAGTTTCCTCTTTTTGACATTTTGTACCATTGCCTAAAATTTGTTGGCCAATTTTTATTATAAATGATAAACATGTGAATGACCACCTCTAATGCTTTCTTGACTGTAGTTACCACTTCTCCATGAGTAGGCACTCTTGAAATGTGGCTTCTGTTAGGTCTCATTGTTATGTCTTCTGATTGCATCCATACTTGTTTGGCTTTACAAAGGTGTCAGTTTTCAACTTTTGAGCAGTGTCAAGAGTGGCTTAAGAGACTGAACAGTGCAATCCGACCACCTGCTAAAATAGAAGATCTCTTCTCGTTTGCATACCATGCTTGGTGCATGGAGGTCTACGCCAGTGAAAAAGAGCAACATGGAGACCTGTGCAGACCAGGTAGGCCTTTTCTAAAATACGCAAATGGTGGCTTCGTCAAACTTTACATGAAATGGGATTCCTAAGCACTCATATTTTCAATCAAATGTATATTTTATGCAGCACCTAGCATGTGTTCATCATTCTTCTAACCTCAGTAGAACATGTTTCCTGCTATTCAGGGGAAGGAAGGAACACAAGATTTGACATCACAACTTACTGGGCCTAAAAGCCAACTATAGTAAGATTTGATGGTGATTTTGGAAGCTATGGTGGAAACGAGCTATGAGTGTTGTATACAGGTCTGGGAAGACTTCATGTTTGAAGTGGTTTTGAAGTTCAAGTGAGAGTTCATGGACTAGAGAATGGGGAAAAGAATGATAGAGCATGTAGCATGAACAAAAGTATAGAAGTGTGAGATTAAGCCACATAATAGTGGAATACAAAATGGTCTTTTACTGTCTTCGAATTTTTAAGTCATATAGAGTACTATTGTCACCTCTTTTCATACCAAGGTGATGAAACAGAGGTCCAGAGAGGCCAGGTGACTTCCTTTAGGACAGTAAAGCTGAGACTGTACTCGAACCCAGACTTCCTGATTCCTCATTAAATCTTTGTCCCATTTACTATCTTTCTCCCTTAAAAATGGCATGGCTTTTACTAAGTTCATGTTATTTCTCTGCATGTAGTTGTCTGTGAACTTTATGTTGCTATAAGTAGAACTTGCTGGTCCAACACTGAATCTTTGGTGTATCCAGTTTGGGAGGAAAGTCTTGAATTCTGAAGCAGTGAAGAATTCTGAGCTCTATTCCAATAAAGTTTACTCTTGGGATGTTTTTGTTTTAAACCTCAGTTTTTAATTGTGAACCTTTAATCTTAACAATTCTGCCCTGGATCATTTTAAACATTTGAGGTTAATCTAGCTATGCTTGCATTGACTTCTTCCTGGTTCATTCACTGGTTGAAGTTTTTGGTTTATATTCTTTTTTAAATAATATATAACAAACATAAGCATCATCTTATTTTTAAAGATACTTTGATATGTATTTTTGTTTGGCTCTTATGATCTCATCAAACAGGCAGGATAGGCTGGTATCTCTGTTTTGGGAGCCAAAGAAAAGGAGACTCAGAAGTAATGCTGTTGCCAAGTCCCACCGTCAGGTAGTGACAGAGCTAGAACTTAAACCCAGTTCTCAGCTATAGAGAGGTGACCATGTGGTGCTGTGGATACAGAGATAAAAAACAGAGACCCCTGCCCTTGTTCACCTTCAAGAAAAGCCTCAGGAATTCAAGCTTCTCATGAGCCTGGTCAGGCCAGCAGAGTCCAGAGTCATCTGCAAGAGACCATACCACCATTGGAAAATTATGATAATGAGCTTTGAACCGTCTCTCACTTCACTCCTGTATCCATTGCATCTCTCATTTTCTTTTTCCCTCTTCATTGAGATGCCATTGTATTTTTTTATTCCTTTCTTTTTTGCTGGTTCTCAAGTTTTTGTTAAAGGTAAAGTTTATACACAATGAAGTACACAATTCATATGTGTACATTTGGTTTAAGACTCCTAACTCCAAAGGTATTGCCCTACTTTGGAGTTGCCAGCATTTAGTCAGGAAGGCTTGCTTTCTCCTATCCTGTTTTGTCACACCCACACACTGAAAATTCCTTGTCTTTTTAGATGATTCCTTATTCCCTGGATAATTTTAGTTGTTTCTTTTGGATTTGAGCCAGCTCTTAAGATATTCCTAAGATATGCCATGTCAGAACTTCACTTTAATCTTTTAATTATGGATGGTTTTGTCCTGAGCTGGGATGCTTTTGGTCCTCAGATCCTTCCCTTCCTGATGATATTTGGTGTTCTTTGGCCACCAGGTTTTACAACTGTCCATACTGTCCTCTGTTTTTTCATGGGTTGTGATGCATAGAGGCATTTAGTGAGTAAAGTACTCACTTAGGCACTAGAAAAACTAAAATAACATCCTTACTCTGCCATTTAATTCAAAAAATAAACTGGGTACACCATTTATCCGCCCTGTACTTTAGTTTCCTTTGTTCTTTGAAACTGGGACATTCTTGTTCTTTCTGCACAAGCTGATTTGGGTATCCTGAAGATCAAATATGTTATGCTAGAGAGTTCAATTCAGTAAATGTTTGTGTGCCTCTTCTGTGCCATGTTTGTGAAAACATTTTAGAAATTATGAATATACAAGGTGATGCCATGCTATTGTAACTGATTAGTTGGAACTTAAGTAAAGGCTGTATTTTGTTTCTTTCCAGTATATACAGTCCACGTGGAAGCTAACCTACTACTCACATGGAATCTTATTGTACTTCACTGACTTGGTTTGCATGAGTGTGTATATATGGCTTTTTCCTTTTATATATTTTGTGATATAGAGGAAAAACCTGCTGTTAAAAAATACCATGGTGGCATTTTGGAAGCCAGTCAACCTGGTTCTTTTGTCTCCTCCCAATATTGTTGAGTGTTGGTGGTGGCAGCATCATTACTCACCAGAATATGCATACCAGACAACCACATTTTTATAAGTTGGCTTTAGGATGAGACAGCACTTGAAATATTTCAAAGTGATGCTTTTGTATAATCTGCCCCAACACATGAGATCACAAGCATATAGACGCTGAGGGGTGGAAGTTATACTAGTCTTTTAGCAGTTAGTAAAGACTTTTATGAATTCTCCTTTGCCTGTCAAGAATAAAATGTGTCAGAGAGGAGGGAATTGGGAAAATTACATTATTACCTTGTATTCATATAAATCTAAGTTTCTGCCTGTTGAACCTGCTATAGTTAAGCCAGCCACACTGTGGCCACAGCTCTAGGTCTTCTAGGTCTCAATCTGCTTTCGAAGAAGTATCAACATTTCTATCAGAGTTCATCTGTGAAACTTGCAAAAGCCATTGCAAAATTCTTGACTCTGTTTTTAACTCCATTTCAAAAGCTAAGAAAGGAATGGGCTAAAGGTTAAATGTTGTCTCCCATATGCTCAGCTTCCTTCTCATTGTAATGGCCTTCTTGGTGATTGTTCTGTACTTGAGCATTAATCTGAAGTCTGGACAGATGACTGGACAATTCAGTGTAGTAGCATTGGGCTCACTTCTCTGACCTCCCTTCTGTGAAATGCCAATTAAGCACATCCTGTTTAACCATGAACAACATACGACTCTGGGTCTTAACAGTTGTGCACCTGCCGGTTTAGTATAAAGTAAAAGCCCTTGCCAGCAGAGTCTGTCTTCTGAGTTTGAATACCGTCCACTAACTATACATCTAGATGACTGTAGTAGAACTTTTATTCGTAGAAGAGAATGATTTCTCTCTCCATATTTGAAAATTGGGAGAACGAGTTCTCACCTTCCTTGACTCTGGTACTGTTTTTCCTGACATAGGTAGGGGCCTAGGCCTTCTATCCCAGGCATTTAAGCTGTGTATGATTGTGGGCTTGAATATTCAGAATCAGCCAGGGAGCTAGACATTTTGGGAGGGGGGTTGCATTTTTAGACTGCTGATTGACAGTGTGGTTATGGTAGAGGGACTTGTTGCTTTTAAAAAAATGTTTTCATTCCCATAAAAACAAGAAATACTAAATGTCAAAAAAGGACAAATCCTCATTTGAGGATGGGGGTGGTAGAGGCAGACAGGAAGGGTTGAAATGGAAATATAAAGCCAAACAAAAAACTATGACCTTAATATTTAAAATAAATTGGGATTGCTTCCAGCCAAGATGGTCAGGTTTACCTAATCTTGATTAGGTTAATCTTGGTCAAGATTAGGTAAATCTTGACCATCAAGTGTAGGTAAATGTGATACTCGAATCCTCCCTTCAGTCACATCAAAATTACAATGAAACTGGAGAACATCCATCATTCAGAAACACTTGAAATTGAGCTGAATGGACATCTTGTAACAGGATATAAAGAAGGCACATTGAGGCTGAACCTGATTTTGTTTGGGGTGAGTGTGTGCCTAGGAAAAATGTCCAGCCTCCCAGATTTTTGAAGGTGGGTTTGGCCATGTAACACAGTCTGGCTAATGAGATAATCATGGATGTGGTATCTGGAGATGTGAGATCGTGGAAATGGAGCAGACATAGTGAGGACATGAGGCATTAACTGTGAGGACAAAAGCTAACTCACTAAGGATGTTGTTGAGGCTAGAAAGCCTGGGTCCTGCTAGCATCGTAGAGCAGAGACAACAGTCTTAGATCGCCCACGTCCAGATTCACTGATACATTTTGAAGCTACAGTTGACCAAGCTCTGTGTTCCACACTGTCCTGAAACATGCAGTGGACCTCAGCTTTCACCTCGTTTACAGAGCAGTGTTTCCCCAATTCACTGCAAGTTTCCCGAGTGCAGGAGCAAAGCCTTCTTTATCTAAGTGTTCTCCATGGTGCCTGGCTAAAAAGGATGAAGATCTAGGGAATACTGAAATAATTTTAGATCATAAAGGAATACAAGAAATCTAAGGCTTCTTTTACATTGTTGACTCTTAACCAAGATCACACACCAGAGTCATTGCGTGTATATATAAACATGCAAACATACACATACCTGGGCTCCATTTCCAAACATTCAGATCAAGAAGGTCTGAGATGGGATACTGGTATCTGTATTTAAGAAATAAAAAATTTGTAGGTGAGATTGAAATTCTATCTTCATAAAATTGCCAGGAAACTTGGCTTTAACTTCATGTACTATACATAACCACCCATCTCTGTCTGTCAAATAGTACCATCCAGAAGAGTCTGCCATTTACGGACTTCTTGAACTTTTCAGTAATACTTGAAACCTTAGTGGCCAGAACCTCCACCCCAACTCCCCGATTAATGAAACATGGTTTAGTGCAGGGGTGTCAAACTCCCATAATATTTTCTCTGGGGCCCACATCAGTCTTTTGTTGCCTTCAAGGGGCCAAATGTAATTTTAGGACTGTATAAATGTAACTAACTACTCCTTAACAGTTAAGAGCTCGGCACTGCTACCCGGTAGAAACAAGGTACTTGGCCAGATACGGCCCATGGGCCTTGTGTTTGCCACCTGTGGTTTAGTGTAATACCCAGAGCCTTTTTATATTTTAGCCATTTGTGAGGAACACAAATTAGAACAAGCAAGAATTAAATTGTGGCTAGCCAGTCTAGAGCATTTTTAGTGAGGAAGCCTCAAGAGTGTGCCTAGTAAGGAGTTAACAATTATAGCATCCCTTAAGGAATAAAAAAAATTTAAGGTGGCTAAATAGTGCTTGTCTCTGGAAGGGTTAGGGTAGGAACATGGCTGCATCCAATCAGGTTAGAGGTACTCTGGGGCTTCAGAGTCAGACTGTTTCGAAGTGGGTGGTAGGTGGATATTTGCTCTCTGCCTTGTATATGTGTTAGATACATGCTTATGAGTATGAACTGGTTCATTAAAATACTGTGTAATTCAGGCAAAACAGTAAGTTGGGATACTAAGCATATCTAATGTTGAATCAGTGAAGACAGGATTTTGAGAAGGATATTCTTAAGCAAAATATAGCAGTGTATGTGCTTTTTACTTAACTTTTCTGGCTGAACAAACATAAGTGAATTTCTTATAACTTGGCAAAAAGCCAAATGAATCGATGCAAGATCTGTAGTGAAATTTCTTTTCAGAAAGCAGTGGTTTTCAAACTGTAGGCTGTAATCCACTAGTGGGTCATGAAATCAGTTTTAAGAAATGAGCCCTGGCCAAGTAGCTCAGTTGGTTAGAGCATCATCCCCATTCTCCAAGACTGCAGGTTCGATCTCCAGTCAAGGCACATAAAAGAATCAACCAATGAATACATAAGTAAGTGGGTCAATAAATAAACAAAAAACTTTTAAAGAAATTAAATATGAAATGTAACATTTAGGATAGAAAATATCAATATGCCATCACACATAGAGTGGATATTATTTTGTGAAGCTCTTTAAAATAAACATGTTGTATTGAATTGTGATGTAAAATAAAAATCTTACTGTGGGTTGTGATGGTCAGTTTCAGTTTATGAAGTCACTGCTTTAGAGGTTACAAAGATAATTAAAACTCACTCTTTGCTCTCAAGGAACTTGAAATAACATTTTCTGTGCTTCCTATACAGTGTATATTTCTTTGTGTAGCTCAGAATTTTATGCTGTAGATGGTAGTTCTAAGTCGTCCTTTGAGCAATGGTTCTATGTAGTGAATTGCCAGTGGTGGCAGTGATGATGATTATTTTGCCAGTGATTGTTTTAAAATTATAGGATCCTTTTAGGATATCTATGTGTAAGAGGTACATTCTATGTGTAAGAGGTACTAATGTAAAGGACCATTAATTAAAGTACTTTAATCTTTTGCAAAGACTTGGAGCTGTCACAGGATGGGAAAACTTTGCTCATTAATTAATGAATTTGGAAGTTGCTGTAGTGTTACAGCTTTCAGACCAGGATTGTAAACAAAAGACTCCCTGTATAGTATTCTTGATGGTCACTGTTCCTGGCAATTTATAGATAGATGGCGCCCCAATTCAGATAGCTTTTCTCCCATTTGGAAGTCTACATTGCTTCTAAAACTTTTCCAAAATGGAATACATTCATCTGGCTCTTTCTTCTTGCACCTCTGAACTCATCTTTTTATAGCATAAAACAGATAATAACTAGTGTACTTTAAGCTCATGAAAAGCTATTTAAATGGGAAGTAGTTTTGTAGAATTGTCCTTCATTCAAGTAATTGCCATTTCCTATTTTGAAGCACCTATCCCAGGGAGAAAAAAAGCTTTATACTTTGATCATCAAAGCAGTCTATTTTGTGCTTTTGTTACTGTAGTTTCTCCTAGTGCCCACCAACCTTTACTTTAGAACATATAACACTGTATATTAGAAGTACTGCTTAATAATTTTTCTGTCTTTTTTAAATAAAATTACTGCCTTAGGACTCTGAGGTATTTTAAATTTTTTAAAAAGTAAAGCTATTTCTTTTTTAAAAGATTTTATTTATTTTTAGAGAGAAGTGAAGGGAAGGAGAAAGAGAGAAAAAGGTTGCATTTCGTGCACCCATACTGGGGACCTGGCCTGCAACCCAGGCATGTGGCCTAGACTGGGAATTGAACCGCTAACCCTGTGGTTCGCAGACCTGCACTCAATCCACTGAGCTACACCAGCCAGGGCAGAACTCTGAGTTTTAAAGGAACAAAGTTATTTCTCATTTAATGCCTTTGTTTCTCACTGTCTTAAGGAAGAGAAAGCCAAGTTCATTAGGGCAAAAGTTGATGGGTTATACATGTTTGGGTGGATAGTTTTACAAATGCTCAGCACTTTACTTGGCAGTATGGTGTTTCCTGACATTCTTGGGTGCTGGCAGTTACAGTTCCCTTTTCTCTGCAATTCTGTAACCTATAAGGCTCTGAAATGGAAAGATTTTTCTTATTCTATTTGGTGCCTTGAACTGATTTGAGCTGACATGATATTTTGTTGCTTTATTTACCACATTTAGTGTGAATTATCCACACATTTCATTGTAGAAATACTGATGTTTGATTAAGTAGACCCCGTTGAGAGTGTTAACCTAATAGTATATGTACCATATGCTCCAGAAAATTCTTAAGTTCTGAAATCTGGCCTAAAGGGTTTCTGCAGACCTAAAGGGGTACATCTATCTGAGTTATTGGATTGGCCAAAAAGTCCGTTTAGTTTTTTTCTGTAAAATGGAAGGCACATTTTTCATTTTCACCAGTAACTTTATTGATTTGGATATTTTGGCTACCTCCCATGTAGTATAACATTGGTTGTTCTCAGTGTCTCTCAATTTGATCACTCGCAGCTTCAACTTGTCTACCTGACCACAGAGCATCATCCAGTGAGAAATCTCCAGCATGAAACTTTGCAAACCACTTTTGATGTTCCATCAGTCAGTCACAGTACCTTCTCCATACACTGCACAAATCTTTTTTTTGTATTTCAGTTGTGTTTTTACCTTTCTTGAAACAATAAAACATAATATGCCAAAAATGTTGTGTATTTTCTTTCATTTTCAATATTAAAATGGCTACCCAAAAATTCACCAATTTGATATTTATTTAAATGCATGCTGATATGACAGCTGTCACAATACAGTCTAACAAAATTATTTCGAATGAAATTAAAGTCAACTAAGTGCTACTACATCTATTGTCAGGAAAAAAAACCAAACATATATTTTGGCCAACCCAGTGCTATACTTGGTGAACTGTTGATGTTATTTCTTATTTATACCATCACTCTGAGCGTGGAAGTAGGTAAGCAACCAGACTAGTGACAAGCACATGGGTTTTGGGACAAGACAGATCTGCCATAGTAATAACCTCTCTCAGTTTGTGTTTTCCTCTGTAAAATAATCTCAGAGTTGATGGTAGAGATTAGATAACATACTTCTTTATCAAAATTAATTTCTTCATTCATTCAGTCTTACCCTGATGGAGATTTTTTAAAAAACTAAAACCAAATATATGTTATTTTATTTATACAATACCTGCCTTTCCCGCCCTACTCCCCCCTCAAAAAATAACTGAGCAGGGTAGCCATGCTTTTATTCCATATGTTTTGTAAAATGGTGTTCATTTCTTCTTTTCTGCTGTCTTTGACTCCTAGGAGAACACGTAACATCAAGGTTTAAAAACGAAGTGGAGCGGATGGGTTTTGATATGATCAATGCCTGGAGGATTTCCAACATCAATGAGAAGTATAAGTGAGTAGTATGGGTCCCCATGGACTGTGTTGTACAGCCACTGCCTTTGCAAAAACCCCATCTCTCATGTGGCAGAACATTCAAACTTAAACTTTTCTTTCAAATAGAGTTTTGTATATTAAATCTAAGTGCATGATCTTTAGAGTGTTTCTTCAGCCTTCTGTTCCCATTGCTATCACTGAAGTGGAAGGTGATCCTTACTTAATAGGATTCTGGAACCTTCCTTTCTGCCTCCTCCAGGTCCCTGTTCTTCCTGGCACATGCATGTCTAGATAACACTGTGTTTACCTGTAGGCAGGTAGCTTCTATTCTCATCAGCACTTGACATCACATTGGATGTAGGACCAGTGATTTCATAGCAGTGATAAAACTCTTAGGAGCTAGTTTTATAACTATTTTACTTCATATCCTATGAAATAGACATAAGTATTATTCTGTTTTTAAATATATGTACTGATCTACAACTTCACAGCTATGATAATGTTTAACCATTAAATGTTAATGTAACCATTATTAAATACTTCTCATTACCTGTTTCCTTAACAGGTATAAATATTTTGGTGGGGGAGGGTAGTTAACTTCTGTTATTTTTGTGATCCGTATTTCTGTAAAACAAAATTGTCCAGAAGATTTAAATTAATATACCCTTCTCCTCTGAAGTTTTCCTGCAGCAGTTGGAAACATTAATCATACTGCTGTCCTTGGAGCTGCCACAAATTATGATAGCAGTTTTCCTGGAGTTATTGTGGCTAGCCGTCATTTCATTTTTCTAGGAAAGACTACAGCTAATTACTGTACACAGCTCTGAACATGGACCATGGCCAAGAAGTTAAGAACCTGGGGTGTTGTGAAGAATTGGGAGCTAGCCCTGTCACACCATTGCCTGTTCTCAGTGATAAGTCAAAACAGAGAATGGAGGTGGAGACTGGAGGGGAGGGTCTTGAGAGCGCCTGTGGCTGCCTACAGGCTTTGCTCATATGTAACTTTTCCTATCCTGGAAACTGCTTATCTGTAAGTGAGCAGCTAGTACTTGCTGAAGGGCTGATTATTAGGTGGTGTTATATATAGGACAAGGCATATAATATTCAGAAAACAGGATGAAATAAAAGGAATTATGAATTAAGACAAGCTTGTTAAAAAAATTACAGTTCAAAAGCCATTGGTTTTCAAAACTCCCTATTTTATATGGGTTTTAAAAATTAACTTCTTTCCCTGGTTGGTGTGGCTCAACGGATTGAATACTGGTCTGTGAACCTTAAGGTCACTGGTTTGATTCCCAGTCAGGCACATGCCTGGCTTGTGGGCTGGGTCCCCAGCTGGGGGCATGTGAGAAGCAACTGATTGATATATCTCTTGCACTTAGATGTTTCTCTCCCTCTCTTCTTCCTTTCCCCTCTCTTATAAAAATTCATTCATTCATTCATTCATTCTTGTTTGTGAGCCAACTACTTCACCTCAAAACTAGGCTTAAAGAAATTTAAAAGTTTCTTTTACTATAAAAATGTACTTTAAAACAAGACTTATGGTAAGAGTTTTAACTATGGTCAGTGTGTCCTAGGTTATTTTTAGGAGTTTTATGGGTAGGTGTTAAGAATTTTATGGAGCTGCTCGTGGTCATAGACATTCTCCTGGTTTAGTAGCTTTTAAATTCCTAATACTTAATCTTCTGGAAATTAAGAATAGGAGAGAGATGTTTAGTGCAGAATGATCAAAATCTCCCATTTCCTAAGCTACTTTGTTTTTTCTGCCTCTTCCTGTAGTGCATAGGGTAGTTTAGGGCAGGTAGTGTGGTGGTGGTGTAGGTTTAGTGTCATAGTAGTATTTTAGGATTTGGATTAAAGGTCTTAATTGCTTTCACTGTTGAAAGGAATACTGGGTTACCCGTGGAGAGACAGCAGATTGTCCTGTAAGTAAAAATCCTATCAGAAATACTGCTTCCTAGGGTACCAGCTTCACTAGTGTGCAACCACGAGCATCTTCATAAATGAAAACAGAGCTTTTATCCTGAGCATAGTTTGTTGTAAAGTGTACTTTATAGAAATTATAATTAATGGCTTATTCACATTACTGAGTTGGCTGAATGGGACTATAATTACATATGCAAATAGACTGACCTGTGGTACTGTTTCTATATACTCCTGGCCACATCTGCTACCTATAATTAGGACACCCTGTCTGGTTCACATCAAAGAATACATTAATAATCCTATGAGGTCTCTGGAAACTTGAAATTGGGGGTTCTTGTCCATCTTTACTTGTTTCCCTTTGACAAAAGCCTGAAAGACTGAGGATCTGGTAGAGGTAACACAGACTCTCACTTCTTAGTTGGACTGGGCACTCGTGTAGTTAGAAATGACCTGTATATCTGTACAACAGAGAGTTACAATGGGATAGTAACTGCCTCTCAACTCCCCATTTTGTCATTGATAGTTAAGACTGGCAGATTCCCAAAAGGCAGTATCAAGTGGAACGGTCCAAGACAGTATCACTTGATATACTTGTATACATAAGTAAACAGACACGGTAGCCCATTCTGCTGAGCAGGCCAAGACTCAAGTAGTGCTCCTCATTGCCTTTTAACTGGCTGTGGTGACTTGATCAACATCCTTATTCTGATTTCACCAAGTTTCTCCCTCTTTCTCTTTCACCTTACCTGTTAGGCTATGTGGTAGCTATCCACAGGAGCTCATAGTGCCTGCCTGGATCACTGACAAAGAACTAGAAAGTGTAGCAAGCTTCAGGTCCTGGAAGCGCATCCCTGTTGTTGTCTACAGGTAAGTGAGCCTGGCTGGGCCCAGCTTGGTCTGGTGCTACTGCCCACTGCATGTGGTCTGCTGCCAACCTGGGAAGGGGGGGAGGGTTCGGGAAACTTCGCAGGCAATTCTGTACTTCCTTTTCACTAAACCTGCTCTTCTAGTCACATACTGGTAATTATCGCAGCCAGAACACTAGCTGATGATAACATTGACACTGTTAAAAAAAATTAATAGAAAAGTGGCTAGTCTTGCTATTTTAAGATTTTTGTGGCATTCTATGGGAAGGTAATATGCTTATTGCATTTAGCCTCAGATGCTGACCTTTGGATCAAGAAAGATGAGTCCTAGCAATTGGGAATACAGAGTTGAGTCACTTGTGACTGTCTTTGTGGTTGAATAACTTTGACAGTTGAAAGAGCTCTGCTTTGAGAGGACACATTTAGAGAAGAAGACTAGAAAGAAGATCTTGGCCGGGTAGAAGATCTTAGAGATCAAAGACAGGAATCCAACATGCATTTACTGAATTTGGTTGTCTGTAGATTGCAGTAATGATTCCTGAGGTAGCAAGTAGGGAGGCAAAGTCCTAGAAGGGGATGATGGCGTGGGGGCAAACACAAGTTTTGGAGTTTAAGTCTTTCCTCTAATATGTCTTGCTGTGGCACCTCAAGTAAGTTCCTTAACTGCTCTCAGTCTGTTCTAATTACTGAGATGGGAATGATGTTCTTACTTGCACATATGCTATGACATCTGAATGGATTTATAAACACTGGACTTCTCCAAGCAGAATCTGGAGTAGGTTGTATATCTGATGGCGCTTTTGTAATTCAGTGGCTATCTCAGTTCTCACAGACTCGTGGTAAAATTTTAAGAAGTCATTACCTCTTATTTTCAAACTGTTTTAGATGTCATCTCCTTGTAATGTTAACATTCTCCATTTCATTGTCCCAGTTTGCAAACTTTTTGATCTCTTCATAAATTTGGGCCAAACCAGTAAGGCTTAGTTAGAAGCTGTTTCATGCCAAGAGGTGTTCCATTGAACGAACTGAAATTGTAGGAAGGGATTTATTTATCTCTTTGTGTAGGTCCGTTGAGGTAACCGGCTTGTCAGTTTACTCCGCTAAAGGCAAGTTCTGATGGCCACCCTGAATAGAGAGAGATGGAAAGTATTTGCTTCTGGCCTAGGGGAACCAATTAAGTTTTCAATCTCAATTTCATCACTGTTGTTTTCAGACATTCCTAAAAAAAGTAGGTGACCAAATTTACCTATCACTGAAGGGGTAAGAATGACACAAGAATTTAGAGAGTAGTGAAAACAGAAAGGTTTCACAAGCCTTATCAGGGATCAGCCCTGTTCAAATGGGGAGAGCAGCCAGCTGCTCTCTGTGGCTGATAGCTGTGTTCAGTCAGCGACCCTGGCCTTTGTGTAGTTTGCTGACTTTAACATAAGGAGGCAGGACTCTCATTTTCCAAGTAAGGGGCTTTAGGTGAATTCTCCCTGTTGGTAGAGAAGCCTAAAAGGGCAGATCAAAGAAAAACTTATTAGAACAAACTTGGGAAACCTTTTCTCCCTTCTAAAATTTATTCTAGGGGGCATGAGTCATTCATGGGTTTTCCCCCCTTTCTAGAGACCATACAGCATATATAAATGAAAATTTTTTATTTGCAATTTCTCAGAAAAAATCTGCTCTCAAAAGATTATAAATGAAAGTTCTTGGTGTAGGCCATATAAAATTGGACAGGCTTCCAGGAACTGGCCTCTGTTCCAGAACAGGTATTTTGTATCTCTGGGCTCCAGACTGGGTTGGTAGATTGAGGTAGTTGAAGAATGTTTTGGCATACTCTACCACTTTTCACTTGGCCAGCCTGGATGTCAGGGCAGTTCTGAGTCCAACATGCATTTACTGAATTTAATTGTCTGTTGACTGTAGTAATGATTCCTGAGGTTGCTAGCAGCGGTTACTTGACATTACCATACTGAACCAGTGTCTGATGAGTGCTTTCTCCCACTGTGGTGAGAGTGCTTAATTGGATTTATCGTTGAAGATAGAGATTGCTTTAACACAGCAAGATGGTGTGAAGGGTGTCCCTCTGTAGTGCAATTCACAGCTCCCCCTTCGTGCATTGAGTGATTATTACAAACTTCTAGTCATTTAGGAAGCTCACCTAACACCAACTTAGGGATACTTTTAAACATTTCAGTGTTTAATTTTTATACTTTTTATGGTTATGTTTGTTAAAATGATAGAAATGCTCTTTAGTGATTTTTAGCTTTAGTGTTTTAGTTCTCTTTCTAAACTAAAGCATTTTAGAAGACTGTAGAAAACCTGCCTACTGCGGTAGTTCAGTTGCAGTTTAGCTGTTGTAATGCCACAGGTCTTAAAACCAGAAACCCAGGATGAAGACTGCCATCTACTGTTCCTTTTGGGTGCTGCAGGGAAGCATTGCAGAGAAAGATGTTAAGGAAAGGCCCTGCCAAGCCTCTTAGAGATTTGGCATCAGTCAGCTCGTTGGTTATCCAGCACCTATTACCATATACTAGTAGGCATTTTAAGAATCAGTGAGGTTTTATTTTTAGTTTGGTTCCATTCAGCAGGTGAGCCAGTGGAGCATGTTGACAGTATCCAAGTACTTGTTTCCCAATACGGAAGGATTTAAAAACTACAAGCAAACTGGTGGTTCCAGTAAAATTTGATTACTGCCTAATTTAATTTATTGCTTGTGAGCCTTAGGATTAAAAACAAATCAATTCATTAATATGTTTTTGTTTGAATCCATAGATGCTTTTCATATGTGTTATATGTGTGTACACACATATGTGTTTAGAAGCTATTTTAACGGGAGGTAATACATTGGTAGTTTCCTCTGGGATATAGAATTGAAGGGCATTTAAATTTTTTTGCTTACTAGCTTTTTCTGCTAATTTATTTTTACAGTGAACTGATTACTTTTATATATTTTTTTAAAGTGGCTTTGTTGAGATTCTCCCTAGCCCTGAGTTACCACTAATCTACTTTATGTCTCTAGATTTGCCTATTCTGCACATTTCCTATAGATGGAATCATATGGAATGTGACCCTTTGTGATTGGCTTCCTTCACTTACCATAATATACTCATGGTTCATCCATGTTGTAACATGTATTAGGACTTCATTCCTGTTGCTTGCCAGATAGTATTACTTTATAACTTTTTAATTGCTAAAATTGCCTAACTGAAATTCCTAATGAAGAAAAACTGAGTTTTAGTAGAATCTTAAAGTAGACTGTGAGTATTATTTCTAGTTTGATTTCTTAAAAAAGGATCTATGAGAGTATGGCTTACTGAGGTTTATGCTGTTCCTTTCCCTCTAAGAGCTTAAGGAAGGGTAGCTGGCTCATTGATTTGCCTATAGTAAGAGCAGTTTGTGACTCGAGAAATCTCAGGAGATTTTGTCAACCAGCTCACTGTCGGTCAGATAAGTGTTTCGGTCCCAAAAGGTGGGATCTTGTTTTGAAAATAATCCCCAAGTCAGCCAGTTGCTGTGGTGGGCCCTCAGAAGTCAGTGAGGAAATAAATTTTTCTGTTTTGGCATCTACGAGACTATTCAGGTATAGTATAAAAAGGAAAGAGTAATGCTTCATTATTGATTAGCAGAATTAGTGGAGTATTTGTAGATTATTTTTTACTTCATTTTCCAAAAATAAATTTAAAGATATAGTTATTTGCTTTATGGATATTGATATGTTTTCTAAGAGTACACACTTATCATTTTGTTGATAGCACTACAGAAATCGGTAAAATGATCTGATAATTGAGAAAGGTCCAGGTAGGTTTTGCTGTTTATTCTTGTTGCTGTTAAGACTTCTGCCCTGAGAGGACTTGAAGCTAACCCATCACTTACCTGTAGTCAGGCTGTTCATTAAGGTGTTTAAAACTCATGACTTGACTTTTGGTATGAGCACAGAACATCTGAATGTGGTCTCTGGGACAGTACAATTATTGTGTCTTGTTCCCTACACAGGCACCAGAGCAATGGAGCTGTCATTGCACGCTGTGGACAGCCGGAGGTCAGCTGGTGGGGCTGGCGAAATGCTGATGATGAGCACCTGGTGCAGTCAGTAGCCAAAGCTTGTGCCTCTGACTCCCGATCAAGTGGCAGCAAGCTGTCAACTAGAAATAGTTCTCGAGACTTTCCCAACACAGGAGACCTTTCTGATGTGGAGTTTGGTAAGGTGTTCCCTAGACCCATGACAGTAGTTTTTATAGCATATGAGAACCTTTTATTGAAATGGCCTTTTCCTTATAAGACAGAATTTGTATCATAAAAAAGAGAGCAAAGCTTCAGTTGATGGGATTGCTTGGGGAGTCACGGGTCTTGTCCATGAACCAGAATATCCCTTGTTTCAAACTTGGTTTGAGAGAACTAGAGTGTTTTTGATCTTTCTTGCCATAGTGACAAGAATGGAGTATATGCGTAATAGGGGACCTGCAGTGTCTCCAGACCATGGGGGAAACACCAGGCTTCACAAAAGGACTACCAATATAGAAACAAGGTATAGGAGATTGCAGGCAAAACAGAAAATAGAGAGAAAAGTCTATGTATCAAGAGTTCTGGTTTGGTGGATTTGACTTTTTTTTTTTTTTTGGTACTGTAATATGTGCCCATGGTTCTTATTTTGTACAATTCTGGGAGAGACAGGTCACTTAGTATTTCCTCCTCACTCCTGATGTTCCTAGATTCTTCTCTGTCAAATGCTTCAGGAGCAGAGAGTTTAGCCATCCAGCCTCAGAAGCTTTTGATCTTGGATGCACGGTCTTATGCTGCAGCTGTTGCGAACCGAGCCAAAGGAGGAGGCTGTGAATGCCCAGGTGAGGTGTGCAGTGCTTTGTCCCCCAGCATTCATTCCTTGTGAGTTCATGTGTCTGAATTGAATTGATATCTCTGTGCCCAACTGAATCTTAGTTTTTAATATGAAATGAATGATAAGCCGTATTCCTCAGCTATCTTAGAGAGAGAGAGCTCCTTAAATTCTTTTTAATCCTCGCCTGAGGACATGCTTATTGATTTTAGAAGTGGGAGGAGGGAGGGAGAGAACTACTGATGTGAGAGAGAAACATACATTGGTTGCCTGTTGTTCACATCCTGATTGGGGACTGGACCCACAACCTAGGCATGTACCCTGACTGGGAATTGAACCTGTGACCCTTTGGTTTACAGGACAATGCTCCAACCAATTGAGCCACACTGGCCAGGGCCTCTTTGAATTCTTAACACTATACTCTTTTCAGGGGTGAAGCAGAGGAGGAGGTGCAGTGAAACCCAATAATCCTCCTTCCTTGTGCCAACCTTTAGGTGATAAGGAAAGTCAATCCTCTCCCATAATAAGGTCTGTTCATATTTGGATGCTGCTTCTTCAGTGGTTCAATTTCTCAGCCTTCTAAGAGCTTTTTGTTGCCTTTGACAAGTGGGTATGCTCATCACTGGTCTCAGAGAAAACTCCTCACATGGCTTCTACTTAGAAAACCTGGTGTGGGAATTGAAGCAGTAAATACAAAACTCTAGCAGAGTGCTCTCTCCTCACCTATGACATCCCTATTGTTTGAATGCTGGTTTCTCCAAAAAAAGGACCCCTTTGATGCCAATTGTGTGCTGATGGAGCAGACAGATACAGGCACCGAGCTCCTCATTCAGATGTGATCTAAGCTAGAAATTAAAAGCAATGTTACCAAGGTGAAATTTGAATGCATGAAATGCATTGTTCTTCCAGGTTCTTTTCAAAGAGATTCCAGAGCTATAAGTTAGCTAAAGTCCTGGAGTAAAAACTAAGTGAAATAAACCAGTCAGAGAAAGACAAATACCATATGATTTCACTCATATGAGGAATCTAATGAACAAACTGAATGAACAAGGAAAATGAGGATAGACTCGTAGATGGAAAGCAGGATGATGGCTAGTGGGGGTAGGTTAGGGGGTGGATGGATGCTGTGGGGAAGGGTATATAAGGGGACTAAAAGGTAATGGAAAAAATACAATAAAGATTAAAGAAAATAATAAAAAAGGCTAAGGTCCAAGAAGTAAACCTGAGATGAGACAGAAGTATATATATTTTTTCTTAAGTAATAGCTTCTATTTTATGTATCTTCACAAATCTAACCTTCCTTTTTGCTAAAACAGCTAAAATTTCAGCACTGTTTTCCTCTCATAAGGACTGGCCTAATACATCAAAGCTGCAGTTTCATTAGCAGCTGCACTGGGTTTGCTAATAGGCATTTTGCTTCTTTTAAATTTGGCCATGTGGGCTTTAAATTTAATGTATTTGTGTTCTGTTTGTTGTTTTTCTCTCCAGAGTATTACCCAAACTGTGAAGTTGTGTTTATGGGGATGGCAAATATTCATTCAATTCGGAGGAGTTTTCAGTCTCTGAGGTTGCTGTGCACACAGATGCCAGATCCGGGAAAGTAAGACCTTAGCCTTGCTTTAACTTTGCATTGCCTTTTTTTTTAAATGAATTCAGAGTTGTTTTTTCCTCTGTTTCTTGGTAAACTTTGGTTTTATTGTCAGTCTCTGTGAGTATTCTTTCTGTGTTAGGAGCATGGCAGCATAAATGATCTGGGATTAAAATCTAGCCCTGTGAAAGGTTTGAAAATGTGCAGCACATAACAAACCTCAGCCTTCAAATGGAAGCATTGCTTTCTTGTTTTTCCTGGAACCTCTTCCTTCTCTTCTACTTTGTTTTTGGCCCAAAGTAGTTTAATTCTTTGGTTTCTGACATCCTGCTATGAACTGAGATGTTTTTACCGTGAACAGTCGAAATTTATTTATCATGACCTAAATAGGGTTAAACTAAAAACTTGCCATTAGGTTAGTTCCTTTTACATATGCTTCTGATTTCTAAACTGTCCTCTCATTTATTAAAAATATTACCCTGATTTTTATTGCTTATTAAACATGAATGGCTGGCATTTGCAGTGAGGAAGGTGAAATAACACCCTCTCTTCCCAAGGGAACTGTTTGAATACAGGATAAATTAGGAGGAACACTCTGTAAAACAAATCGACAGATAAATATTTAAAAGCCCCTGCTTTACTGTTTTAGGAAGCCCGAAATGGTGTCAGAGAATAGAAATTTTGCTGGTGTTTGTGCTGGAGCCCATAGCTGTTTTCCTGGGTTCTGTTCAGTAGATCTCATGATCACATCAAGTTTTGCAGCATTCTTTATTTGATTTTTTAAATCAAATGGCGGCCTGAACCATTTGTGCTAACTTCTGGTAGCAAATGATTAAATTCATCACAGTTGTAGTCAGCCCAGAGGGTGAAGCACTTTTCCTTGAGGAAAAGCCTGACTGAAGAAATGAGTTTGCTGTTCTGCTTTAGGGATTAGCAATGTGCATCTGCCATACATTTACAGAACCAGCTAGTAGCAGTCTCTTCCTTAAAGGTAGGGCATAGAAAGGAAGACTCAGGAGATTTGCCACTAATTGACTGTATGACTTTGGCCAAGTGGCTTAATCTATGGATATCAGTTTTCCTATCTATAAAATGAAAGGGATAGAATTAACACCACCTGACCTCTAATATCTTCCATATATTAATATTATAAAGCTATTTTTTAACTCAGTCAAAAAGATGAAATTAGTGGTCACCTGGTCCAAATGAATGTCTAGGGGATTTTATTAAAGAAGTAGGTAATATTTTGTCTTTTTTTTATTTTATTTTTTAATTGCAGTTTACATTCAGTATTATTTTGTATTGCTTTCAGGCATATAGCATAGTGGTTAGAATACTTCACAGTGTTCTCCCCAACATTTGCAGTACCCACCTGGCACCGTACATAATTACATTATTATTGACTGTATTCCTTGTACTGTACTTTACATCCCCATGACTATTTTGTAACCACCAATTTTTACTTCTTAATCCCTTCACCTTTTCACCCAGCCTCCCACCCCCCGTCCTGTTTTGTCTATCTTTGGCAGCAAATCTCATAACGCAGTACTAAAGCCTCCCTTGAGGAAAAAAGAAGCTGTGGCAGTGATGGCACCAGCTAGAAACATGCCTCCCAACACTTGTTTGTGGATGTGGAGGACTAGGGTGCGGTGTATTTCTACTCCAGTTTTAGAATAGGGTAAGGGAGTGTGGAGCTTCTCAGCACCCCCTTGGTTGGCAGATTTTAGAGTGCAGCTTCCCTGTTAGGCATGGGCAACACCAACTGGTATGTGTGAATAATTCAGTCAGGTCAGGAGAACCTTACACTGGTTTTCGTTTACTGTTTCTCCAGGGACTGGCAGATAATTTAGTATTTGCTCTCCTAAACCTTATCTTTTAGTTTCTTTCAAGACCCTGTGAGGAATGAGAATAAACAATTGATCCACTAGCAAAAAATGTTTCCTGAGTATCTATTAGGAGATAGAAAGTCTTGAGGTTGATTTATTTTATTTTATTTCATTTTTTATTATTTTATTTTATTTTTACCCACAGTTTAAATATTAGGAATCTTCACTGTATGCTAGGCACTATACTAGGGGTAGGGGTTCAGTTATGTCTGAGATAGAGTTTGCCATCTGAAGATTTAGAAGTCTGATTGGTAGACCAGGCAATTCCATGTGAAACCAGTGCTTATGCACTACATTCTTTTTGTCTGTTTGCCTGGAAAGATCCTTCTCCTTGGACTTCATCAAAAATTGACACTCATTCTCCAAGATTTAATAGTCCTTTATAGTAGTCTTGGAAACAGTCCTCTCAGAACCACCCAGCAAAAGTATTTATGCCCTCCTCTGACTCTGTTTAAAGGGCTACACTGTGTTTTTAAGCAAATCTGGTTACATTTTGGAGAAATCAAGAGAGTTTTTTTGGTGGGGGGAGATGAGAATGGAATTTATGACAGGGCATAAGAAACAAACTATCAGCACAGTTGAAAGACAAGTGTGATCAGCTTGTGATTGCTCTCAAGGGCCAATTCTTGGGATCTGATATTTCCTAAAGGCCTTTTGAAAAAAGGATCTTCTAGATCCCTGCTGAATCCAGTCTCTGTTAAGCCCAGTAATACTGTGAGGCCATTGGTATACTAATTTGCATGAGTCTAAATTATTAGTTTGGGCCTATCCAGTTTCAGTCAAATAGACATTCAGGACCTGAGCACTGGTAGGTGTTAGGGTGTGGTAGCAGGTGATGTTGTCTACACCATTCTTGAATGTGGCATCCAGCTAACTAGATTTGTATTTGTGAATGTTCTGTACTTTTTCTTTTTTTTTTTTTGAGAACTTGTTGGGCAGAGTTACCATTAAATACAAATATCTTCTGTTTTACATCTCAGAAGTGGCTGCATTTTCTTCAAGAGAAGATTCCAGAAAGAATGACTTTTTATTTTTAACTAGATGTATACCTACCAAGGACTGAAAAACAGGAAATGTTAGTTCTCTGGGGAAATTAGCCAAATGATTTTTGGAACAAAGGGTGGTCCTATTAATGACTGTCCTGTTTCTAAGGCCCTGATCTATTATATAGTAGGGCTTGGCCTCATCCTTGTATGTGATTTTTAAAAATACGTTTTATTGATTATGCTATTATAGTTGTCCTAATTTTCCCCCTTTGTCCCCCTCTACCCAGTACCCCCCATTCCCTCCAGGAATGCCCCCTGCCTTAGTTCATGTCCTTGGGTCATGCATATAAGTTCTTTGGCTACTCCATTTCCTGTACTGTTCTTAACATCCCCTGCCTACACTATATCTACCAGTTTGTACTTCTAATCCCTTCTTATTTTCCCCCATTCTCCCACTTCCCCCTCCCAACTGGTAACCATCCAAATGATCTCCATGTCTGTGATTCTGTTCCTGTTCGCTTATGTGCTCAGTTTGTTTTTTAGATTCACTTGTTGATAGTTGTGAATTTATTGACATTTTAATGTTGTTGTTCTTTTGATCTTCTTTTTCTTAAATAAGTCCCTTTAACATTTCATAAAATTATGGCTTGGTGATGGTGAACTCCTTCAGCTTTACTTTGACTTGGAAGCACTTTATCTGCCTTTCAATTCTAAGTGATAGCTTTGCTGGATAAAGTAATCTAGGTTGTAGGTCCTTGCTTTTCATCACTTTGAATACTTCTTGCTAGTTCCTTCTAGTCTGCAAAGTTTCTTTTGAGAAATCAGCTGGCAGTCTTATGGGAACTCCTTTGTAGGTAACTCTCTGATTTTCTCTTGCTGCTTTTAAGATTATCTCTTTATCTTTAACCTTTGGCATTTTAATTATGATTAGTCTTAGTGTGGTCTTCTTTGTGTCCATCTTGTTTGGGACTCTCTATGCTTCCTGGACTTGTATGTCTTATTTCATTCACCAAATTAGGGAAATTTTCTTTCATGATTTTTTCAGATAAGCTTTCAATTTCCTGCTCTTTCTCTTTTCCTTCTGGGACTCCTATAATGAGAATGCTGGTACCTTTGAAGTTGTCCCAGAGGTTCCTTACCCTATCCTTGTTTTGGGGGGTTATTTTTTCTTCTTGCTGTTGATTGCATCTTTTTCTTCCTTATGCTCCAAATCATTGATTTGATTCTCAGCTTCATCCACTTCACTGTTGATTCCCTTTAAATTTTTCTTTATTTCACTTAATGTAACTCTTATTTCTGCCTGAGTCTTTTTTATGCTGTTGAAGTACCCAGTGAGTTCCTTGAACATCCTAATAACCAGTGTTTTGAACTCTGCATCTGACAGATTGCTTATCTCCATTTCATTTAGCTCTTTTTCTGGAGTTTTGATCTGTTCTTTTATTTGGGCCATGTTTCTTTGTCTCCTCATTTTGGCAGCCTCCCTGTGTTTGTTTCTATGTTTTAGGTAGTGCCACTTTGATTCCCTTAGTAGTGTGGCCTAATGCAGAAAAGTGCACCTGTAGGTTAGATAGTGTGGAGCCCTAGGTAATCACCTGAGTGGGGCAAACCATTTGAACCAGGTTGATGGAGTCTCCACTATGGTGTTGCTACTCTTTGGCTCTGTGTCGGGGAGGGCTCAGAAAAGGGACAATGGCCACTGCCTGGCCTCTGGAATTTTGTCCAGGAGAAAGCTGTTCCCTGGCACTCACCCTGATGCCAGAAACTGTAGTTTCTCCCTATATGCCACTGGTGCCCTTCAGGCTGCTGCCCCAGTGCTGGAGTCCAGAGGGAGTGAGTCTGAGTAAGTCCTAAGTCCGTTGCAGACTGTTTAAGAGGAGATGCCTGAGAATCTTGCAGTTTTTTCTGTTGCCCCAACCCTGCCGGATTTTTAACACCAGAAGTTATGGGGACTCATCTTCCTGGCACTGGAACCCTGGGCTGGGGGGCTTGATATGGGGTTGGGATCCCTTGCTCCTGAGATATTGCTCCCAATTTTTATCTACCTACATGGGTGTGGGACCACCCGTTCCTCATCTCCTCCCCTCCTATGTCTGAATAAGTGTGACTTCTTTAATTCCTTGGTTGTCGGACTTCCACACAGCTCGATTTTCTGATGATTTAGAGCGATAGTTGTTTTATAGTTCAGTTGTCATTTTTGCTGCAGTTGTGTGAGGAGGCAAGCCATGTTCATCGGTGACTCCATCTTGACCAGAAGTCTCTATGCATTTTATAAAGACAGAGCTTTTCTGTTTGTTTTGGCAGTGTTTTATTTGGAGGGAAAACACTAGGAATTGCTTTTTAATTTGACAGGTATTTGGCGTGATGCAGCAGAGTAAATCAGAAGAGTCAGCATTTCCTTACCACATTCTGTTTTTATTTTTGTAGTTGGCTCTCAGCTCTTGAAAGCACAAAATGGCTTCATCACCTATCTGTGCTTTTGAAGTCGGCGCTTCTGGTAGTGCATGCTGTGGATCGTGATCAGCGGCCAGTGCTAGTGCACTGCTCGGATGGCTGGGATCGCACCCCTCAGATTGTGGCATTGGCTAAGCTCTTGCTGGACCCTTACTACCGAACCATAGAGGTGGGTGCATCCAAGGAGTAGGATTTGGTAATTCAGGGTGATTAGGGGAAAAGTTGGAGGGTTTTATGATCAGTTTTGGTCATGTGGTTAGATCTAATGAAAGTGAAATTTCCTTGTTTTTAAATCATTGCTCCTTTACTTTGTGCTAAATTTGGCAATGCCTACCACACAGTTCTTGCCTCGTAAATTGGGCATAGTGTGGATAAGAAAGTATTGAGAATACAGACATATTTTCCTGTGTAGTCTGCCTCCTTGGAAAAGTTTGGGTTAGCCCAGGAAAATGGAACTTCTGTAGAAGGATCTTGGTATACTTACTATGGTTGTAGATGACACCACAGAATGTTCTATGGAGGAAGAGGTCTACTCTAAATAACCACCTGTTGGGTTAAAGAAGTGAGAAAAATCATAAATGTATGCTAAAATATTGAGTTGGCCAAAAAGTCTGTTTAGTTTTTTCTGTAAAATAAGTTTTCACCAATAACTTTATTGATTTGAATATTTTGAGTATGTCGGGTGTCTCCTGTGTGGTGTAATGCCAATTGTTCTCAATTAATGTCTCAATTCAATCACTGTCAATTTCAACTGGTCTACCCTACCTTGGAGCATCGTCCAGTGAGAAATCTCTAGCATGAAACTTCACAAAACACTTTTGACACATTTGATCAGTCACAGCACCTTCTCCATACACTGCACATCTTTTTTTGCATTTCAGTTGCACTTTCACTTTTCCTGAAATAATAAAGCATGATATGTCGAAAATATTGCATACTTTCATCCATCTTCAATATTAAAATGGCTACACAAAATTCACCAATTGTGATGTTTATTTTTTTGTTTTGTTTTTATATATTTTTTCATTTTTATTTTAATCATTATTCAAGTACAGTTTCTATCCTTTACTCCCATTCCAGCCCACCCACCCATCCCTCCCCTCCTCCCTCTCATTTCCAATCCCCCTAGTTTTTGTCCATGTGTCCTTTATATTTGTTCCTGTAAACCCTTCCCATTCTCTGTAATTCCCCTGAAATTCCCTCCCCTCTCCCCTGATGTTTATTTTTTAATGCACACTGATATGACAGCTTTGCAATATAATCAAACAAAGTTGTTCTGAATGAAGTTAAAGACAACTGAGTGCTACTAGAGCCATCTTAGCAAAAACACCAAACAAGTTTTTTTGGCCAACCCAATATATGTAAATTAGGAGTTAGGAAAAGTTTTCCATACATGACTTTGTAAGTGTAACATGAAAGACAAATCAAAAAATAAAAAACTTAGAAAAAAAGTGACTTTCATATAGTGAATGAAAAGGCTAAAAATATATACATTAACTCAAGAAAGGCTTAGATAAATGTTTAGATAAAAGGGTACTCCCTTTTGATGATTATGGAATGGAGTTGAGAGAATGGGAAAATTGGCCTAAACATGTGTTTCATGAGGAATGGAGCCTTTGGCCTTGAGGCTGGATCTGGGCTTTCTTCTTTCTGATGGGCTTAGTGGGAGGCTATCAAAAGGATTCACTGCTAGTGACACCAGGGTCAAGACTGTCACAATCTGGATAGACAAGCACAAATGGTCTCTCTTGGATGCTTTCTTACAGGGTTTCCAGGTCCTGGTGGAGATGGAGTGGCTGGATTTTGGCCACAAGTTTGCTGACCGGTGTGGTCATGGGGAGAACTCAGACGATCTGAACGAGCGTTGCCCAGTGTTTCTGCAGTGGCTTGACTGTGTTCATCAGCTTCAGAGGCAATTTCCTTGCTCTTTTGAGTTCAATGAAGCATTCCTTGTAAGTTTGGGCATATGACTCTCCATTTAGGGACCTTCTAAATTCATGGGGTACCAATGCAGATGTTAGTGGGCCAATATTCCCTTGAAACTGTGTATCCTTTTTAGAATTTAATGTAAATGCCATTGTCCAATTTTTAAAAATTACAAAACAATAATAAGTAAGTATTTATTTATTCCTTGAATCCAAGTGTACTAGATTTGTATAAAGTCTTGAGTTGGTTTAAACTAAGCTTTTAAAATGGATGATAGAAGCCCTAAATAGCAGTCAGACATAGAAACAATATCCTCTGCTCCCTCCAATTCATCTACCACGCCCTCTGTATCTGTTCCACACTCTGTCCCTTCCCCTTTGACAAAGAACATGCTATCTGTGCCTTCCTCCCCTTCACTTGTTCCCTTCACTTGTTCACCAGCTGTTTCCTCTCCTTTGTTCAGCTGCATGGCTCCAGCATTTTCCCTCTCTGCCTTTTGCATTGGCATAGTTCCCTCTCTACCAGGTAATTGCCATCAGCATACAAACATGGCATAGTGGCTCTCGTTTCATTATACTTTTCTCAGTCCTACAACCACCCCCCCAGCTGTTATCTCATTTCTTCACAGCAGAGCTCTTCAAATCTTGTATATTTACTACCTCAAATTTTCCCCATTCTTTGTTAAACCCATTCCAATCAGATGTTCTCTCCACCAGTTTATCAGAGCTGCTCTTGTTAAGGTAACCAGTGACCTTCATGTTGTTAATCTAGTGATTAGCTCTAAGTCTTAGTCTTTTTAAAAACATTTAATTCCCATTTATTTAAAAATTCCATCAGTCTGCGTACATTCATCTCTTTTTTAAATTGAGGAGTAATTAACATATATTTCAGGTATATGACATATGATTCAATAATTCTATATATATATGAAATGATTACCACTGTAATACTGGTTGACATCCATCACCGTAGTTAATTTTGTTTTCTTGTAACAAGAACTTTTCAGATCTCCTCCTTTAGCAACCTTCAGATATGCAATACAGTATTATTAATTGTAGTCACCATGCTTTACATGACACCCCCATAATTTATAATTATAAGTTTGTACATTTGACTGTCCTTATCTTTGATCTATCAATATTTGGAACAATGTAATCACTTTTTAAAAAATTATTTTATTGTTCAATTACAGTTCTCTGCATTTACCACCCCTACTCCCCCACCCCACCCCAGCCATCCCCACCTCCCTCCCTTGCTTCCAACCCTCCCTTGGTTTTGACCATGTGTCCTTTATTGTTCCTGAATATCCTTCCCTGTAATCACTTTAAAAAACATTTTTTTTAAAAGACCTTACCTATTTTTAGAGAGAGGGGAAAGGAGGGAGAAGGAGAGGGAGAGAAACATCATTGTGTGGTTGCCTCTAGCATGCCCTGACTGGGGACTTGGCCCGCAACCTGGGCATGTTCCCTGACCAGGAATCAAACCAACAATCCCCCCTGGTTTGCAGGCCAGGCACTCAATCCACTGAGCCACATCAGCCAGGGCTAATAATCACTTCTTTTTTGAAACACTTGAAGCAGTTGACTTCCAGCTTGCACTCTCTTAGTTCTCCTCTACTTCACCAGCTGGTCCTTTCTGTCCCCTTTGTTGGTTGCTCCTTATAAGCCCAGATCTGAATTTTGGAATGCCCCAGGGCTCAGCCTCTAGGCTGTTTGGTTCTCTATCTGTATTTCCTCTCTGGGGATTTCACTCACTACGATGGCTTTAATTGCTGTTACATTTAATTGGTATAAATGTGATTCCCACATTCATACATTATCAGCTGAGACCTCTCCACTTAACTCTAGACTCACATATCCAACTGTGACTACTTAATATCTCCACATGGATGTCTTAATGGTATTTCAAACTTAACATTTTCAAAACTTAGTTTTCGATTTCTGCATCTTACCACCCCAAAACCTGGTCTTTCACAAGTCTTCTATCTGATGAAATGGCAGTTCAGTTCTTCCATTATTTAGGGCAAAAATTTGTCATCCTCAATTCTCCTTTTTTTTATATTCCATATTCAGTGTGCCAGCAGATTCTGCAGCTCTGCTTTCAAAATATATCTAAAACCTAATTACTTATTGTTGCCTCTGCTGTTTCCACACTGGTCTAAGCCACCATTACCTCCTTGCCCCAATTTGAGAGAGTCCACCCAGCAGCCAAAGGGACCCTTCTAAAGTATAATACAGACCACGTCATTCTTCTGCTGAAAAACCTCTAACAATCTTCCATTTCACACAGAGTAAAAGTCAAAGTCCTTAACAGTGGCCTGCAGGGCTTTTCTGGAGGCTACCTGTCTAGCTTCATTTCCTGCTGTTTTCCTCCTTGTCCAGTGTCCTTTAGTCATACTGGCCTCTGTCTGTTTCTCAGAAATCACAGGCATACACTCACTTTAAAACCATTGTGCTTGCTGTTATCTCTGCTGAGCACCTTCCTTCCAGATACCCAGGGGACCCATGCTCTTAATTCCATCAGGTCTTGGGCCGGGGACTTTCCCACACTGCCTTGCCGTGCCCTGTACCTCTTACTGTGCTTTATTGTTGTGTGTAGTACTGGTCATCCCTCTCTCACAACCAGAATAAGCTCCATTGGGTTAGGAGAGCTATGTGATTATTGTTGTATGTCATCCCTATAGAAATGTCTAGGGTGTGTGAGATGCTCTCTAACCATTTGTTAAATGATAACTTCTTTAGAAGTATGCTCTCAGTTCAGACTTGGGTTACATACTGACCCCCTCTTATTTGCAGTTTATATGCTCTGTCACTCTTGAGAGTGACTGTTAACTTAGGACCTCAGAGACTGTTTGTCAGGGAGGCAAGAAGAGTGGGTATGCCAATTATCTGTCTGCTTTTTTGAGTCAGGAGTAATGTGGTTGGGATTGGTGCTCTGAAATTGGTGGTGTGAGAAGGCAGCTATTGCTGTGAACTGAAATGCTTTCTGGTGTCTGGGAAGATGTGTTCCCAGAGAACGTGTAGCCTATTGCTTGATTTTTGCCTCATTGGACTCCCATAGGTGAAACTGGTGCAACATACCTATTCCTGCCTCTTTGGAACATTCCTGTGCAACAACGCCAAGGAGAGAGGGGAAAAGCATACTCAGGAACGTACATGTTCCGTGTGGTCGCTGCTTCGGGCAGGCAACAAGGCCTTCAAAAACCTACTGTATTCTTCTCAGTCAGAAGCCGTATGTATCCTTTCCTCTCTGATCAGCAGAAGGAATTTACCGGTGGGGGCATATGGGAACCATTTTGAGTAGTGACTATTTCCTTGAAGGCATCTCTGTTGTCTCTGGTCAGTTCCATTTTTTTTTCTACCACTCTGTCCTGAGAAAGGCCTGTTTTCTGGTGATGCTTTGACCTCTTCTGTTCAGGGTGGTTTGATTTAATATACATCTCTACTTTGCCACTCTAAACATTAATCTTTTCTGGCACCTCTGCCAGAGCTGATTCCCAGCGTGTTCTGTCTCATGAGTGGTACAGACACTTAAGTTCCCTGGATGCCCCAATAGCTCAGGAGGAGCTGCCACCAGGTCCCCAGCACCCTTCCAGTATCAACAAGTGGTGACATCCATTGCACCTTCTGTCTCAGAGGGCAGAAGACTAGGTGACATTAGTATGTGTTGTCTTTATGATTCTCTGCTTACATGGAGAACTGACAGGTACTCTAAGACTTTGTTCCTCAAAGGCACACCTTCTGTTAAGCAGAGAAAAGGAGGCACTTATATCTGTGTGTTGACACATGCTAATGTTCCTTTTGTCAGAATGCCAAAGGAGTCTTATATTCCAAAGGAGTCAAATGTGGAGGCTAATCAGAGGTTATATTGCTTTGCTGGACTATTAAGATGCTTCTCACTACATTTAAGTAGAGAGGAAAGATTTAAGCTAACTGCTTCTCTCTCTTTCACTGTGCCTGCTGGGGAAGTGACAGTACAGGAAGAAATTTCTCCTTTTCACAAGATTAATTTAAATGATCCTATAAAACAGGTTTGACAGTGTCTTCTGAAGCCAAGTTTTTGTACCAGGTAATCATCTAGTGAAATGGCTCACTTTCTTATGCACTAAAAGCAACAAATTAAGCTGATGAAAGTCAGCAAAGGCGACCGGAGAAATGGATTTTAAAAAACCCTGTTAGGTGTTCATGCCCACAGGAGCCTCTCAGGTGAAAAATGTTGCCCAAAACTCCTGGGAGATAGACTTGTATCCACGGATCCTAACTCCCTTTGGAGATATGCCAAGACCTGTTGGGTGGGTTCCAGCTTAGTGCTTGTTCTTGACCCTTCTTTCTTTCTTTCTTTCTTTTTTTTTTTAAATTTAATTTATTTATCTTTGGAGGTGAAGGGAAGGAGAGAGGGAGAGAAATATCAATGTGTGGTTGCTTCTAATGTGTCCCCTCCTGGGAACTGGCCTGCAACCCAGGCATGTGCCCTGACTGGGAATCAAACCTCGATCCTTTGGTTCTCAGGCCCGCGCTCAATCCACTGAGCTACACCATCCAGGGCTCTCGACCCTTATTTCTAGAAATTTCTAAAACTTATTGGGACTTCTTTAAACCTGTATCCTCTACTCTTTCTATTCAGGTGCTATACCCTGTGTGTCACGTGCGTAACCTGATGCTGTGGAGTGCAGTGTACCTACCCTGCCCATCCCCATCCACCCCTGTGGATGACAGCTGTGCACCATACCCAGCCCCTGGCAGCAGCCCTGATGATCCACTCCTGAGCCGGTGAGTCCAGGGTTGATGCCAAGGCCTTAAGTCTTGTGTGGTGTATTCCTCTGTTAGGACACGCCCAGGGTTAGTCAGAGATCCTGACATTGGCTGGCTCCACATGTTTTCTTAGATCCCTGAAGTTTTTTCATCGAAGGTGTTAGGGTTCCAGGCTACTAGGCACCGAGCAGCTTATATGGAGCAAATCCTTTGGGTTCCTCGTGACCCTCTGGCTTGAGTTTCAGCCACTGAATTAACTTTATTGAATTCAGACTGATAAATAAAAATTAATTTAAAATAATGTAATATCAGAATAATAGCAGTATTTACTTTCCTTTGCTACTAGTTGAAAAAAAAAAACAGCAGTATCATGAAGAACGTCTTTTTAAAATAGCATTTGCTCTTAGCTTATGTGGATATATTGGGCCTAGGGTAAGGGTGGTTCAAGTAGAAATCTGCAGATGTAAAGAAGGATGAGTCCTGGAGCTTTACCTTTCTAAAAGTCTGAGCCTCACTTTAGAGATGCCATATCTCCTTGAGTAGTTACAATGGACCCAATTACGAAATAGGAGCCTGTTAAAACCTGCTGTCTCCTACTTCCCCTTTGAATAGACTCACAGTCTCATTTCTTCCAAATTCCTTTCTTTTAGGCTACCAAAGACTAGATCATTTGACAATCTGACCACAGCCTGCGACAACACAGTGCCTCTAGCCAGCCGGCGCAGTAGCGACCCAAGCCTGAATGAAAAGTGGCAGGAGCACCAGCACAGGCGCTCTTTGGAATTGAGCAGCCTGGCTGGTCCTGGAGAGGAGCCTCTTGATCCTGACAGCCTGGGGAAGCCAACCAAAGTGCTGGGTGGTGCAGAGTTGTCTGTTGCAGCTGGAGTGGCTGAGGGGCAGATGGAGAACATTTTGCAAGAGGCCACCAAAGAGGAGAGTGGGATAGAGGACACTCCCCACAGAGGGAGCACGGAGCAGGAGGTCACAGAGGAGGCTCTCTTAGAAAGAGGGAGCAGGGGGAAGGTCCCTGAGGGCTCAGCAGTTGTACCTCATCAGGTACCACCACCGGATGCTGCTGTTCTGAGGAGCCCTCCAGGCATCAGCCTTTCTCTCTTCTCACAGGGTATTCCTGAGCAGCAGGGTGGGCAAAGTGTTCTTTCCAGTTCTCTCCAGGAGCCCCCCAGGGAAGAGGATGTCCAGGAGATCCCTGTGGAACAGCCTCAAATAGGAGCTGTGGCAGAGGACAGGGAGGAAGCAATTCTTACAATCCCAGTAGATGCAAAAATTGGTTATGGTACCTCACAGTCAAGTTCTCTGCTGCCCTTGCAAGTCCCATTTGAAGCCAGAGGACCAAACATAGACAGTTCCGTGGACATGTTAATGGAAGATAAAGTGAAGTCAGAAAGTGGGCCCCAAGACCATCATAGACCTTGCCTAGTAAACAGTAGCAAGTTCAGTGGCAAGGACATGCTTCCTCAAGCCGTGGAGCCCAGGTCTCCAGAGAGGAGCCTGATTGAGAGGCCTCAAGTGGGATCTGTGGTGCATAGGACTTCCCCTGGCAGCACCCACAGCCCAGCACATTCTCCTTGTGCCTTGCCTGCAGCTGAATGTAAAGAGGGGCTTGTGTGCAACGGTGTTCCAGAGACTGAAAATAAGGCCTCAGAGCAGCCCCCAGGGCTTAGCACCCTCCAGAAGTACCCCACCCCCAACGGGCACTGCGCCAATGGGGAGGCTGGTAGGAGCAAGGATTCGTTGAACCACCAGCTGTCTGCCACAAGCTGCAGCTCTGCCCACTTACACTCGAGGAACTTGTACCACAAGTGGCTGCATAGCCAGTCAGGGAGACCATCTGCAACTGGCAGCCCTGACCAGCCTTCCCGCAGCCACCTGGACGATGATGGTATGCCTGTATACACAGACACTATCCAACAGCGCCTGCGTCAGATTGAGTCAGGCCACCAACAGGAAGTGGAGACCTTGAAGAAACAAGTCCAGGAGCTGAGGAGTCGCCTGGAAAGCCAGTGTCTGACCAGCTCTCTGCGCTTCAATGGGGACTTTGGGGATGAAGTGGTGAGTATACCATGCTCCATAGCTGCCCAAGGAAACAGGGCACACTGAGACTGCACGCCCTTTGTGACTGGCTGGTGCGTGGTGATTGGTACAGATATCTCCAAGAATGGGAAAGGTCCAGGGTACCCCTGTTGAACAAGCTGGAGAACAGCCTCAGCCACGTGAATAGCACTGTTTCTGCCTTGCATACTTTCCACAGGTGTCCTGTTTAGGCAGTTAGGCTAAGGAATAAAGGTAGCACTCACTACATGGTTGGGCAGATCTCTTTGGAGAGAGGATCATATGTTAAGGAGGGCATGAACTGCTGGGCAGAATGACATTTGTAAGGCAATGTCAAATATTCCTGCTAAATTATAGTGCCTGTTTGACCCCAGTAAGTTACTAGGTAACTTTTACCTAGTAAATTATTAGTGCCCCCAAACGTGGGCTGTACCTGTGAAGGTTTAGTTCTTTTTTAACAGATACTTGTATCTACTCTGTGGCAGGTGATGGCTGTAGACGTGGGGAGAAGTGATTTCTAGCACTGTCAAGTTAGCACTGATGGGGCCTGGTAAATGGAAGTCGGGGTACCTGAGGGGAGGTTCTCAAAGAGGCTCTCTTCTCACCCGGTGCATTGATATTCAAATACTTGGTGTTGAAGTCCAGTGTGAGCCTGGCTCTGAGGCAGTCAGCGTACATTAAAGGCGGGCTCATTGACTACATGACTTTCAATTAAACTGACTTCTTGGATTTTCCTTCACACTAAGGATGATTTCTCATTTTCCCAAAGAGTCCTTCAGAGAAAGGAGGACGTACCCAAAGTACTCAGTCTCAACACACAGTTGTTAAGTGGCAGAGTTGAATTGACAGTCCCACTGGAGCAGCTGACACTGAGTTCCACTCACTTCCTGGAACCCAAGGCCCATCTTTGCCCTCCATAGTCACTGCACACAGCCTTAGACCTGCGTATCTCTCTTCCAGCTGAGCTCAGCCCTGTCTCTGCACCTGCTCAACCCAATTCTTGATGGCTGATGTACCTACAGATTCAGCAGCCCTAGCACCCAGGCCCACTCAAAGTCCCCAGTGCTTCCTTCTTTTCCAAGCCCTTTCTTCTTCTGGGAGACCAGGTTCATTTCCTTCAGCTGTGTTTGTTTGCCAACAGACTTCAATCCCCGACTCGGAAAGCAATCTGGATCAGAACTCTTTGTCTCGCTGCAGCACAGAGATTTTCTCTGAAGCCAGCTGGGAGCAGGTGGATAAACAGGACACGGAGGTACAGGCTCAGCCCCTGTTCTGAGTGCCATCCATGCAACTGTTTTGCAGTTCTTCTCCATCCCCATCCCTATCCCATGCCCCTGGCCAAGGAATGACCTCATAGTACACTTAGCCTTGAGCCTCTGTGAATCTCAGCACCTGTGAATCCCCATCGAACCTAGAATTTCTGAGCCAGGGAGACTCGGCAAGCTGGCCCTCTGTCCTCATTGCTGGTATGAACTGGAGCTTTGCCAGCTGTCATAGCGACCCAAGTTGCTGCTGCCTGCCATTTTATCTCAGGGGAGTTTGGAGTCCCCTCCAGGAAAACAGTTTGGACGCCTTTTATGTACTGCCGACATCAGACCTGCTGGTCTGGTGCCACCAGAACCAGAGTCCTTGTGACTCTTGCTGCCACCAGCATGGCTCTGCTGGCTCCATCTGGATGGCCCATATCCTGTCATTAACCTGGCCCCATCTGTTTTACAGATGACCCGTTGGCTCCCTGACCACCTGGCTGCCCACTGCTATGCGTGTGACAGCGCCTTCTGGCTCGCCAGCAGGAAGCACCACTGCAGGTGCCATTGTGGGGTGTGGTGGGGTGGGCCAGGGTGTGGGACCCAAGGAACCTGTAGATTGGAGAGATGCAGTCATCTGGCTGGCAGTGTTCTAAGGCAGGCCCCAGGGTCCATAGGACCCCCCGACTACATGCTTGGTGCCTCTGAAATCGGTGTTTGCAAAACTGTGTTTGGTGTCTTTCTTCCAATTCACAGTGATCATGACTAAATTTTGAAATGAGCAAATTATGTCCCTTCTTGTTTTATTTTGCTTCTCGGTTTGGTGGAGCAACAGCCACCTCCCAAATCACCATTTCTTATTTTTAAAATAAAATTGCTTCCCATTCAACATGGCTGCCATGAGCAAAAGTAGTTTTCCTGCTGTGGCGGGGTACTTCATTTTCCTACTCCTTACTCTGTTCCCTGACCCCATACTTGTTTTCCTTGTGTCAGGGGTGAGCAGAAATAGCTGGGGGTAGTAGTGGGACAGCTGAGGACATAGTCTTCAATCCTTAATACTCCTGACTTTTTCCTTCCTTCTTCTTGGTTGGATAGTGAGTTGCTAGGGATGCTTTGCCCCAGCTGGGGTGGTGACTGGAGGATGTTCAGTGTTCTTGGTACAGGAAGTTTATATGAATCATGTGGTGGTCCAGTTCCACTGGACTTGTAACTTAAACACCTGAGTGAACCCAGATTGAAAACCGGACAACCTCTTTGTCTAGTAATGCTATTTCTAGAACTCTGTATATCTCCCCACCCTGCACCCCAAGCTCAAATGTCTTCGGTTGACTTTTCCTCTGAGCTCTTTCTCCCCTCCTTGCAGGGACACTGACCGTGTTGATCAAACGTGGTGAGCATTTGCAACAACCTGTCTGTAATGTCTGCACATCTACAATAACTTCACACTAACACTGCCATTTCCCTCTCTCTGCACTCATTGGGGTGTAACCTGGGGCTGGGAACACAGGCAGGAAGGTGGGCTTGGGAGAGAACCAAAGCAGCCAGCTGAGGAGACCATTAAGGCTGAGTCAGACTGCAGCCCTGTACTTTCCTCCTGACTGCACGGGTCAGCTGAGCTATCTTGCTTGAGACAAGAAGCAATACTTCAGCAGGAGCTGATCTTGCAGAGTAGCTCATTGAATTTTTAGAGCTATTTCTTTTGGGTCAGAGTGATGCTAATAACTTTTCAAACAGCGTCACTGCTTTTTTTTTTTTTTTTTTTTTTTTTTTTTTTTTTTTTAAAGGAGACCAGAATTAAACAGGTTTTCTTCCCAGAGAACTGTCTTAACATAGAAGACTTTAACATTAGGGGAAGATTCCACTCAGGGTCTGTCAGGACTGTCAAAGAAGTCTGATTGAAAAGCGTAACTAACCAAATTCATGCCAGGCTTTTGAGCTGAACTCTAGCAGGTCTGTTAAATAAATGTAAGCGGAAATAGGTTTAGGTAATTTTTCTGTGTAACCAGAGGTTCTTGCTAACATGCTTTTCAGAAACGGTTATGAAGTACTACTGTGTTCTAGGAGACGAAATTTTGTGTGTTTTAGTTCTCTGTCCTTCCATTGCCCTGTGTCTAGACTTTCCCTTTTGTTGTATTCTTTTGTCCTGAAGGGTATTCAGTGTTCTCTCCTCCAGGCCTAAGTGGTTCTTAATCCAGTAGTGGGTTTGCATTCTGAGGAGTTTAAACGAAAAGGTAGTGATTGGTTTTGGCTAAGAAGAATTTCCCTTTGCTGCTTTCCCCAAGTCTTTGGCAGGCTGCATTAGGCTCCTTGGAGTCTCCTGTTCTTGGGCTTATTGGGATTTGTCCTTTAGGACCCAGCAAAAGTGGGTTCGTAAGGTGAACAAAAACCCTCTGCCAGTTCCCCTTCCCGTTAGCTGTGAGAGTATCTATTTGGGTGTGCAGATGTGTGCTGCACAGACACATCAAAGTTGGGTTTTCAAGTGGAGGAGGAGAGAGGGAGGCCTGGGGCCTGCGTACAGTCAGGCCTTCAGGTAGAGCTCTGATGGTCCCTGGAGATGCATGGGAGCAGGGGAGTGAGCCACAGTTGACTGATACCTAGAATCTAATAAGGGGGTGTGTGTGCACGTGTGTTCATCCGTGTCCTTGTACTTTCACCCTGAGCATGTGTCTGTCACTGGTTGCTTGTCTCCTAGCTTTGCATGCGGGAAGCAGAGCAGTCCTGAATGGCGGCAGTCTTCTCCATGTTGCTGTTGCTGCCTCTGAGCCTCTGAGCCTCTGGAGAAGTGGTCCTTTGGGCAAGGCTCCTCACTCCCCAGCTGGGCTGGGTATTTTTCTCTCATTTGCTGGGCTTGTGGGAGTTCCACTGGACTCTGGCCTCTCTGTCATCACAGGCTACATAGATGCCATTGCCCAGGTGGTGTGGCTACTGGGTTTTCCTGAGCCAGAACTTACCCATAGAGGTAGCTCCTTCTGCCCTGGGCTCATTTGTTCTCACAGATCTCTCTTGAGCAACATCCTCCTGTACACCTGGTAACCTTGAGCCATAGTAATGAGGCAGCCAAGTGGAAGTGGCTGTGACGGCTAGGTAGGGATTCCCTCCCTGTCTGGCTTTTTCTTGGCTAGACAAATGAAAATGTTCGCTCTTAGAGGAGTCTCCAACACTTTACGTACAACAAAATTCTGTCTTCTGAAGTTGGTTTCCCCACTCATACTTCCTACTTAAACTAACATTGTTTTGTTTCTTCTCATGTCAAGGAATTGTGGGAACGTATTCTGCTCCAGTTGTTGTAAACAGAAAGTTCCAGTTCCCAGCCAGCAGCTCTTTGAACCCAGTCGAGTGTGCAAGTCTTGCTATAGCAGTCTACATCCCACGAGCTCCAGCATTGACCTTGAACTGGATAAGCCCATTGCCGCCACCTCAAACTGAAGCTCAGTGACCTGGGGCAGGCAGAGGCCAAGCTGCTGTTCCTCTGACAGGCCCACACAGCCTGGGCAGACCAAGGCCCGTGCACTTTGGAATGGGAGCATGGAACCACCTGTGCGGAGTGACAGAAATTTGGGATGTACCACTGGATTGTAGATTGATTTTTCTTTCCTGGTTTTTTCTCTCCCTTTTCCATCCTCCTTCTGCTTCCCAAAAAGAAAAAAGTTCACTGGTTGTCTTTTAAAAATTTTTTTAAATGGAATACCAGAGATTGCCAGCCCCCCGCCTGTAACTGTAGAGCTGCCTGTTGTCAGGAGATGCTGAGGGTTGGCTTGGTTCCTCAGGATGGAAGGAGGCTGGTCAGGAGTGGAGACCTGAGATAGTGAACAGGGAAGAAAGCCAGTGCTAACGTTTGTGACCATTCCTTGTGCCACCGCCACATCAGAGCTGGTTGGAAAAACCTTTGCTGCTGAGGAGGCTGGAAGCATCTTCCCTAAGAGCACTGCCCTGGGTGTCCTCTCCCTCCCACCTCACAGACAGGATTGGCAAATGGAGGAAGGAGCAAAGAGTAAATGGATTATAGTAAAAGGGCTCCCCTTAGGGAAGAAAGGTGTATGCTCTTCTGAGGCAAGTGAGAGGGGAGGGGCGGAGGTGGATGGCCAGTATGTCCTCCCCCACAGGATTCCGTTTTTAATTTGACCCCGACTGTCTAGGGCTCCCTTCACTGTCGTGGGTCTGCTTTCCTTGGCCAGGCTGTGTAGTGCTTCCCACCCTTGGACATGAAAGTGCAGACTGACCAGAGTGCAGTGTCCTATTGCTGTGGTCACGGCCAAAACCTGCCCTGAGCCCAGGCACCTGGAAGCCCCCTGTGGGGCTTGGTCCCCCAAACAATCTCTCTTCCTCAGCTAGCACAGGGAAATCCAGACTCAGGGTTCCAAAAATTCCCCATTCCCAAACCAAACCAATCATGGACCTCCCCCTTAAGGGGTAGAATCAGCCTTTTAGAGTGCAAGCCTCTGGAAAAGGGGGTGTGTTCCATACAATCAGCCTTCCTCCTCCCCTTCTTGGAGCAACAGTTCTCCTGCCCTGCTCCTGTGCTGCTGGCTAGCAGTGAGGGCCCACTTGGTGACTCTGCAGTCCTTGGAGAAGTGACACCGCCTGTAGGCAATTCAGGGCCCCTTCCCTCAGTAGCTTTGATGTGGTCCAAAAAGAGCCTTAAATCAAGAATATTTGTGGCGGAGGTAGGTATGGGGAAGGGGTGGAGAGTTTAAGTTTGTGCTTTGTAATCTTGGCATCCATGTTTTGTGCCTGCCCTCCCTCTCGGGGGAAGGGCAATGCTTGGCTCTGCTAAAAGCTGCTAACTGGTAACAGGGCTTATGGTGGCGAGCAGTGGGGGTAAGACCAGGGAACTCTTCTGACTCTTTGGAAGCCATTCCCTGGCCAAGGGCAAGTTCTGTCTCAGGAAGGTGGCTCCTGTGTGTGCCTGGGTGTGATTAAGACGTGGCCCAGAAGCCTTCCCTGGAGTAGCCAGTCCAGGCAAAGCCAAGAGCACCTGAGCACATCTCCAGCTTCCCAGTGGCAGCAGGTTGCTCAGAGTTTGAACTTAGCGAAACAGGGTGTAGTCCTTCTCCAAACTCTGTGTGGTTCGCCCGTGTGGGGAGGGAGAAGTCAGTCTAATTGAAGATTGTGCAGTTCTTAGTGACAGGTGCCAAGAGGTTATGATACGGGTTTCTTGGGTCTGATGTACAGTGTGAATAAATGCTTGCAGCTCTTAGCCCTTTTTTGATCAATGAAGCACTTTTTTATTAATATTTTCCTTTGTATGTAAAGGAGGAACCGTAACTCTCCGTAGCTGTACATATAACCCTTTTTTCCTAAAGAGGAGTCAGTCAATGCTCCTATATTTTTCATTTTTTGTCAAAGCAAGAAGTAAATACTTTAGAACTGTCAAATATATAAATAAAGTGAATAAAGTTTAGTGTTCCGCATGGTAGCATTTGCTAACACGTTCTAATTCTTTCCCTGTGGTTTATCCCCTCTCGATCTGTTTTCCCTCTCACACCAAAGCAGTTTGAGGTGCTGCCGGGAAACTGGACTTGGGCAAAGGAAATCTAGATTTCTTTACAACTCTGGGCCTTGGCAAGGAACCATCCTATGATGCCCAAGCGCTAAAACACATCTCCTTGGTGTTTTTGCCCCTAGCATCTCCAGAGCTAAAAAGGCAGAGGAGCCAGGCATCTTAACTATCAACTGGTTTTTTTGCTGCTGCTCTGATTTCAAGGCAGTCAGTGCTCTCGCCCCTGGACCCCACCTACCCAGGGAACATTAGCTGTACCTCTAGCAGTGGTTAAGCAGAGTCCTGCATGCAGTGAAATGAAAGTTGGGGGAGGGTGGTTAGAAAGTGCTCCTGTCTGCTCTTGGATGAGAGTGTGAGTGGGCAGAGAGACCTGGAGGCAGAAACTGAATTGCATGTGATTGGATTATGTGCCTCACTAGGGGTTTCTTTACTCCTTCCACAGAGGGCAGATCTCTGTTCCTTAGATCTGCAACCAGCTGAGCAAGGCCATAGCTTCTAATCATGTCATGGCTAGGTCCTGCTCTTCACAGAGGTGAATTTTCTTTACCTTGCATCACTGTTGGGCATCCCTCCAGGGAAGTACGCTGTGCAGTTCTTTCCTAGGGAAGGCCGGCGTTGAGTGGGGCTACATTCTGGGGTCCCCAGCCCAATACCTCTGTGGCAAGTCGCTGGGCTTTGAAGAGTGACCTGCTCAGAGCCCCTGTTGAGGGCCTTAACTCTTTGGGGCAGGCTTTTCAGAGTCACTTCCTGGATGGATGGGCTCTCTGCCTGGAGTACACAAGCACTTAAAAACAGCTCAGCTGGTTCTGGTGTGAGAGCTGCGAGGGCCTTCCAGCCCGCATTCGAGAATCAGCCTGTCCTCTGGGAGGAGAAGGTGCTATCTCAGCTGCCTTCAGTCCAGCAGGAGCCCAGTCTGTGTTCAGACAAGTTTGTAAAAAACCTGTGTCCTAATCCACGTGTGTCTACACACAGCTCCTCTGTTCTGAGGTCTAATGGTTCAGCCCTCAGTGAGTTAAAATACTAACAGAGCCTAGCACAGCTCTTGATGCCCACAAATGGAGAGCTGCAGAGACCTGCACAGTGTGAGTTGAGGCCAAGGAATTGCCCTGTGAAGATGGCTGGCTGTACATGGAGAAATGCGGTTCTCCAAGGGCAAGGCCAGCTTTCTCCAGGCTGTTATGTGGAGGTATTTGGTCTGAAGCAGTGGGGTAGTACCAGTGACTGAACTGCTAAACTTTCCTGCCCTTGCACTGACTCAGTATTTCCCTTCTCTCTACACTTTGGCCTCCTTAATCTCAGTCCAGAAAATAACAGGGCTCTTTTAATTTACTGGGTTTTCCTAGTGAGAATGTACAGAAAATTTCTTCTTCAATAATTTGGCTAATAAACTTCCTGTTCGTTTCTATGTTAGCAAAGAATATTCCAAGAATTAAGAAGGTACTGTGACACATTTAAAGAAAGAACAAGGTGGTACCAGAGGGTCTGTTAAACAATTCGTAGCTATTAAAAAATTCCGAAATTGCCTTGGCTGGTGTGGCTTAGTGGATTGAACACCAGCCTGTGAACCGAAAGGTCACCGGTTCAATTCCCAGTTGGGGCACATGCCTGGGTTGTAGGCCAGGTCCCCAGTTAGGGGCATGTGAGAGGCAACCAATCAATGTATCTCTCCCACATTGATATCTCCCCTCTAGAAGTAAATACATAAAATCTTTGTTTTTTAAAGATTTTATTTTTAGGGGAATGGAGGGGGGTGGGAACATCAATGTGTGGTTGCCTCTAGGACACCCCCTACTGGGGACATGGCCTGCAACCCAGGCATGTGCCCTGACTGGGAATCAAACCAGGAATGCTTTGGTTCACAGGCCCGCACTCAATGTACTGAGCTACACCAGCCAGGACTAAATACATAAAATCTTTAAAAATACATATATATCAAATGGGAATTGAGGGCAATACCCTAGCTGATACACTTGGCTGCTGCACATTGAGGCTAGGAGATCCCATGCCTATTGAAGTTTTTCACTCTGGCCCTGACCTCTATTGATCTTTTAAGAATGAGGATGATTTAAAGGGGCTTTTGCAGAATTTCATTTAGCTGGTTCAAGTGACCTGTCCCTAGCTGCACCACCCGATTGCATTAGTTGAAGATAGGGCTGATAGCAGAGTTAAAAATGGGCCCTGGGCTGTGGGGCCAAATGACTGACTCCATTTGAAGTTTGGATAACAGCAGGAGTCCCAGCTGCTTAGTGACATTTTCTAAGAACGTGTTCTAAGTTGAGGTTACTGACAAGATTTCTCGAGGGCTGGACTAGAGTGTGTGGGAAACTAGCAGAAGTAGGAGGCGACCCTGCCAAGCCTCTGACTGTTGAACACGAGTCATGCTGTCCTGCGCACACAAGCACACTGACACTTTGTTCCTCTCACATGTGTAGAGTTCATCAGCTGCACGCTCCGTGCAGACACTAGCTGCCAACCCCGGCTGAAAAGGCTTCTAGGCTAGGGCAGAGGCATGAGGGCTCTGGGAAGGGGAAAGGGCATCCTCTGAAAAGGGAATTAAAGTCGTAAGTGCTGCTGTTGTACTTTATTTACCCCTTAGTCTTTACTTTCATAGCTGAGTTCTTAGTTAACTTTTTTTACAGTGCTTGTAGCAGTTGCATTTCAGTTGTATTTTCAGTAACACTGGTTTTTTATTGGCATTTAAAATTGGCCTTTAACTGCTTCCTGATCGGTTTATAAGGTTTAAAAAACAAACAAGCACAACCAGTGAGGCTCGGATGCCATTTACAAAATATACTGTGTGTTGCTGCTGACAGCAGTACTTGTCTGTTGTAACAGCATTGATTCTGCTGCAGCCTCAGTGACCATTTAAACTAAATAAATGTGTCGTTTTCACCACAGACAGTAGTTCAGCCCCTGGATTCAGGTTCTCTAGTCAGTGCTGTGAATAGTGTGTTAGGCATGAGGGATAAAGCTCAGCCCCTGAGTCTGTCCAGGAGATAGGGAGGGCCTGGCCAGGTAGGGGCTGCAGGGGTCAGCATTTGTTTTTCAGAGGTGGGGGTATGGACTCAGGTGAAAGGGAACTTAGGTAATCTAGTTTGAGGTTTTCATGTTGTTGTCAGGCCTTCATGGGGAGGGGCCTCAGGCCCATTCAAAACTAGGCTTCCAGGTAAGATCTGGTTTGAAGATCTGGTTTTGGTTACTTTAATCAAACCTCCTGGTTTTTATTGAGAAAACAGGATTAGGTTATGGCAAAGACTCATCCAGGGTTACCAATGAATTAATAGCAAAATCTGAATTAAAAAATTCTCTCCTGACCCCTTACCCTCAGTGTCCTTGGGCTTCTAGAGGATGGCTTAATTAAACAGCTATTTTAACCTAGTTCTCCTTGAGTTAGCCAAACCAGAAATCCTGGGGAAGGGCTTAGTAGTTTCTACCATCAGGCTTAACACCATGAACCTTCCTGTCCCTCCTAACCAAAGTCAAAGATTCTGATAATTATAATCCACTGTTTTTCCTTTTGACCTTTCAAATACATGAAAACAAGAATGTTATTAGCATGAATTGTCTTAAGTTATGTCATAAATCAGTGGGATTGGAGGGGAGCATTTTTGACTAGTGCAAATGGGTTAGCTGTGAACTATCTTAGCATCCATTTTATTTCTGGATTTGATGTGGAGAAAAAATCCTGATTGTATATAGAAAGGTGGTTGCCAATGGTAATAGTCACAGCTTGCCTGCAATCTCTGGTTATTATTGACAAGACTGAAGTAGGTGCTTGAAAAAACAGATTAATAGAATATCCCCCTACTTTCAGTCCTCATCCTCCATATATCAGGTAAGAATCATCCAGAGGTTACAGTCACTGCAATTATTTTACGGTGAGAGCCACCAGCACCGAGTTGCAGCTGGGCTTGGTGAACAGCGCTGAGCTGGAGCCCTCTAGATCAGCGACCCTGAGGAGCCCACCCAGGCGCAGCAACGGAGGCCTTACTCTGAGGTCTCAGGGAGCCTAAGTGAAGACATGTTCTATACCTATATTAATATACATATTATTATTTTTAGTATTTAAAATGACATTTGAAGCGAGTGTTTGCAAAGAGCCCCCGAAGCACTGCCACAAAAGCTAGTTTTAAAACCACTAGTTTGGTGGGAAGGACCGGGGTTCTGAGCCCACAGACCTGGGTTGGAATCCCAGCCCTGCAGCACCAGCTGAGTTGCCTGTGGGCAGGTGAGGAATGGAGTGTTTCCTGATGGGGATAGAGCTCAGCATGTGGTACGGGAGAGGTGGTGAAGGCAGGTGCTTAGCACATGCTCTCTTCCCCACTGTCTGTGAGATGAGGTGGCTTTCTGTCTGGCTGACTGCTGGCAAACTTCTGACCTGTCACAGCTGGCTGGTGCTTCCATCCCACCACATGTTAAAACTAAGACAACTGGCCCCACCTGGCTTCTTCCACCTTACATAGGTAAAAATTTGACTTTGAAGAATTCTGATCTGAGTTTCATAGTAAATTTCAAAAATACACTAGGTAACAATTTTAAGCTTCATACATGTATTTTATTAAAGAATTTTTAAAACTAAGCAAATGCAGGTCTGCAGGTACAGCGTGGTTTAAGACTATAAAAGCAATGGGAAGAGGCTGAGAGAAAAACTGCTTGTGGGGGTTGAGGTGGCATCTGAGAATTCTCCTGAGTCCGGTGGAGACTTACGTGGCCTCACGTGGCTGAACAACTGATGAGTTTTAGGTTCCTGACTAAAGACCCCATCATACGACGTTGCAGACTAGCTGTCTGGGCTGAGGAAAGGGGCAGGCAGGGCCAGCTGGGCCTTAACCTCCATGCCACACAGATGTCTGGGGCAGAGGCCTGGGCCCGGGTTGTGTGCCCTGTCTAGCGCAAGAGCTCCTATGAGGGTCCCAGGGCCCGAGGTTAGGAAAGGATGTGCAGACCTTGCACTCAGATGGTCCTACTATCTCCAATGCCGCAGGAGCCCAAAGTGGCTGAACACATTTTAAGGCATTAAAACAGATGTGAGTTAGTAGTAAGTGGTATTCCCACTGTATTTTGCCAGCTGGAAGATCAGTTCCTAGAACTGGGAGTTCTTTAAAGTCCCCCAGGAGGCTCATGTACTAGCTGTCACACTGCTCTGGGTGGCTCCCATATTTGAAGTCCCATTAGCTATTGGGACTGGACATTGTGTCCCCTGACTCCTCAGGGTAGTATGATTCTCTTCTTTCATTTGATTTGACAATCAGCCAGCTATTGTCTCAGAGACTCCTAGTGCTCTCTTCCCCTTCCAACCCTCTTCTCAGGTGTTCCCGAAGATGATCCATACACTCCAGTCCTGCCCCAAAGCATTCCTTCTCAAGCACTCCACACACTGGCAACCTTGATAATAAACCTGCTGGTTCTGCCTCTGCAGCTGGCCTACAGGGGCTCTGCTGACAGTCCTTCCCCTGCTCCCTAAGGACCGTAGGTGTTCTTGAGGTTCAGTTCTGCCCTCCTTACACACATGCCTCCTTGGAGATCTGTCAATCAAGGTATTAATTAAAAGGCACACCCTGCCAGGGATGCAACAAAGGCTTCTCCACGGGCTTGGGGAACTGAAAGCATGAGGCGTTCCCCCTGAGCCAGTCTCTGAGGCCATGCCTCACGTACATATCACCTCCACACAGCTCTGAGGCATTAACTTGGGGACTGTTTCTCATGGACCTGAGAACTCAGCTAGCCCAGTCTCGTCAGCTGAAAGGAGGGTTCAGCTCTCCTTTCTGTCCTCTGAGTCCAGGATAGGGTGTCATGGGTTTTCCCCAAGTAGCCCTTGGGTGGGGGGTGAACACTGGTGCCAATTTGCCCTCTTCTCCCCAATGCCCAAGTAGGAAGTTAGCCTCCTTTTTCCAGATTGTAGTTGAGTTCCTCCCCAAACCCGCACCTACCTTCCCTAGAACTGGGAAAATCTCCATCATTCAGTCTGTTTATGAAGTTCAGTCATAGGAAGTTCTGAACCAGACCACCTCAAGCCACTGCAGACTGCTTCTGTGTGCTGCCCCTGGGGAGGGCAGAAGGGTGGTAGCACGGGCTTCTGCCTCTCCTGACCATCCACCCTGGCTCGCCCTCACCACTCTCATCTGCTCCATGTACTGCCCTCCAAAGTACTCCAGACTTGGAGATCACTGTCATTGCCTGAAACTCCAGATGTGGACTGAGGACAAGAGCCTGGGTATCTGAGGTCACCCAGTCACTCCTCATTGCTGGGGACCCTAACTGAGGCCTCCACCATGGGTCTTTGCTTTTAATGGTTCTGGATATGCTGGGTGACTCAATTCACATAACAACGAAGTGAGAGGCATAGCATTTGTCTGTCTCTGGCACTGTTTGACCTCAAGAGTGTGCCAACTGTTAGGAAAGATTGGGCAGATTTAAAAAAAACAAACAAACCGATTCATCCAGAAGGAACTGGGATCTAAGAAAGCCTCTTAGAGTCATTCCCCTTAAAATGGAGACCGTAGTTTCATATGGTAGGTAGTGAGAAAGGTTTGCTTGGAACTTTGTCTTGCAAAAAGAAACTATTACTAAAACAAGTATCTGTTAACAGCAACTATAGGCTATTTTAGAACAAAATATTTACATATATTTCCTTCCCACAATTATATAATTGCACAGTAGGACATCATTTCATGTTTGATTTCCACAGTACAATCCATCAGGGTCATTTCCGCAAAAGTTAGTCAAAGGCTTCCTCACTTGTCCTGTGGGCCTCTCTTAATCCTTTAGCCATTTGATATTCAAATCATCTCCTGTGAGGCACTTAACTAGATTACATGCAGCTCTGCTCTTCATTTGTTAATGGATCTCACTCAGATCATATTTGCCAATGACTACTCATTTGAGCATGTTTTTCCAACAGTACTTTCATGACCAAAAATTCTACATGTTTTGCAAAACTTAAATTGTACTTCGGTATCTATTTTGTGTTTTCAATGTCAGAAGTTTACAACGTACCAATCAGTAAGGGGAGAGAAGCGCTGTGATGGGTGGAGGTTGTTGCCCAGGGAGAATATGTCTAAGTGGAAGGTAATTTTATAGTGAACAGTTGTGTGGAGAATATTTTTATTTCTGATGACTTCAGCTTTCCTCCACAATGTAGTGGCTACAGCGGCTCTGATCCTGACTAGTTAGATACAGCTCAGAGGAGAAAGAAGGCCCACCGACATGACTTTGCAGAGGGCCTAGCCTTGAGGGAGAGACGGGACTTCCACTGGTGACACTGGGCAGCAAGAGGCAAAGCTGGAAGGCGGGTTTGGGGAACTGAGCTGGCATGGGTTAATGAATGAGGGGAGGCAGGAAATATTTGTTAAAGTCAAACAAAAAAGTCTGTAGCTGGCCAAACACTGGTCTCAACTCTACAGCTATTTGAGGTTTCGGAACAGAAAACTGAACAGGATAATAATAGTTAAGATATTTTATGTGCCAGATACTATTTAAGTACTTTCTATGAATTAATACATTTAATTTTCTTATCATTCTGGTGAGGTCAGTATTATATCCTCATTTGAAAATAAGGCAACCGAGTCAGCATTGCTGTTAATGCCCTTTGCCCGAGGTCACGCAGCAAATACCATGTTGTTTGAGTCCGGGCCATCGGCCTCCAGTGGCCACACACCCAACTACTGCACTACCCAGTCTCCTCCTGAGTCACAGCTAGGTGGGAGTGGGCACTGGCAGGCAGGGGAAGATGAAGTGGGAAGAGCATTAAGAAGCCACGTGTAGAATAAAAGGCCTAAATCAGGGTAGAGTAGGTTCTGGAGCAATTCCAAAGGAGCCCTTCATTTTAAAGTACTAGTGCTATTACATTGGATTTACACGGGACTATTTATTTCCCAAATCCAGAACTGTATTAAATTATGCACGAAGCAGCCCACATTGCAAGTTGGAATTAGCTACCCACTAAAATTTACCAAGTTTCTTAGGAGAAGCTCCCTCACTCCACTCTAAGGCTTCCACATCTAGCACAGGGACAGATTTGCATTTCAGATCAATTGGCAGCAGACACTGAATATATCGGGCTGAGGCAACTCTCGGCCTGAAGCAGCTAGGGATTGGTGTCTGCCTTGGCGAGTGCCTAAGCATGCATAGCTCTGTGCTGCCCTGACCCAGGGACTGTGGTATTTAGGTCTAACACCTTGACCACTTATTCAGGGTATGGCCTTAACCACTCGATTCTGCTTTATTTTCTCATCTCTGGGGATGTTCGTCCAGTCAACCCATTGAGGTTCCAATGAGGAAATCGTGTTTTACAAAGTCTAGTTGCTCTGCAGTGTGAGGGGTGGCATCCTGCCAAAGCTCGTGCTTGATTGTCTACCCTGACTCCCCACAACTTACCTGATTTCCAGTGCAGTCCCAAATTGAAGGGGGCAGAAATCCTGCTTGTTTTCCACGCAGCCTGCCCTGCTCCAAGGCAGTGGCACGCTTCCTCTTACCTGTAGCTGCCAAACCAGAGAGGAGGGAATTATGCCAGGTCTTTCAGAGGGCAGTAGAGACTCCCAGCCATCTCCAGCCAGGATGGTCCCCAGTGAGACAAATGCAGTCATTATGCCTGGAGTGTTGCAAGGGAAGAGTTTTCTGACTAGGGGGGATCTCTGCCCTGGGCTGCTGGGAATCTCCAAGAGAAGGGCTCTAAGGGACAGCCTCTCTTCCAGCGCAGGTGAGGGCTGGGCAAGTAGTAGGGCTTTGACTGTCTTACCTCCATTCTGGCTAGTGTGTCATGCCCACAGCTGCTTGTGCTTCCTCTCCCTTCCCTTCCCCCCAAACTCCCATTGCCTCTGAAAGTCATCCAGGACAGCCTTACACTAATGCAGGGAAAATACACAGCCAGAAACAGCAAAAACGTCCATCAACAGCACAAGGGATAAATAATTTGTAAAACATTCACAGACTATAACATAGCAATGGATGAATAAACTAGTTACACCTGCAGTCACATAGATGAATCTCATGAAACACTGAATAGAAAAAATAATATTATGTGTAATATGATTGCATTCTTTAAAAGTTCAAAAGCAGACAAAACAAACCTATTATTTTGAGATGCAAAGACATAACTATATAAGCCAGCATCCTGTCTTCTCTGGGGGAATGGAAGCAAACAGGGTGGGTAGGATATGTGGGCTTTGGAGCGCTGATGTTTTGGGTCTTGGTCAGAGTGGTGGGTTTCGTGGATGCTTATCTTATAATTTGTCAACTAATACAGGTGGTTTATGTACTTTTCTGAATGTATGTTATTTTGCAAAGCTAAGAAGAAACCAGCCTTCCCCACTCCCTTCTTCGGGCATCTCAGGGTGCTGGCCCTTTAGTGTGCACATCTCTCATGCAGGTGGCCTAGCAGGGAACATCAGGTAGGAGTGGGCCAAGGCCCAAGGAGAAAGGAGCTGGCCCTGGGTCAATGAGCCAGGGTATTTCACCTTTATTCCTTCTCGTGGAGTGTCCACCTGCCCCTAGTGCTGTCACATCCTTGCTCCAGCCCCAGTGAATTCTCAAGGAAGTTTGGCTGTGCTGACATGCGGCACCTGGTTTCTTGGCTGCTGTCAAGGCTTACCTTGGGTGGGTCTTACCTGACCTAGGTCTGTTTCTTATGGAAGGGATCTGCTGTGATGAATAACTGCCAGTGCCCAAGGTGTGACTTCCATCTGGTGGGATACTTTTGGTCTCCACTGTTTGTGTTAATGTGTCATTTGCCCACTTACTTATAGTTGGGGGAACATTACAGGGACCCCATGCCTGGGAACCTTTGATTATATATGAGGATACCATTCAAATAGCAAAATAGGAGTTCCTACTCCATGTCAGGCACCTCATTAGGGAGAGGAAGCCAGGATCCTTGTCCTCTTGGGGAAGACTGTTAAGAGAGATGAATGTTGCAAAGCAGTCTGGGGGTCTGTGGGAACCAGCATTGAGCCTGTGGCAAGTCAGGAGAAGGATCCCTAAGGAAGTAATGTGTAAACTAAGGTCTGAAGGATGAAGAGAGGAAGAGAGGGAAGATGCTCATTCATTGAGTGTGTACTGTGTGCTAACACACTTGCATCATTTCATTTAGTCCTGACAATAACCCTTCAAGATAGGTATTACTTTACAGATGAGGAAACTGAGGCTCAGAAAGGTGAAGAGAACTACTCAGGGTTACCCAGCTAACATGCAGCAGAATGAGGACATAAACTCTAATTTGCATGATTCGAAAGCCAGCCAAGGAGGAGGCTGTTATCATAGTAGTGGCCAGAAATGGTGGTTGGTAATGTCACCACCACCACTGGAAAGAGGTTCCGGCTCAAGAGGGACAGTGAAAGTAGAATTCATGGGACTCAGTGAGCAGTGTTGAGTTAAAGAAGGAGCAGGAATCAGTCAAAGACGAACCCTGGTTTCTGCCTTGATCCACCCAGCTGGATCATTTACCAAGATGGAGAAAAGGGAGGAGCAGGTTTAGGGGGAAGAAAATCATTCAACTACTTTGACACATTCTACTTCAGTTTTTTTAAAAAAGGTCTAACACCTTGATTAAATGAAAACAACACAGGGATAATTCCATGCCTAGAAACTCCCCCCTCTTCCCACTTCTTCAATCCCAACCCAAGCAGATCAGGACTGAGAGAACCACCAAGAGAACACTCTTCTTGGCCACACCATCTGCTCCCTCAGAAGTGGAGTTATGGCCACCCTGTGCTTTCTCTGGGTCTTCCCGATACCCCCTTCTCTGCAGAGGCTCTGCCAGCAGAAGATCTGCTTATTTGCCTGAGCTCCTTGGGGTGGAGTCCCCCTCCTCCTAGTACTCAACCATTTTGTGTGTGGGCAGCCTCTGCCATTGCACCCCCTGGGGAGCACAGGACCCCATGCTCAGAAGGCCCCTGCCCTTGGTTTAATGCTTTTCTGCTGCAGTCTTGAAACTCATATTATGTTTAACAAGAGCCCCATATTTTCATTTTGTACTGGATCCTGCAAATTATGTAGCTGGTCCTATACATATGTCTGCAATGTGAGGATGCAAGACAGTGGCAGCCTATCTCATCTGGGAATTTATCTCATTTCTAACTAGGAAGACCTATTGCTTTAGATTAGAGGGGGATAAAGCAAAAAAAAAAGTGCTCTCCATTTGTCTCTATGAAGTACAGAGTTTTGTGTGCAGTTTTATATTTCTTCCTGTGTAAAAACTTAGGAGGGAATCTTGAGAATAGAATACAGACATAACAAATTATGGGCTATTAACTGTGGTTAATTGTTTCTTTATAGCTTAGAGCAGCAATTTTCAACGGGTATGCTGTAATTTTTAAAATATGCAATACCAGCCCTGGCTAGTGTGGCTCAGTGGATTGAGTGCAGGCCTGCAAACCAAAAGTTTGCTGGTTCGATTCCCAGTGAAGGCACGTGCCTGGGTTGCAGACTGGGTCCCCATTAGGGGGCATATGAGAGGCAACCACATGTTGATGTTTCTCTCTCTCTTTCTCCCTCCCTTCCCCGCTGTCTAAAAATAAAAATAAAATCTTAAAAAAATGCAATACCTGACTATTTAGTCAGGGGCACTGACTTCTTTTCCCTTAGATTGTAAAATTTTAAAAATTCCAACAGCCAACACAATTGCTGTCTAGTGTGAATCAATCAAAATTATACCTATTTTTTGTTGTCAGACCAAAAATATATTTTTTGGTATGCTACAGAATTTTAGTAATTAGTTTATGTGTGCCATGAGATGAAAAAGGTTAAAAATCTCTGGCTTAGAGTGGAGGCATGTCTGAGTTGCTCAGGTTGGGATGTAGTTGTGCTGAAATAATAGCCTAGGATTCCTTAGGAAGTGGAGGGAAAAGCAACTGAGTAAACTTAGCCTGGTTTCTGAAGCTGAAACTGCCACCAAGGCCTCACCTCCAGTCGGAGTATGTTATCTCACAAGTCTAATCACTACACAGTTAGGGACCCCTTACCCAAGATCCCCTCAGCTCTGCAGGTGTAAAGGTGGTCTACATGCTGTGTGGGCATCCTGCTGCAGCAGCCTTCAGGGTGTAACTCACACTGGTACCCCAAGTTGGTCTCATCTGCCACTGAAGCTCCAAACAGCTCCAAACCCTTGCTCACTTCAGTAAACACCTGTTAAAAAAATGAACTCCTGCAAAAATGTTTGGATTTCTTGCTTAAAAAAAAGCAGAAGTGCTCCACTGCCTATAATCATAGGCCTCTGCATTCTAACGAGCAATGGATGAAACGCTGCAACTGCTAAGTGGAAAGTCTCCCAGTGTTCTTCACTTATAGTAGTAATATCAAAGACTCGATAAGTATAGTACCCAGGAATTATAATCCACTCCAAATTTCCTTGTTCTCAGAGATATAGCCAGTATCAACCCAAACTGATTGTTAAAAGTTTTGAATGTACTACATCATCCCATTTATTCTCTAATGAGCTGATCATCTCACTGCTGTCCTGCCTTGAAAGCTTGGCTGACTTCTTCAATTCACAGGGCTATCTCTTGAATTCCTTAGTCTGATATCTGCAGCCTTCTCGGTCTGACATCAATTGGCCTTTCCAGCTCTATGTTCCCAGAGTCTGCATCCCAGCCATGTTAGGTTCTTCTTTATCCCATGTACTTTCTGTTCTACTCTTCTCGTCTGTTTCCTCCCCCTCAAATTTCACATTTCTATTTATGGAGTGCCTATCCTTGTTGGGCCTGTAGAATACAAAAGGAAACAGGCTCAGTCCTTAGCCTTGGGGGCTTTCAGTCTAGTGAATCAATGAATTATTCAAATCTTCATGGCAAACAGTGAGAAGGGCTGTGAAGGAAAGAAATGGGGCACCAAGTGCCCACATCAGGATTTTAGTCTAGTTTCATTAGAAAAGCTTTCCTTGATGAGTGAGATTTCTGTGGAAAGAAATAGATGTGGTAACTAGGCACCAACTATGGGATTGTGAAGAGGGCACACTCCCAGTGAGGCAAGCAAGGGGAGGGGCCCTGGAGGGAGGCACTGAGAGGCCACGGAGGCTGGAGCACAGAGGGCAAGGATGGATGTGAGCCCTGGTCAGATAAGCTGAGCCTGAGCTTAAAGAGTGTGGTCTTCATCCCTAGAGCAATGGGAAGCCTTTGAAGGATTTTCAGTAAGGAGTAACACCAGAGTTGTCTTGGAGAAGGGAATTCTGAAGGAGGTACAGGGCACTTTGCAGGAAGATCAGGGACAAGGTCATTGTGCTCACGGTCAGAAGGGAACAGTGGTACAATAAAGAGTGTTTGGATTGCAGAGAGAGAAGCCAGATCTGTTCTGCCCAGTGGAAAGGACAAAGTTGTCATCTACTGAGGGTTTGTATGTCCTGGAGAAGACTGGAGTTTTGTTTTGAAGAAGGCTCTGTGAATGTTGTGCTCAGGGAGAAGTCTGGGCTAGAGGTCGACGTGTGAGAGTCGAGACAGAGTAATGGAACTGAAGCAGTAGGTGGGAAGGAGCTTGCCCCACAAGAGAGAATAGGAGGCCAAAGGCTAAGCTAAAGAGGCCAAGAAGAAATGGAGCTGGCAAAGAGGGCCAGGAAGGAAAGGGAAAACAATGAGAATTATGGTGCCAAAAGATCAGGGAAGAGAGTGTTTCAGGAAGCACCAACACTGAAAGACAAATACAAACAAGCCCCACGAGGAGAAGGGGAAAAGAATGGCAGAAAGGGAGAAAAGGAAGTTCAAAGTCCAGAAGGCAGAGCACCTTGAGTTCTAGGAGCTGCTGTGGGTGCAGGTAGAGCTGGAAGGTAGCTAGGGGAGAGGCAGAAGAGTAGGCCTGGAGGTCAGTGGAGCTCAATCAAGAGGGACCTCTGTAAGGAGTTTGGAATAAACTCCTTTTTATTTTTGTTTTTTAAAAATTTTATTTACTTACTTTTAGAGAGAGAGGAAGGGAGGGAAAAAGAGGAGAGAAATAGCAATGAACAAGAGATAACACCAATTGCCAGCTGCCCACATGCCCCCAACCAGGGTACTTGGTCTGCAATCCAGGCATGTGCCCTAGCTGGGAACCAAACCAGCGACCTTTCAGTTCGCAGTTCAGTGTTTGGTCTACTGAGCCACACCAGCCAGGGCTATCTCTTGAGATTTGTGCTTCCTTTTTTCCTTCCTTGGTCTGTCAAGCTAGGGCTTAACAAATCTGTTGCTCTTTTTACAAAGTATCAACTTTTGGCTTTGGTAATTTTCTCTCTGGTTTGTTTGTTTTCTGTATATCAATTTCTGTTCTTTTATCTTCTTTCTGTGTATCTTGCTTTTCTGTTGTTTTTTAGGCCATCAATGTTAAAACTTTTTCTTTCTTAATTAAGAATTTATTTCCCAGATTTATTGAGATATAATTGAAATATAACATTGTATAAGTTTAATGTGTACCTGTTGACCTGATACACTTACTATATTGTGAAATGATTACCACCATAGAGGTAGCTAACATTTCCATCACTTCACATAAGTTTATAATACAGTATTGTAAACTACAGTCATCATGCTATATATTAGATCCCCAGATTTGAAAGTTTGTACCCTTTGAAAATCAGTGTCAAGACCAATGTCAAAGACCTTTTCCACTGTTTTTTCTTCTAAGAGTTTTATTGTTTCAGATCTTATGTTTAAGTCTTTAATACATTTCAAATTGATCATTGTGAGTGGTATAAAATAGGGATCCAATTTCATTCTTCTGATTGTGGTTATCTAGTTTTCCCAACACCATTTATTAGACACTAGCCTTTCTCCACTGAATAATCTTGCCTCCTTTGTTATTTATTAGTTGGCCATATAAATGAGGGTTCATTTCTGGGCTACTGATTCCATTCCATTGCTCTGTGTGTCTTTTTTTTTATGGTACCGGCATAAAAAGTACCATAAGTTTTTATTACTATAGCTTTGTAGTATAGTTTGAAACCAGGAACTGTGCTTCTTTAGGTTTGTTCTTCTTGAGACTGGTTTAGCTATTCAGGCTCTTTTGTGGTTTTATATAAACTTTAGGATTGTTTCTTTTATTTCTGTGAAAAATGTCATTGGAATTTTGATAGATATTGTATTGAATCTACAATATCACATAGAAAAAAAATCAGCAGTCTTTTGGCCTAATTGCTCAGTTTTTTAGTAACCTGTATCTCACTTTTTTGTTGTTTTTATTCGTTCATTTTTTCATTTACTACTAATTACTAATTGAAAGGTAACAACCTGTTTCTTAATTTTCAATTTATTACACATTTCAATAAAATGTTGAAACCAAAAAAATAATTGCATTGAATCTACAGATGACTTTGGGGGTAGTATGGACATTTTAACAATATCATTCTTCCGATTCATAACATGGGATAGCTTTTACAGTTATTGTGTCTTCTTCAGTTTCTTTTATCAAGTTTTATAGTTTTCAGTGTACGGATCTTTCACCTCCTTGGTTAAATTTATTCCTAAGTATTTTATTGTTTTTGATTCTGTGTGAATGGAATTGTTTTCTTTATTTCTTTTTCAGATATTTTGTTGTTAGTGTATAGAAATGCAACTGATTTCTGTAATTTGTTTTGTATCCTGTGACTTCCTGTATTCATTAATTAGTTCTAATAGTTTTCAGGTTGAGTCTTTAAGATTTTCTGTATATGAGATCATATCATCTACAAAAACATTTTTACTTTTCTTATTTGGATGGCCTTTATTTCTTTTTCTCACCTGATCACTATGGCTGGGATTTCCAGTACTATGTTGAATAGCAGTGATGATTGTGGAAACCTTTGTCTTGTTTCTGATCTTAGAGGAAAAACTTTTGATCTTTCACCAGTAAATATGATATTAGCTATAGGTTTGTCATATATGGCCTTTATTATGTTACATTCCTCCTATACCAATTTGTTGAGAAATTTTATCATTAAAATGTAATTTATCAAATTTTTTTCTATATCTTTTGAGGTGATCATGAGATTTTAAAAAATTTTATTCTTAATGTAGTGTATCGCATTTATTGATTTATGTATGTTGAAATACCTTTGCACTCCATGGATGAATCACACTTGATCATGGTGCATGATCCTTTTACCATGCTGTTGAATTTGGTTTGTTAGTATTTTGTTGAAAATTTTTTGCATCTATATTCATCAGGAATATTGGCCTGTAGTTTTCTTTTCTTGTAATGTTTTATCTGGCTTTGGTATCAGGGTAATGCCAGCTTTATAAAATGAGTATGGAAGTGTACTCTCCTCTTCAATTTTTTGGAAGAGATAAGAAGGATTGGTATTAATTCTTCAAATATTTGGTAGGATTCACTGTGAAACCAGCAGGTCCTGGGCTTTTCTTTGTTAGGAGGTTTCTGACAGTTGATTCAATCTCCTTACTCATTATTGGTCTACTCAGATTTTTTATTCATGATTAAGTCTTGGTAGGTGGTATGTTTCTAGGAATTTATCTATTTCTTATAGGTTATCCAATTTTTAATGTGTAACTGGTCATAGTAGTCTCTTGTGATCCTTTGGATTTCTGTGGTATCAGTTGTAATGTCTCCTTTTTCATTTCTAATTTTATTTTTGTGAGTCTTCTTTGTTTTCTTTTTTAGTTAGCCTAGCTAAAGGTTTGTCAATTTTGTTTATGTTTTCAGAAATCAGCTCCTAGTTTCATTGATCTTTTCTATTGTTTTTCTGGTCTGTATTTTATTTCTGCTCTGATCATTACTTTCTTCCTTCTGCTAACTTTGGACTTAACTGGTTCTTTTTCAAGTTTCTTGAGGTATAAAGTTAGATTATTTATTTGAATTCTTTCTTTTTCCTTATGTAGGTGTTTATTACTATAAATGTCCCTCCTACACTGTTTTACTGCATCCCATAGGTTTGGTATGTTGTGTTTCCATTTTCATTTGTTTAAAGAGATTTTCAATTTCCCCTTTGATTTTTCATTTGACTTATTGGTTGCTCAGTGGTATGTTGTTTAATTTCTAGATATTTGTGAATTTCCCAGCTATCCTTCTGTTACTGATTTCTAATTTCATACCATTGTGGATTCAAAACAGTAGTTGGTATGATTTTAGTCTTCTTAAATTTGCTAAGACTTGTTTTGTGACTTATATGATCTGTCCTGGGGAATGTTTCATGTGTATTCTGCTGCTGGTGGATGGAATGTTCTGTATATGTCTGTTAGGTCCATTTGATTTAAAGTTTAAGTCCAATGCTTCCTTGTTGTTTTTCTGTTTGGATTCATGGTTGAAAGTGGGGTATTGAAGTCCCCTACTATTATATTGTTGACTATTTCTCCCTTCAGATCCATTAGTATTTTCTTACTATATTTAGGTGTTCCAAATATATATTTGGATGCATATATATTTATTATTATATCTTCTTGATCAATTGATCCCTTTATCATTAGGTAATAATCTTCATAATCTCTTGTTACTGTTTTTGTTTTAAAGTCTACTTTGTGTAATATAGGTATAGCTACCCCTGCTCTCTTTTAATTTCCACTTTCATGAAATGTTTTTTCCCATCCCTTCACCCTGGGCCTATGTGTATCCTTAAAGTAGACACAAGTCTCCTATAGGAAGTATATAGTTGAATCTTTTTAAAAATTCCATCCATCTATTTTATGCTTTTGATTGGAGAATTTAACCCATTTAGAGTAATTATTGATAGGTAAAGACTTCTTAATACCTTATTATTGTTTTCTTCCTGTTTTGTAGTTCTCTTGTTCCTTTCTTCCTCTCTTGCTGCCTTTCTTTGTGAATTGATGATTTTCTGTAGTGGTGTACGTGGACTCCCTTCTCTTTACCTTCTGTGAATCTACTGTAGGTTTTTGTTTTGTGGTTATCACGAGGCTTACATAACACCTTACAGATATAACAGCCTATTTTACACTAATAACTTAACTTCAATCTTAGACAAAACTCTATCCTTTTACTCACCCTTCCCTTTTATGTTTTTGATGTAACAATTGATTTCTTTTTATATTGTATATTCATTAACAAATTATTGTAGCTAATACTTTTGACCTTTAACTTCTACACTAGAGTTAAGTGGTTAACACATTGCCATATTACAGAATTAGAGTATTCTGAATTTGACTATATACTTACCTTTACCAGTGTGTTCTATATTTGGATATGTTTTCATGTTAACAATTAGCATCTTTTCATTGAAGCTTGAAGAACTTCCCCCTGCATTTCCTGTAAGGTGGATGTTGTGGTGATAAATTCCCTCAGCTTTTGTTTGTTTGGTAAAGTCTCTAACTCTCCTTCATTTTTGGAGGATGATTTTTCTGGGTATTCTTGGTTGGTGGTTTTTTTATTTCAGCACTTTGAATATACCATCCCACTCTCTCTTGGCCCATACAGTATCTGCTGAAAAAAAAAGGGCAAATCACCAGGAAGCTATAACAATTATAAATATACATACATATAACATCAAAGCACCTAAATATATTAAGCAAACATTGATAGAATTAGTGGAAGAAATAGATAGTAACAAAATAATAGCAGGAGATTTCAATACCCAACTTTCAATAATGGATGAAATGACCAGATAGAAGATGAAGAAGGAAACAGAGGACTTGAACAACACTATAAACCAATTGGACCTAACAAACATACAGAATACTCCACTGAACAATAGCAAAATACATTTTCTCAAAAGCATATGGAACATTCTCCAGGACAGGTTACAAAACAAGCCTTAAGAAATTTAAGAATTTGAAAAAAATAAAAATTTAAGAAGTTGAAATCATACCAAGTATCTTTTCTGACCACATGGATGAAACTAGAAATCAACAGCAAAAGGAAAACTAGAACATTCACAAATATGTAGAAATTAAACAACACATTTGAACAACCAATGCGTCAAAGAAGAAATCCCAAGGGAAATTAGGAAATATCATGACACAAATAAAAACAGGAAAGGCTAAGAATCTGGCAAATGATTCCAAGGATGATCTTTAGTGAAACGAATATACAATTTGTAATAAGTTGACCTAGTTTTGAACCTGCAACTTTACCACTTACCAGTTGTGTGACCATAGATAAATATTTTTAGCTTTCAACAACTCCATTTCCTACACTGTTTAAAATGGGGATAATCATAACTTCCTCATAAGACTGTTATAGGAGAAAATGAAATAATATACTATATGAGGCCTTATAATTGGAAGGCTAGAAATGTCATTATTCTTTGCTCTCTTTGCTGCCTTTAACAGCACTCACCCTTACCCTAGTTGTGGCTACTATTCAGGTGCTATGTGTCATGTGTTGTAGTCTGAAACAGAATTTCTGACCCACAAAACCTGTTTTCTTAATATAGTTGTTAATGTTCATGTTATAAAGTACAGAACTTAGAGTGTTAAACCTAGATTATAAAACCTAATTAACTCTTGATTTTGCCAAACACTAGGTATGTAAATGGGGCAGTTCCATAACATTTTAGGTCCTTCCTCACTTGCAAAATTGTAATTTTAGAATTGCAGAAGCAATTTTTCCATTGCCTAACTTTGAGAGTGGTCATATAGATCACCTGAGAACATATATGGTAAGGCATACTTAAAAGATGATGATGATGATTATTATTAGCCCATCTGTCTGGCACATGATAGCAAAGTAAAGGTTTGTCCTTTATTATCCTAATCAACAAGGATTAACATTAAGTGGACATCTTCAAATACAATACAAGTTGGTTTCTCTAATAAAGACCGATGTCACCAAGAACTCCAAAGACACAGTGACAGTGTTACCCAGAATGTAGCTAAAAGTATTGGGTTGGCCAAAAAACCTGTTTAGTTTTTTCTATAAAATAAAAGACACATTTTTCATTTTCACCAATAGCTTTATTGATTTGAATATTTTGAGTATGTCAGCTATCTCCTGCTATTGGCTTCTAGCGGGTAGAGGCCAGGGGTGCTGCTAAAACATCTTCCAATGCATAAGACAGCCCCACAGCAATAAATTATTTGGCCAAAATGTCAATAGTACCAAGAAACTTCACAAACCACTGTTGACACATTCAATCAGTTACATCTTTTCCATACACTGCACAAATCTTTTTTTCTTTTTGCATTTCAGTTGCATTTTTACCTTTCTTGAAATAATAAAGCATAATACACTGAAAATCTTGCATATTTTATTCCATCTTCAATATTTAAAAAGCTGCACAAAAATTCACCAATTTTGATAAGTTTTTTAAATGCATGCTGATATGACAGCTGTCACAGTGGCATCTAACAAAAGTTTCAAATGAAGTTAAAGACAACTAAGCACTACTAGAGCCATGGTATGGAAAAAAACAAAAACTTTTTGGCTAACCTGATAGGATCTACAATCCTTTTACATTACCCAAGTTAGAAATCTTTCCCATTTCTCACCTTTCTAAACTTGTTCTAAACTTTACTTTCTCTAAGACTCCTGTATCATACTTAACCATCTCACTCTGAGCAGATGAACCCGAAAAAAGGGAGAGAAAACCCTAATACTCTCTCTCACCTGAACTCTAATGTCTAAATGATATATTCTTAGCACCTTCAGTCTTGTCTGAGAGGATAAAGGCTCCCTCCTTGTTTACAAGGTAGGTATTCCTGGTCCATTTCCCTCCTTCTTCCTCTAGAACTTCATGCCATCAGTCACTTCCTACACTATTATCTGCAGTCACTCACTTGCCACAAGATTCTTCACAGTTTACCAGTATGGCTATCTCCCCTCCAATGTAATCACCCTTAATTTTTTTATTTTTTATTTTTGGAAAAGTTTCACCTAGTTAGGGAGAAGACAATGATTCAATCATGTTTAGAAAGAAAACCAGTATAGTTTAAATCAGAGAGGGGAGAGCTGGGAATGAGTTGCTCAGTTTGGATGTTTCTACAGTAATCAAGGTAAGAAGTAACTGGGACCTGAGACAGAGTGATGACATGAGAAAGAAAGGAAATAGTGCAAGAAAAGTTATCTAAGTAAAACTAATAAATCTCAGCAAATGATTGCAAGTGGGAGAGAGGGAAAAGGAAAAATGAAAGAGAATGGTTTTCAAGCAGAGACTTCTATAGTCATACATAACAAAAAATACAGATTTTATAGAATTTGTTCAGGAAGGTCACTAAACAAGCAAATAGCAATGACATGCTCTGGAAAGGCAGGGGATCTGATTTCCAGAGTTGCTACACAATATTATTTTAAATATCCAGTTTTCATTAAAAATTGTGACATGCAAAGAAAAAAGGAAGCATCATACAGACACAGTCAAGAAATTATCCCTGAAGAAGCCCAGACATTGAACTTACTGGACAAAAACTTTAAGTAAGTTCAAAAAAATGTTCAGACAAGTAAAGGAAACCATGGACTAAAGAATGAAAGGAAATGTGAGAATGTTTCTCACCAAATCACTGTTTTGTACATGTTAAAGTGGTGACTTTTATGTATGTCAATAAAAAGCACATTTTAAAAAGAGGATGGTTTTCTGTGTGTACACTATCCTTGAATAAAAAGATTCACACACACAAAAATAATGGTTTCAAATTAGGATAAATGGAAAAGTAATACAATCAACGGAAATATGAAATTGGACTGTATCTTTTGAAAGATCAACACCATTATGCATAATGTGAATACATCCCAGTTGATTGTTTGGATAATATTTGGATTCTTCCAACAACATATGTGCATTTACTCAACATGTGTTTATTAAACATGTCCTATGTCTAGGCACTTTTCAACCAATAAAGGGAATGGAAATGTCCACCGGTTCTTGATAAAGTCATACTTTGAATTCTCACAATGCATCTTGCTATAATACATCTTTCTGTTCTGTGCGCTGTGACTGAGGTTAAGAAAGCCCCTGGCACATTTGGGAATATGGCTTTCACATAAATCTGGCTTTCTGGGATAGTTTCCTTAGGTGTAAGTTATAGTAAACCTCTAATGACACATTCTTGCAATTCTTTTTCCCTTCCATTCTTAAAGCTTTATAGGTAATTTTCCTGTGATATTGTACTCATTTGCTAGTTTTTTTTAACTTTTCTCTGGGTAGGAAGACTTTGATTTTTGTTTGTGTTTGTTTAATGACAAGAAATGTTAGAAAAGCCTGTCTTAGATGTTTCATATTATTGTATTCACATCGTGCAAAGATCACAAGTACTCTGAATCTTAAATTAGAAAACTTGTTATCAGAGGTCATTAATACTTACACATGTAATTTATCATAAGGTTAGTATAAACAAAGGAAGAAAAAAGCCCCTTTGTGGCTGAGGCTGAACTGTGGTCTCATAGGAATTCTACACCATTTTTTGGTAACTGTCATTTTCTAACCATCAAAATGTGTATAAAGTGAAGGGCCTCAAAATATGGGCTGTCAGTAGTAAATTTTGAACATCACCTCATCTCAGATTTCTGTGCAGATATACCAAGTAGCAATTGTCAAAAGTCAGTTTAAAATCCATTTCATTTCAAACCTTTTATATTAAATGATAAACATTAAGAGAAATAACATCACTTTACATGTCATCAAAACTTTATAGTCAGCAAAAAACAGAACCAAGTAGACAAACAGAACATTGCTATAATGTTTGAGAATTCAATAACATCCTTGACATCATTTCTTAGTTGGGGCACTTACTCAGGCAGCAGCCTGTCACTTACATCCCCTGTCATTTCCTGTTCCAATTCATTAAACCCTAGGCTTTCCCCAGAAACACACAACCTGCTTGGAGATTTTTTAGCCAGTCAGAAAGGATCAATTTGAAGGACACAGAAATTGATATGCAACTCTTGAGTAGGCATGGGGACCTTAATAAATTGCCACCTACACATGGAATTATATTTTGTAGGCTGACAGTGAGTAGGCAGAAGCAGTAGGATATCATATTTATACCTCACAGTCAGGGCTCATATCATATTGATTGACTTCTCTTTGGCTGCCAGAGAATGGATCAACTTCAGGAGCTAAAGCCAAGTTGGCAATCCTTTATCTTTGCCTTTCTCTTTAAAAAAATATCCTAAATAAGTTAGGCAGTATAACACTTTACACAAAGAGGTTTGATTCAAAATTTCAGTTATCTAAATCACTTTGTCTCTCTTTCCTTCTCAGTAATACTTAAAATTTTAGTACTCCAGAGTCACATTCATGAACAACATGGAACAACCCTCCCACTGACCTCCCCAGCAAAATCACATGGCTACTTCATGCCCCAGTGGAGACCAGAATAAAATAAACATTCTAACACAGAAATGAGAAGGCTTGAAATAATACAGCTGGCATGAGAGAGCCACATTTGACTTCACCTTAGTGAGGAAGACAAAGATGAAAGGAGACTCTTTTTAGCTCTCCTTTTAACCATGACTGAGGCACTTGGGATTGCAAAAGCAACATTGAGCTTTCAGAAGCATGATGCTTCCAGGAGTGGAAAGAAAGGGTCTTACACCTCCTTTTCTTTCTTAGTTCTAAAGTGGTGGGTAAATGTCTGCTTTTATTGGTTTGAAGTAATCTAACCATTGCCAAAGAATGAGCAAAGGAAATTATATGCACATGCTGTCCTCCTAAAATGTCAACTCCTTTGTGAAGCTGTCTTGACTCTATTCAGAAGGCATAGCTTCCTTCTCTACACTCTGTTATATAATTTATACCTCCATTAATGTTTGCAAACTATTTTCTATATCAGTAATGTTTTTACAATGTTTCCATCTCTTATTAAACTGTGAACTTCCACAGCTCAGGACCAACTCCTTATCTTTCTGGTCCTCACAATGCCAAGCAGAATGCTTTATATTGGTAGGTGCAGAATAAATGCTTGATGAATGAATATATATGGCAGTGTCAGCTTTATGATGACTGGAAGTTATGATGGTTTTAAGAGTTCTAATAGAAGTTGGACGCAGCCCTGGCTGGTATGGCTCACTTGGTTGGAGTATTATCCCGTAAACCAAAAGGTCATGGATTCGATTCAAGGTCAGGGCACATGCCTGGGTTGCAGGTTCGGTCCCTGGTTGGGGTGCAAATGAGAGACAACCAATCAGTGTTTCTTTCCCTCTCTCCCTTCCTTTCCCTGTCTCTAATAATAATAATAATAATAATAATAATAATAATAATAATAATAAAATCAATAAGCACATCCTATGATGAGGATAAAAGAAGTTGAATGCAAACAGAATAAAGACACCACACGTTTTTAAAAAAGACTTTATTTATTTTTACAGAGAGAGGAAGGGAGAAAGGCACAGAAACATCAATGTGCAAGACAAACATCAATGGGTTGCCTCTCAGTCTGCAACCTAGGCATGTGCCCTGACTGGGGATTGAACCAGGGACCCTTTGGTTCACAGGCCAGCACTCAACCCACTGAGCTACATCAGTAGGGCAGAAACCACACTTCTTACTTAGATGCTCCCTCCACTCCAATGTCTTTTCTCTGTATTTGGTATCTTTGTATACATTGAAGAGGGAGATGCATCTAGAGATGTCCTCCTGGTAATATATTTTATATTCAATATGTCTATTTTTATAACTCTCAAGTAAACCATCTTATGTAGAAGATTTTCAAGGTTAAACTGAACCTGATAGAGTTTCAATCAGTCAAACAAACGGTATCTCTACTTCCTGTGACATAGTGTGCTGTCAGATGCCTGAGAAGCAACTCCAAGATTCTGAAATCTGACAGCATGACTACACAAGACTCTACTAACTAGGTACTGCCTATATAAAATGATCAAGAAGAGGAAAAAAGAAACCTGAATTTCTTTTAACTGAGAAGGAAAAATGGTCTTTAGTTCTCAAAAAACAAGGGTCTAACTAGAGAATGATTAATGAGAAGTAATAACTATTTCAGGTACGAAGAGTAAAATGAAATGTGTCTAAAGAGAGAACGGTCAACTTTAGGCAATGAAAATCATGTCAAATGAGATATCTTCCCCCTCTAATTTCATCTGTTTCACATTTTACAGGGTTTGGCAAAACTTTAACAACTGGTTACTTGGAAATTTCTAAGCAGTGATCAATTTCTACCACAATGTACATTTCTTCTTTCCAAAATAAACAAGATACTTTGCTTTGACAGGGACAATTTCCAATCTTATCACTGAAAGATATAAAAGAAGCTGGGAAGTTGTCTGAATATTATACAGCACTTTTGAGTCATTAGGCCATTATCCTTAGGTCTGTAATCAAAAGATGAAGAGTACAAGCTCAAAAGCTTTTAGGTGACAGGAAGCAAGTCTTTGTTTGGGGATTTTTGTGCTTTAGTTATAAACCAGGCTCACAGAAAAGTAATCAGAAACTAGACTGGCTAGAGATATGAAAGAGCCTTGAAATAACAGGTGTGAGACCATAGGTTGTACTTGTGACTTGGTCTCTTAAGCTTAAGGACCTTGAGCAAATTACTTAAACTCTAAACTGTAAGTAAGAGACTAGACTTTGATGATTTCTACAGCCTCCTGTGGCATTATCAATTTTTTATTGTCTAATATTATACCTTAAGTTATGGATTGGTTCATTTACCTATCTATTTGAATACCTTCAATGAACATAATAAAGGACAGTATCATCAAGGAGTTAAGTCAGTGGAAAAAGTGAAGGTTTTATCCACAGCTCCTAAAACAGATGCTCATTCATCCATTCTAGTTCTAAACCAGGGTTATAAGAAAACCAACAGGGGATGAAGATAGAAAGGAGTAGGAGAAACTCCATAGCTCCTAGGAGGAAGAGAGGTTAATTTATTGTTTCAGTCCAGCAATATTTATTGAATGATCACTGTGTAACCGGCACTGTGCTGGGCACTGGGGATCCTAGGGTAACCCTGATAGACCAGGCCTCTAATGAAGTTTACTTACATTCTAGGAGGTACAGAGAGGAAAAACAGGCTAGTAATTAAATAAATTTTAAAAATCCAGACTACAATAAGTTCTATGAAAGAAGTAGTAATAATGAGGGAGAATAACTGTATTTGGGGGAAGGGGTGTTTGGCTGGAGTGCCATTAGCACAGGGCAGAGGCGGAAGGTTCTTTGGAGATGGTGGTAGTTGACTGAGCTAAGAGTTGAAGACAGAAGAATATGAACACAGCCAGCAAAGAGGGCTAGTGATTCACCTGAAGGGATGCAGGTAAATACTGAGGCTGGAAAGGACTGGAGCAGAGAGACCATCTGTGTGTTTGGAGCTTAAAGAACAGTTAATTCTAGACAGTATAGTATTAAAGCAGTAGTTCTTAACTAAGGGTGATTTTGCTCCCCCCGCCCCGCCCCGCCGCCCCAACACACACCACCAGGGGACCTTTGACAATGTCTGGAGACATTTTGAGTTGTCACGATTTGGGAAGCGTGTGGGGTGGAAGTGTACTGCTGTTGAAGTTGAGAAACCCTGCACTAAAGGAATATTACAGCCCAAATTTGGGTTTTTGTCATAATGCTATAAACTGATGGTTTTTTTTTTTTTTTTTTATTTTACCAACTTGAATCTTCTATTCCTTTACTTGCGGAAACAAAGTTAAAAACATTTCAAGTAGCCCACTGCTTGGTCCACTCCCTTAGGAAATCTCATGGCAGAAGCTCAAGAGGCCTTAGAAAAGCTCCAAGGGAAAGATAGGTACCATGTACCTGAACACATGAAAAAGGATCTGAGGAGTCACACCCAGCCGTTCACTGGAGTTACCTCTGCGGGAGGGACCGGGCTTGGGGGCCGTGTAGGGAAAGTATATTCATGCTTTATTTGCATGATTACAAATTAATGTTAACAACAATGCAATGTTGGGTCCATGCATAGAGAAGAAGGGGAGATGCGCTCAAGGACTGAAACCTCGTTCGTCTGGGCGTCTAAATGCCCCTTCCGCGTTGACCCTGGGCCCCCCAGACTCTCTCCTCCTCTCCCGGACGCCAACCCGCGCGGGCCGCAGGGCTCTCGGGGACCCGTGACCCCCGGGCCTTGGCCCGCATTAACCCCGGACCTCTCCCCGCCAGCGAGGGCCCCCAGGCCGCCACCTCACCTCAACGGGGAGGCGCCTCCTCCAGAAGCCCCGCGGCAGGTTGTCCTCGACGTACTTGTTGCCCAAGTTGAAGGCAACGTCGGGTCCCTCCATTGCCCAGCGCCCCGGGTTCCCTGCGGCCGCGCGAGCTCGGCGCGGGTCCCTCGGGCCTGGGAGGGCCAGGCGAACCTCTGGAAGGTCGGGAAACGGGGCAGCAGAGACGCGGCGCCGGAGGCGAGAGGGCGATTGGACCGGGAACACCGGCCCGGCGGGGTGTGGAGGGGGCTGGGCGCGCCAGGGTCCTATTAGCTGCCGCAGCTCGTCCCTTCTTTGCATATTCATGAAGCGGAGAGAGGCTGGACACCTGAGAAAGCTTTGAGAGGTCCTGAATTATTCATGAGGCACTTCGCCCCACCCAAGAAGATTCGTTGATTATTCATGAGCCCGAGAGGCGGGTTTGAGCCGGAAAAGGCCGTTGAATCCGGCTCTGAAGAAGTTGTTCACTAGCTGAGGTGAGGGATGACCAGACGCTGTCTGAGGAGAAAAAGGGCGCTTGAGGATTGTCCGTTCTCTAGACTTATGTTAACTTTTTTCTTTTCTTTTTTTCACTTAAGAGTTTAAGTTTGAGCTGAAAGTATATCGCTGAGGCCCCAGTTACTGAGAGGAGAAGCTTCGGGAAGGCCGGGACTGAACCGAAAGACAGGGGCGCAGCTTGTAGGTTAACATTTACCCGTTTACGTGTGAGGATGAAACATTTCACATAGGCCAGGAAAAGAAAAGGCGGAGAAAATTCTGCGGGGAACACGCGCATTCCCACCATCTAAGTAACCTTTAAATTCAGATGTTGGTGGTAGAGGAGGAATCGGTCTTGGAGAGGAAGCAGCAGCGGTCACGAGCCGCCGAGCAGGTGATCAGATCGCCCGGGCTGTGCGTGACGCGGAGTCGGTTGTGGAACTTTCGAGTTTTATTTCAGCCAGGTCAGGCTTTTCTCCAGCCACGGAGGTGTTCCGCCAGAATCGATGCCTGGCGCGGGCCGAGGGGTGGGGTGAGCACCCATCATGACCTGGGCTCTTCTTTCACTTTATCCAGGATTTGCCACTTAATCTCTGTGGACTTCAGCTCCCCAAACAGTGCAGGGGAGAGGGTGTCTGGAAACTCTTAAGATTAGCCAATCACCGAAATGCGTTCAAGTGTCCGGAGCATTGGACAGGGCGTGCGGTACATCTTGTACTTGGCTGGTGAAAATGGGGGCGGGAGGCGGGGGGGGGGGGAGACTAGTTCTTGCTCCGAAAGGAGTGCTTAATCTAATTAGGGCGATAATCTAATTTCTGCCCCGTTGGACCATAAATCTCCTGAGATGTGAACAGTGTTTCATCTTTGCAATCCTAGGGGAAGCCTAGCACATTGTAGTCGCCCACTAAATGCTGAATGAATGAATAATTAAAGTAGCGTGAAGATATTAAAAAACCAAAGAGCATGAACCAATACCTAGTTAATACAGTGGAAACCATTTACGCTGAGTGAACACGGAGTAGGGGAATAATAAGGGCCAAATGGGATTTGTTAAAATGGTGAGTAATATAACTTATGAAAACAAACTCTGTGAAACCTTTGAGTCAATGGTGGCCTTTGGCAAACCGAGTCCCCTCGCTGGACTTCACTTTCCTCTTCTTTATAGTTTTATATTTTAAATTTCCATGGTTCATTTTGAATTAATATTTGTATATGGTGTGAAATTTAGGTTGAGGTTCTTCCCCACCCCCATGGATGTCTTATTGTGCCAGCACCATTTGTATAAAGAGTATCCTTGCTCCACTGAATTATTTACCCTTTTCTTTATAAACAAGGGATTGGATTAGTTGTACAGGATGTCTCCTGTTCCTTCCAACTCTGTGTTGTGGAGCCCATTTATGTTGATTGGCATGCATGTCCTTTAAATAAGGCCATACTTCGTATCAGGCACATGTAAGGAAAAGGAAGGTCACCCACTTGCATTTTAGAATCCAGCTACTGGATATTGTTCACTCAATAGCAAGGGTATTTTCCTGTTTAAAAAAATGGTTGTGGAAGATTGGGAAAGATGGGTGGAAAGCATTAGGGAATCAACTGTTACTGTCTTTGGGCAAACAATAAAATTTTGGTTTTTGCACCACTCAAAATGCCTTCCTCCAAAAAAAAAAGTGGCTTTGGCCTTCATAAATTTAACAACAGCTAGTTGATCTTTATCTGAATCTTGGGTTCACAAATTAAAGGGTAAAATAGTAGGTAAGTGTGCCACCATTTAAAATAAGGCAGTTGAGATATAGGTCAAAAAGTAAGCCCAGAGTGAGTCTGTATTTGAGAAACCATAGAAATCTTGCCTTTTTCTCAGAAGATCATAATCCTTGTCACATTTGGACATATCAAGAATAATAGTGAATGCTGTTGATGCCCTGTGAAGTTTCACATGTTTGTGGATCTAGTAAGCAAGCAAATATACAGTTAGTAAAAGACATTGGAAAGTTAGAGTTCTGATCTTTAAATCCTTAGTTTTGAAATCTTTCCTAGATTTTTAGATGATGAGTCAGAACAAGGTGTTAAAAAAATCAGTTATTTTCTAAGAGTGCATGATCTATAGAGTCATACCTTCTGAGGCTATCAGCTTGTGAGCTTTCAAAATTAAGCAGTTTGTAATTGGATAAGAAACCTCTACAAAATACCTACTCAAAGCAAAAACAGTAGGAACAGAATAGTTAGTGGTTGAAAAGGGCCTGACTATTTAAAAATATTATTTAGATCTTTTTTGCCTTCCTGAATCAAGCTTATTCTAGAACACCAGAAAGAGACACTACTACTACATTTAGATATCAGTAAGCAAGCTCAACAACTAGTAAAGGTCATTTTAGATAAAATGAAAACAAAGGAAAATTTAATTTTGGAGAGTCATTGTAGAAAGCCCCCTAAATTGTGAGTCAAAATTTCTTGAGTTTTTTTCTTAGTTCTGCCACTGAATGGTTGATTAACCCTGGATAATTCAGTTGACTTTTCTGAACTTTGATTTCTTTATCTAGAAAATCAGGCATTTAAAGTTCTTTCTGCCTCTAAAATTCCATAGTTCTTTTCTAGACATTTAATTCTTCCTTGTTCTTGTAGTGCTTCTCTGTTAACTCAGCAGATATTTATTGAGCATTTATGTAATTTGTTCCAGTACTGATGGTGCTGAAGATTTAAGTATGAGTTAAACTAGACACAAAAGCTCATATATTATATGGTTCCATCTACATAAAATGCCCAGTATAGGCAAATCCATAGAGATGCAAAAGTAGATTAGTGCTTGCAAGGAGTCAGGGGGAGGGGAGAATGGGAAGTGATTGCTAATGGGCATAAGTCTTTTGGAATTAAATAGTTGTGATAGTTACAAAACATTGTGAATAAAACCCACTGAATTTTTATTTTTATTTTGGAAGTTTAAAAAGAACTTAAAAAAAATAAAGAATGAGCTAGGCAAACACAACTTTGCCCTCATGTTAGCCCATGGTAGGGTGGAGTGGATGCATAAATGCAGCCATGAAATGCAGTATATATCACAATGGGCATATAACCCAGATCTGGTGGTAATGGTGAATCAGGAAATAATTCTTGATAAAATTATACTAAGCCATGTCTAGGAGATGAGTAGGAATTGGAAATGAAGGAGGATGTTTCAGACAGAATGAATATTACAAAAGCTTGAAACCTGGAGAGAACATAGTCCTTTAGGGTAATTAAAGTAGATAATAGCTGATGCATAAAAGAATAAGGGAAAGTGGTTAGAGGCATGGCTAAGAAGGCAGGAGCCAAATCTTGGAGCAGTGAAAGGAATTTGGATTTTATCCTGAGGGCAGTGGGGAGCCACTGAAGTATTTCAGTCTAGGAAGTTATATAATCAAGTTTGTAATTTAAAAAGAAAACTTTGGCTGCAATACAAAGAACATACTGGAGAAGGGTAAGACCGATAACAAGCAGACTGGTGGTTGTAGCAGTCCAGGCAAAAGATCAGGCTGATTTGATCCAAAGCAGAGATGACAACGTGGATAAAGTAAGGAGTGGACATTTGAGAAATATTAAGATGACTAGATATAAGAGTAGTGGTGGTGGAGGGGGACAGGGTTGAATCGTAGTTTTTAGGCCTGAGCAATTAGGTATTTGATGGTGTCATTCACTAAGCTAGAGAACAGAAATAGGTTTTAGGGAAGAGAATTCACATTTGAATGTATTGGGAACGTCAAAGTGGAACTGTCTCATAGACAGGTCTCGATCTGCAACTTCCCAGAGAGACCTGGGCAGGGGATGTATATACACACTCACATATGAGTCATATATATATGAGTCATTAGAAGAGAAATAGTAATTGAGACAATGGGAATATATTTATACAGCCAGGAAATGTATTTAGAAGTTAAAAAAAAAAAAGAAAAGAAAAGAGCTCCTAGGACGAAACCCTGAAGTACTCCAAAAGCTGAAAATGATCAGGGAAAAAAATCTGAAGAGGACAATGAAAAAGAACAACTGGGAGGCTGGGGGAAAAATGAGGAGTTAGAGTACTAATATAAGATTTAAAAAATTAAAATGCTTGCCCTGGCTGGTGTAGCTCAGTGGATTGAGCATGGGCCTATGAACCAAAGGGTCACTGGTTTGATTCCCAGTCAGGGCACGTGCCTGGGCTGCGGGCCGGGTCCCCAGTTGGGGGAACGTGGGGGGGCAACCACACATTGATGATTCTCTCCCTGTCTTTCTCCTCCCCTTCCCCTCTTTCTAAAAAATAAATAAAAACTTTTACAAAAAGAAGACATGCATGACATTTAAAAAATTAAAATGCTTTATGACATATAATGAAATGTATATCAGACAGTATTCCAAGTGTCTTGCAAATAATGACTCAGGTAGTCCTCACAACAACCATGTGAAGTAGGTACTATTACTATCCTTATTTTACAGATTGGGAAGTAAGACACACAACTTGCCCAAGATGCAAGTGAATTGTAGACTGAGATTTGATCCGAGGTAATTTGGCTCCAAAAGAGTCCATGTGCTTAACTGCTATGCTATGTTACCTCTCAAGATAAACACTTGCCTGGATAAACAGTATAAGGGCCCTGAAGAGTTATATTTATTGTCTTCATTTTATAAAAATCAAACTGAGGCCCAGAGAGGGTAAGTAATTTGATCAAGTCACAGAGCTACTAGGTAGTTGAGCAAATTCTAGGTAGTAGAATTTGAACTTTAAAGCCTCTTTTTACTTAATTATACTCTTGGTTATTTTCTCTATGTACATACATCTGTGTGTATAAAATTTAACTTATTTTATAAATGTCAATTCCTCAAGTATTTATCAAATGTTAATAGTGACTAGCTTTAAAATCATTCTCAAAAGCCAATGCCCCTTAATGAACAAAATTAACTAACGAGCAAAATAGAACCAGAGACATAGAAACATGGAACAGGCTGACAGCAACCCAAGGGTGGGGAGGGGATAATGGTGGAAAGAAGGGGAAAGGACTAGTCAAAGAAAGTGTATGAATAACCCATAGACATGAACAACGGTAGGGGGATTGACTGTGGGAGCAGAGGGTGGGCTGGACAGAGGAGAGCACAGGGGGAAAAGTTTGGACAACTGTAGTAGAATAACAACAACAAAAGCAACTGCCCTGGATGTCTCAGAATTTTAAGTGATAGTATTAATTTAATCCAGGTTATTCACATATTCCAAAAATATGAATGTAGTAATGCATTATGTCCTAACTGGTGCTATTCTCAGCACTTCATTCTCTAGAAATGCCATCAGAATGTCTTACTTATGATCATAGAGAAATGTTTTATAAACACCAATATAGAAAGCTACTTAAAAATCATTATTCCTGTTATTTATTATCCTAAGACAAGTAACTACCATGTTTTGATGGGCCAGAACTAGAACTTAAACTCTTGAATTATTTTCCCCCATTTTATTTCTTGAAGTCATTTGATATGTTGAGTCAGATTTGAAGGTTATACTCAGAAATGAAGGTTATACTATGAAGTCAACAAAAGATACATTGGAATCTTTAAGGAGAAAGAAGTGTTAGGTGGTTTTCAGTCTGATATAAAACATTGTAAAACAGTGTCACCTAGTGCTGCTCTGAAGTAATTTGAGAGAAATTAGTTATTACCTGTTTATTATCTCTGTCACCACCTTGTGGCCTCAAATAATTCTGCCCACTTTTATTTGCAAAATCTTTCAGAATCTTGCATTAATCTACACACAAAAAACAGGCACAGGGTATCCTGGATGATCCAGAATAGAATTTTTTAAATGGGTTCATTTTACAAATATTTTGGTCAAAACTGTATAAAACCTTGAAAAGAAGCCACAATTTCAGTTAAAGTCTTTGAAAAGATAAAGGGAAATTTCTTTCCCTCCCTCCCTCCGTTCCTTCCTTCCTTTCTTATTAGTAAAGCAATGAAAGGGAAAACTAGATGTACTTAATTTTATTTTTTTAAAGATTTTTAAAAATTTTTATTTGTAGAGAGGGGAAGGGAGGGAGAAAGAAAGGGAGAGAAACATCAATGTGTTGTTGCATCTCATGCGCTGCCCACTGGAGACCTGGCCGGAGAACCAAGGCATGTGCCCGGCTGGGAATCCAACTGGCGACCCTTCGGTTTGCAGGCCGGTACTGAATCCACTGAGCCACACCAGCCAGGGCAGAAAAACACATGTATTTTAAACCATGTTTGTTTTTTTTTATTGTGGTAAATGTATATAACATAAAATTCACCACCTCAGCCATTCTCAAGTGTACAATTCAGTGTCATTAAGCTCACTCACAGAGTTAGACAACCATCCTCACTATCCATTTCTAGAAATTTTTCATCATCCTGAACAGAAACTTTGTACCCATTAAACTTCCCATTCCTTCTACCCTTCATCCTTTGGTAAACTCTATTCTACTGTCTCTATGAATTTGACTGCATTCCTTGTGTAAGTGGAATCATGTAATATTTTCCCCTTTTTGTCTGGCTTATTTTACTTATATAATTTTATCCATGTTACAGCATGTATCAGAATTTCATTCCCTTTTAAAGCTGAATAGTTTTCTATTGCATATACCACATTTTTTTAATCCATGCAACTGCTGATGGACACATGGGTTGTTTCCACCTTTTGGCTGTTGTAAATAATACAGCTATAAGCATTGGTGTACAAGTAACTGTTTGAATCCCTGCTTTCAGTCCTTGTAGGTATATACCTAGAAATGGAATTGCTGGATAACATAGTGATTGCTTAACTTTTTGAGAAATTGCCATACTGTGTCCACAGCAGCTACACCATTTTTCATTCCCACCAGTAGTTTTAATTTCTCTACATCCTCACCAACATTAGTCATTTTCCATTTTTTTGAATATTCATCCTAATGGGTGTGAAGTGTAAACATTAATTTTTGAATTGACTCTGAAAATCAATTACACATGAAGTTAACTCAAGAAGTTTTTTTTCTTCCAAGTCATGAAAGACAAGGACCTACATCCCAGATTGCTCTATCCAGCAAAGCTTTCATTTAGAATGGAAGGGCAGATCAAGTGCTTCTCAGATAAGGTCAAGTTCAAGGAGTTCATCATCACCAAGCCCTTATTGTATGA
>CM052546.1:53051588-53102795 GCA_028533065.1 Trachops cirrhosus | reverse complement strand
GAATGACTCCCATAATGGCTTCCCCCTCACTCCACCAGCAGCTCTTTTGGGATCTCCCCTGTAAGCTTTACAATCTAGCAACTAAAGGGTCAACAACCTGGCCCAGGGGAGCTTCCAGAGACCCAGCCTCAGGGCTAAGTTTGCATCCTTTTGATTAGTCAATACCTGTGCCATATCAGGCTGTTAAATACTGTTTTTTTTTCATTTCATATTTTAACTATCACCTCTATCATAAGTATAACTAACTATAATACTCATTAGAAAGTGATGCATGCCAAAGGAATGTGTGCAGTGGAAGTATGGAAAAGGAAGGGTTCTATCCAGTGAGGGGCAAGAAGGAGGTCTTTGTGAGAAAATGACTTTTGAGCATTGAAAGGCCCTTAGAATTTGGATAGGTTGAGAGGAGGACAAGGTCATCACCAGCATGCTGAATAGTGCCATTCATTCTTCTTCATTCATTTATTTAGCAACACTTCCTGGGTGTCTATCATTGAGGGGCAGACAATATAGTTAAGACCTTGAGTTTTGAAATAAAAGTCTTAAATGAATCCCAGTTTTGCCACTTGTGGATATAATAACATCCAAATCTGTAGAAAAATTTTATAAGAGTTTATTTGACTTTAAGAATAACAGTTTTGCAGTTTTTTAAATATATTTTATTGATTATGCTATTACAGTTGTCCCATTTCCCCCCTTCACTCCCCTCCACCCTGCACACCCCCTCCCACCCACATTCCCCCCCTTTAGATCATGTCCATGTGTCATACTTATAAGTTCTTTAGCTTCTACATTTCCCATACTGTTCTTACCCTCCCCCTGTCTATTTTCTACCTACCATCCATGCTACTTATTCTCTGCACCTTTTTCTCCTCTCTCCCCCTCCCACTCCCCTGTTCATAACCATCCATGTGATCTCCATATCTGTGGTTCTGTTCCTGTTCTAGTTGTTTGCTTAATTTATCTTCATTTTTGTTTAGCAGTTTCTTTTATGCATTTGAGATTAAGGAGGGAACTAAGGAAGGTTACATGAATGTGGGAGAGAGCAAAGTAGGGATTGGATTACAGGATAGTAAGATTATATGCTCTCCTGAGGGTGGTTATTTCAAAGTTGTGTTAACCCTAGATACACAAAAACAATGGACACGGCTTGCTGAAGGCAAAGATACACCTTTTCCTAAAGAAGTTCCATGTCTGGAGTATGACTCCCCACCTTGACCTGCCCAGCGAGGAATTTATGATCAGATCATACTGCAAGGTTAATTTCTGTGGAACTCATTCTTATGTCCACCCTCTTAATACCTGTGTGACCTTGGACAAGTAATTACCTCTTTGTACCCTAGTTTCTTTACATATAAAATGGGGATAATAATAGAACTTAGCTCTTAGGTTAAGAATTAAATGAGTTAATCTAAAGCAGTGGTTTTCAAATGTTAGCTTGCATCAGAATCACCTGGAGGACTTTTAAAACATATTGATAAGCTCTACCCCAAAATTTTTGATTTGAGAATTTGCATTTCAGACACATTCCAGGTGATGCTGAAACTGGTGGTCTAGGGACCATACTTTGAGAAACACTGATGTTTAGAAGAATTTCTGGCATATAATAAGCACTATGTAAGTGTTCTCTTCTTTCTTCCTCCCTCTCTCCCCTCTCCTCTCCATCCCTCCCTCTTCTCCTTTTTTCTTCCCTTGCCTATTCTGTGCCTGACAGAAATCTGAGTCTGATCATGTCATTCTTTTGCCTAAAAATCTTCCATGGCTTTTAAAACAAAGTTCAGAATCTGTCACATTATCTACAATGCCAGTACAATCGACTCTCCAGCGGCTTTTCAAACATGTCACTCTCACCATTGCTCACTATGTTTAAGCCACACAGATTCTAGAACATGCCTAGTGCCTTTTACCTTTCTACATATTGTTCCCTTTTGCCTGGAAAATTCTCTTCTCTACCCTATACCCTTTACCTAGCTAACTCCAATTTATCCTTCAGGTCTCAGCCTAAATATTTACTTCCTCAAGGAGCCTTCCCTGACAGCTCTTTCCTCACCTGCCACCCCCCAGATTGTCCCTCTGTTTAATGTTCTCAAACACCCTGTGCTGCTGTTTCTTTGTATCATTTAACACAACTGACACCTATCTGTGTGATTTGTTTGTTTAACATTTTCTTCCTTGCTGGTCTGCATGTTCCTGCTGAGGGGCCATGTGTATTTTTGAATAAATGAACTTTTAATTAAATAATATAAAATAGAGTTGCACTTGTGTAGTCTTAAAACCAGTGTATGCAGTAACCAAAATAGCCACACAGTGTCACTAAAGTTTTAGTCCTTTGGTTGAAATAGAGGAATAATTTGTTATGAAACTGTGGTCCTAAAATTTTCTCATTTGTATTCTAGTTTTTAAAAAATTTATCATAGGCTTTATTATATCTCTATCTGTATATCTATATATTCAAGCAGAGAGAATCTGTTTATAGTAATGTGTATATGTAGGGAGAGCAAGGGTTTTATAGATTTATATCAGACCTAAAATTTTTACTTTATTAGATTAGTTTCAAAAGGCACATTTTTAAATACTTGTGTCATATTTAATTTTTAGTAATAATAAATTATTTTTATATCCTTTACCTCCCAAATTATGATATAACTTATAGAGAATAAGGATAGTTATTTCCTTTTTTTTATCCCTCCTCTCCCCAACAGAACCCTGAGTATGTAGTAGGCACTCACTTGAATGAAGAATTAGTAACCCTTTTTCTGGTCTTCTGCATATTTTTTTCTACTCAAATTTTTGAAATCTCTCTGAAACCAGATTTTAATTAGCCTTTAATGAAAATAACAGTAATACAGGTGCAAGTATATAAAAATAACAATAGTTTTTTTCTCTTTAAGCTACACGTGGCAGTACTTACAGTAAGTACACATTTAAAGGCCCAGCCTCTATCTCTGCTTCATTGTCTTTTGGAAAGTGAAATATTAAAACAGTACTCATCCTCTACCCTTTTGAATTTCTTGATCTGTCCTATGATATTTTGGAATTTTTAAAAATAGAATCTATCAAAAGTTTTAATAAAAGACCGCAAACTATATATTTCTTTGGTATATTATAATGCATGGGGAAATATATAGAATATGCTCTCTGCTTCATCTGTTGGCTATCAGGATTTCATTTTTTTTTAGTTACTTTACAAATTGAAGTTTTGTAGACTCTTCTGAAGTTCTAGATACTTCTGGGTATAACATGGCGAATGTAATTAAGAAAAGAAAGAAATTATTTAGAATTTATTTGTAGCTCAGTAATCATAAATACCTGGTTATCGATTTCCTTATAGTCAATGTTTACAGAATACTTTGAAGACTATGTTTACAAAATGAGGTTGTTCCATTTCTAGCTTGAACTATATATCTTAAGATATCTATCTCAGTACTCAATTACACAAATTGAATTCTTCACATAGAACATGTATTTTGTGAGGAGTAATCTAGTATCTTTCAGATACTAAATGCTATTTATTTTTCCTTAAACAGCTTTATGCAAATCCCAAGGAACCTGAGGTAAGAACACACATAGAAATGGGAAGTATATGTACATTATATTTAAATGTTTTTTCCTAAGTTGAAGCCATAGATCTTGTTACTAGACTACCATATGAGTAAAGTAAGTTGTAGTGAGCTCTTTCAGTGTTTTATTATAAACTTCACCAATTTTTTATTATGAGATTTAAAAAACAATTTAGGAGCATTGAAAAAAAAGCATTGAACCTATTGAGCCTATTCTCTAACATGTTAACATTAAGAATCTCTGCTTGTATAAAACTACATTTTATATATTTTAATTGATTGTGAATCTTTTCTGTTTGTGGCCTTTGGGAAGATATGGCATAATTCTAAACTTTTATTTTTCCCAGCTAAATTCTCCCCTTTTGGACTTTTTCATAGATTTTCAGAGCTTTACCTCTTTGCCTCTTTTTTAAAATTTCTTCCCTCACTTATTGAATTCTACTCATATCAAGGCCAACTTATGTCCAAATATTTCATGGAAGCCTCTTTGCCTATTCTGTTCTATTCTATTCAATTTCTTTCTTTTCTAAATTCCTTTTTCATCAGGACCCCACAATTTAACACTCTCAGTTGATTCATGTAGAACACTTTATCTTCCCAACCACATTGTAAATTCTTTAGAACAAGACTCTTATCTTTTTTTCTATCTCCCAAAGGGAATATTGTATATATACTTGTGATGTTTCGAATGGAAACTGTGGCTGTGGCATAGAAATGGAAGAAGAAGCCTTCCATTCTTCTTATTCTATTCTTTTTATTTTCTTCCTAGCTTTCTTTTCCCTTTCCTTTGCTTTCAGTTTTCCTTCTCTAAGCCAATGGATTTAGCCAAATTAGTGGCATTCAAGATTAAATTAAGCATTTTTAGTCTTTAATATTTTTTATTGGCAAGATTATAGATAACTGTTTGAGCAAGGTAGAAGAAAAACTGGTACATACAGATAGTTAACAATTCCTGAATGCCAAACTACCTCTCTTTGTCTTTGTCTCTGGTTTAATTTCAAAATGCTTTTTTCCCCTATAGGTTTAAGAGGAAGTTTCCCAAATGAAACCCTCCTGATAAATTGTTAATAAATTGGTCCCTTCCTCACTGCAATAAATTGTTATATTCTTATGCATGCAAAACTACTCTGAAACCAGTGGTTTTGAGGTAGTGAAATGTTAAGCAAATTAGGCTAACTGCAGAAAAAACTTACAAAGTGGGAAGAAAGCTATTAAATGAGTTTTGCTACATGCATTTTATATATCTATATCTATATATCTATACATTTGTATATAGATAGATAGATAGATAGTCCAGAAGGTATCCAACCATATAATATGAAAAATAGAGACATTTATTGAAAAAGATACAAGATACAAGAAACATTGCACATAGGACAATGACCCTCAGTCCCCTTCAAAGTAGGCACCTTGGGACATCACACAGTTCTCCCAGTTGCCATCAGCTGTCCTGTCATATTTTCCTGTGTTATCAACCATCTGAAATCTTCCCTTTCAAAGGTAATTTTAGTTTTGGGAAAAGCCAGAAGTCACATGGCACCAAATCTGGGCTGTAGGGGGACTGAGTCACTTGAGCGATTCGATGTTTCATCAAAATACTCTGCAGGAGACGTGATGCATTACCAGGTGTGTTGTCGTGATGAAGTTGCCAATCACCAGTCACCCATAGCTGCAGCCTTCTAAATCATTCCAATAGTTTCTGCGGAAGAATGTTCAAACTTAACACAAAATTTGATGCAGATTCATTGCTCTACTTGCTCAGCCATTTTGAATGTGATGGTCACACAGTACACATGCTTATTCAACATCATCTACTAGTACAGTGAAGTCATCATTGTTCACGCATGCGCATTCCAGTCACTCTCCTTGTCTGCCAGGTTACACTGATGTACAAACCATTTTCATTATATTAACAATGACTGGACTTTTTCTGGACAGATACATATCTATATAATAATGAAGTTAAGAAACAAAACCTTATTCCTTATTATATGATAAGTTCTCAGATATCATTTATGGCCCCCCAAAAATATTTTGAATGCTTACAGATTCTTCCCTATTGCAGTGATTATTAACCTCTCTGTTTTCATGGTACACTTTTGAGTAGTAGAAAATTTGGTGGCATGTTTGAGGGTATTTAAAGACTCAAAAGGACCCCCAACAAGTCAGCAATAATTACAGTGTAGTTATGGTATAGCAATGTTCTTACTGCCTGAAAGTATCCATGGTTACTCCATTTTATGGTTGCTGTTAACATCAAGTCATTAATAGAACCATTTACCTCACTGATCTTATTCTTTTATATACTCACAAAACAACATTCTCACATAAGCACAGTATTTCTTTGGCATTTATCTGATATTGTGCCATGTTTCTTGACTCATATCCACGGAAGTATATCCTCCCCTAAACAAAACGTCACAACAATAACAATATTAATATTTACCTTAAGTAAAAATACATTGTACACATGGGTTAAATTTGTAGCATACCCCTGAAGAGTCTGTCACTGTACAATTGAGAACCTTTATGTTAAATAAAGGGTATTAACCCAGTCCAGGCACCAACAGGAGTTTTGATTATTGCATGCAATTGTGGTGCTTCTGCACTTGAAGTTTTGAGATGAACTGACAGAAGTAACTAAAATAGTGAAGATGGATAGTGTAGCTTTTCTACAAAGACACACAACAAAATGTGTGGAGGGCATTACGAAGAACTGTAAGCCAAAGTATAAATATGTTGAGGAAAGATTTATATAACCCAATGTATGGTAGACCCATAAAGAAGTACTGAATATTGTGAAGATATAGTTCTTACTCTTTCACCCTCTGCACCTTTGTGCCTGTTGGAGGGGGTACAACACCCACTTTTAATAGGCTGCTTCAGGAACTGAACTTTAGATGGTTCCTGTTTCTAGCCACAATATGCTTTTAGAAATTTTGTCTTAAAAGTTTTTTAAAGATTTTATTTATTTATTTTTAGAGAGAGGAGAAGGCAGTTAGAAAGAGAGGGGTGTGTGAGAGAAACATCCATTACCTGCCTCTAGCAGTCCTCCAACTGGGGACCTGTCCTGCAATCCAGGCATATGCCCTGACCAGGAATTGAACCAGTGACCTTTTGGTTCACAGGCCAGCACTCAATCCACTGAGCCACACCAGCCAGGGCAGTCTTAAAATTTTTTAAAATCCTGTTGAAATCCTAATTAGGTATAAACACTATCTTGGCTGACTATTTCTTCATTCATCAAATATTAATTGGATTCTCAATGTGCCTAGCACTGTTCAAGGTATAAAAATACAGGAGTTAATGGGATAGACAAGGTACCTGCTCTAAGGGAGCTTAATTCTAATGAGGGAGTATAAATAATACACAAGTACTTAAAGATTAGCAAGTGAATTTCAGGTAGCCATAATGCTGTGAGAAAATGAAAGAGGGTGGTATGTTGGGGAGTGCTGAAGTGGTGCATAGAGGACAGGAGGACAATCAATGGAAGGTCTCCCTCAGGGACCACTGTTTGAGCTGAGACCTAACGGCCCGAGGAATCAGCCTCTGCAGGTCTGTGAGAGGCAATGGCACTTGACAGCAGAGTAGCACTGTAGTTAACATTGCAGGTGCTGGAGTCAAATCCCAGCTCTACCACTTGACTAGCTTCATCTAGGATGACAATACCTATCTCAGAATGTTGGCTACATAAGAATGAAGAGATGTAAAGAATTTAGAGCAGTGCCCAAACATTGTCATTATCATCAGCTGAAGACAGCATGTTCCAGAGTACTGCTGTGCAAAGGTCCTAAGGCAGAAAGACTCTTGTGCATTTGTGGGCAGAGAGGCTGTCCTGAGCCTGGAACTTAGGTTAGTGGGAGGGGAAGAGGCAGGGGACAGGGTCAGAGAGGTAGGCAGGGGACAAATGAGTAAGGCCTTGTGGACCAAGATAAATTCTGGTTTTATTCTAAGGGCAGTGGGAAACCATTGGGAGTTTTAAGCAAAAAAGTAACCTTGTCTGATTTGTACTTTCAAAAACTCTTTTGGTCTTTAGAACAGAGAATGAATTAGAGGAGTAGTTTGGAAGCAAGCAGATCAAATAGAGAGAGGTGGTGGTGGTGTGGATAGGGCAATAGCAGTGAAGAAAAGAGAAGCAGATAGACTTGGGATATGTTGTGAAGATAGATTCAAAAAGTTCTATTTTTGGCCAATGGATTGGAATGGGGTGGGAGATGGAAAGGCTGTATATGTTACCATTGCTTTGGTCTGTATAGATGTATTCAGTGTGATTAATAGAAGCCATTGATAAGTAGTTTAAAGGGTCATCTTTTATAAGGCAACATACTAATCTAAAAAGCAGAACATTTTATGAGTTGTTAAGAGATTAGTGCCTGCTGTAAATATACCTTCCTTGATCAATCAGTCAGATTGAAGTAATTAAGGATCAGCTCTCCTGTAAAACAATTACAAACATAAATCTTTTTTTAATCCTCATCCAGGGACCTGCTTATTTGCTTATTGATTTTAGAGATAGGGGAAGGGAGGAGAGAAAGAGGTACAGAAACATTGGTGTGAGAGAGAAACATTGACTGGTGAACTTGCAGCCTAGGCATGTGCCCTGAATGGGAATTGAACTCACAACCTTTTGGTATGGGATGATGGTCCAACCAACTGAGCCACACCAACCAACTGAGCCACACCAGTGCAGGATCAAAAAAACAAAATCTTTTGTTAGTTGTTTCAGGGACCAAATAATAAACTGTTAAAATTATCAATTACTAAAGGATCTACTCTTGTTACAATTTTAAAAATGAGACAGAGCTCTGAGCATCAAAACTAGTGTTGGCTGGGAAACATGGGCAGCCAGGAAGAATAGACATTGTTTGCTTCACAGAGAAATTACACCCACCATCATCAGAGAGAGGATGCTGTATAACTAGCCTGTCTGAAGTGAAGCTGTTGCTGTAGGCACCTCTAGCCTCACATGCCTCTCCTGTTGTACAGTGTTCCCTCAGTATCCTCTGGGGATTGGTTCCAGGACCCCTGTGGGTACCAAAATCTGCAGATGCTCAAGTTCAAGTGGTGTGGTATTTGCATATAACCTATGCACACTCTCCTGTAAACTTCAAATCATTTATAGATGACATAGTGTCTAATACAATGTAAGTGCTATATAAATAATTGTTATACTGTATTGTTTACAGAATAATGGCAAGAAAAATGTCTGTACATATTCAGTACAGATGCAACCATTGTAGTCCTGATTACATAGTGTACGTCAGCAACCACGTCACATATTATTTCCAAGTATTTTTGAGCTGTGGTTTGCTGAATCTGCAGATGTGGAACCCACAGATAAAGAGGGTCGACTATACTTACAAAAGAACCTTCTGAACTTGGTTTGATTTCTCAGGTAGATCCTCTTACTAGGAAAATATTTTTTCTCTTTTAAAATTAACTCCATTACAAATCAGTCTTCTTTGAATTCAAGCAGATGAGCTAATTTCCCTAGGACCTGGTCACTTGTGATTAATGGAATACCAAATCTTGTAACAGAGGAAAGTAACAAGAACATTGAGACTTTTTCTGATCATTCTAATACCTTCATTCCCACATTGTCAAGGCAGAAATAATGAAACAGATAAATGAAGGGTATTTTTTGTGTTCTGACCTAAACTCACACCTTTTGCCTCTCTTTAACACCTTCTCCAGCTCTGTGGACATACTATAGTGTATCTGGGTCAAATGTTTGCTTCAACTATTAGACAATCGTTTTATTTTAAATGGAGTATATCTCTCATGAGGAAATTTGCCCTTCTTTATTTCTAACTTTTTTAATAGTGAGGAAAGCAAAGAGTGGTAGTACCTAGTTTTTAGTGCAGGATCAAAAAAACAAGACCTGACAGCATAGACCCTAGTTCCTTTTCTAATTCTTCCAGTTTTCCTGTTGCCATTTTAGTCTTCCCTGAATTACTGCCGTAGCCTCTTAATTGCTCTCCTGGTTTCCACTTCTTCCCCTCTGCACTATTAAAATAGCCAGGGTGATCTTTAAAAATGCAAATCCCTCCCATGTTTAAAACCCTTCAATGGACTCTTGTATACTTAGAATAAAATCTAAACCCTTTCCTGTGGCCAACAAGGCTCCCAAACTTCCTCTGCAACCTCATCTCCTGCACTCTCCCCTTTGCTCACTGATTGCCAGTCACTCGGCCTCCTCTCTGAACCTGGAAGAGACTTTCTTTCCTGGTTTAGACCCTTTGTATTGCTGTAACCTCTGCCTGAGACACTCCATCTCCCCCAGGTGTGCACATGACCGACGCTGCTTGTCATTGAGACTCAGGTCAAACATGACCTCTTTAGCAAGGCCTTTCTTGAGCCTTCCAAACCAAATGAGTACCTCTCCCCTTCTGTACTCTCTGCACAGCTTCATAAGGTTCACAGCACTTATTACTACCTGAAATTATTTTATTTGTTTATGTAATTATTGACTGTCTCTCCCACAAGGCTGTATATTCCAGAAAAACAAGGACCTTTCTGTCATGTTCACCACTGTGACTTCAGTGCCTAACACAAAGTTCAGCAAATACCTGTTACAGGAATGATCTCTCAGCTGGTTCCACTCTCAGTTTACCTATTCTGGGCCACATACTTGACTCTGTGCCTTAGTTTTCCCAGCTTTAGAATGGTAGCAATAGCACTTGCCATCTAACTCATTTTAAACATGGAGGAGAAAAATTGTTATCTCTGTATCTGCAAATATTACTCCTGAATAATGTAATGCTGTGAAATAAACAGGTAAGTAGGAAGTATAGTAGATATGTAATGAAAATGTTTCTTATCTATTATCAGAGAAGATTCTGGATTCCTTTTTTAATATTTTAATTTTTCAATTATAGTTTACATTCAGTGTTATTTTGTATTAGTTTCAGATGTACAGCATAGTGGTTAGACAGTCATATACTTTACAAAGTGTTCCCCCTAATATTTCCAGTACCCACTTGGTACCATACATAGTTATTACAGTATTATTGACTGTATTTCGTGTATTGTACTTTATATCCTCATGATTATTTTGTAATTACTAATCTGTACTTCTCAAAGGATTTCTTTTTTATAGTTTCCTTCTCCATTTCTTTTGATGTTTCTAGAAAGTGACTGAGATATACCAGTTCAAATTCAAATACACAAATGAAGGAGCCACTATGGATTTTGACAGGTAAATCTAATTGTTTAATGAACACGCAAAATATATATGATTGAACATAAGCCTTTTAAGGCCAGAGATAGGCCTTATACTTCCTTTGTAACTTTCCCAACAATCCTACAAAAAAACCCCACAACACTGTTAAAAAAGGTATTGTGATAATTGTTTAAATTTCTTGTGGGACTAGGGTCTTCCTTTGCTTCTTTCCTCTTTTTCTCATAGGTATGTATGTTAGTAGGGTGTAAAGGCAGTTATTTTTAGTGGTTAAGAGTTCGAATTCCTAAGGTAGAAAGATCCAGCTTGGAACCCCAGTTCTGACTATTACTGGTTATATAACATTGGACAAATTACTCAACCTCCCTAAATATTAGTATTCTCATCTGCACAATGGAGTTAACAATATCTGTTTCTTATGGTTGTTGTGATTATTAAGTTATAATGCAAAAATAATGCTTTGCTCATGCCTGGCACTTAATAAATACACAGTAAATGGTACCTGGTGGTGGTGATGATGGTAATGGTCCTTGAAGGCAGTGGTGGTTGTAAACAACACAGCAGTAGAGATTATATTAATGAGGCTGTCTACATGGCATTGATGAACTCCATAAGCTCTACCTATCCACTAAACAAAAATTTCTCCATTGCTGTGCCAAGATATAGATCCTCTCTGCCCTCAGTATAGCCAGACTGAACTTGGGCTAGATGAAACCCCTGCAACGTTTGCTTGTAGACATAATCATTCTCATCTGCTTACCTCAGTATGTCATACAAATATAATTTTCTATGTATATCCCCATATGGAAATGACTGGAAAGCATTGTACTTTTTTGTTAAGTCTAAAATTCCAAGGTTTAGATATACTAGTGGATTAAATAGCAAAGACAGGACATTTGCTTCAGAAGGACCTTAGTGCAGATGGAGATGTTCTATTGAGGAACAACATTCATTTTCTTCCCCGGGGCTCTTGGGTTCAGATAGAGCTAAATATTGCTGATGAGGTAGAATAGAAGTGGAGGGGGTGGATGATGGTGAAAAGTGCTGGGTAATAGAGGACTCCATGTCAGGGGAATGAGTTTCCCTGAAAAGAATGTCTCTGAAGAGAAATGTGGCCTAATTCTCTATTTTCCATACTATTAGTTTTGTTTTATCATTTACTTCAAGTTTGAGGATTTCTCTCCAAGATTTACTTCCTTAATTATTTTTTTCATTTGTAAAACTTACAAAAGGTGCTAGGATATAAAGAGGAAGTTCTAGGAATGAGAACTAAATATTAACTATCATTAGCTAACATTTGTGTAGCACTTTACAGATTGTTTGGCACTTTTATACATATTCTCTTCCATAAAACAGTTGCCCTATATTCTCTAAAATTCAAATGCAAGTACTACTGACAACCAGAGTAATCTCTCTTGTTATGAAGGCATATATGTCAAGAGGTGAGCAGTAAAATAAATGTCCAAATCTTTCAGCTACTAAGAAGGAGAGAAGGCAATACACATTACTCATTTCCTAGAAACCAAAGGTCTACATTTGTTTAAATGATCATCATATAAAATAACCTTATCACCTCTTCCATGGTAAAGATAATTTCCCTTTTAAAAGAGTGCAAGGGAGTCTTGAGTATGATTCCTTTGCACTCATATTAAAATTGAATTTCCAATTTGAATATGATTTTACATAAATATGATATATACTGAAGGATTCCATGGGCTACATGGCTATGTCTGGTTACCTATTTCAAATTGGTTAAATCCTGGTAGACAGAACTTAAGGTGGTTCAAAACTGAAATAGGAACAAATGTATTTACTTAATAATGTTTGTTTTATGAATTCACACTACCTCCAATAGTTCAATGATTTAGGATTATTTTTCAGTATTGAGTGCTTACTATGTGAAAGGTATTGTGCAAATATATTATAATTATACCTTTTCCTGGAAACTACTCAAATGCGAGACTAATTGGAGAAGAAAATTTTGGAGAAAAAAAAGAAGGTTTAGAGTTTGAAGGTAATTTAGTCCAAATTGTTCATTCATTCCTTAATTCAACACAGGTTTATTGTATACTCACTGTAGCTGGGCACCAAACTTAGTTGTAGAGATGCAGAGTATAGCCATTCATAGTCTAGAGGAGGACGTACAAACAGTTATAAACAAGGGTGAGGTATGGGGTCATCGGGGAAGACATTCTTGATGAGGTGACACATAAGCTACATATGAAAGGATGAATTTGGGAGAGTCAGGAAGAGAAGTGGGAAAAACACAATAAAGCAAAGTGCAAATGCACATGGACTAGAAGTAACTGGGTAGCAAGTGCAAATGAAGGTGGAGGTAAGGGCATGGCTGGTCATGAAAAGCACTGTACACACACCATTCTCAAATTTGATTGAAAAGTGGTAGATGTAATAGAAGAATTTTAAGCAAGAGAGTGACACGTGCAGATTTCCTTATTAGGAGTATTATTTCAGCAGTGATGTGGAGAATGTTTTTCAGTGTGGACAAGAGTAGTCATTGTCATAACCCATGTATGAGTAAAGAGGGAAAACTTCTGAGAGATACCCAGATGATAGAAGGGCTCAGAGCTGATGATTGATTTTACACTCGAAGGGGTTTAGAAATGTGTTGTAAGCTTATCTTACAAATGAGCTAACTGACCTAGAGTGTCTAAGTGACTTGACCAAGGTCATTCAGCTGGTTAGCAGAGCCAATATTAAATGTCAAGTCTCCTAATTCTAAATCCATTGTTCTCACCATTATAGTATGTGGTTACTTGTAAATCAGATTTTAAAAAATAAGGTCCTATTGAAAATACCTTAAGGGAACTTGCTATGTAAGAAGTCCTTTGTACATACATTGCAAAAAGTATATCTCAAATTTACATTCTAAAAATGGTCTCAAGAGTGTCCTGATGTTTAATTTATATTTATTTGATCACATAATAAAAAGTTTTGGCCCTGACTAGTGTGGCTTAGTTGGTTGGGCATCATCCTGCAAAGTGAAAGGTCACTGGTTTGATTCCTGGTAAGGGCACATGCCTAGGTTGCAGGTTTGGTCCCCAGTCTGGGTGTGTGCAAGAGGCAAATGATCGATGTTTCTTTTTCACAACGATGTTTCTCTCCCTTTCTCTCTGTCTCCCTTTCCCCCCACTCTAAATATGTATATATATTCTTCAATATTGTATATGATTGAAAAGTATGCTGTTTTTCTATGTGATTATAGCAGTAATACAAGCTTTGAAAGTGGGACAAAGAGTGAAGATATTAAGAAAGCCAGTACTCTGCTGATCCGTAAATTGTATATGCTGATGCAGAACCTTGGACCCCTTCCTAATGATGTTATACTTACTATGAAACTCCACTACTATAATGCAGGTAGGTAGAGACCTCTAGTCAAATTCCTTAAGTGTTGAAGTAATATTTTATGTAAATAGAAGGATTTTTCAAGCATCAGAAAAAGATGTCTGTTGCTACACATGAAAGATAAATCTGATTTGCTCTGTTGAAACTCAGTTTTCTTGGTTTTCTGCCCTTTTTATTTTGCAGTGACCCCACATGATTACCAACCCCCTGGTTTTAAAGAAGGGGTAAACTCACACTTACTGCTGTTTGAGGGGGAGCCTGTAAACCTGCAAGTAGGAATGGTGTCAACTGGCTTTCATAGCATGAAAGTAAAAGTCACAACTGAGGCCACCAGAGTGTCCGATTTGGAGAACAATCTCTTTCAGGAGGATAGCACTACCGAGATTGCCCATCAGGGTCTAGACTGTGATGAGGAAGAAGAGGAATGCAACAATCACGTAAGGCAAAGCTGTAGTGAGCCTCCGTTGCTTCAGTTAAACACAGTGACATTTCTCAGTTACTGTGCAGGTCTTACTGCAGGAACAGGGTCTAACAGAGTGTGCCAGGTATCAAAACTGAAGGAAACTACCCCCAACCTTAAGGAGTATTTCTCTTGAAAGAGGACTGTCTTTGTTAGATAAAATTGGCCATGAGAAGAAAAAGACTTTCTAATTTTCTGGATTTTCTTTATTTAATTTATAAGTAATAAACATATTCAAGAAGAATCTTGAGGCTTTGCTGGAAGTAAATGATAGAGATTTATTCAAGGGTCTTAGAATTTGTAAACTAAAAACACAGGCAAAAACCTAGGAATGTTCCAAAGAGAAAGAAAAGTTGTTATGGCAAAAAGTACTTTCTTGAGAATGATCAGTCCTTCATTCTTAGCCCTAGGATTGATCCAGGATAGTTATCAGTCAGATGATGGGAAGTTAGGACGTTAGATACCACATGGTCCAGAAAGATGGGCATGAGAAGGTCTGGTCACATCCTGGTGGTCTAGATATGGATGTCAAGTGGATATATATGTGATATATATCAAGTGATATATATAGTCCTTTTTTTAAAAATTGTATTTACTTATTTTAGACAGAGGGGAAGAGAGGGAGAGAAACATCAATGTGTGGTTGACTCTTGAGCGCCCCCCACTGAGGGCCTGGCCCACAACCCAGGCCCATGCCCTGATTAGGAATTGAACTGGTGACCCTTTGGTTTGCAGGTTGGCACTCAATCCACTGAGCCACTCCAGCCAGGGCTGTATTTGTGAGTCCTTTAAGAAGCAGTCAGGTGGTCTGGATATGTGAGTCCTTCAGGGGGTAATTAGAGTGTTACCTGGAGGTCCAGATGTATATCCAGGTGTTGACACAGGACTGTAAAGTTGATGAAGTTGATGTATAGAAATATATACATTTACTCAGGACTGAAAGGTTCAAAAGAAAATTAAGTTTCCAGGGTAGTTATAACAAGAAGTGTCTTTCCTCATGTCTCTTTCATAATGTTAATAATTTTAGCAGTTTGGTTAAAGTGACTCCATTTTACATATTCCCTGTCTTCACTCTTTCCTTAGTATTTTGAGATTTAAAAAATATTTTAGATGTTTATTTATATTCACTGGAAGTATAAATAAGTTCTTGATTACTGGAGTAATTGGGTGGGAGAGGGTTGGAGGAGACAAAAGTTATGGATAAACAGAAGTCAGAGTGAAAACAAAATGAGTGTCAACTCTTGGTCACGTGGATAGAGACAAGCTTTGGGTCTAGGTTTCTACAGAGAGCCAGGGGACTAGGGAGGAGCCACTGGAATCAAACAGGCAGGGCTCTGAGGCCTTTACCTTCCTGTTCCTCCTGGAGAGGCTTGGAGTTGAGTACTTGCTAGGGCCCCACTGTGTTCTAGGTAAATCCACACTCTGTTGTCTGGATAATAAAGTTTACTGGATGCCAACGTTGTATTAAAAGGGTTGAGATAGCCATAAAGAATTTTCAGATACATAGTAGAAAGAGATGCTATAAAATCTTTTTAAGGGCTATTTTAAGATTAGAATGCTAATTTGCTTGAGATCGTTTTGAGTCCTACTTAAAGATAAATGCCTATAGTAGGTAACCTTTGAAGGTTCCTGCTGGTTCTTTAATTATGTATTATGTTTATTACATTGAAAAAAGTCTTAATTTAATTAATATAAATAACCAAACAGGATTTTTTCATTTTTAGTAAGTATTTTCCCAGTGTCACACATGATAATAGCTTTAAATTTTGGTGTAACTTTCTTTTGATTCTACTCAAGGAAGATATAGCTAACTAACATAAATTGGTTTTAAAAAATAAAGGTTAAGAAGAGAATGAGCATGTATCATATGGATTTTCATCTTTTAAAATTGAGAATTTTTTTTTACCAACTGAAATGAAAACTGGACAACTTGAGAATGAATAATTCAATTGATAGATTAAATAAGACATGTGATGACACTTTCTAAGCATACATTTAGTAGGAACTATATACAGTTGACCTTTGAACAACATGGGTTTGAACTGTGCTGGTCTACCTATGTGTAGATTTTTTCTTTTCAGTAAATGCCTGTACTGTTTTTGGTCCACCCTTGGGAGTCCATGGATGTAGAGAGCCAATCTTATGTATTAATCTACACAGGGAATTGTACAGGGAATTATACAGGGAATTTGAACATCTATGGATTTTGGTATCTATTGGGAGGGGGTCCTGGAATGAATCTCCCACAGATACTGAGGGACAACTTAAGTTTTGGGTGAGTTAAAAAAGAACTCATGGACATGGACAACAATGTGGTAACTGCAGTGGTGGGGGCAGTAAAAGGGGACTAAATGGTAATGGAAAAAATACAATTAAAAAATAAGTTTTGGGTGAGTTAAAAGTTAGTTATACTCAGGTTTTCGATCGTTCAGAGGTTGGCACCCCTGACCTCCACACTGTTGAAGGGTCAACTATATACAAAGATCGGGACTTTGTGGTAAACTGTCAATTCAAGTTCCTCTCTCAGCTCTCCAGTCACAGGAGAAAATAAGTTAATAAGTCTAGTGACGCTTTCTGACATTTTCCCACTAAGAATTCTGTTGTTCCTTCATGGAATACACATACATACACATGTTCTATGTACAACCATTTGTTGCTTTAAAAATTATTTTGAAATATATCGTGCATATGGTGGAGTATACAGAAATAGTATGTACAGTTAAAAGAATAATGAGAACATCCATATACCTTCCATTCAGGCTGAGAAGTATCTGTCATTGTCACTACGTTAGAAGCCACCATATGACCTTTCTTTATGGCACCCCCTCCTTCTCCTCCAAAGGTAACACTCTACTAAAGTCTATGATGACTCTTCCCTTAATCTTTTTTATGGTTTTACCAGCTGTGAGTATATCTGCTTATCTAAAATTTTTATACAAATGTAATCATACTTTAAGTATTCTCTGATTTGCTTGACCATCAAAAATGAAATTTGTCCATTTGTGTGTGGTGGTTCATTCATTTTCACTGCTGTAGAATATTCTATCTAGTCATAATATATATTCTTTTTTTTTCATTGTTATAAACATTCATGTACACACCTCATGGTACACATGTAAAAGAGTATCTCGAGGTAATATACCAAAGAGTCATAACACTTGTGCATTTTCAACTTATTAAGTAATGCAAAACTGTTTCCTAAAGTAGTATCAACTGATACTCCACCAACAGTGGAAAATGCCCTACATTCTTGTCAATACTTAATATTATTGGAGTTCATTTTTCTACCTATCTACTGGATGTAAAATAATAATATCACATAGTTTTGATTTGCATTTCCCTGATAATTACTGAGTTTGAGCATATTTTCATGTGTATTGGCCATTTTGATTTTCTTTTATATAAAAAACTCTTCAAGTCTTTCATGCATCTTTCTGTTGGGTTATTTATCTTTTCCTTATTGGCTTTTAAACATACATTCTGCATAATAATTCTTTTTTGTGACTTAAAATAACACAAATGTATTGTTTTATAGTTCTATAGGTCTGAAGTTTGACATGGTCTCACTAGGTTAAAATCAATATTCTGTCAGGCTGTGTTTTTTTTTGGAGGTTGTAAGGGAGAATCCATTTCTTGCTCATTTGGGTTGATTGACAGAATTCAGCTCCTTGCAGTTGTAGACCAAGTTCCATGTTTTCTTGCAGGCTATAAACTGCCAATGATTCCCAGCATCTAGCAGGGGTATCCGGCCTGTTGTCCATGGGCCGTGTGCAGCTCAGGATGGCTGTGAATGCAGCCCAACACAAAATCGTAAATTTACTTAAAACATTATGAGATATTTTGTGATTACATGTCATAATGTATTTAATGTGTGGCCCAAGACAACTTTTCTTCCAGTGTGGCCCACAGATGTCAAAAGATTGGACACCCCTGGTAGAGGCTGCTGCTTTCCCCAGCTCATGGTCTCCTTCCTCCATCTTCAAAGCCATCAGTGGTGCGTTGAATCCTTCTCACTAGTCACATCTCTCTGACGTGCATAATTATTCTTTTTTACTTATTCATGTCACTACTTTTTTTTCAAGTTTGTGGCTCATCTTTCAATTTTAAGATGTCTTTTGGTAAAGAGTTCTTAATTTTAATGTAGTCAAATCTTTTCCTGTAATATGAACTTTTGTATATTCTTAAGAAATCCTTCTTTACCTGAGGTCATTTATAATATTCCCCTATATTTTATTCTAAACATTTTTTTAGTTTTACATTTAGGTTTTTATCCTACCTGGAGTTTATTTCCATCTGTGGTGTGAGGTAGACCAGACCCCTTAACATTTTTTAATTCAAGCATAATATATATGCAGAAAAATACATCATAATGATACAACTCAATAAATATTTACAGAATGAACACCAGGGCTGATGTGATGGTGAGGCAAACAAGGTGAGAGTGAGTTCCTCCTTAAATTTTGCTCCCTAGGTATCTTGTTTGCCTCACCCTTGCCACAGCCCTGCGGGGTAAACATGTTAAATCAACACCTAGATTAAGAAACAAAATACTACCAGTCCCCCCCACCCACAGAAAACCCAGTCTTACTTTATAGTGACTCTTCCACTCAACAAAAATCTCTCTATTCTGATTTCTATTTGCATATATTAGTTTCTCTTTTTTCTATTTTACAGATGTAGAAACAGGGTATGAGCCATTTTTTCACTGAACATTTTGTTGTGCTCTTTCTCCATAGCTGTGCATATTGTCGTGGGCCATTCTCACCACCTATCTAGTCTCCATGGGTAATTTCCTATTTTTGACTCTTATGAGTAGTATTTCTCTGAACATTTTGAACATGTTTTTTAGTGAAATATGTACACATTTCTGGTAGGAATAGAATTGCTTAGGAGTAGAATTTCTGGGTCAAAGGATATGTGTACATTTAGCTTTTAATAGATACTACAAAACAATTTCCAATGCGGTTGTGCCAATTCACACTTCCATCAGCAATGTATGAGAGTTGTGGTTGCTCCACATCCTCACCAACCTTTGGCATTTTCCATCTTTTTAATTTTAGCCATTCTGGTGGGTGTGTAGTAGTATGTCATTGTAGTTTTAATTTGCATTTCCCTGAATGACTAATGAATTGAGCACCTTTTCATATGTTTATTGGCCATGCTGGATATCCTCTTTTGTAAAGTGTCTTTTCAAGGTTTGTCACTTTTTTGTCTTGGGTTCTATTGAGTTGTCTTTCATTCTGATTGATTTGTAGGAGTTCTTTATATATATTCAATACATGTATTGTAAATATCTCTTTGACTTTATGAGTGGCCTTTTTACTGTTTTATGGTGTTGTGATGAAAAGAATATTAATTATATTGATCTTAATACAGTCCAACTTATCAATTAATTTGACAGTTTTTATTTAAAATTTTTTGTCTAAAGATTACAGAAATGTACTGTTTTTCTCTAAAAAGGGGAAATAACTATAAAAAAACAGAAGAGATTTTTAAAATTATAAAAAACCTTCATGAATGACTTCATACCAAAAAATATAAATACCTGACTTTTCTCTTCACCACCTTCAGGTATTCATATATTTTGGTATGACTTATTCATGGAGGTTTCATAATTTTAAAAATCTCTTCTGTTTCTGTAGTTATTTCCCTGTTTTTGTATCCAGTGCTGTTTATTTATGCCCTGTGTGTTTTTCTTGCTTATATTGGCCAAAAATCAGTATTTTTATTACTCTTTTCAAAGTCATCTTTTGCTTGTGCTGATCACTTCTGCTTTTTGTTTGTTTGTTTGTTTTCTATTTTATTCAGGTCCTTCTTTTATCTTTGCCTTTTCCTATTTTTCTGGTTTGGTTTTGTCTCCATCCAAATTGATCTTTCCATCCATATATAGACATATATATCCTACAAATACCTCAGATTCAACATCTCCAAATGGAATTTCAACTTCTGACCAAACATGCTCTTCTCCCTCCCAGATTCCTTTCCTTGGTATTGCATCATCACTTTACCAAACAGTCTGCTGAGGAATGTGTTCAACTCCTATTTTCTTCACACTTCTCACATCCTTTTGTGTCCCATTTCCGTCTGTTTTCCCTTTGAAATATTTCTCAAGTCTGAACCTATTGCTATTGTGCTGACTCAGGCTATCATCATTGCTTTCTTGGTGAATGACAGCTGAGTCTCCTAATAAGTTTCCCTGATTGTCAGCATTGCCTCCCTAATCTGTCTTCCAAAGTGACAGAGAGTAAAAGTACTAAAACTATAATGATCATTTTTAAATACTTCAAGTTGACTTATTTGTGTAATTTCAAAGGGCAGAATGAAAGTCAGTACATGAAAGACAATGAGGGGAGAGGGAAGAGGTTGAGTTGATTTCAGCTCAGTGGAAGAAATTTCTCTTTAAATGTAATTTTAAAGCAATATTAAAATGACATTAAAGTAATTTAAAAAGCAATGCAAATCTTCCAACTGTCCTATCATCCTATCAGTACTGTTTTAATTTTTATATGTTCCATTCCCTCCAATTTTTTTCTCACATATATATATATTTGTATATAGTTTTAATCATGATGTATATGTAAATTTGTTTCTTTATACTTGACATTAATTTTATATATATATGTCCCACCCTAATCTTCATATTTTTAATTTTAATGACCTTTGTTTCATTTAGGTACTTGCATTACCATTTTTCTACTTTTAAACATTTAAATTAATTTCTGATTTTGCTATTATAAATAGTATTGTAATAAATACCTTTGTTTGCATGACAGAATTTTCCCTTATTTTCTAAGGATATATTATTAGGAGTTAAATTTTCAGAAAATTTGTATAGCTCTCAAAGGAGTATTATCAAATCATTTTCAAGAAGCTTCCAGCTTCTTCATCTCTTCAGAATGAACTTCCTAGCAGTGACAGCTACTTAATAAATCCAGCTGTCTTTAGAAGGATGAACTCCTTGTCACCACCTGTGTTCAAGTATAGTATATATTGTGTTCAAGAAAGAGTATAGATGATTGTCTCTAGGGTGTTAAAAGAGAAAATTATGACTTAAGGGGAAGGTTAAACTAGATTGGTCTAACCTCTGAGATCCCTTCCATGCTAAGATTCTCTGGGATGATTTTTTAATTCCTTGTAAGAGCATAATGCCCTTCTAGGCACTGTGAGGAAAAGAGACATGAAATATAGTTTCCACCTTTGAGAAATCTGACTGAAGAAATAATATGTACACAATATAATGAAAAATAATATTGGAGAGTGTGTGAATGATAGGAATAATATTAACTAATAATATTGAGCATGTTCTCAGGGCTTTGCATGTATTATCACTTTTAATATTTCCTAGTATTTTATATTATTGTCCTGATTTTACAAATGAGAAGACTGAAACTCAGAAATTAGGCCAAGGATACATATATAGTGAATAAGTAGCAGGGCCAGAATTCAAATCAAAACAGATTGACTCCAAAGTCTGTGTTCTTAGGATACAGCAATGAGGATAAATTGGTGCTGTGTGGGAAGGTTTCACTGAGTTGGTGATTTTATGGATGAATCATATTTTTATTGGCAGAGATTAAGGCAGAAGGCATTCCAGGCAAGTTGGAAAGGACTTCTGTCTCTGACTTGGAATTCCAGTACTGAACTTTGCACACCTTTCCCTGTATCATACATGACTTCTCTGAAATCTCTACTTTTGGTAACCTCTAACTCAAAGATTTTTAAAACCTTTTTTAAATCATAAAATTTTTCTACTAAAGTAGAAAGTTTATAAAATCTCGATCAAACAGATCATATAGCTTTTTCACCAGTGATCCATAGTTAAGAAGTGATTTAACATAATCATCATATGAAAGAATTGTAAGATGAAAAAAAAGATTTTAATATAATTTTCTTTTGCAGGTTATTCCTTATCTTGGTCACAGAAAGACAAATATAAACAAATTCCTACCAGTAGTTGAAATTATTCAATATTTGTACTATTAATTTTCTGGTGTGATCCTTAAGATCAGAAGAAAATGTAAAAATGAGATGGTAATTTGGCAATGGATTCAGAAATGATAAAAAGCATACAGACTTGAAATTTAAAAATTCTTAAATTAGCCCTGGCTAGATAGCTCAGTTGGTTAGAGCATTGTCCCAATATGCCAAGGTTGTGGGTTCAATCACCAGTCAAGGCACATACATGAAGCAACCAATGAATGCATAATAAATAAGTGGAATAACAAATAAGTGGAACAGTAATATATGGCTTATGGCTTATTATCTGGATTCATTTTTTTCCTGTGTAAAGTCCATTTCTTACCCTTTTGTGCTAACATGTTTGATTAAAGTACAAGTGACTTTTTTTTTTAAGAAATTATAATGTAAAGTACATTGATGCCAAAGTAAATGGTACCTTTTGAGTGTGGACTAAAAAGATATTTTCTGACTTTCTTAGAATTGCTTTGTATTCTAGCCAGTGGGTTAAAACAAGAGCCTTTTCATTCAGAACCTGTTTTCTCCCACTAAACTGAACTGAGATATAGTCTGATGATTTTCATATCATCACATCTCATGCAGCATATATGCCTTGTTTTGATACAAGGTAATGTTGGCAAAAACATCTTAGATTCTTGGAAGTAGAGTTGGTTATTGAAAACATTGGAGGAAGCACATCATTTGCAGAAAACATTCAGACTTAAAAACCACACATCATTCTTTATTGTGAGATATATTTCCTATTTACAAAGTTTCTCTTGTCAAAAGGATTTTTTTCAATTTTCCTGTTTTGCGTGTAGAATGTAATTGTCATCCTCTGTTAACTATGCAAAGAGAAATGAAGGTTGGTTGACTTTTCAGTCGGCCTTATAATCATTTCTTTTTTATATGAATCATTCTATAACATACCAGAGAAATATTTCCTTCTTATTGTGAGTGGGAAAAGCCACCTGATGATCTGTGTATGTTTCACTTATACAAGGAAAAAAGGAGTATATTGATATATGTTATAACAGAAGAAAAGTTGAGTATGGTGAGTAATCTTAGGTAGGAACACTTTAGATGTTACTATTAAATCCTAGCATTAAAGGAAAAATTTTTTAAGAAGTAAAACTGAGAATGTTCTGTTTGGTTTAAAAAAAAAAGATGCCTGTAATAGTCTGAAATAATACAATGTTATCATTATACTAAAACCAGTGTAATACTAGGTTCTACTTAAATTATAATTTTTTCAAAATTAAGACTGTTGAGATTTAGTCAACTGCACATTGGAAAAAATATAATGATAATATTAGTTATCTAGAACTATATTCAGTTGGCTGATTTTTCTAGTACTTGTTATATGTGCTCTAGTTTTCCATTTGAAGCTAAATTTTCTATTGCTAAACAGATGAGGTTATGGTTTGTAACAAATCCAGGCAGAGTAGGGAGAGTAATTCTTTTAGCATTTACATTAGGATCTCAAAATTGAGATCTAAGACTTGAGAAGACCAGTCCTTTGGAGAGTGATAAAGAAGAACCAGAAACAGAAGTACATGTATTTTATGGGGCCCCCTCTCAAATTTGCTTCTTCATGCATGATGGAGGGCTCCGCCTGCTTTGATAGGCAAATTCAGAACAAATAGAAACATCATAGTTAATGATACTATTTTTTAAAAAAAGATTTTATTTATTTTTAGAGAGTGGGGAAAGAAGGTAGAAAGAGAGGTAGAGAAACATGGATTTGCAAGAAATACATTGGTTGGTTGCCTCTTGCATGCCCCAAACTGGGGACTGGCCAACACCCAGGCATGTACCCTGACTGAAAATCAAACCAGCAACCTTTTGGTTCACAGGCCAGCTCTCAATCCACCGAGCCACACCACAGTGCTAATGACACTATTTTGACATTTAAACAAATCTACACAAAGCTCATTGTGAAGAAAGCTTAAAATAATATTCTAAAATATTCTCATCAACCATGTTATCAACATTTATTCAATTAACAGATTTATATTGGAGCCTATCATGTTTGAGTCACTGTATAAAGGTAGTGTACACAAAAATAAAAAGCCAAATCCCTGATTCAAAGTGGCTTAGGAGAAACGAAACATAAATAAAGAGTAAAGAGCTGTTATATAAATAATAATAATAACCACCATTTGTTAAGTGCTTACAAAGGGCTATATATACACATGGCTTCAATTAATCCTACAGCTTTGCATAATATTTTATAGCTGAAGATAGAAGTTCATAGACATTAAATAGACTGTCCAAGGTTGCCCAATTAGAGGGCATCAGAATCAGTATTTAAACCTATGTCTCTCTGACTCCAAAGCTCATATTTAATCCCACAAGAAAGCAAAAACCCTATAGAATGATCAAATTCCACTTTTAGTAAGGAAGGAATAATGTAACAGACTTACTCTCCTCCTGAAAACAGCTAGGAAACTGGGTAAAATATATGAAGCAACTGTTTTCAAACATTAGACAGCAGGAAGTATAGAACTGTGATCCCTGAGAAGAAAAACAAGATGAGCCTTAAAATTGTCCTGACTTACTGTCAGGAGGTACTTTCTGGACCACTGGTTCAGGGAGAGGGAACCCATGCAGAACATGGCAGTCTTGCTGGGTTGTAAAACAGAGATTGGAGTTTGAGGAAGCCAGGCATTTGGGGACAGAGCATCAGAAACGAGGGACCTATAGATAGAAAGAGCCCCAGAAGTCAGCACGTGTCCCCTGAATCTTTGGTTGAATATTCAGCTTGTCAGGTGTGAGCTGAAATTCTATGAAGTTGGACAAAGAAAGCTGGTGGGGTGCTGTAAGTTAAACATTTTCAGAGCTCTCACGGGACTGGGAGATATATACATAATCACCAGTTACATGGAGAGATCTTTTTGAAGAGCTGGAACATTTAGTAGAGACTCAGGGTTATACCTTAGCCTTAGTGCTAAACCAACCCTTTAGTGAAAGCCTCCAAACTTAACTCGAACAGCTTAAGAACAAACTTTCAAAGGATCGAAGTTTATTTGCCTGCCAAAACAAAATTCAACACTTTTTAAAGGAAGACAACAAAATCCAAACACTCAACTATGTAAAATTCTTATTGTCCAGAATCCAGTAAAAGTTTATTGACATTTTAAGTAGCAGGAAAATTGACCCATAACAAAAGAAAATCAGTAGAAGCAGACACAGAAATGTCAGCAATGATAAAATTAGATAAGGACTTTAAATTTTATTTTATTTTTATTATTGAATTTATTGGGGTGACATTAGTTAGTAAAATTACAATTTCAGGTGTAAAATTTTATAATACATCATCTGTGTATTGTATTGTGTGTTCACAACCCCAAGTCAAGATGGGCTTTACATTTTAGAACAGGTATTACTATACCAAGTACAAGAATAACCTATATTTACACAAAAACATGTATACAAATGTTTATAGTGGCTTTATTTGTACCTCCAAAAACTGTAAAGAACCTAAATGTTCCTTAATGGGGGGAATGGTTCAACTTGAAATTAAAAAAAAAACTACTGATACATACAACAACATGGATCAATTGCAAGTACAATTTATCTATTTAAAGTGTACAATTCAGTGGTTTTCAGTATATTCAGAGGTGTGCAACCATCACCACAATCTTACATTTTCATTATCTCATAAAGAAGTCCCATATCCTGCAGCTATCACCTCCCTATTTCCCTGTTCTTCCTCTCTCCCAAGCCTTAAGCAACCATTAATTTATTTTCTGTCTCCATAGATTTGTCTATTATTGATATTTCATGTAAAGGACATCATTCAATATGTTATCATTTGTGACTACCTTTTACTTAGCATTATGTTTTCTAAGTTTATTCATGTTGTAGCCTATATCAATACTCCATTCCTTTTACATCTGAATAATATACCATTGTATGGATACATCCATGTCTTAACTATTCATCAGTGTTAGAGATATGTGGGTTGTTTCTGCCTTTTGGTTATTATGAATAATGCTACTCCCAACGTTGGTGTACAGGTTCTCTGTGAACACCTATTTTTTTAAAGATTTTATTTATTTATTTTTACAGAGATGGGAAGGGGGGAGAAATAAAGGGAGCGAAACATCAGTGTGTGAGAGATACATCAATCTGTTGCCTTTCACAGGTCCCCCAACTGGGGACCTGGCCTTCGACCCAGGCATGTGCCCTGACTGGGAATTGAACTGGTGACCTTTTGGTTCGCAGGCTGGCACTCAATCCACTAAGCAACACCAGCCAGGACTCTGTGAACACCTATTTTTAATCTCTTGGGTGTATACCTGGGTGTGGCATTGCTGGGTCATATGGTAACTCTATGTTTAATGGTTTGAAGAATTCCAAAATTATCTTCTAAAATGGCTGCACCATTTTATATTCCTACCAGCATTGTGTGAAAGTTCCAGTTTTACCAATACTTTTCTTATTTTTGATTCTAGCCATCCTAGTGGGTATGAAGTAAGTGGTATCTCATGGTTTTGATTTGCATTTCTCTAATCATCTCTATTGATGTCAAGCATATTTTTGTGTGCTTATTTTCCATTTATTTATATATCTTCCATGGAGAAATGTTTATTTGGATATTTTGTCCCTAAAGTTAAGTTTTGTTTGTCTTTTTATTTGTGAGGTGTAAGAATTCTTTCCATTTTCTAGGTATAGTCTCTTATCAGATATATCATTTACAAATATTTTCTCCCATTCTGCGGATTGTGTTTTCACTTTCTTGATTGTGTCATTTGAAGCACAAATGGTTTTTAATTTGATCAAGTCCAATTTATCCATTTTTCATGTGCTTTTTTTTTGGTGTCATATCTCAAAAATCCTTTGCCAAATCCAAGCTCATAATTTACCTCATTGATTTCTTCTAAGAGTTTAGTATTTTAGCTCTTACATTTATGTCTTTGATCCATTTTGAGTTAATTTTTGTGTATGGTGCGAGGTAAAGATATGACATCATTTTTTTGCATGTGGATATCCAGTTGTCTCAGCCTCATTTGTTCGAAAGACTATTCTTTCCCCTTGAAATATTTCTACTGCACTTATGAAAAATCAGTTGACCATAGACAAATGATTTCTGGACTCTCAATTCAAATCCATCAGTTTGTATGTCTATCATGATGCCAGTACTACAGTGTCTTGATTATCATTGTTTGTAGTAAGTTTGAATCAGGATTATTTTGGCTATTCTGAGTCTTTTGCAACTTCAAGATTTTTACTTTTTATTTCTTATTGATTTTAGAGAGAGAGAGAAAGAGAGACAGAGATGGGGGGACATCAGTTTTTTGTTCTACTTGTTTATGCATTCGTTGGTTGATTCTTGTATGTTCTTTGATGATCAGGTGTTGAATCTGCAACGTGGCATATTGGGATGATCCTCTAACCAATTGACCTACCCAATCAGGGTTCATATGATTTTTAGAATCAGCTTATCAATTTCTGCAAAGAAGTCAGCTGTGATTTACATAGAGATTTCACTGAATCTCTGGATGAATTTGGGGATTATTGATGATGATATTAAGCCTGTTGATCTATGAACATGTGATTTTTTCCATTTATTTAGATTTTTAAAAATTTCTTTCAGCAATATTTGTAGTTTTGGGAATAAGTTTTACACTCATTTTGTTAAATTTATTCCTAAATACTTTATTCTTTTGATGCTATTGTGAATGGTATTATCAAAAGTTGTTTTTTTTTCATTTCATTTTGGGTTGTTAATTGCAAGTATATAAAAATGCAGTTGAATTTTATATTTTGATTTTGTATCCTGTAAGCTTGCTGTGATGGTTACTTTTATGTGTCAGGGGTGTTTGGATGGTGTTTTGATGAGGTTAACATTTAAATAGGTCAACTTTGAGTAACATAGATTACCCTCTATAATGTGAGGCAGCCTCATACAATCATTTGAAGGCCTAAATCAGGGGTATCAAACTCATTTTCACCGGGGGCCACATCAGCCTCACGGTTGCCTTCAAAGGGCCGAATGTAATTTCAATTTCTTAACTGTTAAGGAGTAGTTACATTTATACAGTCCTAAAATTATTTTGACTGTTTGAAGGCAACCGCAAGGCTGATGTGACCCCTGGTAAAAATGAGTTTGACACCCCTGGCCTAAATAAAACAAAAAGATCAGCCTCCAGAAGCAAGAGGGAATTCTCTAGCAGACTGCCTTCAGACTTCATCTGTGCTGTAGGCGCTCCTGAGTCCACAGGCTGCTGGCCTTCAGACTGGAACTGCTTCATCAGCTCTGCTAGGTTTTGAGACTGCCAGCCCACATGGCAGATTTCGTATTGGCCAGACTCTGTAGTCTCATGAGCCAATTCCTTATGATAAATCTCTTACTATATATATAATTACACATCCTATTAATTCCGTTTATCTGGAGAACCCTTACTAATACACTTGCTGAACTTGTTACTTTTAATAGTTTTTAGAGGATTCCTTAGGATTTTCTATGTACAAAATCATGTCATCTGCAAACAGAAAAATTTTACTGCTTCCTTTACAACCTGGATGCTTTTTATTTATTTTTCTTTTTAAAAATTTTAAAATTTTCTATTTTATTTTACTTTTACTTTTTATTAAATTTATTGGGGTGACATTGGTTAATAAGATCATGTAAGTCTCAAGTGTACATTTCTTTTTTTTAAATCCCCATCCAAGGACATGTTTTTTGTTGATTTTAGAGAGAGAGGAATGGTAAGGAGAGAGAGATAGAGAGAGAAACATCAGTCAGTTGCTTCCCATACACACCTCAATGGGGGATTGAACCCACAACCTAAGTTATGTGCCCTGACTGGGAATTGAACATGTAACCTTCTGGTGTAGGGGATGATGCTCCAACCAGTTGGGCCATTTGGCCAAAGTTCAAGTGTACATTTATTTCTGTGAAACATTGCATTGTGTGCCCACTGCCCAAAGTCAAATTATCTTCCGTTACCATATATTTGGCCCCTTTACTTTTTACTACACCCCCACCTTCTTTCCTCTGATAACCACCATACTGTTGTCTGTGTCTATGAGTTTCAGTTTTATATCCCATATATGAGCAAAATCATATGGTTCTTAGCTTTTTCTGACTGACTTATTTTGCTTAGCATAATATTCTCAAGGTTCATCCATGTTATTGTAAATGGCAGTATTTCATCTTTTCTTATGGCTGAGTAGTATTCCATTGTGTGTATGTACTGCATCTTCTTTATCCAATCCTCTATCAAAGGACGTGTTGTTTGTCTCTATATCTTGGCAACCGTGAATAATGCTGCAGTGAACATAAGGGTGCCTATATCTTTGCAAATACATGTTTTTGAGTCTTGGGGTAAATACCCAGAAGAGGGATTGCTGGGTCATATTGTAACTCTATTCTTAATTTTTTGAGGAGTTGCCATGCTGTTTTCAATAGTGGCTGTGCCAGTCTATATCCCCACAACAGTGAAAGAAGGTTCCTTTTTCCCCACAACCTCTCCAACACTTATTACCTGTCTTGTTGACATTAGCCATTCTAACAGGTGTAAGGTGGTATCTTATGGTAGTTCTGATTTGCATATCCTTAATAGCTAATGAATTTGATCATCTTTTCATATATCTATTTGCCATTTGTATGTCTTCTTAGGAGAGATGTCTGTTCAGGTCCTCTGCCCATTTTTTATTTTGTTATTTAAAAAAAAATATTTTATTGCTCTGGCAGGTGTGGCTCAGTGGATTGAGTGCAGGCCTGCAAACCAAAAGGTCACTGGTTCGATTCCCAGTCAGGGCACATGCCTAGGTTGCAGGCCAGCTCCCCAGTTGCGGACATAGAGGAGGCAGCCACACATTGATGTTTCTCTCCCTCTCTTTCTCCCTCCCTTCCCCTCTCTCTAAAAATAAATAAATAAAATCTTAAAAAATATATGTATTTTATTGATTATGGTATTACTATTGTCCCATTTTCTCCCCTTTATTCCCCTCTACCCTGCAACCCCCTTCCACCAGCATTATTCCCCTTCCCCTTAGTTCATGTCCATGGGTTGTACATATTAAGTTCTTTGACTTCTACACTTCCTATACTATTCTTAACCTCCCCCTGTCTATTTTGTGACTACCATTTATGCTTCTTAGTGCCTGTACCTCTTTTCATTGTTCACCTCCTCTATCTCTCCATTGATAACCCTCCATGTGATCTCCATTTCTGTGATTCTGTTCCTATTCTAGTTGTTTGCTTAGTTTGTTTTTGTTTTTGTTCTTTAGGGTCAGTTGTTGATAGTTGTGAGTTTGTTATTTTACTGTTCATAGTTTTGATCATCTCCTTTTTCTTAGATAAGTACTTTTAACATTTCATATAATAAGGGTTTGGTGATGATGAACTCCTTTAACTTGACCTTATCTGGGAAGCACTTCATCTGCCCTTCCATTCTAAATGAAAGCTTTGCTGGATAGGGTAATCTTGGATGTAGGTGTTTGCCTTTCATGACTTTGAATACTTCTTTTCAGCCCCTTCTTGCCTGCAAGGTTTCTTTTGAGAAATCAGGTGATACTCTTATGGGAACTCCTTTGTAGGTAACTGTCTCCTTTTTTCTTGCTGCTTTTTAGATTCTCTCCTTATCTTTAATCTTGGGTAATGTAATTGTGATGTGCCTTGGTGGGTGCTTCCTTGGGTCCAACTTCTTTAGGACTCTCTGAGCTTCCTGGATTTCCTGGAAGACTATTTCCTTTGCCAGATTGGGGAAGTTCTGCTTCATTATTTTTTCAAGTAAATTTTAATTTCTTGCTCTTCCTCTTCCCTTTCTGGCACCCCTATGATTTGGATGTTGGAATGTTTAAAGTTGTCCTGGAGGTTCCTAAACCTCTCTTCATTTTTTTTGAATTCTTGTTTCTTCATTCTGTTCTGGTTGGATGTTTATTTCTTCCTTCTGATCCAAAGAGTTGATTTGAGTCCCTGTTTCCTTCCTGTCACTGTTGGTTCCTTGTGCATTTTCCTTTATTTCACTTTTAATAGCCTTCACTTTTTCCTCTATTTTGTGACCATACTCAACCAACTCTGTGAGCATCCTGATTACCAGTGCTTATCAGAACTGTGCATCTGATAGGTTAGCTAACTCTTCATCGCTTAGTTGTATTTTTTGGGGGGGAGGAGCTTTGATCTCTTCTTTCATTTGGGCCATTTTTGGTCTCTGCACGCCTGTTACATAGTAAGGGGCAGAGCCTTAGGTTTCTGCCAGGGTGGGGCAACCCACATCACTGCGTTGTAGCACTGTATGTGGAGGAGGGGTCCAAGAAGGAACAATGCCACTCGCTCAGCTCTCGGCGACTTTCAGTCACTTTCCCCACTACCCACAAGCAAATTGGGTCTTCTGGTGCTGATTCCCCAGGTGGGTGGTTTTGTGTGCGTTTTAGGACCCTCTGGGTCTCTTCAATGAACTCGCCTGTGATGCTGGGAGTTTCTCCTGCTGCTGCCTCAACACCCACAGGTGTTTTCAATCAGAGGTTTTGAGTCTTTATTTCTTCGTACTGGGACCCTGGGTTGCTCTGTCTGCCTTGATCCCCAGTTGTTCCTCCTGGTTTATTCGCATGCAAATGTGGGACTGCCCACGCCACCACCTTGCTGAGTGTCCTCTCCACCCTGGCTGCCCATCTCTGCCCCTCCTACAGGTCTGCATGAATGTTTCTTCTTTAATTCCTTGGGTGTCAGACTTCCATACTGTTTGATTTTCTGGCAGCTGGTTATTTTTTGTTTTTAAATTTGTTGTTGTCCTTCTTTTGGTTGTGTGAGGAGGCACAGTGTATCTACCTATCCCTCTGCCCATTTTTAAATTGGATTGTTTGTTTGTTTGGTGTTGAGTTGTACAGTTTTTTATATACTTTGGATATTGACTTCTTGTCAGAGCTGTTGTTTGCAAATATCATCTCCCATTTGGTTGTTTGCTTTTTTTGTTTTGTTTGCAGTCTCTTTTGCTGTGTAGAAGCTTTTTAATTTGATATGGTTCCATTCATTTATTTTTGCCTTTACTTTCCTTGTCTTGGGGTCAAATTTATAAAAATGTCCTCTAAGACCAAGGTTCATAAGTTTAGTACTTATGTTTTCTTCCATATAATTTATTTTTTCAGATCTTATTCTTAGATCTTTGTTCCATTTTGAATTAGTTTTTGTACATGGGGACAAACTGTAATGTAGTTTCATTCTTTTGTATGTGGCTTTCCAATTTTCTCAGCACCATTTATTGAAGAGACTTTCTTTTCTCCATTGTGTGTTTTTGGCTCCTTTGTCAAAAATTATTTGCCCATATACATGTGGTTTTATTTTGGGGCTATCAGTTCTGTTCCATTGGTCTGTGTGTCTGTTTTTCTGCCAATACCATGCTGTTTTAATTATCATAGCTCTGTAGTACAATTTGAAGTCAGGTAATATGATACCTCCAGCTTTGTTCTTTTTTTCTCAGAATTGCTTTGGCTATTTGGGGTCTTTTGTGGCTCCATACATATCTGGTGATTTTTAAAAAGATTTTATTTATTTATTTATTTATTTGTAGAGAGGGGAAGGGAGGGAGAAAGAGAGGGAGAGAAACACCAATGTGTGGTTGCCTCTCTCATGTCTCCTACTGGGGACCTGGCCCACAACCCAGGTGTGTACCCTGACTGGGAATTGAACTAGAGACCCTTTGGTTTGCAGGCTTGTGCTCCACTGAGCTACACCAGCCAGGGCTATGCTAGTTTAATTTCAGGGAGATGTAGCAATGTTACTCTTACATAGCTTTAATTCCTTTGCCCTCATTCTGTGGTTTTATTGTTATACATATTATATCTATTAATGTTACAAACCTAACAATACATTATTATAGTTATTACTTTAATGTCTGTAGTCATTTCCTTAGCCCAGTGAAGCTTTGTTCCCACGTCCCTTCTTTGTGCTAATATTGGAAAATATATTACATTTACCTGTGATATAGGTTGAACAATACATATATACATATTATCTTATACTTTTAAAATCAGTTAAGAGAAGAAAGGAAAATATATACATTTACAGTGCCTTTTATAATTACATAATTACTAATACCACTGCTCTTTGTTTTTCATTTTGATTAAAATTATCTGGGTTCATTTGCTTTCAACCTGAAGCATTTTCTTTAGTATTTCTTGTAAGATGGACATTCTAAGGTAAATTCTGTCAGTTTTTGTTACTCTGGGAATGTCTTTATCTTATCTTTGTTTTTTGAAGACAGCTTTGCTTGATACAGGATTCTTGGTTCATAGTTTTTCTTTGAGCATTTTGAACATGTCATCCTACTGCCTAATTGGCTTCCATTGTTTCTGCTGAGAAGTCAGCTGTTAGTTGCACCAGGTTCCCTTGTGAGTGATGAGTTGTTTTCTCTTCTTGCTTTTAAGATTTTCACCTTGTCTTTGGCTTTTAGCATTTTTATTATGGTGTGTCTGTTTGTGGATCCCTTTGCATTTTTCTTACTTGTATTGAGCTTCCTGAATGTAAAGGTGGGTTTTCAATACATTTGGAATGGTTTCAGTCATTATTTCTATAAACATTTCTGTCTCACTTTTCTCTCCTGGTACTTCCATTATGTGTGTATTGGTGTGCTCTATGGAATCCCCCATTTCTCTGAGGCTCTTGTCATCATCTTCATCCTTTTTCTCTCTGGTTTTTGGATTGCAGGTTTGGATTGTAGGTTTAGAGTTGTTCATATAGAAAGTAAAACAGTAATCAATAAATAATAATACAAGAATAAACTGTTTCCCATCTGACAACTGTAAACCTACTTTCCCCACTCCTGTATATGTTTATGAAATCTCATAGAAATGTACACTTAAAATAGATACAATAGTATGTAAATTTTGCCTCATTACAGTTGAATTTTAAAAAGCAGTGATCCACAGTGTTAATCATTAAAACCCTATGTATAAATGTCATTCAAGAAGGATTGGTTGAATAAATTTTGGTAGGCCAATAAAATGAAGCACTATGTAGCCATTGAGAATATATAGACATAATTAGAATATATTGATGTTGAGAAAATATTTGTACTTTTTTGGTAAATGAAGATAAAATAAGCCAGCTAATAGTCTCCCAATATATAATTTAATTTGGGTTATGTCAATAACTTGTGCTTATATTTTTATATCTATAATTTCGTAGAGAGCTGCATTATGTAGTAAGCCATGATTGTTTTTCCTTTCTTGCATAAGATTTTGTTTTCCCTGTGGTTAATACTTGTTTTCATTTTTCTTAGTTTTCTCTATACTTATTCCTAATTCAACTTCAATTTTTTTTTGCTGATTATCTAAACTTGAGCTGTCCAAAATGGTATTCACTAATCACATGTGGTTATTAAAATTTAAATTAATTTTAATTAGATAAAATAAGTTTAGTTCCTTAGTGACACTAACCACTTTACAAGTGCTCTGACTAGTGACTGTTGTTTTGGACAGTGCAGATATAGAACATTTCCATCCACAGAAAGATCTAATGGACAGTACTGGTCTAAATCTTCTCTCAGATATTCAGAAGCAGTAATTTCATCCTCACTGAGAAATCTTTCCTGGAGCTTTTCACCTTTGACCAAATCTGGATGATGGCTCTTTCAGCCTGGTGCCTGCCTCTCATCCTGGAATCTCCCTTCACCAACTTCCAGGGAATTATTTGCCTCTCCTTGTGTTAGATCTCCTATTTCCTAAATTGGTTTGCTCTCTCATTTTCATGTAGTGTATCCTCTGATAACTTTTGTAGAAAGGTGTGGTGGAATGTAATTTTTTGAGGGCTTACATGCCCTATAAATATCATTATTCTATTCTTATATTTGATTGAGAGTTTGGCTGGAAATAAAAATCTAGGAGGACAGTATTTTTCATTAAAATTTGGAGGCATTGTTTCTTCATATTCTAGATTTCAACTTTGCTGTTAAGAACTTCCAAGCCATTCTTATTCTGTATTTTTATATTATCTTTTTTCCTGTCTGAAAGCTTTTTTCCTCTGAAATTTCATAATCTTGTGCCTTGATGTAGGTCTGTTTTCATTCATTATTTGTGCTTGTCACTCAGTGGTCCATCTGAATCTGGTAACTTTGGTATTTCTTTGGTTTGGGGAAATTTTCTTGAATTATTTCCTTGATGAAAATTATGTCCCTTCAAATTTTTGTTCTTTTTTCTGGATCACCTAATATTTAGAAGTAGACCCCTTGTACAGATACTCTTATTTTTTTTTTTAAATCTACTATAAAGGACACATGGACAAAACCAAGGGGGAGGGTGGAAGCAAGGGAGGGAGGTGGATTTGGCTGGGGTGGGGGGAAAATGCAGACAACTGTAATTCAACAACAATAAAGTAATTAAAAAAATAAAAAGTATAAATAAAAAAATCTGTTCTCTCTAACTTTCCATATCTTTGTACATTTGTTCTGCTCTTATGGATAACGTCTCAACATAATCCTTCTCTTTTATTGAGTTTTCACTTATGCTATTGTATTTTCATTCCCAAAAGACTTTTGTTGTTGTTCTTGGAATGTTCCTCCTTATGGCATCCTGTTCTTCATGTTTACAGAATTTTCTCTTACCTCAGAGGATATTAATTCTCTCTAGATAGATTTATTCTCTCTGTATGTCTGTGTTGTTGTTGTTGTTGTTTTCAGTTTCTTTGCTGTTTCATCCTCTACCCTCCCTTACCTCTCTCTCCTCAGAAGTCCAAAGATGGCTGGTAGCTTTTGGTTGTCTGTCTGCTCATATTTAAGAGTAAAAGGACTAGAAAGCTCTGAGCTTGTGCATGATTATGATTGTGACCTTCATTGTAAAATGATCTGGCCAGGCCTTTGGGAGAATTCTCAATATCTGTATTTTAAAAATTTTCCCCTTGTCAGTTTCCTCAGAATATATGTTGGCACCCAGTGCTTTGGGAGTCAAGTAGAGGGCTGGGGGTTTCCACATTCAATATGCATATTTTCACTTAATTCTCTGTTTCCAGTACCATAACCCTGCCTCAACTGTGCTTTGTAGCCCACTATTCAATGACCTCTGCCACCCTCTCCAGAGGGTGTACAACCTCTGATTGGCATACATCCTGGGCATACAACCTCTAATTGTATGCCCAGGTGGGCAAGGAGCAACTATTTGGTTCTGCAAAGTTGAGGAAGAGATCTGAGAATTCCAGCTGTTTCATGAATGTCTGTCAGTTGGTCTTATTTTAGCTCCTTTACCCACCCTCTTTATCCTCTTTTCCAAAAGTGCCCAACACTGGAAATTCTTTAGACTAATGTTCTTTTGGGTGGTCCTTGGTTTGTGCTACTGCTGATTAAATTGTCAGCTATATTAGTTACCTCTCATCCATCTGTTTTGCAGCTTCCAAAATTTTATTGCTGTTATCTTTTCTCTTGCTCTGTCTGTCCTTTTAGGTTTCTGCTCTTTAAATAAATCTCTTTACTGTCATCCTACTGAGGTTTGGGGAAGAGACTAAGTAACATATGTGTAAATCTACCATCTTTACCCAGAAGTCAGTAAATATATTTCTTTAAAAAATGTCAAGAGTTAGCCCTGGCTGGTGTGGCTCATTGGATTGAGCACCAGACTGTGAACCAAAGTGTCATGGGTTCGATTCCCAATCAGGGCACATGCCTGGGTTGCAGGCCAGGTCCCCAGCATGGGGCGTGCAAGAGGCAACCACACATTGATGTTTCTCTCCCTCTCCTTCTCCTTCCCTTCCCCTCTCTGTAAAAATAAATAAATAAAATCTTTAAAAAATATATCAAGAATTAGTTTATAGGACTAGCAATGCATTTTTTTCTTTAGGCATTTTGGTGTGAAGAATAAAAATAATATTACTTGCTTTATTCAGGATTTCTGAGAATTGGTAAAGTCTTGCTTAACAAATTTAACATGGAAAACACTTCATAGTACTATAAAAATACCACAAAATTACATTTAAAATAATTTACATCTAAATTATCTGAAGAAGAGAATTTTAGCTTATAGACTTCCACTTGGAAATAAACACCTCAGCTGGGTGTAAGGCCACTGGATATAATCATGATATTATTTGAGGACATTTGTATGTTTTTATTTTTTAAATATGTTTATTGATTTTAGAGAGAGAGGAAGAGAGAGAGAAACATCAATGTGAGAGAGAAACATCCATAGGTTGCCTCCCATACATGCCCCAACTGGGGATCGAACCTGCAATCTAGCTATGTGTCCTGACGAGGAGTGGAAACCCCAACCTTTTGGTGTATGGGTTGATGCCCCAACCAATTGAGCCACATAGGCCAGGGCCATTTACTTGCATGTTTTTAATTTCTTATTCATACTATATCTTTTCAGAACTTGCCAGAACATCTGTAGTTTCAGCTGATGAAAAAAAATATTGGTAGAAGATAGTTTGAAAGTCTACAAAGATACTTTCCTATTAATTTATAAGAACACACAGAAAGATTAAATTCCTCCTCTTGGTTTGGGATACTTCATGTCATAATTCTTACTTTGCTCAAAAGCAAGACCTTGAAATTCTCAGAGTAGAAGGAGAGGAGGAAAATTTGAGTGAAATTGATCCTATGAGGTAGAAAGGCTTCGCGTGATCCTAATTACACCTCTGATTAGTGTGCTATTTCTTTTCTCACCAAATTTCTCACAGGATGCTTTCCATTTTTTGCACCCCACCTCACCTGCTCTTCAACTCAGAAAGCTGGTTTCTTCACTTATCTTTACTTTCCTAACTGTTCTCTTCAAAATAAACAATGACTTTTTAATTCATTGATTTCACAGTCTTTCTCATGTTTTCATTCTTCTTGACCTATTTTGTAATGTTGACCATATACTCCCTTTTAAATGTCTCTTCTTATTTCTATGATATTATACTGTTTTCATTCTCTTTCCATCTGTCTTACCTGTCATTTGTTTCTGTCACTTTTGTTCCTCCTCCTACTCCTGATTGCAGGTGAACCTGGCATCTCCAAGGTCTCTGACCACATACTCTTCAATCTGTATGTACTTTCCTTTGCAGGATCTATCCATTCTCAGGACCTCAAGAATCACATGTATGGTTTGACTCCAAAATGTCATATCTTGAACTCTGATCATGTCCCAGAGCTCCAGTTCTATATTTAACCTTCTCTTGGGCATTTCCACTTTGGTGACTCACTATCATGTCAAATCCAGTATACTCATCTTTTTTTCACCACTGCCCTCCACCTTTCACACCCAGAACAAGTTTCCCTGCCTCTCAGCATCACCTTTTTTCCTCTCCATGTCTTGAGTTCAGAATCCTGAAATCATTCTCCTTATTTAGTCAGGTATCAAAACTCCCTCCAAGCCTTCCCTTTCTAGTCTGTTCTTTCTGCCAAAACCTGAGTCCAGGCTTTCGGCCTCTCACATTTGAATTGCTGCCACAGCCTCCAGGCTCTCCTACAGCCTCCTGCTATATCCCACATACCACTGCCAGTCTAATCGTCCTTAAATGTAACTTTCATCATATCACTTCCCTAAAGTATCTCATGACTCCTACTTCCTACTACATCAAGTCTAAACAGCTCTAACTGGCTTTCAGGCTGCTCATGATCTGGCTCTATGTTACCTGTCTCATTTCCCACTGTTACCCAACATGTTCCCCTTCCTTGTTAGGTCAGTTTTTTTTTTTTCTGTCAGAAGAACAAGCCAAATTAACTTGTGCCTTCATACTTTCTCTTGCCTGGAACGCCTTTCTTCTTTTCATTCACGCCAAATCATATCCATCTTGCAAGAGAATCGTCTGTGATTCTATGTCCACTTCCCTGTGAAAAAAATTTCTATTCTCTTTAACCTACTTTAATCAGTTCTTGTTCATTTCTACCACTCCACTGTCCAGTTCTCATAATTTTCCTATCAATAGTCACTTCCTCAGTCTTTTTCATCACAGTAAATGACACGATCATTTACCCACCTGCTCTGACCAAACCCTCAGAGCCATCTTTAGTTCTCCCTTGTAACCCACATCTAGTCAACCAACAAGTTCTGTGAGCTATTTTATTTTATTTTATTTTATTTTATTTTATTTTATTTTATTTTATTTTATTTTTTGAGCTCTCCTTGTTTAAAAAAATAGCTTTCTGCCCTGGCTGGTGTGGCTCAGTGGATTGAGCACTGGCCTGAAAACAAAAAGTTCCCCAGTTTGATTCCCAGTCAGGGCACATACCTGGCTGGCAGGCCAGGTCCCCAGCAGGGGCGCATGAGAGGCAACCACACATTGATGCTTCTCTCCCTCTTTCTCCCTCTCTTTCCCTCTGTCTAAAAATAAATAAATAAAATCTTTTTTAAAATAGTTTTCTTTCTTTTTTAAAATTGTTGTCCCAATTTTCCCCTGTTGCTCTCCTCTGCCCCTGCTCCCCACCCACAGTCAATCCCCACCCTGTTATCCATGTCCATGGGTCATTTATACCTGTTTCTTGACTAGACCCTTCTCCTTGTTTCCCTCCTTAAACCCCATTCCCCACCCCTCTAGTTGCTGTCAGTCTGTTCCTTGTTTCCATGCCTCTGGTTCTATTTTGCTCATTTGTTTATTTTGTTCATTAGGTTCCTCTTATAGGTGAGATCATATAGTATTTGTCTTTTGTCACCTGGCTTATTTCACTTACGATAATACTCTCCAGTTCCATCTATGCTCTGGTTTCTCTTCAGATCACATAAATCTTTCACCTTTTTTTTTAATACTCATCCGAGGACATGGTCATTGATTTTAGAGAGAGGGGAAGGGAGGGACAGAGAGGGGAGAGAAACATCAACGTAAGAGAGCTGCCAATCAGCTGCCTTTTGCACACACCCTGACTAGGACCAAACCTGCAACCTAGGCATGTGCCCTGCCTGGGAATGGAACCTGTGACCTTTCAGTTTATGGGATGACACTCCAACCAACTGAACCACACCATCTAGAGCCAGTGAGCTCTCCTTTTAAAGTATACTTCAAATCTGTCCACTTATCACTATCTCATGCTGCCACTTTAGCCCAAGTAAACAACACTGCTGCAATGGTCTCTCTATTGTCATTTTGCCCTCACACACTTTATTTGACATAAAACATCGAGTCATTTTTTTAAAGATATGAATCTGTTTATGTCACTGCACTTTCAGTGGCCTTCAAGGCCATATGTGATCTGCTGTAGCCCAAGGCTCTGACTCTGGCTCCTGCCAATTTCCCCTCACTCTTTAGTTTCCAGCTTCTCTGACCTTTTGTTTCTGTTTCTAGAACAAGTTAAGCTTATTGACACCTCCCTTACACATGGACTGACACACTTCAAAATAATCACTAGAGAGGTTTGAACAGAATAAATGTCTTCAGTTTCCACAATATTTATCTGTAAAATATGTATTATATTAACAAGAAAAAATAGAAAATGTACAATCTTTTAAAAATTATTATTTTTACAAAAATTTATTTTTATTTTGAAACAATCTAACTTACAGAAAAGCTGCAAGTACAACACAAATGTTTTTTCTGAACCAGTTGCTACACCACTCCAGAATACTGCAGTATGCAGTTACTAGAAGCATGGACGTTCTCCTACATAATCACAATACGGCCAAGAAAACCAGGAAATTAACTTTGGTACATTACTATCATCTAACCCTCAGACTCCATTCAAGTTTTTCCAATTGTCTCAGTAATGTTCATTATAGCAAAAGGATCCAGGTTAGGTCACGTGTTGCATTTGGTTGTTAATTTATTTTTATTTTTTTGCCTCCTTTAGTTTGGAACAGTTCCTCAGTCTTTCCTTGACTTTCATGACTTTGACATGTATTTATAGAATGGGCCAGTTATTTGCGGCGGGGGGCAGTTATTTTGTAGAAGGTCCTTCAGTTTGGGTTTGTCTGATATTTCTTCATGATTAAATTTGGGAGGTGCATCTTTTTCAAGAATACCACAGAAGCAGTGCCCAGTACTCATGCTCTTGCTTCCTGTCAAGTGGTACATGGTTTTGATCTATCCATTACTGATGATGTTTATTTTGGTCACTAACTTAAGGCTTCTCTACAAGGCTTCTCTAACTACAAGGCTTCTCTACTGTAAAGTTACTTTCTTCCCCTTTGTAATGAATAAGTAGTTCTTAGGGAAGTACTTTGAAACTATGTAAGTTATCCTGTTCCTTCTTCAGCTTCCCATTTATACATTATTTATTTGTATCAGTATAGACTCTGAGTGCCTATTTATCCATTACTATTATTTATTTATTTTGATGCTCTCCCTGTCTCAGATTTTGCCAGTGGGAGCCCCTTCAAGCTGTGCTTTTTGACATGTCCCACTTTCTACATTCTGGCACAACAGGCTGTTCCAGATTCATCTTGTACTTTCCCTGTCCCAGTTCTGTCAGCCATTTCTCCAAGGTCCGCTGCTTTTTTAGTGGTTCCTTTAAGCCACCTAAATGGGGACTCTTTCAATGGAGAGAGCTCAAGAATGTATGTATGAGCTTACCCCCACACACAGGCATGGACACATATATATCTCTATCACTCAAATGCAGCCGAACTCCCATCCTTGCCGCCTTCTCCACTCACATATAGATATCCATCTCACCCCTCTAGGGCTCTGGACCTCTTCCCTTCTGACACCCTACCATGTGTCAATACTTGGGAGGCTCTCCTCACTTCATTCAGCCTCTGACTCCTCTTGCCAGGCCTGCCCTCCAGCTGGACACCCTTCACCCTGCTCAGGCTCTAACACCCTTCCACGTGGATGCCTATCTTGCTTTGCCACACCTAACACTGGCATTAGGACTAAGCTATTCATCAAGGGATGGGAAGAGGAAGAAGAACTAAGATCAATATTTTATTTAGCAAAGACTTTCTAGTTAGTGTAGATTTGACTATAAGTTGAGAAGGCAATAACATTTCTATTCCCTTTCCCCTAAAGAAAGCATATCAGTCAGTCTGAAATAGCATCGTAATCAGTGGACAAGAAACCAAGTCATATCTGCAAGAACACCCAACCTAGATCAATGTAGAAACAAAACATCCAGATTTAAAAAGAGATTCCTCACATTTTTTCTATCTGTTGTTGAAATACTTCGATATTTAGACACAGCCTCAGAACCACTATGAAGTGTTAATGATTATAAGTTTATGAACCTTCCATTTTTTTAAAAAATTTTTTAATTTATTTTTTTTAGAGGCGAAGGGAAGGAGAGAGGGAGAAAAATGTCAATGTGTGGTTGATTCTCATGCGTCCCCTGCTGAGACCTGGCCTGCAACCCAGGCATGTGCCCTGACTGGGAATCAAACCTCGATCCTTTGGTTTGCAGGCCTGCGCTCAATCCACTGAGCTACACCAGCCAGGGCTGAACCTTACATTTTGAAGATGGTAGTTTCTGATGCCTGAGACCCTTGGGTCAAAATTAATTTTATCTTTTAAAACTGAGAAATGCACATATTTTGTCACAATAACATTGCTGTCATTCAGTTATACCACAAGACTTTGCAAGGCAACATCTACATTGAATTAAGTGTCCTTGGACACTTTAGAACTAAAACCTCTGCAAGATTGCCCTTGATAGTCATCTCACAGATAGGAAGCACCGTTGAGGAGTCAGGACATTACCATCAAAGAGACTGCAGCCCCTGGAGACTACAACTTTCCCAGGACAAAAATGCTCGAGTTTGCTTCCAAATCCTTTCAAGACACAAACTAATCATTCCAAGAAGTAGCTTTCTCATTCCTACTCCTTGAATTTTCTTTGTCTGAGAAAGGCAAATTTAGCCTTTCTTCTAAATCAAGATATGATATGACTGGACTTTTATTTAATTCTAAGCCAAAACATTTCCAAACTCCCACTGCATTCCTGGGAAGCCCAAAATGATATTGAAGTGCTCTCTTAGTCGTGTTCCATTCCTTTCGACAGTCAAGCACTCTCCATCTGCACCCTCTTGGAGACCATGAAAGGGAATGCAGCCTCCACAACTGCTCTGACCAGGTGGGTCAGATTAGCTTTACAGTCCACTTACAAGGAAGCTAACAAGTCTCCTCTGTGGGTGTTTGATCACACTTTACGAAACTGCTGATGACCTCATGAGCCAAAGAAAGCAGGTCTCACATTGTGGACTAAGCCTAAATATTAATACTACTTTATATTTATGTAGTGTCTTTTTTCCAAGGAGCTCCAACCTCTTTACAGACATTATGTCATTAATCCTCAAAGCATTGCTGTTTGGTATATAGCAAGTATTCTCCCCCTCCCTTTTTTTTTTACTGTGATGGAAATTTGCAAGTCAGTGATGGAACCCAGCCCCCTAGTTCTCAGTCTTTGCACTATACCATGAAGAAAAAAAAAGATGAATAATTTTTCAAGCTTATTCATTGCTTCTTGGGTGGGATTTGAGACGATGTCTCAGTTTATATGCATTTCGATTTTTGGTATCTCTAGGTTCCACACTCTTTTCCTTCTTCATTTTAAGTTAAGCATTTTCAAGCATATGTAGTCCACCTTCCACTGTTGCTTTTATAAGAACACTAGAAATTTGTAGCTGGAATTTGAAGTGAAAGACTTTGTTACTGAATATGTAATCTCACTTATCACTTAGAGATCCCTTATACTTCTCATGCCCCAAGATAAGTTAGATTATTTTTTAATCCCCATGTCAGCTCAGGGCAAATTTCATTTAGAGCAACCACATAATTAATTTGTGTTGAGTGATTAACACGTACCATATATTGTGCCAAAGAATTTCAAATGTGTAATATTCCATGAGAACCATTTAGATTAAGTCTCATGTGTGAAAACACTCTCTTAGAGTAGGGCAAGGGAAAAAAAGGCACTAATAGAAATATGGCCTCAGCTGCTATAATCCAAAAAAAAAAAAAGCTCAATTAACTTTAATTCCCTTAGTGGAAATCCCCAGTGTAAATATTTCCACAAAAAGGGAAAATGTGGGTAAATTCTGAAAACCACCAGGAATTAGCTCAATACCCCCCCCACACAAATCTTAAAAGATTGTTTCCTGCAGACTCAACAATTAATGCAAAGCAAAGAGAAGAACAAAACATAGCCGTAGCTAATGATGACAACTATTTCATGCTTTCACTTGGTTAGACATTTCCTAATCAGGAATATTAGAATGGGGAATTACAAACTACAGTGGCATAATTTTAAATACTCACAAAATCAGTTTCACATCTCATTTTTAAATTCTTTTTTATGACCAACTGTCTTGCTATTGTCCAAACTGGGGGATCTCTGTACATTGCTGAATTAGACAATGGCAGTGAAAAGAGATGCTGGGGGAAAAAATCAGAAAAGTTCTTCCAAAACAAAGAGAAACTTTCAACTTTTAATCAATAAATTCTGAAAGCCTCAGAGTAAAGCATGCCGGATGCCCTGCAACAATAATACTAGTCTACTCTGCTCCTTGGCCCAGCCTGATGTGAAATAGCCCTATATTTCTAAATAAATAGTGTTTAATTTGAAACTGAGCAGCCCTACCCCATCATGGAAAATCTTCATAGGTTGGAAAATATGTCCAGTATGTCATACTTTAGGTATATAATCTAGCCATGTTCTGTAACATAGCTACACTGCAGTTTATACTCAACAACCTTGGGTTTTCAAGAAAATATAACATTCTAAATGTTTGTTTTTTTTCTTGTCATAGGAAACATTAGCCAAAAGGAATACCCTGTATTCCAAGAAAAAATTCAGTGATGGGGAAATTTAGAAAGTGGTAGTCAAAAAACTGATGTTTGCCCTAGCAGGGTTGCCACACATGGTTGTATTGATTGTGAACTTCTCAATTCCAGGGACACCTAAAACATAGAAAACAATACGAGTGGTGCCCCCTGGAGGTGAGCAATGCCTGGCAGCCCTGATTTTAACTAATTAGGAAAGCTTTTGAAAATGCTTGTGTTTTTTTCTCTGATTCACAACCAAAGACCAGTTGTGACCTGCAGTAGGACTTTTATTATTCCTTATGTTTTTTTGTGTGTGCAGAGTTCTTAGTTTTTCCTCCCCGCATTGGTTCCAAAAGACTCCCCTACTGACTGAGCTTCAGCACACTGGTCTGGCATTCTCCCAGCTTTAGGTTTTAATGAGTCAGGGAAAACGTGTGCAGTTTGAGAAGAAGCTTGTCAGACGTGCTCAACCAGCCCTGGATTTATTTATGAAGTACCTCCCCCTATTCTCCTTCTTCCTCTACATTCCCACATTCCTGTGTTAAATGTTGGTTAGACTTTGTTGTGTACACATCTGTGTTCCTTACTACCTTGCAACACTCTGCTGCCCATTACTGCTGTGCCATCCTGCTATTCCCATCACCAGCACAGCACTTAGCATGGTACCTTGAATCTCTGCTTCCCTGCCCTCCCTTTCTCTTTTACCCTTCCACTCTTTGATTTCCTTTTATTTCCTTTAGTCCCGAGGGAAACATGTTGTCTCTAGACGGGGAAGACAACTGGAGGCAATGGGAAGAAAGCCCACCTCCATAAAATATTCAATCAGGCATGACCCTGCAGATCACAGTGTTATTTGGTCATAACCCTCCACCCCCTCATTTATTTTTACAGTAGCCAGGCCTGCTCCAGCTTTAGTAAAACAAATGGAAGAGAATAATTTTGTGAATTTTATAGTAGTTTAAGTTTTTTAGTGGTACAATTGATTAAAAAATGCAAACAACATACAGTTTCTGGAAGGTTGCTTTCTGAGGGTGATCGAGTGGCTCTGAGGTGGCAGGGAAAGTCTCACTATACCTTTGTTTTACCTTTTGAATTTCTTACTATGTGACTATATTAGTAATTGAAATAAAAAATGAAAGCAGGCAGTTAAATAACTAGACACAAACCTGAAGTGATGCCACAGAAAATTCTGTTATAGAAAATGACTCAAATATATTAAAAATAAAAGTAGATCAGAAAGGGAGGTATGATTATTTTCATCTTGTTTTAGAAACTGAAAATGTTTCACTGTTTGCTGGAAAACTAAAATAAAAATTAAGTTTAAGTGTCAGCTCCTCATATTAAACTTACCTTCACTCTAAACACCCTATTTCTCTTCCGGGTTATTTTCTTTTGGCTTTTTTTTTTTTTTTTTCAAGTGAACTTAAGGCCAATTTCAAGTGAAAATCTGACTTCTTATCGAATGTATCTTTGCCACTTTGCCTCCACCTCGTGTGGAAGAATGGTTCAGGGGATGCTGGAGTTCCTACTGCCATCTGCTTTGCCCTCTTCTTCCTGCCAGTGAGATCAGGCAGTTAGGGCCTGAGGTTTGGGTACCACACTGATAGTGCTCTTCCATCTCGGACAGTCTTCACGCCAGAACGGCCTCTTTCTGTATATTTTATGGGCCATATCTCTCTAGTCACTTCTGTACTTACCATGTTCCTTTCAACACCTGCTGAAGTTCTTTATAGAGACTCAGATTCGAGCAAATGACCTACATAGCAAGTCTATGAGAAGCAGGGTATCACATCTCCAATTCTGTATCTATTATCTGTTTATCTCTTTTCTGAAGAATCAGCAAACCTATGTCTAGTATATCTAATAACACCATCATGTCAATGCCTGTAGGTTTCCTCCTACATGCCACAAACCAAGAAAAAAGGTTTTCATTTTTGTAATTACTTCAAGTATGTGCTTGAGTGTGATTTTTTAAACTAAATTTATTGGGATGACATTGGTCAATAAGATCATACAGGTTTCAAGTGTACAGTTCTATGATACTAGATCTGTATATTGTATTGTGTGCCAACCACCTAAAGTCAAATCATCTTTTGTCACCATATATTAAGCCCCTTCCATCCCCATCTCTCTGGCAGCCACCACATGGCTGTCTGTGTCCATGAGTATCAGTTTTATATCCCATATATGAGTGAAATCATATGGTTCTTAGCTTTTTCTGACTTATTTCGCTTAGCATGATATTCTCAAGAATATTATGTTCAAGGTCCATCCACGTTATTGCAAATGGCAATATTTCATCTTTTCTTATGGCTAAGTAGTATTCCATTGTATGTATGTACTGCATCTTCTTTATCCAATCCTCTATCAAAGGACAAGTTGTTTGTCTCCATGTCTTGGCAACTGTGAATAATGCTGCAGTGAACATAGGGGTGCATATATCTTTGTGAATACATGTTTTTGAGTTTATTGAGTAGATACCCAGGAGCAAGGTTTCCTGGGTCATATGATAACTCTATTCTTAACTTTTTGAGAAACCACCAGACTGTTTTCCATAGTGGCTGTGCCAGTCTACATTCCCACATCCGTGAATGAGGGTTCCCTTTTCTCCACAACCTCTCTAACACATGTTATTATTACCTGTCTTGTTGATAATAACCATTCTAACAGGTGTGAGGTGGTATTCATGATAGTTTTGATTTGCATCTTCCTAATAGCTGGTGAGGTTGAACATCTTTTCAAATATCTGTTTGCCATTTGTATGTCTTCTTGGGAGAGGTGTCTGTTCAGGTCTTCTGTCCATTTTTCAACTGGATTGTTTGTTAGGTATTAAGTGTGTTTTTATGTATTTTTTATGCCTACCTTTAGCTACCACAGAATTAATAGTTAATTACTCAGGCATTTGAAACTAGGAAAGTGTCATTTTTCTATTGAAAAATATCTAATAATATTTTTGAATATTTTATAACCATGAAAGTTAAGCCAAATAAATTTTAAGTTTTTTTATGTTCTCTCATTACCTTTTCAGTTTACAAATAAAAATAGTTTCATAATAAAGCTTTCATCACACTGAAATAAATGAAAACAAAGAGATGAAGTAATAAGCATGTTAAATATAAACATATCAAGTAATAAAAGAATTTTAACAGAATTAATAAGCAAATTAATGTGGAATTTTATATTTTTTATTTTAACTTTAATTATACAAGTTACATATGACTGCATTCTCATAGATAATTAAAAAATTACCAATAAGGATATTTCATATCTTTGTATTCAAAACACAACCCACACACACACATGCACATAAGATGTGCTGTCCAATATGGTAGCCACTAGCTAAATGCGGCTATTAAGAACTTGAAATGTGGCTAATTTGAGTTGAGATGTACTGTAAGTATAAAATATACACTGGATTGTGCAGATATAGTAATAAAAAATATATAAACTGTCAATAATTTTATACTGATTGTTGAAATGATAATATTTTACATATTGGATTAAATAAAAATCATTATTAAAATTTAATTTATTTTTTACTTTTTAAAATATATTTACAAGACTATTTAAAATTATATATGTGGCCTGTAATTGTGTCTTGCATTCTATTTCTATTGGACAACACTATATATATGTATTTATGCATATATATAATGTATCTATATATGTGCATATATTTAATTTGTGGACCTTTTTAAAGCATAAGTGTGATAATGCCATCTTTTTATGAAACTTGCTTTTTTTATTTAACATATATATCTTGGAGATTTTTCCTTGTCAGTATATTTATATTAACCTCATTCTTTTTAACTACTGCATAGTATTCCTTAGCACTAAAGTACTCTGGTTTATTTCAATTTCTGGTATTAATGTAACATTTAAGTTGTTTTTGCTTTTCCTTAGGAGCATTACTTCAGGGAGTGTCCTTGGACATGACTCTGTATACATATGGAAGCATCTCTTTAGAGTAGATGCCTAGGGGTCAGAGGATATGTGCATTTGAAGTTTTATAGGTTGTCCAGATTGTCCTGTTCAAAGACTGTACCACTACAGGAAATATGTTTTCCATCTCTTTTACCATGTGTCACTTTTATATTTACTTTTTTATTGTGGTAAAATATACAAAACATAAACTTTATCATTTTAACTATTTTTAACTGTGCAGTTCGGTGGCATATTTACATCACTATGCAGCCATTACCACCATCCATCTCCAGAACTTTTTTCATTTTCCCAAACTGAAGCTCGATACTCATTAAACACCAAATCCCCATCTCTCTCCCTAGTCTCTGACAATCACCATTCTACAATACTTTCTGTGTCTGTGACTTTGACTACTCCAGGTACCTCATATAAGTGAAGTCATACAATAGTTGTCCTTTTGTGCTTAGCTTACATCACTTACCATAACATCCTCAAGGTTTACCCATATTGTTACATATATCAGAATTTCCTTCCTCTTTAAGACTAAATATTCTGTTGTATGTATACACCACATTTTGTTTGTCCACTCGTCCATTGATGGACATTTGGGTTGCTTCCACCTTTTGACTATTGTGAATTATACTGCTGTTAACATAAGGTGTACAAATATCTGTTCAAGTTCCCACTTTCAGTTCTTTTGGGTATATATCTAGAAGAGGAATTGCTGGATCATAGGGTAATTCTATTTTTAATTTAATGACAAACTGCCATACTGTTTTCCCTAGCAGTCATACCATTTTACATTCCTACCAGCAATGCACAAGGGCTTCAGTTTCTTCACATCATCCTCAATACTTTTCTTTTTTTAATAAAAATAATGCCATCCTAATAGGTGTAAGTAATACCTCATTATAGTTTTGATTTGTGTTTCCCTAATGATTACTGATGTTTAGAATCTTTTCATTTGCTTTTTGGTCATTTGTATACCTTCTTTGGAGAAATACTATTCAAGTCCTTTGCTCAGCTTTTAATTAGGTTGGTTTTTGTTGTTGAATTTTGTAAAGTACTTATTTATTATGGATATTAATTTCTTACTAGACATATAATTTGCAAATATTTTCTCTTATCCCATGGGTTTTCTACTTACTTTTGGTAGTGTCCTTTGAGCACAAAAGTTTTTAATTTTGATTAAGTCAAAGTTATCTGTTTTTTCTTCTGTTGCTTGTGTTTTCGGTGTCATATCTCAGAAATCCTTGCCAAAACCAATGTCATAAAGCCTTCCCCTATCTTTTCTTCTATGAGTTTTATAGTTTTAACTCTTATTTTTAGGTCTTTGATCCATGCTGAGTTAATTTTCATATGCAGTATGAGGGTCCAACTTCATTCTTTTGCATGTAGATATCCAGTTTCCTAACATCATTTGTTGAAAAGATTTTCCTTTCCTCATCAAATGTTCCTGACACCCTTGTTGAAGCCATTTGACCATATAAGTGAGGTTTTATTTCTGGACTATCTATTCTATCCCTTGGTCTATATATCTGTCTTTATGATAGTACCACATGTTTTGATTAGTATAGCTTTGTAATAAATCAGGAAGAAATCAGAAAAGGTGAAGCCTCCACTTTTGTTCTTTCTCAATATTGTTTTTAGAATTTCAGGGTCCCTTGAGATTCTATACAAACTTTAAAGTATATTTTTCTATTTCTGCAAAAAAAAAAGTCATTAGAATTTTGACAGAGATTGTATTGAATCTGTAGGTTGCTTTGGGTAGTACTGACATTTTTTTTAAATATATTTTATTGATTATGCTATTACAGTTGTCCTATTATCCCCCCTTCATTCCCCTCCACCCTGAACACCCTCTCCCACCCACATTTCCCCCCTTTTACTTCAGTCCATGTGTCATAAGTTCTTTGCTTCTACATTTCCCATACTATTCTTGCCCTCCCCCTGTCTATTTTCTATGTACCTTCATTGCTACTTATTCTTCGTACCTTTCCCCCACTCTCCTCCTCCCACTCCCCTGTTGCTAACCCTCCATGTGTTCTCCATTTCTGTGTGTCTGTTCCTGTTCTAGTCATTTGCTTAGTTTCTTCTTGTTTTTGTTTCAGGTGTGGTTGTTAATAATTGTGAGTTTGCTGTCATTTTACTACACCTG
>CM052546.1:52822484-53051088 GCA_028533065.1 Trachops cirrhosus | reverse complement strand
GACACATGGACTGAAGTAAAGCGGGGTGATGTGGGTGGGAGAGGGTATTCAGGGTGGAGGGGAATGAAGGGGGATAATAGGACAACTGTAATAGCATAACCAATAAAATATATTTAAAAAAAAAAAAAAGAACTCTGTGTAGGCATTAGGGGACTAGAGAGGAATCTAAGGTGACTATGTTTTTTGACCTTTGATGACTGGGAAATAGTGATTAACACAAATTGAAAAGTCATGAGGAAAAATTGGTTACAAAGGGAAAACAATGAACTTGGCTTTGGCTGTGTTTATTTTGAGATCCCGCTAGGTTATGCCCAAAAGGCATCAATCCCAGATAGAAGCCTATTAACCCTACATAGAGTTCTGATGGCCTCACCTGCAATTTCCTACCTTTGTTTCCCCTTTGAGTTGAAGAAGAAAATTTTGAGGAATACTAAATTTGAAATCAGGAGGTCTGGGTTTAAGTCTTCCACTTAGTAAATGTGTGAACTGGACAAGTCATTTCACTTCTCTCTGAACTTCAGTTTCCACATCTGTTAAAAAAAGGAATTAAAAAACCCCTCCCTGCCCTCACACTGTTATTGTGAGGAATAAATGACATAATATTTGCAATGTGCTTAGCATAGTATGTGGTGTGATGTAAGCATTCAAATGTTCATAAAAAGAACAAAATTTTTAATATGTCAAACAAGTTTTTTTTTTAAAAAGTTATAGTATTTTAGGTTTAATTTAAAAGGAGCCAACGTCAACCTTAAGTTCTAGTTTGAAAGTGATATATCTGGAAGCTCTCTGGATCCTAAGCAACACTTAACATTAATTTAAAAAGTCGATTATTGACTCCCTTTTCCATTGTCCATAATTTCACAATGTGTCTTAAGTGCCACCCAAGACCAGTTCCCTCCCTTTTCAAGCTGATGACCTAAACTCGACTTCATAGAACTAGTTAAGTCCATCAAATATGAATCATACTATTTCCTGCCCTTATGTTTAAAGATGTACCTATATTTATGTTCCCTCTTATCTCCTTCCTTCTAAACCTCAAGTAATATCACATCTCTTGTCCAAAGTGAATACATCTTTCTATTTGTGCTCTTGATGCAGTTGCCTCCATCCTGAGCTCTAGGGCGTGTAGTCGGTGCCCTGGTGACATCTTCATTTGGATGTATCACCTGCAATTCAAAATCTTAAAACAGAGTCATTATTTCTCACTGTACCCTCCCCATCATGTTTCCATTACCTACCTCTTCAGCTTTCTTTGTTTCCCATCTTGGTCAATGGCATTACCAGAAACATGGGTAATTTTTGTCATTTCTTACTCCTTTCTTTCCTTTGCCATCCCTGTGCTTGTTCCATCAATGATCAAGTCATGTTAGGGTTTGGGTTCAGGCGTCCATTCTCTCTCTCCTCAGCCCTCTGCCTTATTAGTCCTTTCCTCTCTAACCTCACCGCTGCTCTGTTCTTGTTCAGAAAAGTTGTCTTCTGAAGTAACCTCATTGCTTCTTGTCTCACTCCTCCCCAGTCCACTTTTCACACTGCTGCCATAAGGACCCTTCAAAAGCAAGTATGTCCTTAGAACCCCTTGGTGGCACACCATTACAGTACAAAGTCCAGACTTCAGAGAATGACAATGTCTAACCCTGTGCTGTTCCTGTTAGCCCTAGTGAACTATTCCCAATTCTCCAGAGGTATTCTGCTTTGTATCCCTGTACCTGTGCTCCTTTGTCTGGGATGTTCTCTCTGCAACCTCAATCCCCAATGCGCCTTGCCTGGTGAATGTCTGTTCATCTTGCACTACCTAGTTCAAGCTTCACAAGCCCTTTGAAACCTTGCCAGTCCTCCCCAGGAAGAACTGATAAGATCTCTTTGGAACCTTCACTTTACCCTCTACATGACTCAATCATTTCATCTGTAACCAGCTTGTTTCCCCCACCAGGCCCTCTTTGAGGACATGAGTGTGTCTTGACCTGCTTAGTTTCTGTGGTGCTCATTAGCACAATGTCTGACACAGAAAAGATGCTCAAAAACATTTGTTGAGTAAATGAATTAATTACAGATCTTTTAAAGCCATATGATGCCTTACAAAATATGGGGGAAGAATTAATATACTGTAATAACTTTCAATGATTAATGGAAATATGTGGTTATGAGTCTAAGGAGAATATGTACTTACCTCTTAAATAAAGTAGCCATGGTCCAGAACCCTGGTCACAAACTACAGAAAATCAAGAATGTTAATAAATGAGCAAACTTTAGTAACCCTAGTAAAACACTTCCCAACATATCAGAGAGCTCACAGCTCCACTGGAGTTGGAGGAAGTGTTCTCTTCCTCCAAATAAGCGTTTGATTTCCTACTCCTCCTTTATCACATGTTAACATGAGATACATTTATGCTAATAACATTTATTTTATAATTTCTGTTGATTTGCCTTTCATTGTGCATAAAAGATAAATGTCAAGGGAAAGGAATCAAAACTACAATAACATCACTGCTATAGCAACTTACTTATCCCTGTAAATACAGACCTCTCTGAACCAAAAACTTCTTGATCTGGTAACTTCCAAACCCAAAGATTCCATTCTTAACACTTGATTATAAATCTATTCTGGGTAAGGGACTGGTTTTCTAAATTTGCCAGATTTGATGTGACAAATACTTTTGAAGTAAGCAAAATTCACTGCACTTTCACCCTACACACATAAACTACTCATTTATTTCCTGGTTGCCTGGGGCTGCCCCCACTCCCTGCCTTGGTTCCCCACACAGATCTACTTCTTAATGCAAAGTAAGTACTGTGCCCTAACTGCTCTTTCTACACCGAAACTTATCTCTCCTTGTTTCCAAAGCCTGTGAAACCCTGCTTTCGGTAGGCTGCCACTTGGAGACCATTTGATAAATTAACTTACACTAACATCATATTGAATAATAAAACTCCAGGGGAATTTACATATTTAACAGAAGTATGTTAGATATACAACACTTCACCCTAACAGCCCATCTAATAAAGGGACATTTCTCACTGTCCCATATACCTTCCGCATCGTTTCATGATTCAGTGTCTTTAAACATGCTGAACCTTCTGCCTAGAATGACCTCTCCCACCCCAGTCTCCTGCCATATCCAGTCTGGTGAACTCCTACTTATTCTTCAAGACCCAAGTCAATGGTCTTCTGGTAAGAAGCCTTCTCTAAATTCCCCAGGCTGAGTTGGTCATTCCCTCTTGACTTTTATAAAACTTTATATACTAGTCATCTCAATTTCTTTTATTTATAAAACTTTATATACTTGCTAACTCAGTTTTCAAGTATATTTTCTTCATTCTCTTCAACTGACTTTGAGGTGACTTCTGCCCCCACCAATCATTGCACCAGGTAGTCTCCATGTGGCTAAATCAAGCGGACGTATTTTAGTCCTTGTCTCCCTTTACCTCTTAGCAACACCTGGAACTACTGATCACTACCATCACCCCTTTTATTTTCTCTGCTTCCTCTTCTTAAGACTCTCTCCCATTGGCTTTCTTTTTTCTCTATTTTTTAAGTTAAACTTATTGGGGTGACATTGGTTAATAAAATTATATAGGTTTCAGGTATTCATCTGTATATTTTATTGTGTGTTTACCACATCAAATCAAGTCTTCTTCTAGTCCCTTGGCTTTCTTTATATGACAATTTGCTAGTCCTCCTTTATCTCTCTTTCTCTTTCTCCTTTGTTGGCTCATCTTCTACCTAATCTCTAAATGTTGGAGTTCCTTAGGCTATGTCTTGGCCCCTTTCCCTTCTCACGGTCTGATCTCTCAATAAGCAAACTCTTCCACACCCATGGCATTAATTAGCCTTTATATCCTGATGACTCTCAAATTTACATCTCCAACCCAGACATCTCTCCTGAGCTCCAGACTTCCATATACAACTGCCTATTCAATATGTCTGTTTGGGTTTCACAGGTACTTCAGACTCAAGAGGTTCAAAACTCTTCATTGTTTTCTACCTGAGAGAACTGTACCCCATCTGTGAAGTTAGCTGAGCCAGAAACCGGAGTCATTATTGACATACTTACCTCTCCTTTACCATCATATATAATTAGCCATTTTTCTGACTTTACCTTCTAAATACTTCTCACTGTTGACTTCCCTCCATCTGCACTGCTCTCCAAGTTATCACCTGCCTACTACTACAATGGCATGACTCATCACCCTGTATCCACTTAATGCCTCCAGTACCTTTCTACGCTCCTGGCAGAGTGCTCTTTGAAGATTCATTCACTCACTGAAAAATATTTATTGAGTCCCTACTATGTACAATTTGTGACCAAAACCCTGATCTCCTGGAACTCTATTTAAGAGCACATGATTAAGGGGACCTAACTTAATTGTAATAGGGGTAAGGAAAATTTCTTTGAGAAAATATATTTTCATCTTTAAGGAAATATATTTCAGACATGAAGAATGACTAGTAATTAATTAGGCAAACAGAGGGCAGATGAAGGGGGAAGAACATTTTAGGCATAAGGAACATCATGTGCAAAGGTCCAGAATTAGGAAGAAGCAAGATATGAAAAAACAGAGAGCAGACAGTGAGAAGTAGTGAGGAAGAGATGAGGCTGGTGCTGCTGGGCACAGCCAGGCCCTGTGCACTAGTGACTCCAACTGGTAGTTATTCAGAGGACCTCAGAGCCCCCTCAACTGACCTGCTGCAGTAGATGAGTTGGTGAGACTTTTCCTTTTTTTCTTTAAAATTTTCATGAGCATTTTTCTGAGGTGAGAGTACATAGCTTTCATCAGGGTCCTATAGCCAATCTGTGACCCCCTCTCCCTCTCTAGAAATGTAAAGATCCTCTGATGGTGTATGAAAATCCAAGGTATGGACTTCGGGCTTTGTCCTAAAAGCAGTGAGATACCATTGGAAATTATTAAGCCAAAAGTGGCTGGATTATAAAATCTACAGGACAGGGATTTTTTTGGTCACTGATATGCCTCAAGCACCTAAAGCAGTACCATGCGCAGTGCTGACACTCAGTAAGTAATTGCTAAATGAATGAATGTCTATTGTGGCTATTGAATGAACATCTATTATTTTGTATTGCATTATATTATAATCATGTGCTTTATACTTCTCCCTTATAAGATTTAATTCTTGACAACAACTGTGTCTTATTCATCTTTATATTACTATGGTACTAGTGCCCAGCACAATGCCTGGCTTAAAATCAATTTCAAAATGCATTCATTCATTCAGCCAGTACTTTAAAAGCACCTACAAGATGCCAGGAACCTGGGAATAAAAAGATGACTAATATAGTGTCTGGATGAGAAGACTGGTAAGTGGGCCTGATAATACTACTTAATACTGAGTAATACTCAGTAAATGCTACAGAAAGGGTAAGAATAGAACACAGCCCTGGAGGTATAAGGGAAAACCAGTAGGCAGGAGAAATTCAAGGGCTGACTCTGGGCCTGGTGAAAAAGCGGGGAGCAGAGCATGGAAGTGGGCATGAAGGGCAAAGTCTAGAGGAGAGAGAGCAGGCCCATTTGGAGACTTGCAAGTGGCTAAGTCAGTCTAGGACAGGATGAAGCTACAGTGATAGGCCAGGGCCATAAGGAGTCCGGACTTTATCCTGAAGACAATGGGAAGTCATTAACGTGTGGTTAATGAATCAGAAGAATGATGTGGTCACATTTAATATAGGACTGCTTATGCTCCAGAGTAGAGAATAGATTGGAGAAGCCATAATAGTAGGCATTCCAGGCCCAGTAATTGGGAGAGATCATGCTGGTGTGGGCTAATGGAGAAGCAGGGGCAATAGAGAAAAATGGATAGACTTGAGAGATGTTAAGGAGGTAAAATCAGTAGGAATTATGACTAGTTAGATGTTAGGGTGAGAATGATGGCTCGAGCAGCCATGGATGACTCCCAGGTTTTTAGTTTGGACACCTCTGAGGGAATCATAGAGTAAGAACAAAGATTGGCAGTGGGCTTAGAGAGACAGATGATCAAATTCAATTTTGACACATTGCGTTTGAGTTTTCTTTGGAACATCCATGTGGAGACTTTTATTTATTTATTTTTAGAGAAAGGGGAAGGGAGGGAGAAAGAAAGGGAGAGAAACACTGATGTGTGGTTGCCTCTTACGCACTCCCAACTGGAGCCCTGGCCTGTAACCCAGGCATGTGCCCTGACTGGGAATCAAACCGCCAACCCTTTGGTTCACAAGCCAGCACTCAACCCACTGAGCTACACCAGCCAGGGCATGTGGAGACTTTTAGTAGGCAGTTGATTACCCACATGGACCTGGAATTCAAAAGGAAGCTCTAGGTTTAATATATATATATGGTGATCTTTCCATCTTAGGCATGGACAACAAGTAGTTTTGTTGTGTGTTGGCTGCCCTTCACTATGCTCTGTCAGTCTACAGGAGGAAAAGCAAGGCTGACAGAAGGAAGCTTCCTCAGAAGGAAGCAGCACTAAAAGCACCTGAATCAAGATGAATGGGAACCATCCCAATAAACACATTTGGATTAAAAAAAAAAAAAAGTGGCCCTGGCTGGTGTGGCTCAGTGGATTGAGCTCCAGCTTGCAAACCAAAGGGTTGCTGGTTCAATTCCCAGTCAGGGCCCATGCCTGGGTTGCAGACCAGATCCCTAGTGGGGTTGGTGCACGAGAGTTAACCACACATTAATGTTTCTCTCCCTCTCTCTCTACCCCTCTGTCTAAAATAAATAAATAAAGTCTTTTTAAAAAAAGTAGTGGTCTTTGTTTATACATGGGAACTGATTCCTAGGAGTCACACTGAGGGAGTGTAGAAAGGAGAAAAGACAGCCAAAGACAGTAACAAACACTCAAATACCAAACTTTTTTTTTTTTTGGTAAATGAATAAAGAATTAAAGAAAAGTAGACTCATTTAAAAGAGTACTGTTCAAATACTGCTACCGAGTCAGCTAACTATCCTATTTGTGCCTAAGGCAAAACCTGCTCTTTGGCTTACCAAATGGAGAATATGATAGTTAGCAAACCAAGAATAGAAAGTAGGGAAATAGCATACAACAGAAATGTATCTCCAGGGCTTTTTCCAGACATATATGTACATACTGTATTCCTGAGGCTCTATTGGTAAGTGGATCACGGTAGCCTCTTGTTAGTCTGTACACAAGAAACACTTTAAAAGCTGTCTGTTTAAAACATAATATGACATGCATTAGAAATCATTTGACAACTGTCGGTGTTACTCGAATCACCCAGATAATCTGTCTAGCCTGCCTGATCACTGCCTCATTGGCTTTGGCATCAACTATGCAAACTGAGTCCATTGGAATGCACCTGGAAAATGTTTCTTCATATGGATGTTTGTTGGTTTATATAGTTCATATAGATTATTCATCCATGTTAGGAAGTGTCTCCTGATGGATCACATACTTGCTTTGAACCCACTAGTTTTCTATAAACCATTGAGAGTTCCCAGGCTTCACTGGTGTCCTTGAGAGTGTATACATTATTGAAAATGTTGCCATTAACTCACTGCAATAAAATTATAGTTCTGAAACTTGTAATAAAACTCTGGTTTACTTTTGAGCAAAGAAGAAAAAGAAAACAGAACTACCAAACCATCAGGTCAGCTGGTCATTCAAGGACTTGTATATCCATTTTCATCTCTTTCTCGTATACTCAGACTTGATAGAAGTGAGGATAATTTAATGAGAAGCATGCCCAAGCAATATTTCTAAAACAGCAAATCTTACCAAGTACTTTTTCTTACAGCCACACTAACAAATAGATAAAGAAATTGGTTTCTGTGCCTTGGGTTTTAATGTTGTTATTTCCCTTCCTTTAGAGCAGACCATTTAAACTTTTACATATCTAAGCAAACTGGTATTTGGAGAACAGCTCTATTTGTTTCCTCAGAGTTCTATTGTTTTATATAGTCAATGTCTTAGTTTAAGCCAAAGGGAATTTGTGGTTTCTGAAATCAGAATTTCAACTGCTTTCTAAAACTGAAAGAAAAGTTAGTGATTAAATTAACCATTTGTAAACCCAATCTTTGATTTTAAATGTCACTTAAATGTTTTACTGACATTCCCACTATTTTGTAGTTATAACATGTCAATAATAATAATAACCTATATCTATAACAAAAGGAAAAGGATAATGTTGGAACCTCTACTAGAAATTCTGACAAGTCTTGCTTTAAAATATTTCTCTGATTTTATTTTTCTACCAAAGAAAGAACAGAGGACATGGAAAAACCTTTCTTCCCATCTAGTGGCTAGAAAATATAAAAATATCCTCTATGTGTTTTTTGGAATTCTAGGCATTAGAGATTGTTTGACAGATTATAATACATTTAGTTGTTCATTCAGTTAAGCAAAAATGAGTTTTAGAATCTTCACCAAAGCTGAGCTCAGTGGAGTGGAGAATTATATACCTATGATCATTCATTAATCAGCTTCCCTTTAATCAATAACATATGCTTCTCTTCAAGAAGGAAAAATGGCCATGGTCCTTCCCAATTCATTAGTCTGAACCTACATGGAAAAGATAAGGCTGTATGTTTCTGTTAACTGAAGTTTGGACTTAAATTATATTTACCCCTAAAGCAATTCAGTGCCCTAAAACTCTCGGGACCCTTAATTGTTCCTTGCTGGTCCCACATCTTAACAACTGTTCCCTCAAGAGTTGGACGTGCTGAATTCACTAAAGAGAGCCAAGAAACTGTCCCTGAAACTGGCTGCCTCCAGGGGACCTCAGCTCTTGAATACCAGACTGATACTGGCAGCAGGACCAAACCAGCCCACAGGAAAGCAGGTTTGGATCCGTTATGCAGCCAAAAGGATTAATACTTGGTCTACCTGACTTGTATGTGCCTTGTGCAAACATCAGAATCTTTGCTGAATTGTGCCTCTCTCTGATGATTCTCACAGATTCAAAGAACGAATGTTGTATACAGTCAGCAAAGTTCTGAGAGCTCCAGGAAGAAAAGGAAGGTCAGCGAACCAGCTAAAGTCTTCATCCCTGACAGAAAATGAAAATTAGATGCCTTTGCTACATTCATTCCAAAATAACTTTGTTTTGCAGCAAACTGCATGATGTGTCTTAATAGGAAAGCAGGTTCCTATCACCAAAACCTTTTACTGAATTTGTTGTTCAACTTATTTTGTCAGTTTACTAAGTGGTAAATTACTGGCTAGTACACATGTTCACTTTGCCACAAGGTAACATGTTCACCAGTGCTGCCTTGGGATAGCATTACCTCAAGACTGATTTAGAGATGAGACACTCTTCGTATTTATAAAAGAACCCCCGCAGCTATTTTGAAAAGAAATAAGCTGTTCTCAAAGGAAAGAAGGTTTTCTTTGCACAATTAAACTCCCCAGGTATTTAGACTACTGTGAAATGTTTTAACTTGCTGTAACCTGTGTACCAGAATCCCTCTATTGCTTTATTAGAATTCCCACAGAATTGCACAGGATACATGTGGTGGTGCTTAGGCAAGTGTGATTTCTGTGCTAACTTCAGCCACGAGGTTGATCAGCTAAACCAAAATGTACTCTCCCCGTAAAGTTCTTTGAATCTGGCCCTACGCCCTGATCTGTTGGCCAACCTGAGATGCCTTCGTAAGGCCCATGTGGAATGCTTCCCGACTGGTCTTCTGCTTACACATTAGTCTGTAACTTGCAGATGATGTTACTGGTTCCCTCCTTGTTCTGGAACAATTTTGGTAGACTTAATGAATTATAAATGACTTAAAGTGTTGTTTTTATTATTCATATAACATGGGATTTAATAATTCAATTTAAATGGATAGGGCCAATAAATGAAATGTTAAGTTTTCTGGTTAAATAAACCAAAATCCAATGTGTTTTTTTTTCTTCACCTTTTCTTCTTCACTTATATTAATGTTTCTCCAAGTGTAGTAAGGACATCAGCACCTGGAGTGCTTGTTAAAATACTGTTTACAAGGCATGCTTCATTTTGACTGAATCAAAATCTGAGAGCATAGGGACATAAGAGAGACTCCCCAGATCCTTAATGCACACAAAGGATTAAAAACCTGAAACCTCTGACCCAGCCTGTAGGAGAATCTCTGTGGCCTGACATGCACGTCAGCTAGCAGACAGCTGTGTTATCATAAGAGAGGAGAATCTGAGGGAGCCTGCCTGTCCAGCACCACCCTTTGCCAGACTCTTGTTCACTTCTGACCTTCCGTAGGCAGCCTACAAACTGGGGGCTTGAACTGGACTGTACACCAGGGCCTGCCATACAGGGGCATTTTCTCTTCTCCAGCATATTAAGTACAAGCACATAAGCTTACTCGGCCACTAAAAGGAGAAGGAGGGGAAAGGTATTGTGTTTATTGTATCCTTGATAGAATTGTAGCCTGAGTCACCACAATTTCTTTTGAGAGAATCCTATACAGGGATTAGCTGTCTACTAGAGGGATTAGGTTTATTTTGTGTCTCTCCAAAGGATAGATCTAAGACCAAATTGTTGAAAGCTATAGAAGGTCGATTTGGCTCAGTACGAAGACAAACTTTTTAACTCCACAGACTGTCAAGACTTTGAAACAGGCTGTGCCTTGTGAGGTAGTGAATGCCCCTCCACAACAAGGGTTCTAACACACAAAAGCTCGCCAAAGACTTGAGGAGCTTTTTGCAAAGCCAGTTAGTTGTACGGAACAGTCAGTCTGGATTTCAGAAGGAACCATTTTGCTTAAAGGGAGAATTTAGCTCTCAATCTATGTTTACAATTTTCATACACTTAACCGAAGGTTAACAGGTCCTTTAAGTGGAAGTCTAGAATCTGAATCTGCCTAGAAATTTGTATAGTGATTTTATCATCTTTATTAACACCTCCTGTCACAATGGAACAGTCTTTTATCGATGCCAATATGTGGGAAGTGTATGTCTAGTGCAGGGTGTGTGAGGCAGCAGAGAGGAATTGCTGGGCCTGTGCCCTTGGCCGGGCACATAGGGAAGGAGATCCGGTATCAGGAGGGGCTGAGAACCGTGAACATGTGAACCAGCTGATTTTACACAGCAGAGCTCGTATATGCGACCAGATATCAAGATGGGAAGGTATTCAGTTCTATTTACTGGATGATTTAGTAAGAGAAAAAAAAATCTTTTCTCTAGTCTGTTCATTGCTGTCCTTAATGGCAATGAAATGAGTAAACACAAGTTCATCAAGAAGCTGGAACTTCAGAGAAAAGAATGAAAACTTGGACCCTGAGCTGAGGAGCTGTCCCCCAGGAGCCATTCCCTCACCCCAGCTGTGCTTGGTTCATTAGTGTGATTACAAAGATTAGATGGTGGTAGCTTGGAAACTGGGACATTGTTAAATTAAAAATTATGCAGGGGAAATTTGACTTCGGCTGTTTGGGGTTTTTCTGTCTTTACAGAAAGTTTGTCTAGCTGGAAAATGATGGGTTAGGCTCTTGACTGCCGCCAGTCTTTGAAGCCAGGCACCGAAAGTGCACCTTCATTTCCCCTCTCTCAGGTCCCTCTGGTGTCTGGGTGCTTTCATTCTCTGGCTAACCTCTGCCAGGAAGAGGCTGGAAATGCAGCTGAACGTTTCATCAGTGTCAAAGTTGCACTCACACAAATTCAACATCATGTATGTGTTTTTGAAATAACATTAACCATTACAGCCAATTTCCATTGGGTCTTAAAATAGTTACTTTATGGTTTCAAACCCAACAGTCTTGGATCCTTAGAGATTGCCACAGATTCTTATAGTAAAAATACCTCTTAGTTTTAATCATCATCATTCAGAATGAGGACCCAGATGATTCAATGAGATGTAGCACACTCTGCTTGTAAGAGATAAAATAAGGTCCTCCACATTGTATGATTCTAGATTCTGTACAAATGAGAAAATGCCTTTCTTTGTCCCAAATGTATCCTCTTTAGAAGTTACTAGTTTATTTTAAGGGTGATTTTGTACTTATGTACTAAGGTCCTGACTGAGACTTGCTATGCAGTTTTCAGTTTCTGCAGAGGATGAGGGCACCATTGAGGGCCCTAATGGATGCCTTAGTTACTCATTGGAAGGCCAGGACTACCCAGAAATGGAGCGAGTTGAGGTACTGCTCTGCTTATATAATTTCCCCTTGGGTGTACTGCACCTTTCAAGTCGGGTTTTACCTTCTGGGAACATCAAAGTTGTTGAGACTGACTCTTGTAGGAGGTAGTGATGGTCTCACAAATACTGCTAGTTGGCTGTGTGGGGGCAGTGGGCAGACTGCTCTCTGCAAAGTGGCTGGAAGTTGCAGGTGAGATTCACTCAGTAGGAGAACCTGGGGAAAAGTCTTATTAGACATTTTAGTCTGGTCTTAACCATGCCATGAGGTTCAGCAGTACCAGGGTTTCCCCATGGCAGGAGTGGACAGGCAGGCTGGTTAAGATAGCCAAAAGCATCTAAGACAGACTGGTGGAGTATGGAACATTCCTGGGGGACTCAAACATTTAGGGACAGAAGCCTGGTATATAAGAGTGGCCTTTTTTGAGGGGGTTGGGGATGTGTCTTTATTTGGATATTGCAGGACTCCTAAAGATGGAAGTCAGGGCATCTAGGTTCCATTTGGATAATTACTAATCAGCTCTAGGGGAAGCGGGCAAAGTTAGGTTTTCATCTACCTTTTAGAAAGGTAATTAAGAAAAAGCCTAGGTTGCTGGCTTCAAAACTTGAGTGCAATTTTCTAGACAAGTTAGAAATTCTATAGCCCTCATTTTACTCAATCTGTAACATGTAGAAAACAATGATACCTACCTAGTAACACTTGTGTGTGGATTAAGTGAGGCAATTTAAACTGCCCAGCATGCATGTAGTCAGTGCTCAACAGATATTCACCATAAGGGCTATTTTTTAACTTGTCCTGTCTCCTTCCTCAGTCTCAGGAGCTCAGGATCCCTATGCTGTTTTTTGCTGACCCACAGATACTGCATCAACTGCTCTGAGCACTCTCTCCACTCTTTTCCCCCCACCGAATCAAAACTCCCTTTCCCTCTCAAACAGTTTGATGGCAGGGAGTATCAGATTAAGTTTAATGTGCTTTCCTTCCACATTTGCATTTTAAAACAGAAGCTCGTTAAGAAGAACAATGAATCTCACCTAGGGAATGCAATATAAGAAGAGATTGCATCAACAGGGAAGAAGAAAGTCTGAGAACTTTGCAGCTGTCTTCAACTATATGTGGAGCTATTGTGAAATGCAGGGAACCACAGACTCAACCAGTGTGGCTCTGAAGACAGTACACAGACACAGTGGGAAGAAATTGGAGGGAAGCAAATACAGGCTCAACATGTTGAATGAGGAGTTACTCCCCCGTGCTCTAGCAAAGTGCCTGGAACGTGAAAGGTGATCAGCATTTTAATATATTTGTTAGAAACTTGAGCTGTCAGCTGGTGACTGCTTCTAGCTGTAATGAGTTCCCCATCACTAGAGGTGTTCAAACCAAGTTGTCCAGGATGCTGTCCCTTTGGATAAGAATTGAATCAAATGTATACTGAGGCCTCTTCTAGCTGCAATATTCTGTGATACTTTTATTAATGGTAGCATTTCAATGGTGATATTTTGAAGCAAAGGAATATTTTATAAGTCCTTTTCCCAAAAAGCAGTGAAGTGGTTATAACTGAGGATTCTGGAGTTAGACATTGCTTAGGTTCAAACCCTGGCCACCCTACTTATTGTTGTGTGACTCTAGGTGAGTTATTCACACTATCTGTACTTCAGTTTCCTCATCTGTAAAATGGGAGCAATAGTTTCTTCCTCACAGAGTTACTGTGAGAACTAAATGAGTCAATACAGATAAAGCACTTAGAAGAATTCCTGGCACATAGAAAGTTAATGCTCAATACCTGTTAGTTATGAGGTATTATCCCATACTCTTGCCACTCTACAGCTTTTTATATCTTTTCAGTATGTGGAAGGAGGTGGTTCTTTGTAGCATAATTGCCCCTGACCTTGTTATTTTCCTCAATCTTATGCCAGCTATGGCCATTGCAATAAACCAGGGGACTTTCTGTCTCCAGCAAGCAAGCTTTCAACTTAAACAAGCAGACAGGACCTGGGATCCCACTAATGAAACACAATCGAGGCTGTGGACACCTTAACCCTGCTATAGGCCTGGCAAGTGGTAGAAGCCCAGTAAATATTTTTTAATTGCATAGATTAACTTGGCAGGGTTCTTATTATTTCCTACATTTTATTCATTTACTTTTGATTAAGTAATAAATTCACATGATTGAAAATTCAAAAGGAACTAAAGGCTACACTGAAAAACATCCCTCCCACCCTGTCGTCAGCCACCTGGTTCCCCTCCTTGTAAGTAACTAACAGAACCACTTTCTCATATATCTTCCCAGAGCTATTTTAGGCCTAAGTGGACAAATAGCAGGTTCTCCAATAACATCGTTTTGTTCGGTGTCATTTCATTATAACGTTGATGAGATGCCATAGGAGCTTACCTCTTGTTTATATCAATTAACCTATGGTAAAATTGGTTTCTTTGCACGTCATTTTGCCACAGTTCCAAAAACCTATTGACAGCATTAAGTGAGGGCCTTACAACTTCATTAGCGTATCACATTCGGTTTTTTCCCTCCTTTTCAAACAAATGGCAAAATACACTGTTCTTGGCACGTATATTGAAGTGGTCCCAGAAGTGGGGGTGAGCACAGGCACACTAAGGAGGAATTAGAAAAGGAAAAAGTCAAAGACAGAAAATCAACCAGGAGACTTTTGTATTAACCTGGATATAAAGTGATTAGGGGGTAATCAGGGAAAGAATTGTTTAAGTGGGTTGCTTTTTGTTTTTTTAAAACTTACACCAGGGTAACCACTATCAAGATATAGAGCATTTCTCTCACCCCCATGCTCCCTTGTATCCTTTTATAGCCAATGTGCCTCCCCGGGCCCACACACCCACTGCTCTGCTTTTGCCGGTTTGTCAGCGTTTGTGTTTGGACCCATGTGGCCCGGTGGGACCTGCACTTAGCAGAGCTAACTCTAGTATCAGTTGACATCAGTGGTGCTTACTCTGGGCCAAGCACTCTTTCAAGCACCTACGTGCGCTTATTCATTTAGTCCTTTCCGCAAGCGAATGAGGCAGGTGCTGCTATCATCTCCATCAGATGAGATATCTTAGATACAGAGAAGTTAAATCACTTGCCCAGGTTTACACAGCTACTACATAGCAGAATTTTGAAGTCAGAGTAATCTGCGTCCAGAGGCCACATGTGAAAATAATCAAGACAATAGTCAAACTCCAACAAAAAAAACTTCAGTGCTATTTAACAAGATCAAGGGAGGGGGAAAAATCCTTAGTAGGTTAATATAAAATGGATTTGTCCAGCAGCCTTTGGGTGTGCTTTAAATGACTGGTAGCCTCTTTGGAGAGGTGTTATCGGGCAGAGTTTCATTCCCTTTCCTTCCATGTGCACACCAGCCACACTACTTTCTTCTAAGAAATTATAACATTTAGAAGTACCTCTTTATGTTAAAGGACTGGTGTGGTCAGGGCATTACTGAGAACAACTATTTCTGCCTATCTCTGAGTCCCAGAATATGCATGTCATTCTGAAACCACAAGGAATGCGGTTAAGTCCCCTGGTCACATCTCTCAACAAAGATTTATCTGTTTCACTTTGCCTCCAAAGAGCTTTTCTCCTGGGCTAAGATGTTAATTCATAGTGATGTCTACTAATGGGCCCTCCGAGAAGAGGAGCCTATTAAAGGAATTAATTACATTGCAGGCTCAGAAACTTCCCAGCAGAATGAGATGGCTCTGCGGCTGTAATAGTATGAGAAACCACTGAATTAAATTATAACTGAGATGAGTTCCTATAAAGTGGGAGGCCCATCTGCAGAAAGATAACTGCAGAAATGAAGGAGAAACAGCATAGTGAAAATGTTAATAATGAAACCAATTTTCACTCAGTGATCGAGTTTTATTTAAATATAAATCATATTTTTCCAAACAGTTCAAGTTTGTTATTACCAGCTCTTATTTGAGGCTCATGTCTGCCACTTACTAATATTGCCATTTCACCTTAAATGCGATAGCGATGTGTTTTTAATAGAAGTTATCTCCAGTGAACATAGAATATAATAAAATGGCCTTTGGATACATTATGTGACATTCCAATTTGTGAGAAGGTAGTGAAATGATCTTTTCTTAAAGTCTAGATCGGCTTCAATGCAGTGCTTCCTAGGGCCTGGGGAACAGATTAGATGACTTTCTGGTCTCTCATTCCTCTGGATGGCCCATTTTCACACTGTCCAAATTTCCAGAAATGACAATGGCAGAAGAAAAAGATAATGGCAAAAGTTTAAACTATAGTGCTAGGGATTGTGCTAATTACTGGTAAACCACCAATTCATTGGTTTCTAGGTGAATTGGGGAAGGTTGTGCAGGGTAGCGCGATGAGGCGAATTTACTAGCGATTCGTCTATTGAAATCTGGAGTTTCGCCTTAATCTTGGTTCTTCCTCTTTTTCTGGATGAATTGTTTATCTTCTCTCTTCCTCTGTTTCTTCAGCTGTGAAATGCGGATGGTAGTGACCCACCTAGGGTTTTTAACAGCCAAGAGATAGAAGCAGTGGGTAGTGGCAGTCTACCCCAAATCTGGTGTGGCGCTTGAAGTCCCTCTGCCTGGGCTTTGGAACAGTGTGGAGGAGGGATGGAGAGTTAGTTCCCTTGGAGGGCCAGCCTGTTCAGCATCAGTTCTAGAGAGAAGCTGAAGCCAAGCAGCCGAGAGAGACCAGACAACTCTGTCCCCTCTTCCAGACAGTGAGATTATTGTTGAGTGTAAGTGAGATTCATCCGAACCTGGACTGAGATGAAGGACTGACTGACACGTGGGCTTCAGTCAGATGAACTCAGCCTTCAAGATGGGGCCCAGGGGAAAGTTTGTTTTTTAATTAATGAAACTCATTTATGATTACAGTATACATGGAAGAGTCATTTGCATGCTATAAACTCTTTAAGAGATTATGGTGATGACACACTATATACAAAGTGAGTTGGAAAAGTTACAGAGGTTGCAAGATGGTAAAACACCTTTCGCTATTTTTCTGTTTCTTGGATTTTGTGTTTCTTAGAATGGACAAGCTGCATAAAATCTAACCTAGTTCTAGCTAAAAGTCTGGCAGTTCTAATGGAAACTGTTAAACCAATTCTGTAACCAAAAAGATAAATAGCTTAAAACTGCCAGGTATCAGTATTATTGTAATATTCCCTTTATCAAAAACCTATAACTGAAATTTATAGGTAAGAATTTACAGTAAGCAGCACTACTTGGAAACTTGTCAGTTAAGGTTTCCCTTTATAGAAGAACTGCTGTAAGCTTTTTAACTCTCTAAAGTCAGAAAATTAAAAAAAAAAACTTTCACAATTAGTTTCTAAGGAAATTATATAAAGGTCAAGAGAAAAGCTTTAGATTGTCATTGCCAATATGACATAGAGTCCTAAAGAAAAACCAACCTGTTTTTTGTTTGGGGGGTGGTATATAAATAACAATCAAATTTCTTTTCTTGATATATTTCTTAAAAAGATAGCTAACTAAATCACTTTAAAGTGACTTCATTTCCTGCTGCTCCACCAGCCTCCTCAAAATTGAAAATACAACAAATATTTGCATAGGTTTATTATTCACATTTAATCATGAATAATTCACTTTGTACAGACAGCTGGGTAAACAGGAGATTTGGAGTTTCCTTCTTCTAGAATACTTTTCCCTCGGCTAAAAGGAAACAACATCAGTGTGGTTTTAAATGATTTTCAGTGCCATCTCGTCCGCCCTTCCCCAGGCAGGAGACACCCCACCTTTGGCACTGTTTGCTTTTTTTTTTTTTAATTTATTTCTTTCAGTCAGTTCTTGGCTACACCTCGCCAAAACATTTTTATTACAAGATGACAAATGAGCTCAATCATTCAGTTCTTAAGTCTGCAAGACAACATCAAGTATGTTTATGGATTTGCTTTTGTGTAGAGACTCTCTTAATGTTGGGAAAAGATCTCTCTGAACACATTCTGCCTCGTCATTATATCCTTCATCTTCTCCTATCAGTCATTAACAATTTCACAATTATTTGATTATCTACCACAAAGCTGGTTCTCATTTCCCTCTGCTCCTCCCAGGCCTACGTGAGGAAGTGAAGCACGTATCACCCAGCGCAGGTTTATCCGGGGCATTTCAGCCTGGGCAAGGGGGCATAATTTACCAAAGGTCAAGGATCCTTTCAGTCCGTGAACGTCATGGATCAGACTGTGATAGTATAACTTGTGGTTTAGGAGAGAATTAGACTTGCCGTAATTCAGCTATGACCATATTGGCAGGGGGAGAGGGGGTCATAGTATACCCTTGGGAAATTCCTGCTCTTTGTCACAACCTGGAAAATAACTTTTAAGAATTTTAGCCACCCGTCTAATATCATCTATCTATCCTAACTATATTAGTTGACGGCAAACATAAGTGTGGGGATATATGTATCCTCTCCTCAGCAACACGTATCATAAAATATAAATGTAATAGAAACACAGCTGGTAACATTCCAGGGAAAATCAACCACAATTTGACTAAAGTTAAAATTATTGTTTTTTTCATTTAACAAACACACCGTGCTTACTATGTGGTAGACATTTTCTAAGCACTTTATACATACTGACTCTTTAATTCTCATAACAACCCTATGGATAGGTATAATCTTTATCCCCATTTTACAGATGAGGAAAAGGAGACACAGAAAAAATAAGTAATTTGCTTAATGTCACCACAGGAAGTGGTAGAGCAAGGATTTGAACCAATCAGCCTTGCACCAAAGTCTGCTTTTAACCACCGTACTCTGCGATGAGTAGGATGCCTGCTTCTGGTGGGAAGTTTGCAAAACTCAGAAAAGCATAAAGAAAAAAAATTACCCGTTGTCCCACCACCCATTTTAGTGTATTTCCTTTGTATGTATGTGTCTGTGTGTATACAAAAAAGCATTTAACCTAGTAGAATCTCTTTCCCCGTCTGTCTGTCTTTCAGTTAACTATATCTTGTGGACATTCTCCCATAGAAAGATACTAATGTGATTGAACATTCAAACAGTTTTCTTAGTCAACTCTGTAAACAGCAGGCCCGCCACGGGTGGCTGTCAGGGATTACTGATTCTGTAGGTGCCTAATTGCCCCAAGCTCTAAGAGCTTCCTTGAAAATGGACCCAACTTGATTTCTTTTAAGTGACCTGAAAAAAGTGTTGTCGCCTCAAAACATAGCGTGACTTTTCCCTTCAAAGCATTTCATGTTATGTCCTCTTCATACTGTTCCGTTTTCTTAGGGGCGGGGTGGGGGGGTTGGTCTTGGTGCAAAGAAAAATGTAGGCTAGTCAACAGGAAACCTAAAGTCCTTGATAAGGCCTCCCGTCAGACCCTGGCGTGGCTGCTTTTTTTCTTTCTTACATACGTGTTGCAAAATAATAACAATAAATGTCCTGCAAAAAAACACCTGATAAACAAAACTGTTATTATATGTCAAGATATTGAACAGCAGTCTCTGAAGCCAAGACAATAGTGGTCACTGCAGTGGCCAGTGAGAGCTGTTGGCCCAGTCACGTGCCCTCCTGTCAATGGCCAGAGAGGTAAACAGCACAGATATGTGCTGACCTAACCTCAAAACCTCTCATGCACACAAGGAAATTGGCTTGAAAAGACTTTCTCTTTTTAACTCCTTGTTCATTGAATTTCTAGCTCTGATTAAAGAGGCAGAAACAGAGAACAGTAATCAAAAGGGAGAGTCAGAGAGTGACACCAATAAAAAAAATAAGTCATTGAGTCATTAGAAACACAGCTGTATCGATCTTCACTCTTTCCTTGAGCTGTTTCACCCATTTGCAGGTGAGGAAGTGTAGAGGAGGGCCAAGGGCCAACCTTTTCAAAGGGCCCTCTCTGGGAATTACTTTTGTATGCACATAAATTTCCACAATAAGTACCTTCTGGAGTTTGCATGAAACTGAATTGCTCTTTCAAACTTCCTGTCCAATGTTCTAACTTGAGTTGTGCTACCAGAAAAGCAGGTGTATCTCAGTTGCTAAGTCCAACTTGGCTTTTTTTTTTTTTTTGAAACCCTAAATACATCTCTTCCCCTCCCCACTTTTCCCTTTAAATTACCTTTTACCCAAAGTCACTGGTCCTAGGTCCCCATGGAGCTGTTGCAGGCAGGAGCTGTTTGAAATTTAAGGTGCAATACTGGGAAGCCAAATGGATGAAATGAACTTTTTCCTTGACCCTAAAACTAGGGTCAAATCTGTTGTCTCTCTCTTTGTTGCAGGTGTTTTGCAAACTAGTTCTGCTGCTTTCTGAGTCTTCTAGTCCTGGGGGAATGACAAGGCACTGGGACAGGGAACTAACTAATCACCTCTTCCAACCAACAGCCTCCAATTCCTTAGAGACTCCTTCAAGGGTGGGGTTGAAGATCTGGGCAGCAGTGAATGGGGAGGACCAGACTAACAACCTGTCTCCAGAAAGGGCTTGAGTAGGTAATACCTGCGCCTCCGGACAACAGAGAGCTCACCTTCCCAGAGGATTTACAATGTGCTTCTAATGTGTATCATTTCATTGAAGTTCTACAGTTGTCATAAGGCGGGTCATGACCATGGTCCACTGCCCAGAGGTTGTGTTGGCTGCCCCGGATCACACAGTTTACGTAGGACGTGGGTCTGAGTGCCGTGATGCATTCTCTGAGGCCTTCTTCTCCCCTCACCCTCAGTCTTTCTCGTCCACACCTCATCCAGCTCTAGTGGAGCATCTTATACTGCAGTCAAAGACTGTCTTCCTCCAAGGCATACTGATCAGTTAAATGATTCTGTTAAATAGTCAGTGGTTGGTCTTGGTGTGCCCCCACCTTGTTCTGAAGGCTCCTTTCCTGAGACCCCTCCTGCCTGCTGTCCTCATACCTCCCATTCTCCCAAGACTCCCTGAGGCAACACCACCCCAAGGCCCGGTGTTATCTCCTGGATGACCACTCACACTTTGAACCTGGATCTTTTCTCCCACAATTAAACTCACTCTGCGCCCCATTTCTCCAAGTCCTATTGGGGAGCCTACTTATACTAAGAGACTTAGAGCTGGCAATGGCATGATATTCTAATACCCGAAAGCCCTAGGGACTGACTACTTATTAGCTATGTAAGTTTGGGCAAGCTTCGCCTGTAAAATGGAGAAAATTCTTTGCATGTGAGGATCACACTCAGAATGTTATGCATATTCGCTGAATTCCTTCTCTCCCTCTAAACCCTTCTTTCTCTCCTAAAGCAAATTTCAAGGCACTGCCCTCTCTCTCCCAGATTATTGCAGTGGCCTCTACCTCCAGACCTGGTCCCCATCACACATTCTCCACCCCTGGCCAAAGGGATCTTTCCAGAGTATAAGGGTGACCAGATTTACCCTCTACCTAAAACCCCCAGCAGCCCCCAGGGCCTCAGAGTTAAGTCCAGACTCCCTGGCATGGTCCGAGAGCCCTGCAGGCTCTGCCCTTGCTTACCTCACCAGCGTACCCCATGCTCAGCACCTGGTGTGTGCCACACTCTCCTTCACCTCTAGGGCACTGAGCAGATAGTTTTCTCTTCTACAAAAAATTCTCTCCATTCTTTTTCATTCTCTAGTTTAAGCAAAATTTCCTCTGGGAAGTCCCTTTCTTCCAGGAAGTCTCCCTGAGTTTCATCAGAAGCCTTTCTCTGTGGCCTCTCCTGTCCTTCTTCCCAGCCTAGCACTTAGAACACACTAGCTGCCTGGCTGCCCACCTCTGGCTTGCCCATAGCTCTCTGGGGGCCTGAACCATGTTGGTCCCACCTCCTACTCCTGACTCAGGGAAGGCAAGAGAAGAGTGAGTGAATATTTGTGGTACTCTTCCTGAAACACACAAAGTGCTCAATTCTTTTTTTTTTAAATTTTTTTAAATGTTATTCTTTTATTATTTTTTTTAAAGATTTTTTAATTTATTAATCTTCAGAGGGGAAGGGAAGGAGAGAGGGAGGGAAACATCAATGTATGGTTGCTTCCTGTGCATTCCCTGCTGGGAACTGGCCTGCAACCCTGGCATGTGCCCTGACTGGGAATCGAACCGTGATCTCTTGGTTCACAGGCCCGTGCTTAATCCACTAAGCTACACCAGCCAGGGCAAAGTGCTCAATTCTTTTTGTAAGTATGTTACTGTTACTTGAAAATATTTGCATTTCAAACTCCCCTCAGCCTTCAATGTCTATTCCAAATAGAAGAGTAACTTTGGGATATTAAGTGTAGCCAATACATACAATATTTTTTTGTCCAAAGGGGACAAGAGGGAAATCAAATAATAATACCATGAAATAAATTAGCATTAATACTTCTATGGCATGTTCATACAGATACCTCAGTTTATTCTTAGAATACTCCTAAGAAGTGGATTGGACTCTTATTTGATAAGGTATAATGGTTATAACTCAGCAATTGCAAGTGGCAGAAATCATCCTGAGTTAGCTTAAGAAAAAAAAAAAAAAAAGGAGGATTTGTCATAACTGAGCAGGACTATCTCATGGAGCCCAGGGCATGCAGTCAGTTGTTGCAGCAGGACTGGAGCTGGAAAGGGCAAAGCATTTAGAAACCCAGGGTACCCAGGGTCTTGTTTCTGCTTCTTCCCACACTACAACTCTTTCTTCCCTTCCTTCATAATGGCTGTTTCTGCTACCCAGTTTATTGATGAGCAGAGGGGCTCCCAGAGGGGGAGGCAAGAGTGGGGAGGGAAGTTCCCAGAGGAAAAAAAAGGGGCTCTTGCAGAGAGGTTAAGAGACTTGTCTGAGATCAACAAGGCGAGGTGGAGCCAAGATGAGGGTAGGATCAGACACTAGCTTTGCCCAAAGATCTGCAAACATATTTTATAATCAAGAGTTAGAATTATTGAAATTAGGTGGAGTTATGACACGTGGATCAAAATATGCACTCTGCAGGGCCCATGTAGTACTAAATGTACGTACTAAATGTCCATTTACAGAAATGAGCTGTCGGCAGTTTGGCAGGAGAAACATCCAAAGCTCTATGGAAACCTTTGGCCAGAGCTTAAAATTAAATTAAAACAACTTTGTATTAAATCACAGGCAAGAGAATTCAAAACCAATTAAGTTTATAAAACAATCATGCTTAAAACTCAATGATAATTCCAAAAATACATTTAGTCATTTTGAAACTCATTTAATTTCAGTAGAAATGGTTTTTAATATGATCCTACTGGTTTTAAATTTGCTTTTAAGAATTCTGTAGACTCCTAGAGGCAAAAGAGATAAAACAAGTCCTGCCACTGAATTTCTCCTTTGCTCTGGTGCTTGTACCCAGCCACCTGGGAGTTCCCACTGTCCTGCTAGAAAAATCTGGCATTCTGAGCAACAGTGCAGCCCCATTTGAAAATTCTAAATAGCCCCAATGGAGGAATAAGACTTAGAGCAGTGGTTCTTGAACCTAAATATACAAAAATACCTGGGGAGCTTTTTAGAAATATAGACCCTCAAGACAAATCCAAGGAGTCTATGATCATTCCCAGGTGGCCCAGCTGGTTCTGATGCAGGGGCTCCTCCAGTCCACTTTGGTGGGAGCCATCGGTCCAAGGTCACCTGCTGCAGAGCTGGAACATAGGTTTCCTAACGTCTGGTTCAGTGCTCTTCTCGCCATACGCCACTGACTCTTCAACTCCCCAGCTGTGAAAACACAAACTCACTATTTTTAAAAACCAGAATCAATCAACAATGAATAGGTAAATGAAATGTGGTGAATGCATTCAATGGAATATTATCCAGCCTTAAAAATTAGGAAGAAAATTCTGACACATGCTACAACATGGATGAAACTTAAGGACATTACGCTAAGTGAAATAAGCCAGTCATAAAAAGGCCACTACTGCACTTATTCCACTTGTATGCAGTACTTAGAGTAGTCAAAATCATAGAGACAGAAGATAGAATGGTAGTTGCTAGGGGCTGGGGGAGAAGGGTGAATGGGGAGTTAGTGTTTAATGGGTCAGAGTTTCATCTGGAGAAGACAGCAAAGTTCTGGAGATGGTTGTTGGTGGTGGTTGCCTAACAATGTGAATGTATTTACTGCCACAGTAAACTTTAAAATGGTTAAAATAGTCAAATTTTATGCATATTTTACTACAATTAAAAAGAAGGAATCGGTCTTTCTTTGTACTTCAAACAGATTTCATCTATCACCTTATTTATGGCTGGAAAGATGCATTTATAAGACAGTTGGTTTCTGGATGTGGGTTCTGGACCTTACGTTGACACAGCCAGTTTAATTGTATGCCTTCAGCCACCCTCAGCATGGTTCTGTCTTGCGGTCACTTCCATAATGTCGCCTTTTTTTTTTTTAGATTTTATTTATTTATTTTTAGAGAGACAGGGAAGGAGAAAGGGAGAAAAACATCAATATGTGGTTGCCTTTCGCACTGCCCACTGGGGACCTGGCCTGCAACCTAGGCAAGTGCCCTGGCTGGGAATTGAACCGGCAACTCTTTGGTTCATAGGCTGGCCCTCAATCCACTGAGCCACACCAGCCAGGGCCATGATGTTTCCTTTTGATGCTACTGTTAAGTTCTGTGTTAGTGCCTGTTCATAGCTCGGCCTAACACCTGCTAAGGGGGCGACAGAGGCAAATGTGCTCTTGTGTAAGTCATGGAGGCTCACCCCAGAGGGAAAGAAGAGCAAAAGGAAATGAGGAAAGGAAAGGTGGAGGCTAGAAAGAAACTGGAAGCAGTGAAAGTGGCTCCGAGCCCACATGAAGTGAAAGCCAGTAAGTGTTAAGATTGGAAACTTCAATGTGGCCCTTTTTCTAGAACAGCTGTAGCACTGCTATTCCTAGAAATATGGACAAACCCATTGAAGATAGTGACACCCTGAGTGGAAGTAATGAGAAAATAGGCTTCCTCCTGATCTTGGAATGTACCATTATGCAGAAGTTATAAGAAAGAGCAACTGTAAGAGCAGGTCAAAAATCCACGTTTTAAGTTCTGGGGACCCCAAGTTTCATTCTTAGCTGATAAAAGGAGCATGAATTGTCCGTGAGCAAGACAGGGGAGCGAGGAGAGAGTGAAAAAGAAATGAGGGAGAGGTCAGTGCTAGCTTTCGAGAGATGAGTTTTCTTTCCCTTCTCTGGGAAGTTTAGCTGGTGGTCGTAAGTTCATGGTGTTGGGCAATTTTCCCAACGTTTAGGGAAGTTACTCATGAGGAAGAAGCCAGACCCAGACAGCTCTCTGGGAAATGTGAAGAGTCAGTGCCTGGGTGGTTTACATACTAATCCAGGGTTTATTAAAGCTCAGAAAGCAAGCAGCAGAGAGTTTTTAAAATGAGACTTTCTATAAGAAGAGCCCTTGACATTCTGATAGAAAGGAAAGTTTCTCTCTGGCCTGTAGGTCAAGGTGGGCCCCAGGAGGCTGGGGACTTCTTTTGCGAGTGCTGTGGCAGGTCCAGGGAACTCCCACAGCGGCAGAATCATTCCTTTCGGAGCCCCCTCCTAGCAGAGAAAAACTTTTCAATTGCACTTGGGAGGAATTGAACTAGATGATCTCATAAAGCTAACTTTTTCCTCTCAAAATGGTATGATGTGGCATCAGCATCTCTGCCAGGTTCTGATGCTCCTTGGGGGAAGTGAAATAAATGCAGGTGGACTGCATTTGTAACACTGACTTCTCCCAAAGTTGTACGGGAATTAACTCACTTTAAATCTACCAAGACTTCTACTTGAACTCTTTTGTAAACCTAAACATGCTTCTGAAAGATGAGTTAACACTTTTGAAAATATTTTTGCTCATAGCTCTGAGTTTTGACTTGTCTTTTTTGCCCCTGGAACATTTAGGATGCTGTAATGTTGTAGTTTAGATTAATCATCTGTCACTACCCATCTTGATTTTCCAGAATGTTATAGCAAACAGATTGTTTTCCCTTAGTGTGAAAAAATATCCAATAATTCTACAGCTTCCTTGGGACTTTATAATACTTCACCAAGTTTTTCTTTTACCCTCCCCCCAAATACATGTAATATATGTATATTTTTAAATTTACAAACACACTGGAAGATCACATCATCTGGCCCTTGAACAAGCTTAGGTTGAAGCTTTAATGAAGGGCATAAGTGGATGCTGATTTTTACTGGTCAACTGAATCCACACCCTTTGTTGGGTGAGGGTCTGTACCAGGCACAGGCTGGACATCACAAGAGGAAGGCCTGCGCCATTCAGAAAGTCTGCCCAGGCAGTCTCGAGCATCCCTGGGGCAGGAAAGGGTTAACAAATTCCACAGGGACTCAGAGCACAGAGAGGCCTGGAATGGTGAGGGACAACTTCATAGAGGGGGTGACTTTCAAGCTAGTAATAGGTGTTGAGGGGAAGTCAGCATTTGGATACTCAGAGCCAGGTAGGAAGAGCATTTCCTACCGGAAGGAACAAAGTGACTGCTCAGAGGTGTGAGGATGGAGGAGCATTTTGGGACAGGAAATGGGCCAAAGTGGCAGGGTTGACAGAAGGGAGAGGAGTGTAGATCCTAGAAAAGTTTCAGAAGAAATTATTAATTAAAGCTTTGCAAATATTTATGAGAGAACAATAATTGTTAGATTTCACTACATATGGCTTCACTAGAAACTAGTCATTTACAGTTTTTTATAAGGTTACTAGCTTGGAAAACTAGAGGATGTTGTCAAAGGGCATTCTTGCCATTTGGCTGGAAATTTCCATGACCCTGGAGTGGAATGGAAGGCCCTGAATTCTACTGTGCATCTCAGTGTCAGCAGAGCATCTGACACAGCCAGGCTCAGTGAGATTCTTGTTAAGAGCATACTTTGTATGAGTAGACACATCACCAAAGGGTGCTGATGGTGGATTAACGGCAGTATGAGGAGGGGCTCTGGTGCTGACAGGGGCTCTATCTTTGGCTCATTTTTTTTTTCCATCTTCACTGAGGTTTGCCAATGACATAAGGAAACATGCAAGATGCATCTATCAGAGTTTTGGGTAATATGAAACTTGAAGGAAAAAATAAACATACTAGGCCCTGGCCAGGTAGCTCAGTTGGTTAGAGCATTGTGCCGATAGGCCAAGGTTGGGGGTTTGATCACTGGTCAGGGCACACACAAGAAGCAACCAATGAATGCATTAATGAGTGGAACAACAAATCAATGTTTGCTTCTCCCTCTCTCTTTTCCTTCCCCTCTTTCTAAAAAATCAGTAAATAAAAAATAGAAAAATAAATGTATCAGTTGATACATCAAAAAATGTCTTTCAGGGCTAGAATAATAGACAAAACAAGCAGCTGAAATATGACAGGTGTAAAAATGAAATACTGCATTTAGGGTCAAAAAAGTCAACTCTTCAAGAAGGCAATGGAGAAATATGTCTCAGCCACAGATGACATGAAACGAGACCTGGAGCTGTTAGTTTGCCACCAACGACCCAACAGTGTGGTGTGTCGGCCTCCCAGGGTCAGGCACTGCGCTGGGCAGAGAACGCACGGGGGACCTACACAAAGTCCTTGTGCAGCCTGTAGTTTTTTAGGGGAAAGAAACAAACCGTGCCCCCCCCACCCGAAAAAAATATTACTAAACTATGACAGGACTGGCGAGACACCAAGGAAGGCTGGAGAGAGAGTGACGAGGGGCCCACTTTTCCTGGCTGGGTAAGGGCAGGCCTCTCTGAGGAATGGCTTGTTCAAGCTGAAGGAAGCAGAGGCAGGGAGGCAGAACATTTCAGGCAGGACAGGGAGTGCTTTGGCCCTGAGTGCGAAAGGAGTTTGAGGGGTTCCTGAGACTGAAAGAACAATGAGGCTTGTCCATATTCATGCCTACAAACATCCATTCTCCCTTCTGCCATGGTGTGGAGGTACTACATTTCCCAGCCTCCCTTGCAGTTGTACTACATTTCCCAGTCTCCCTTGGAGTTGAATATGGCTATGGGAATGAGTTGTCACTAGTGGGATGCTAACTAATGGTCTGTGTTGGGAGCCAGGGCCCTTAGGAGGCAGGCACACAGCCTCCTCTCACTCAGTTCTTTTCTTGATGACTGTCTCTGGGACTTGGCAGCAATCCAGCCTGGGAATACCCTTGGAATATTGAAGCCCCAGGTAGAAGGAGCCTGGGTCCCTGAATGACCGCAGGCAGCAGGGGCCACTTGCTAACCTGGATCACTCACCTCAGTTACCTGAGAGAAAAGAAAACATTCTCCAGTTCTTTCAGCCACTGAAATATTATCACATCTCTCACTAACCTGTTCTCGAAGCAAAGGAGATACTTGCTCAGTCAACTGGCCCACATTTAGAACACTGCATTTAGGTCAAAGGGTCACTTTTTAAAAAAGGAGACATTGACCATTTGAAGCATGTTCAGGGAAAGGTAAGGATGACAACATTTAGGAATCAGAAAGCCAAGTCCCTGAAAATCTACTAAGGACACTGCAATTGTTTAGCTTGGAAAAGAGATTTCTCGGGGGTAGCAATGAGAGCTGTCTTCACACCCTGAGGAAGCTCTTCACACCCTGAATGACGCAGGGTTGGAGTGGCTGCTATGGGGCTGAGGGTCATTGGGATGATGAGGAGGCAGATTCTGATTCCACATAGGGGAGAAGTTTCTAATAATCAGGGATGATTTGAAAAGTGTCAGAGGCATTTCCCCACCACCATGTCCAAACAGAGACCTTCTGCCCACTTGTAAGGTGACATTTACAGGGTGATTGTAGCATCATTGTGGAGGTTCTAGCAAATTCTAAGATTTTTAGGTAGGAAGGGTAGATAATGCAGGTTGAAGCCAGGTCATAACAGGGATTGAATGTCAGTTTAGATTGAATCGTAGAGGTAAGGGGATACTTGGAGGTTTCAGAGCATAGTAGCAATATAACAAAAGCTAGGAGCATTGCTTTGGCCAACACAGGAGGGAGAAATCCTGATTTTCATAGCTCACACTGGTTAACCGGTGCTTACAATCTCTGAACCAGTAGTGATTTAAGGAAAGCCAAGATTAAAGAATATGGATTTTAATTACTTTATTCTTGGCTAAAAAAAAATACTTGGGGGCTAACATGTTTTTAAACTTGTCTTCCAAGATAAATAATCATTTTAGGCCAAGAAACTCAAAGTACTTTACACCCTAGTATCATTCAGGCTTGTCACATATCTCAGCTGCGATGTCAGGGGCAAGACTGTTGAGCCTCCTCTCTCAGATAAGGGAAAGACTCATAAAGAGGGCCAGTGAGTTGTTCAAGGCCATGGTGAGTCAGTGGAAAGGCAATGTGCTTGACTGAGGTCTCCAGGACTGCCCCCAGCCCATGCTGTAGTGCCTTCAGCTAGGAATATCTTACACATACCAGAGAAACCAGCCTGGACCAACAGTCTTTCCAGAATTGGAAATTGCCTGAGACATTTCAACTTTGACCAACTCCATTTTGCAACTGAGGAGAGTGAGGCTTAGTGAGGTCACACAGGCAAAGCCTAGTTATGACTTGAACCCAGTTCCTGGGATTTCTTGTACCACCCCACCTACCTGTATGATGGGAGGCCCGGGACACCCTGCACATAATCACCTGCAGTCAACTGGGCCGTCACCATGAGCTCCACTGTCTGGAAACACAAAGGCTCATGTTGGCTTTGGCCACCAAAGAGAGGAAACATTCTGCAATCCTTGAAAACGCACAGCTGAGGGGTGGGGGTGGGGAGAATTGTTTGAGCTTGTACTACAAAGTCAAAAGGGAAAACATGTGTTTCACATTTGTCTTGGGATGGGAAAGAAAAACTTTTCCTTTCACTTAATCTCAGTTTAAACAAACAGAGTGACTGCCCTTTTTGTAAACTCATCCAACGTCAAATATTGTTCACTCACATGGCATCGGCTTACTAAGCCACTACAGAGCCACTTTCCTCACGTAATGCCCTCAATTAGAAGGCACTTCAGCTTGAAGAGGGGCGACTAAAATAATACACGTTTCCTCTGATGAATTAGACCAGAGTCAGCTGATGGAATCAGATTTCCAAATCTATAACCTCTGGTTTCAGCCAGAGACCTGAGGCGATAAAGCTTCAGTCATGACTCAGGATTTTGGGAGTGAAAGCAAGCACGTCAAGTGATGTAAGAAAATTCCCCCACTGCCCCATCCCACTGGTGTCCTCCTCCCTCGGGAATTCCATCTGAGAGCATGGGGGAGGGGTTGCCTTGTCACCGGGTGCCTGGCATACCTCCTACCACCATCACAGTGGCCAGCGTCAGTGCTTGACAAAGGAAGTACTCAGTTACAATTGCTTTCCTGTTGGCCTGAGCGCTCAGATAATTGCTCCGTGATGTGTGTGAGAACCTCATAAAGTAAACCAAGAAACAGAAGGGCCAGGTCTGGGCTAAAGGGAAGTGTCCAGTGGGGGAGGCTAGTGATGCAAGCCTACCTTTGAAGTCACTTTGTTTGCGAAGAGTCTGCTGTGTTCTCTCTTAAGGAAACTCCACTGGAATGAGGTTTCTGAGCATGTGGGGTTTCGGGCTATTGTTTTTGGCCCGGGTTCTTACCTCAAGCCCTAGCTAGGACATGTAAAATCCCATAACAACAGCCTGACATGGAATTGCTCACCCTCGCATTACATCAGGGGACTTTTACTCAGGCGATTTTGAATGCCTTATTGTTTAATAGGACAGGAAGTTTACTCTTGGTGTAAATGAGGAATCTTTTTTTTTTTTCCCTCCTTACCTCCTTGGAAGATTTTTACAGAGGCTTGCCTTGTCATCCCCAATCTAGCTCCTTCCATGAGAGCAGCTACGGCTGCAGTGCTGCTGCCCAGGTTCATTCTTAGAATAAGGGTTTTCTGAGGACCAGAGTTTTAGGCAGGCTTTTCCCTGGAGGGGATGCTGGGTGATGGGCTCAGGGCCACCCAGGGACAGGGAAGGGCTGGATCTCTTGTAAAGGGTTGGATTTTCTCTTTTCAGTCTCTTCAGTTCTGATCCAGACTTACGTTTCTTTCTTAATACAGACACACACACACACACACACACACACACACACACACACAGGCCTCGTCCCCAAACCTCACGTTGTTTTTTTTCTGGGGATACATCGCATGGTGACCAGCTCACACTGGGAATTTTGGGCTAGGATTCTGAAGGCAGAATGTGTCTGACTAACTGGCCTCAGCAAGAAGATGCCTAATTCAGAGCCATGACCCTCTCCTCCCTGGAACAAATCCTTGAGAAGAATAGAAACTTCCAAAACAAGTCTTGCCGTCTCCCCCATCTCATGACATACTCTGTAGGCAAACTCTTTTTAAGAGGCACAAGAAGAACCCTTTCAACCTTTTGCTGATGGCCTCAGCCAAGACACTGGCCAAGAAATACCCTTGGATCAAGAAAGGGTTCACACATACCGCTACTTCTAGTCAGAGGAAACCAGATAAGGATGATGAAGAGGTGAATGATGGCGACACTGACCTTGGAGGATGAGTAAGCTCTGTTTTTTTTGTTTCTGTATCTCCAGAATCTTTTTTTTCCCCTACATACCCACAAAGACATCAATAATGAGTTAAAAAGGAAAAAAAAGTAAGCACTGTGCATAAGTCCTAGAGATGAGGCCAAAGCTGAAGCATCACTGCAACTGTCATCCTCACACAGCATCATCGACACACACGTCCGCACGACTCACAGTGCTACCTGACAACATATGTGCTAAATGTTTCCTTTTGTTCTTGAAATTGCAGTGTTGACCAGGACTTCCACGTGTGTGTGCATACACCTGTGTGTGCGTACTTTCAGTTGCACCCAGGCAATGACAACGAAGCCAGAAGCAGCGACCTCATTCCTGTACTAAAGCTGTTCTCAGACCTGCTTTCACACTAGAATCACTTGCAGAGCTTTAGTCATGAGACACTGAGTGTGTCCCCCAGAGATTCCGATTTAATTGGGCCGCACTTGGGATCTGGGCACAGATTTTTTTTAAAGCTCCCCAGGCTTTATAATGGGCCTCCAGAGTCACTCACTAGCCACTAAACTAGGCCAGCCCCTTAACTGGCCCACAAGATTAGCCACGCCCGCCAGCTCCTTGCGCAACCACTCTCTTCCCTGGCATTTGTCTCCTCTCCCTGGTTCCAAACCTGGCTTCACTCCAGGCTTTGGCATTTGGGACCTGGCCACCCCTGTAACCATCACCATGGTCAAAAGTGCCCTGAAAATGCCCTCGAGTGTAACTTAACATTTAAAGTCACAATAACAATGACTGTGTGTAGCACTTCCAGTCATTCTTACGCAATGAGGCGAGAAGCACCAGGTTTTCCTCAGTGGCACTTCACTGCCTGGCAGGACACTTCCTTGGTGAGTCTGAGTCCCCACTTCGCAACGGGCCAATGCAAATCCACCCCGTGCGAGGCACAAATAACTACATGTCCTGCAATTGCAGGGCCCTGGGCCTGGCCCAGAGCTTGGCACATCATAGATGCTCAGCAAACTTCTGATGAAACTGAGCATATTAAGTCTGCAAATTCAGGGTGTTTCCCTAACCTAATTTGGTTCTGGAAATTCAAACGACTGGATTGAGAAGAAGACGTCCCGGTGATTACAAAACCCCCTCTGAGCAGAGAACACAGCGAGCAGCAGAACTAGCCAAGGAAAGGCAGCAGCTATCAGCAGATATGCATATCCACTGAACCCTCCCTGCCTCTCCCACCTCGAAGCTCTTCCTGGGGAACAGCATTTCGCATCATTGCAGAAATAGGACTCAGCTCAGGGGCTTCCTTCCTGCCGAGAAGCCGCTTAGTCGATGGTGTTACACACCTCTCTGGGTGGAGGCGATGCTCCACGCTGTAGCTTGTAAGTAGGGATTTTCTTCAATCTGTGAAAGTGTCCAAGTGCCCCAAGTTCTCAACATTGCCATTTTGTCTTCTTTGGGCCCTGTCTTACACGTCACACCTCACTTTGAGGTCATTTCTGGAAGGGAGTAATAGACATTGAACCAGAATCTGTTAGTGCATGGCACTATTTTGTATCATATGCTTGAGTATTTTTAGTTAATATGTTCTAATGTCTGGTCTGACAGGACTCTCCCAACCCCACCTCACCCTCTTTTTCCAGAACTGTCCTTGCCATTTTCTCTTTGCCATGTATTAAATATGGATGTGTTTCTTTAAAAAAAATCAGTGAATCATCTGGGGGTTTGATGAGAATCACAAGGAATTAACAAATTAATCTGTTGCTAAAGACATTTTCTAAATTGAGTTTTTCTGTTTGCAACACCTATTTTATTCGAATCTCTTAAATGTTCCTAAATAATTGTGTGGTGTTCTTTATCGGTGTCCCACACAGGTTTAAGGAAGTGGTTTGGGACAGGTACTAATGTGAATGGAATATCCTGATTAGGACCCTCAGCTTGCTGGCATACAGGAATGCCTTTACCCAGGTGTGTTTATCTTACGTCCAGTCATTTTTCTAGATACTGCTAGTATTAACGCCAGTAGTTGTTAGACGGTCCCTTTAAATTTGTGAAGGCTGAAACCACAGTGTTGCCAAGAGTGATGTTTCGTGGCGAGGTCCAAGTCAAGGGCCTTAGTGGTCAGTGCATTAGTGTCTGGGGGCTGCCATAACAAAGCGCCACAAACTGAACAGGCTACATCCAGAATTTTAGGTCCAGCTCATGAACCGTATTTCCAGATGTCTGTGGAAAAAATCGTTCCTATCTGTACAATATGAAGAATGGTTGTGGAAATTACATTCAGCTTGGATCTGGGAGGCGTTTAGAGGAAGACAATGTCTACTTGGTTTCAGGGCTTTTGTGGTACAACTCAAAAACTCTGTGTGTTGGTCTAGAGGGTGACATTCAGAGGGAAGCAAATGTTGGCACAATATAATTTGATGCAAAGACCCAAGAGAATCTTTGGACTGAGGCCATCTACCTGCAGCAAGTTACCTCATCCTGTCCCCAGCTGACAAATCCTTACCCAGGCCTACCATGTGCCAGGCAGCGGCCGCAGGCCAGGTGCTGGGGTGAGGACAGGCTCCAGAGGGATACAGGTCTTTCTCTCAGGACACTGATATTCTAGTGGCCCCACAAGCATCTAGGCAGGTGGGGAGGGCACGATGCTTGACATTATAGAGAAGATTCTCTATGGAGAGGGTACAGCCAGGCAACCACTGTGTCCCCTCAGAGCTAAGGCACCATAGCCTTTAGGATCCCTGAGAGGTGAAATGAATTTAAGAAAAATAAAAAAGGGTTTAAATGAACACAGGTGCTTTCCCCAGCAGGACACAGGCAGAAAAGCAGGCTCACTCTTACTACCACACACAGCTATCCTGGCTACCAGCAGAAGAGAACCTTTATCTACAAAAGCCGCAGGCTTCACTCTCGTGCTTCGATTACAGCAGTTCTCAGCCTTACTCCACCCACCCTCAGGAACAGACGCTCAGCAAACAAACAGCCCAGACCCCCTGGGGCTGCTGGGGCTAGAGCCACTTCAGTGGGGAAACCAAATCCTTCTCCCCTATCTCAGCAGACAAAACAGCCTGGCCCCTAGGTGTTTCCCCTTCTGCCTGGGACACCCAGCCAGGGAAAGCAAAGTGAGAAGCTCTAAATCAAGTGTTTTCAGCAGAACCAGGCCCAGGGGTGGAAGGGAGAGGCCTCTGCTCTCAGTGTCTGCTCCTCCTTAATGAGCCAAAACACAGCTGGTGCCAAGGAAGTTAATCTGCCCTGAGATAGGAGGAGCCACACCCTGAAGTGTAGAGGGAGCAATGCCCAGGGCATCTCGGAGCCCAGGAAGCTGGGTCTGCAGAGCCCGGGATGCCCAGCGGGGAGCAGGCCCAGTCCTCCAGAAAAAAGGAACCCCCTCTTTGCTTGAATGCTGCCCTTTGACCATGTGAAAAGATAAACACACTTTTAAAAAAGATCTGTCGTCGGTGCTGGGAAACGCCTGGTACTCAACACCAAGGAGGTCTAGCGAAACAAAGAGTCCATCTGGTCGTGATCACAGTGTTCCCAGCCCAACCATCCATCCGCTCCCTGCTTCCTGATGCATGCACACAAGTGCTCACATGTGGCTGCACACACACATGGACACATGTGTCAGTGCGTACCTATTCAACATGCTTTGCCATTCTGTGCACACACCCACATATGCCCTCACACAGGTACACATGTACATATGCATGTACATAATCACATGTATGCGTCCTCTCACAAATACTGCACACATGTCCACACACACAGACCCTCGGTTCTCATGCAGGTATGCACCTATATATATGTACATGAGAAGATAAATACACTTTTTAAAAGGTCTGTAATAGGTGCTGGGAAATGCCTAGTACTCAACACCAAGGAGGTGTCACTAAATAAAGAACTCCCATGCACAAGCACAGATTCTTACACATAACTGCGCCTTCACATATAACCACATGCAAGTTCACATTCTTACACCACATGTCCTTGCACATGTGCACACGTAGGCTCACTAGTCTTATGTGCATCCTCAAACATATGCATCCTTACATAAACATGTGCTCCCACACATGAATGCACATTACACACACACACACACACACACACACTTTTTTTGCTGATGCTTCTCCAGCAGTTGATTTGACTCTCCTCCCTGATCCAGTGACTTGCTGACTGGGCCAGGTTTCAATTAGAAGCCCGTAGTCTGGAACCCAGCTTGGCAGATGTCTGGGTGCAAGGCCCAGAACCCAGGCCATGCACAGCCTGTGTGGGCATGCTCCCAGCATCTGTCTGTCATGGAGAGAGCCAGCCTTCGGAGTTGGGCCAAGTTGGGCCAACATGGTCATCTCAGTAGCTCAGCAACCTTGGCCAAGTTACACGGCTTCTCTGAGTCTTGGTTTCTGATCCAAAAAAGGGAGACTGATATCACCTGCTTCAGAGTTGGTGAGATCAAGTGGGAACACATAGTAGGTGTTCAGGAGAGAGCTCATTCTATTTTGCTGCCCTTGGTCACCAGAACTCCCCAGACCACCACTTCCCAGGGCCTTGGGCATGCACGGGACTGGGTGAATGAAACTGGAGTCTGAAATACTAAAGACAGTGAATGTTGCTACTGGTGAAAGGGACATTTGATAAGGTATCCAGCTGTCCCCACTCTCTCTTTGAGGCTGGACAAAACATTTCCAGGGAACTTCTAAGAAAGGGACTATGGTCAGGGGATTTCACAGGTGATGAGAAAGACATAGTTTTTTGGCTATAAAGCTACGATGGCCAGTTAGGGAAAAGCAAAGAGAAAGGAAGCTACCGGAAAGGACATCCAACAAAACAGAACCTGAAAGAACTCCACGGGCTGCTGCGTGAAACATCTGGAAATACGCTAATGCGCGCGGAGGAAGGAGCACGGCGCCGAGCCATGTCCTGGCACGAGCTCTGAGAGCCGCCCGAGGGGCTGGAGCAGACACTGTGGGACTTTTCCCTGAGTTATTGCAGCTTCCTTCTGCAGCCTGCCTGGTGTGGCAGCCAGAACATGGAAACGTGGTCTGGATTCTCTTCCCACCAGCAGCCAGTGGGCCTCGGTTTCCTACTTGGTAAGGCCAGCAGTTCAGTGAAGAAGAGCAAGCCCATATTTCTGTGGAAAAAATAAAAATATCGCTTTGTGAGTGCCAGACACCACGCTGAGTTTTTGTTCATGTATCATCTCGCTTGATCCTTATAGCAACTGTGGAGGTGGCAACTGGAATGTTCATTTTACAGAGACTGTTACTGCTCGGAGCGGGTGTGAGCCTTGCCTCAGATCACAGAGCCGGCAAGGGGACAGGGTGGGGCTTTTGTCTCCTCATCCCTGTGTTCCCCTAACGAAGAGGTACAAGCATCCATCTGCCTGGCTCTGCCGCGCTCAGGAGCCAGAACCCTCCCGGGACCAAACTGACGGAAACGTATGACTTCAACCAGCCTCCTCCTTTCACAGACGCCAGGGAGAGTGAAGAAGGCCAGCGCGTGGCCCCAGGTCACGTCGCACCCCCTGCCTCCATCTTCATTCCCGGACTCCAGTCTCCCTGACAACCCCTGGACGGAGCTGGGGAAAAACCTTCAGAGACATCCCTGGGGAGGACAGCTGGAAGGCTGCTCCAGTGAGGCAGTGATGAGGTGATGACGACAGGACTGTATTTCCCCTTTTGAGAAATGCGCTGGCAAGACTCATCTTGGGGGGCGGTAGGAGGGATTTGGCAGGGATGTGGTTACGAGCCATCTGGAAGCCAGTGTGAGCACCAGAAAAGCTGCTGCCTATTCAGTGTAGTGTCATTCCGTGAGTGTGGTCACAGGAGGTTAAGCTGTGACAGGACATATTCAGACAGAGGTTGGCTCTACCCAGAAGCCCAAAGCAGGGCAGGGATATTCCCACTATGCGCTTTGCATCCTTTGTCCTGTGGGACCCAGCGAGGGCCTATTACACACTCACTCGCCTGCCCGGAAGAGTCTCACGTCACTGCATCGAAAGGGTGACATTCTAGCACAAATTACCATTGTTAAGCAACTCTCATGTCCCAGGGATTGTGCTCATATCTTATCCACATGCTCTTGCTTCATCCTCACCACTCGGAGTGAAGTTGGAATCATTTTCCGCCTCTGCTTCCACTCGAGGACACTGAGGCACAGAGAAGTTTGATGAGGTTACAAAGGTGATAAGGATGAGCCAGAACTCAAATCCGGGCATCCAAGGTCCTGGCCCAGGCTCCCACGCACAACACCGTGCTGCACCTGTCACTGCTTCCTGGGACCTCAAGTGACACCCCAGCATCACTGAAGCAGAAATATCCAGAATCCTGGCCATTACAACCCCCTACTCCACTTTCCTCTCTTAACCGGGGACCTGGACAGAGGCAGAGCTGCAGGAGATCCACCCGTCCCCTTGTCTTGGCCCTGCTCACCCACGGATGAATCAGCCGGAATTTTTGGACGTCTCAGGCTCACAGCCGTGGTACCAGGAGCTGTCAGGAGGCAGGAATGCGCGGAATGCTGCTCCCTGCGCTCCTGCCTGCCTGTGCCCTCCTCCCTGGCCCCGTGGGCCAGATCCACAGAGAGGCCGGGACAGTGAATGACACAATGTTTGTCAAGGGTTTGGGACGACAGGTGCACCCGCAGATGAGGACAAAGACTGATTCTTTCCTTGAGGCTGCCGGCACAGTTTCGCATGCCTCCCACGCACGTCCGCGTTCCAGGCCCGGATGCTCCAGGCCCTGGGCTCTGGTGAAAGGCAAGAAACCACTGATTAGGAAGCAAGAAGGAAAAAAAAACCATCCTGGGCTCTTAAAAGACAGAATGACCAACCTCTTTGCCCAACTGTGGCTCGTCCTTGCACCTCTGCCATCCTGAAACAGGACGACTTTGTCACTCAGCTGCTCAGGTGCCTTTGTACATGCCACGTGGACTTTTTCTGCACTTTCTCTGTGCAGGGCTACAGAGTGGTGACTAGGCAGCAACAGTCTTTCCCCCTTGCAGCTTTCCTTCTGGAGGGGCGCTCAGGTAATAAACAAATTCAACCAAGGTGACAAGGGGGACAAGCCAGTTCTGGGATAGAAAGGAGTGAGGTTACTTTAAAATAAATCCCACCCCTCAGAACTGTATGCTGCCTAAATTTGTCACCTGTTTGGCTGCTTTAACCCATGTCATTTCCCCAGTCATCCCAGTTCCCTTTCCTCCCACCTTTCCAAGGAAAAGCAGGGTGTGCCGCTCCTCCACTGCCGCCACCACCACCACCACCACCGTGAGACCTTCCTCGCCCAATTGCCAATTCGCCCTGTGGATGTTGGCTCACCTCTCATCTCCCTCCTTGGCTGTGAGTCCCTCGGGGGCAGGAAACATAGTTAGCTCAAACACCAGTGCCTCGTGGGAATTCCCTCCACCGCACATGCCCCAGAACCTTTTATTTTGGCACCAGCCACTGCGGAGACACACACTAAATACTTCTGTAGTGAACGGGCAGCTCCAGGCTCTGGCTGACTGTGGAAGGTGGGGAGGACTCGGGGTTCTGAGCAAGGAAACCACATGCAGGAAAGGCTCAGTTCAGGAGCCAGTCTGGAGCCCCAGGGATTCAGAGGGTCCACATCACAGACATGCCGTTCGGGAAGGAGGAAGGGTTGAGGGTAAAAATTGTTTGATCAGCCCCTTTTCTGGAAGTTGGGGCCCACAGATGTTGCCTTGATTACCTATCGAAATGAGCAAATGCCAGCATTTACCCAAGGCCTTGCTGACGCAGGGCATGGGAGGGGGAGAAACCGCTGGGCTGATTATCTTGGCTTTATCCGCCACATCTGTTTTAGCTCAGCATCTCCACTTTTCATCTTTAAAGAGATGGCTGCAGCAGTAGAGAATCTTAGAGCTGGAAGGGGTCTGAAAAGACCTCACATCTTACCTCCTCCCTTTGTAGATAAGGGCATGTCACTGGGTAAGGCTGTGACTCACCCACGGTCACACGGTTGGTGGGAGGCTCAGCCTGGACCACACCGTGGCTCTTGCCTCCCAGGCAGGAGCTTTTCCCGGTTTTCCAAGCTGCCTCTCAGATCCTGCCAAGTCATTTCCACATTCGCCTCCGTTAGGCCTCATTAGCAAGAGAAGCTGGCCATGGCCCTTTCTCCCTCCCTCCCCACTGCCTCACAAAAAAGGAAAGTGATTCCATTCCAGAACCAAACAGGGATAGTTTTTCTTGTCATCTGATGTCTTGTACTGTCCACGCCAGGCTCTCCTCCAGGGGTGCATTCCCTGTCCTCACATGGTGTCATAAAAGAATGTCATTCACCCTCCCATCGACCCTGAGAACAAGAGGCTATTTCTCAGCTAGTAAATCAAGCCACCGTGCATGCCAAGGCATCAGAGAGACTCAACTTCTCCCTTACCGGCCACACATTCCTTGGCCAAGGCACCCCCTTGGAGAATGGCTTCTCCCAAAGGCATCTCAACCCCATTTCCTAGTCCCTCTGTTGGGACTGTCACCACCCTTGAGGCCAAGTCGAGAGTCTCTCTGGAAGGTGTTTTACATCCATGCTGGAAGAAAGGGATTATTATTCCCATGCCCATTCTATTTATTTAAACAGACATAGAAAGTGAGGCTCAGAGAGGTTAAGTTACCTGCCCATGGTCATCCAGGAGTAAGTGGCAGAGTCAGAATTTGAACTCAGGTCTGACTCCAATGCCCATGTCTTTCTATGACACCTCTCCATGTGCCTCAAAGGAGTTAAGGGGCATCTCAAGACAACCCTGAATGTGTGGTCAGAAATAGTTCCCCTGATCCCCTGTCCAAGTACCTGAAATCTCTCCATTGGAGTCCCCATCTGCTGGTGGCCCCAGCCTTCGGTGGCCAGTTGCTGTTTTCTGACAGGAGAGGCCAGGGATGGGTAGGAGGAGGGCTTGCAGGAAGCCCTTCAGCAAAGATTTGATTATGGCGGGACCCACCTGAGGCTTGACGGCAGGGTCCAGGATGAAGGCTTGGGGAGGCTCAGGGTTGACAGGAGGAGAAGGATGAGGAACAGAATACTGGCCCTAGAGAGAGGAGGCTGGCCAGCAGGACCCAGAGGTTGGCAGGAGCAGGGCATGAGGGCAGCTCCAACAGGGAGGGGGAGCCTTCCTCAAAACCCAGCAGGGCCAGGTCCAGGGCAGGGGCTGGCTTTGGGGTGGAAGGGCCCAGCGTGACTGGGAGGCATTAGTCAGCAGCGGAGGTTTATGAAAGGAAGGATTGTCCGAAGCCTCCTTACTCACTGGGCCGATCGGGTTGTCCCCAGCGCCTGGGAGCAGGGCCGGTATCAGAGGGAGACTGGGAACTCCATGCGGCTCACTGCCCAGGTTGAATGGCCGGGGCATTGGGGCCGAGCGTGGGGGCTCTGTCCGGCCTCACAGCCTGTGAGTCACAGCCCAGGCTGGCAGGCTGAGTGTCTTCATTGTCCACTCAGCCATGGGACAGTGAGGCCGGAGCCCTGACGGGGGACACGACTCCCTCCTTTTATGATAGAGGAAGCCCAGGGCTGATTCATGGGGTGCCGGCCCCGAGTTATCACCCTGCTGACCCGCTGCCCGCTATCCAAAATTCACAGAGTTGGAGCCATTCCTGGGGCGCCCCCAGCATTCACCCACCCATCCCTTCTTCAGTCAGTCACGTCATCACACTTTTTGTTGGGGTTTTCATCTTTTCTTTCTAATTGCAAAAGTAATCTATTGAGCATTATTCAATCGTAAAAAGAAATGAAAGTCTGACGCATGCTACGACATGGGTGAACGCTGAAGATGCCATGAGGAGTGAAACATGCCCATCGGGGATGGACAGATGCCGCATGAGTCCACTTACAGGAGGCACCTAGGATAGTCAAAATCATGGGGACAGAAAGCAGAGCAGAGCTTGCCAGGGGCTGGTGGGGCACAGGCGTGGTGAGTTAGTGCTTAATGGTGCAGAGCTTGCGTTGGGGAACACAAAAAGTTCCGGAGACGGTGGTGGCAGTGGTGGTGGTGCGCAACAACACAGATGTACTTAATACCACTGAACTGTGCTCCTAAACGGTCACAACAGGACGTTTTATGTTTTGTGTATTTTATCACAATAAACAAAAAACTCAGAAAGGAATTGTTCGAACAATGCATACAAGTAAGAAATAATCGGTAGATGCCCTCATTTCACCCTCTGTAATGAGCAGTTCAGAATATTTCAAACTTTCTATGCCCCTGTATGTGGGTATAATCAAAGTTGGCTCCGAGGTAGGAAGGAAACGTGGTCCCCGGGTGCCAGCCATACTCCTGGTCTCTCTGTCTCTTTGAAGGACAAGTTCATATCTGCATCTCACTCACAAACCCCAGGTACCAGCTCAGGACCTGGCAACAAGGTCATACCAAGTTCATGTCACTGACAATAACCACCATCCAGTGAGAGATAGCCGTGTCTGACTCAGGGCTAAGGTCTCACGCGTGAACTCGGCTTGTCCTTACACCAGTGCGGTGAGGAAGGGATGTCGTATGCCCACCTCAAAGCCCGCTTCGTAAATGAAGACTCAGAGACTTTGAGAGTAAGGGAGGTGCCCAGATCACATCACTAAAAGGAGGCGGGAAAGGAGGTACTTCTCCCCTGAACCGTTAGCTGCACTCAGGGCTTACAGAGATGCCTCAGCCGCCCCGTGCCCCCTCCTCGAGCAGAATGAGCATTTTCTCACTTTGTAGTAACCCCTTAATTTCTGGCCTCCCAGGGGCTGGGCTCTGCGGTCTCATTCACTGGTCCTCTTTGAGCCCTGGAACCCAGGAGGTGTTCATCAAATATTTGCGGAGACAATAGTTCCCATTCACATCTCTGTTTGATCTTCCCTCACACCCCTGTGAGGGAGCAAGTTAGGAAACACGATTGCTGCTACTATTAGTCATCTGGCTAGTGGGCAAGCTGGAGTGGCTTCCTCCCGGTCACATGACCCAGCCACCGAGCCGGAGCCCCCAGCTTTCCCAAACCTTTCCAGCTCTACTGTACTGTCACTACCCGGGCCCCTGCTTTATGGGACAATGATCATAATTGGGAGGAGGAATCCTTTGACTCATTACCAGCAACAATAATACTAAATACAGTCATACTCATTGTAATCTTTATTTCACATAAGCCTTCTAGCAACAGTACCGCTGAGGTGCTATTCCTATCTCAGTTGTGTAGCTAGGCCCGGACAGGTGGAGCAACTTCCTCAGCATTACACGGCTAAGAAGCAGCAGAGCGGGGATTGGGATTCAGACTCTGACTCCAGAGCCCGTGTGCCACGTGACTCTAACATTTCAAGGTCAATTAACATCCTAGGTTAGACCCAATGAGGCTCACAACCTAGCCAGGCTGAGCATGGGCCAGGGATGAGGTGGAATGAAATGTCCACTCATTCCCTTCTTCATTCATTCTGTCAGTCAGTGAGACTTCACTAAGCACCCCTTGAATGTTCTGCCGAGTGTCTGGCCCATCCCTGCCCCCACACAGCCTTTGCCTGGCAAGAGAGGACAATGTCATAATTACGCAGTTAGTTGTTTCATTAGAGCAAAGATAAGTGCCACCGAGGAACGTCAGGGCTCTGCCAGCCCCTCTTGGGCACAGACCAGGGCTGGAAGCGGGGGAAGGCTGCCTCCTGGAGCTGACATCCCAGCGGAGCAGGTGAGCAGAGTGGGAGAAGATTCCAAGTAGAGGGTGTGGCCTAGGCGGCAGCTTGGTTCTCACTGGGGTGGAAAGACAGCCTGTGTGAGCTGGCGCAGGAGGAGGAAGGGAGATGGAGGTGAGGGGTGCCGGGCCACATGGGTTGGCACCAACCTGCTTCATACCCAGGCCCTCCCATACAGAACTAGGGCTACTGTAATTGTCTTTACTTTTTCTATTACCCTTTGAGAGTAAATGGGAAAGTGAATGTTAAGAATCTCCATTCCTCCCCAGCTACCTGGGTTTGGGTAAGTGCTACAATAAGCATTCACGCCACCACACCATGAGTTTGGGCAGCTGTCTGCACTTGACAATGTGCTCACTGTGCTGTTTGACCCCCACAACCACCTGGAGGGAAGAAAGGAGAGCGGGCGTCAGGCCCCTGTGCAGCAGACAAAACAGGCCTCCCCAGCATCACACCTTTGGTACCAGATGAGGTTCAGGCCTTCCCCGAATGGTGACCTTTTCTCCTCCTACAATGCACTCAGTAGCTACGGAGTCTCTGGTTTGTGCAGCATGTCCAGATAAAGAGCTACTGAGTCTCTGGCGTTGCGTGACACATCCAGGGAAGCAGCGGGCAGGTAAAAAGTTCAAGGTCATTGCTCAGGACACAGTGGCTGCCATCATTGCCATCATAACCATCATCGTTACTCTTACAATTCCTGCACTTGCTTCTTTCTGAACACTTGTGCTCCTGGCACCATGCCAGGCAGCGGGAGGCAGAGAGGTGTGGGACGTGTCCCTTGATCCTAAGGAACTTATGATCTAGCAGTGGAGGCGGTTACCTAGTGACCTGAGGCACCAACGAAGGAGCCAGGCTCGGGGCAGTCATGGCAGGGGAAGCCCAGAGGAGATGGAATTTGAGAGGCACTTTGATGGCAGCTTTGAACCTCAGAAATGAGAATGGGTGAGGGACACCTAACATGGTTAGTGGTGGGTGGCCCTGGGGCTGCAGCGAATGGGCCCCGGGGGTGCTATCTGCCCTGGTTAGGAAGGGAAAGGAGCTAAGAAGCCGGGCAGTCTGGGTGGTGAAGGAAGGCACATGAGGGGACCTTCCTCTGTCGGTTCCCGTGCTGCTGTGGCTTTATCAGGGTGCCGCAGATCTTGACAATCGCCACTGCCTTTCTGAAGCCAGGCTTCTTGGAGCACAGGCCTGTCACCCTTGACAAGATAAGGCAACCCTTGCAGGTCATGTGGCTGTAACTGTTGGTGACCAAGCAGATGGCCAGCTCAGAGGATGCCCCGCCAGTGTCTGCTGACCACCTTCCTTGGGCTGCTCTGGGTGGGGTAGGGGAAGGAAGAGGGTAGAAAAAGCAGTGAGAATGATAGGCAAAGCCCCTCATGTTTCTACTGTGATTTTATGGTTTGCATAGTGCTTTTATTCCCATTCTCAGCATGAAAAGGAAAGATGGGGCCTTGGAGCTGGCCCGGGGTCCTCCAGCCACCACTCACTGGCACTGCGATGATGGGCAGGTGACATCACCTCTCTGAGCCTCAATTTCCTCATCTGTCTAACGGAAGTGGTGATTCCGTCTCTTTTTTCCGAGCTCTGTGTCCATCCAGTCTGTTGCCACTGTCCTCCTGGCCCTGATCCCTCCTGGTTGCCTCCCCTGTCCCCAGAGGGCACCACCTTTGCACCGCACCAGACGCCGGGCCTTTGCCAAGCTGGGAGTTGAGTCGGGCCTCAGTCCACCAACATGCTGCTGGGGCGGATGGGCCCAGACGGCCAGAGGATTCTTGTCCCGACTCCCATCCGACAGCCAACGTTTGCCAGGCCCAGCAGAAGCTGGGATGAAGGGAGGGAGGGCCAGGAGGAGGGGAGCTCCCAAAGAGGAGGATCCGATTTTGCCAGCAAAGGCTTTTGTGCTCTGGGCTGCCAGGCCAGAGCAGGCAGCTCTGCCAAGGAGGAGACTGGCCTCCAACAACAATGTTTTTCCCTGGGTTTTCCAGAAGGCATCAGCTGCTTTCTGATTCAAACCATCAGGAGCAGGCTTACATGTGCTGAGTCTCCAAATGCCTGTACAAAGATAACTGTTCTCTGGGCCAGACAAGAGCTGGCCTGGACGGGGCTTTAGTCAATGAGTCCCTGTGGTCCAGGCCAGGTCCTTAGCTGGCACCCTCCCTGGGGCACTCTGGCTGCCGGTCACTCCACCCACACCCACACCCAGGAGGGCCCGCCATGCCCCAGAAACCTTTAGAGTGGTCATCATAGCAGCTCCTGTGGTTCACAGTGAGCACGTGTCACGTGCCAGGAGCTCTGCTACGTACTTGACACTCACTGTCTCTTGGTCACCTACCATTATTCCATTCCACAGGAGAGAGCCGTGAGGCTCAGCAAGGTGAAGAGACCTTGCCTAGCCCTGGCTGGGTGGCTCAGTTAGTTGGATTGTCGTCACGTACACCAAAAGGTTGCAGGTTCGATTCCCAGTCAGGGTGCATACAGGGGGCATCTGATCAATGTTTCTCACATCAGTATTGTTCTCTCTCTCTCTAAAAAAATCAATAAACATATACTTGGGTGAGGATTTGTTAAAAATAGTGCTCTTCCCTCTGTTTGATGAACCTCTATTTAAGAGAGAGAGAGAGAGAGAGAGAGAGAGAGAGAGACCTTGTCTAAAGCCCCCCGCCCAGCTGAAGTGAGGAGATGGGTTTCTGCCATGGGTCTGCCTACAGGCCCTGCCTCCAGGGCTCCGCTGTCCAGCATATAAAAAATGTAAGGTTCCACACCTCGCACCCACTAAAATCGAAAAGTCCCAGAACTAGACAGGACGCGGAGACCCTCATGCACTGCTGGCTGCCACAGTTAAACATGCATACTGCCCGACCCAGCAGTCCCATGCCTAGGTGTGTACCCAAGAGAAATAAAACACGCGTTCACATGAAGACGTGTACAGGGATGTCCACAGCAGCGTTATTCATAATAGCCGAAAGGTGGAAACAACCCGAATGGGGAAGTGTGGTCTATTCATACAGTGGAGTCCTACTCAGCCCTAGAGAAGACTGAACTCTGATACATGCTATGACATGGGTGAACTTTGAACACATTATGCCGAGTGAAAGAATTCAGTCCCAAAAGCCAACATATTGTAAGATTTTATTCATGTGAAAGGTCTAGAACAGGGAAACCCAGAGAGACAGGAGATCGGTGGTCGCTCAGGGCTGAAGGCGGCTGGTAGCCAAAGTGTAAGGTCTTTCTTTTTGAGGTAATGAAAATACTCTCAAGTCGGCTGTGGGAATGGTCGCACACATTTGTGAATATACGAAAAATTATTTAAATGTGGGCCTGGTATGGTGCATAAATTCTATCTTAATGAAACTCTCTTAAAAAGAAAAGGAGTCAGGTGCAGCGTGTGAGAAGCTCACGAGTGAGAGAGGGCAGAGGAGGAGCTTCGCTCCTGGTCCCGGAAGGCGCAGCACCAGCACCGGAAGGCACGGCACCGGCACCGGAAGGCAGGGATGCGCCGCGGGACTCGCTGGGAACGAGCACTGGTGCGCTGGGGTGAAGGTCACGTGTTCTGCGCCATGTTGGTGTCGTGCTTGGGAGTGAAAGAAGAAAACACTTCTCGGCCCAGGGAACGGGGTGAGGGATAGGCGACCCAGGTAGGTTTCCTGGAGTAGGTGATGTGGGCTGAGTCCTGGGAAATGAACTGGGCAAGAAAGTGACAGGGAGAAAGAGAACGCAGGCGGAAGGGGCAGAGGCTCGTTCAGAGAATGTTCTGAGGCACTGGGCAGGGGTCGGCGAGAGGCTGAGACGGGATTTCTGCCTACTGTGGCGGGAGGGGCAGGGGCTCCCGTGTGCCCCCATGGGCTGTGTTCCCTCCCACGAGCCCCTGCCCCTCCCGGTCCTGAAGTCCCACAAGACCCTCCCGTCCCTGAAACCGTGAGTCTCTGAAGCTGAGATTGGAGTGAAGAGGGCACACTGACGCACAGAGGAGGTAGAAGGGGGATGGGCGGTGTTGTCGGGTGTCAGGGCCTGGAAACAGAAGGACGGGCCTCGCGGATTCCAGCTCCCCAGCCTGGTGGAGCTGGATCCTGACCTGCTGCCCTCTGACCACGTCCCCACCCTGACCTTCCCAGGAAACGCGGGCGCCTGAGGAGAAATTGAAACAGAAACACAGGTGTCTCTCCCTGGACAGATTCCAAGAAAGAAAAGAAAGTGACTTCTAAAGGAGAGAACCCATGCTCTTTGAAGGGAGGAAGGAAACACAAGCCACGAGAGGAAGCAAAAGAGGAGGGGAAGTGTGAGAGAGAAGCAGGTGCCCTGGGCGTGGGCCCATGGCCGCCCCCCTCCACCCCCGCGTTGTGTTAGGGTGAGCCCAACTATGGGCCGCTTCAAAGGAACAAAAGTGCGTGTGAAGAAGCAGGCCCCGGTGTCGGTGCTTCTCATCGATGGGGCCTGTCAGCCTCCCAAGCCTCCTCAGCCTGACGTTTCATTTCTCTGCACCAGGGCTTCCTTCTGCCACAGCGGCTCTGGCATTTAGGGCCCTGAATTTGGAGAGGATGGGGTTCGGTATTGGGCCCCGCCACGTCTTAGCCGCAGTCTCTGCCCTGCAGTTTGCTCATCTGTAACATAGAGTAACTGATGTGGCTCTGCCTCTGTCAACAAATGCGGAGGAGGACAGTCACATTCGTGAAAAGACTTGGCCGTTGGTGATCACTAGCACCCTGTGGGCATGTGTAGTGTTCTGTGCAGGGTTCTCACCTTTCAAAGTGTCTTCCTACATGTTACCTTCTCTGAGCATCAGGGCGCTGAGCAAGGAAGACGAGGCAGGTGACCTACCTACCCATTTGACAGAAGACAAAACAGGTTCAGAGAAGTCCTATGACAGAGAGCACCATGCAGCAGGCAGGAGACTGGGGGCCTGGACCTCACCATCAGCTTGCCAGCTGGCTTGTGAGTGGGGGGTGGTGACACTCTTGTGCTGCTCATACAGGCAGGGGACCACTCCCAGGGCAAACCTCCGGGTCCCGTGGAAGGTTCTTGGCCTGGAGCAGGGAAGATTCACAGACACAGGCTCGAATATTTGAAGGCCTCTCATGAAGATGCTGAATTAGGCTATTCTGGGCCCAGCTCTAGGACAAAGTCTTAGAGGTTTTAGGAACATGGGAGGGTTTCAGCTCATTGTGAAAAGAAGAACATTGTGAACACACTGAACTTACAGGTGGAACCGGCTGTCTAAGAGATAGTGAGCTCCCCATCACTGGGGGTGCTCAAGGAAAGGCCTGACAATCAGCTTGTAGAGACAGCCCAGCGGGGAGTAAATGTTGAGGGAGGTGAGCTGAGAACTGGACTTCTCAGCCTCAGCACGATGGACAGTCTTTGAGGCAGGGGCTGCCCTTTGCACCTGTAGGATTTTAGCAGCGTCTCTGGTCTCTACCTACGGGTGCCAGCAGCACGGTGCCCCCGACACCCCAACCTCTGTGGCAATCCAAAATGCCTCCAGACATGACCAAGTGTCTCTGAGGCAAAATCACCCCTCTTGAGAACCACCAGCTTAGGTGACCTTTAAAATCCCCCAATTCTGTTATTCTAGACAAAGAACCACAAGAATTGCTGTCATAGTTCGAGCCCCTTGTGGCCTGTCTGATGCTAAGAGTCTTATATGCATCATCTCATTTAATGTCGCAATCTGCCTTGGTCCGTCTGTCTTACACCACTCCCCGCCCCCACTCCTCTGCCTGGCTTACTCCAGCTCCAACTTCCAGTGTGAGTTCCTGCCATTGCTACACTAAACAGCACAAAGCCTGAGTGCCTCTACCTCTGTCTTCCTTTGAGATGGTGGGCTCCTGGAGGGCCCCCTCCCCAAAGGGCCCCACGCAGCAGGGACTCCATACACATGCATGAGGGAGGGAGACAAGATGTCATCTCATTGCATCACTAGCCTACCTGGTCCGCAGGGCTGAGTCTGCGGCCAGAGCTGACCATCACCTTGTGCTGCCCACGGGAACTCCAAATGCCCCTTGAGAAGCCACCACTGCCCAGCTGCTCCCCTGCTCGGCTCAGCACAGGTCTCTGACCCAGAGGCCAGCCAGTGTCCAGACATCCGGCTCCACAGGAAGGACGGAGGGTGGGACGAAGGATGCTTCCTCCGCTGTTGGAGGTGATTGCCTGGATGGGGAGAGTGACCGCTGGTGGTTCTCAACCTCAGGAGCCCTGGGTCCCTGAGCAGATCCCTTTCTGCCAAGCTGGGAGGAGGTCACTTTGGGATAAATGAGGGAAGCCAGTCAAGTCCTGGCTGGGGACGGTCAGGGAAGAGGGTGTTCTGATTCAGTGGGAGTCGTGGTGCAGGATGGCAGGAAGCCCACTGCCCTTCATGGCCTTGCCCCCACCCCCTGCTATGCAATCAGCCAGGTGACCTCTGCCAGGTCACTCCAGTGCTCAGGATCCCAGAGGTTTCTTTTGTAAAGTGAGGAAGATTTGAACTACAGTAGTGGCTTCTGAGCTTTTGTGGGTGTTTTTATTTTGTTTTTAGAGAAGAAACCCCCCTTAATGGAAACTCTCATGTGATACCCCAACATGTAGAGCTCTGAATGCCTTCTCGGCATGCCCTGTTCCCCACCACACCCAGAATGCTCCTGGATCACCTCCCCACCCTACTGGGCTCCTGGGGCCCAATTTGAAACCTATGGGGGGTTCTTTGAGGCCCTTCTAGCTCCGGCATTCTGTACTTCTACAACTGACCCCACCAAATGGTGAAATGCAGCCAAACATCATGGCTGTGTGTGTGTGTGCGTGTGTGCGTGTCTGCGGCGGGCCCTCAGGGTCTGGCCAGACCCAGGGGACAGCTGTGACTCGGGTTATCTTTGAACATACTGAGATGGAAAATTCTGGTCATCCGAGTATTCTGTTTATTTCTGTGTGCGCCTGGATAAACACGAATTCACAGTACCACACAAAGATAAACTTACAGAATTCATTCCCCCTGAAAGGGTTACAGGCCAAGGCTATGAGCACACCCGAATAGGCCCCCCAGTGTATGGATGACAGAGACCAGAGAGGAGACACGTGGGTCTCATCGCAACCTGACAGCAGCAGCCACAGCCCCAAGAGAGCAGCTGTCATGAGGCTGTCACTCTAGAATGCCACACAAGCACTTTCTTGTCCCTTTGAGGTTTGCGGTACTATTTTTTCTTTTTCTTACTGAATAAGAAACTGAGGCTCAGAAAGGTAGGATCACGTGCAAGTGGCTGGAGCCAGAGTTTCAACTCCACCGTCAGGGGCCTCCCACACCATCCGCCCAGTTGCCGTGAGCAAACCCCGGCTCAGTCCCCTCACTTGGAAACTGGGGGTGTTTGGAGCATGCCTTCCCATCAACACACGTGGGCTGAGTGATTGCTCTGGGCTGGGGATTGAGTTAGATGCTGATGATAGAGAAAAAAAAGATGTGCCCCCTGCTACCTGAGAGGTACAAGGGCTCGAATGAACTCTGCCAGGCAGTTGGTAGGTGAGCATTTGAAGAAGGTTTCTTCAAGAAGATGTCTGAGCCCACTTGGAGGCTAAGTAGCCAAGCGGCAGATGGAGGCAGTAGGAAACAGCACTTCCCTCAGAGGGAACAGCCAGTGCTAAGGCACAGAGATAAGAGGGAGAATTTTAACGGGTTCCTCCAGCTGGAACTTCCTCAGGTATTGGTACGTCCTCAAGGGATGGAGAGGGGCAAAAGGGCAGGTGTTCCGGGATCAGTATCTTAGAGAAAGAATAAGGTGTCATCATCTTGAGTCAAATTCTCAGGCTTCAAGGACCCTGAGGCTGCCCGTGGGAACACGTCTGACAGTTGGAGAATCTCTGAGTCAGTCCTTGTTGGCGCGAGGAGAGCCCTGGAAGGACTGCGTTAGTTTCCCGTGACGGCCATAACAAAGTGCCACAAGCTGGGCGGCTTCACACTCTCGCAGTTCCGGAGGCCGGGCCCGACATCAAGGTGTTGGCAGGGTTGTGTTCCCAGGGAAGGCTCCAGGGAAGAATTCTTCCTTGCCTCTCCCAGATGGCTTCCAGAAAGTGATTCCAGGCATTCCTTAGCCTGTGGCTGCCTCCCTTCAGTCTCTGCCTCTGTCTTCATGTGGCGCTCTCTTCCGTGTGTCTCAAATGCCCCTCCTATAAGGGCACTTGTCAGCAGACTCAGCACTGCTTGGATAATCCAGGAGAATCTTATCTAGAGATCCTTGACTCAATGACATCTGCAAAGGCCCTTTTACCAGAGAAGGTCTTGTTGGCACATTCCAGGACGTGGACGTATTCTTGGGGAGAGCTGACTGCCATTTAACCCACAACAGGAATCCACAACCCCACAGCCTTGCCCTGGCCGGATAGCTCAGTGGGTTAGAGCGTCGTCCTGATGTGCCAAGGCTGGCGGTTCAATCTTCGGTCAAGGAGCATGTAAGAAGCAACCAGTGAGTGCATCAATGAGTGGGGCAGAAACAAAACAAAACAAATAATCCCACAGCCTCGCTTTGAGGTTGGGGATGCTGAGGCTTGGCTGGGAGAAAGCTCTTGCCCACGGCTAGCCAGTCAGTGACAGAGCTGGCATGGGGACCCTGGTGCTAATGCCACCATTGTCATCACAGCATAACATGCATATCACTTAGCACAGGCCAGACATTATTTTCTGTTGTACATCTATAAACTCAGAGTGACTCACTCTACAGAAGAGGAGAAGGCACGGAGAGGCCTAGAAACTTGCCCAAGGCCACACAGCCAGTATGCAGGCCCACACTCTTCCCTGGGACACCCCATGTGTCTCCTGATATGTGGGAGTTGGTGCACATTTGTAGGTGTCAGCAATGACAGGGTCTCTGGGCAGCTCTGAGGCCTTGAGGGGGCAGGACAGAGGTCTGCGGTCTAGCTGAGGAGATAAACACACACAAGATTGTTTCCTAGAATGTGAGGGAGAGGCCAGCCTGGGGCTACTAGGAGAACTCTCACAGAAGAGGAGGAATGAAATTACATAGAGGAGAAAGAATAGGAAGGGTGTTCTAGGCACGGGACTGGGCCCGCAGAAGCAGGGAAGCAGTGTGACTTTGTTGGAGCATAAAGCAGGAAGTAATGGGGCTCAGGGGCGGGCAGGGCAGAGGCTTCAGACTTGAGCTTGAGGGTACTGGGTAGCCACTGAGAGTTTTAAACAGGAGCTGCATTGGTCAGTTTGTGTTTCAGAAAGATTATTTGGGCCCCAGCCTTGACGCAGACCCTGGCGTGGCTGGGAGAGGAGGGGGGCCTTTCTGCAGGGACACCCCTCCTGTAGGCTCCACGCACCCTGCACCTGGAGTTCAGCTCCCATCCCTGGCTTGAGGGGTGTGAAACGAAGCTGAGATCTGGGGTTGCAGGAGCTGTGCTCGGTAGACTTTCCTCCCTCTCCCCTTCTGCTCAAGAAGCCCAGGTCACGCCGGAAGTCTGGGGACCTGGAAGAGAAAAGGTCTACAGACAGACTGAGCCCCGCACCAGCTTTTGTGCGGGTTAGGCAGGTGGTAGCCCCCAGGAAAGATGCCTAACAGGACCTTAAAGGAAGTGGATGGATCCCCACTTCCCAAACCGGGTCTGTGGAATGTAGTCCTGACGAGCTGCGTGCTCCACCCAACCCGACGTCCGGAAGGCCCACCGCGAAGATACCTTTTTGATTTTATTTAACCCGGTGTCTCCCAACCTTTTTGATACAGAATTGTTTTTTTTCTTTTTAATTCTCTGACCACCAGTAAACCTCCCTTGGGAATGGAGAGCTGTGGGACCCGCTTTGGGCCATGCTGATTACAGAGGCAGGAGCAGAGCGCTGGGGCAGAGTTGGTCCTGGAGCGGACGGACACCTACCGCTTCTTGAGGCTGTTTCCTCCCGGCTCATTTTGGCAGTTGCCTGCTGTGTTACAGTGGCCACATGGCCTCCTGTAAGAGGGAGCGTGTGTTTTCGCCCCGAGGTTCTGGACCAGGCACAGAGCCAGGCCCTGAATGACTATGTGAATGAAAATCGAAAATGACACCTGCCTCTCTAGCAGGGCTATTATGAAATCAAATAAATGAATGCCTACGAGGTGAGTTTTACATTAGTAAACTTTATAGCCCTGTTCACCTGTGAGGGACTGTTTTTTTAATATACACTGTAAGGCAAGGGGCCTTACCCCCCACTGACTTGCCATGTGCCTAAAATTCCACCATTAGTCACTTGTTGGCCTTAGGGCACTCACGGCCCCAATTAAAATGTAAATGTGTGACCTAGTGGTGTCTCTACTGGGCCACCAGCACCTCTGACATGGCCTCATGCCATCATCGCTGGCAATTTATTCATCACATGAAGCCAGCAGAAAACTGGTACAGTTGAAAAAAGGATTGGGAGACTCAGAATTGGGAGGCTCCCAGGTGGAACAGGGAATGTGGGGCATGAAACAATGTTGCTGGGGCCTTGAGGGTACAGGGAGTGTGGGTGGGGCTATAAACCAGGCTTACTGTGGTGGAACCACCACCCTCGACCTCCACTCCCACCCAGACAGGACCGGCCATGTTCCTTCCCTCCCAGGACATCCAGGTCAGTGGCTGGGAGTGAGCCTCTGGCCCATTTTGCAGGGGCTGCCCAGCCCAGCGGGGTGAGCTGTGCTCTGCAGGAAGTTCATTCGGCACAGCCCTCCCGGTCCTCCGACCTGGCCACTAGGGTCAAACCAGCTTGGCCAGCTGTGGGCCCGAGACAGGACACTCCTGGGAACGGGTACAGGAAAACAGGAAGGGAGGGAGCTACTGGCCATGGTCAGGATCAGGGCCTCCCTACCTTCTGCCCTCTCCACCCTTTACTTCCCACATCCCCACCCTCACCTCCCCCAGATGGCAGCCCTTTGGGTGGCCCCCCTCTCCATACCAAAGGGTGAGTAGAAAGGCACCTCTCTTAGGGGGTCTGGTGCAGAGGGGTTTAGGAGACCAGTTGCCTCTGGGCCGGAGCTGACCGATTCCTGCCCTGAGCAGCCCGGGCAGCCCAGAAGGCAGTAGCAGATGAAGAAACTGAGGCTCCTCCTCCTTGTCAGGTCTCTACACCAATGTCACCTCCCCAGCCACCCAGCTTGGCCACAGCATCCTCGGTATTTCCTCCAGGACATTTCCTCACCTGCTGACAACAGCTGGGGAATTGTGGACATTTTCATCAATTCTCTCCCCGCCACTGGAATTGAAGCCACGTGAGAGAGGGGCCAGTATCCAGTGGCATCCAACAGAGAGTAGGGCTTTAGTAAATATTTGTTGAACAAGTGAAGGAAATAAGGATCAGGCCCAGAGAGGGGAAAGGACTTTGCCAAGGTCACTCAAAAATCAATGAAAGGCCAGGCCTAGATCCCAGGACCCTGTTCCCCCAGGCCAGGGCTCTTCCTGATTTCCTCCGGGCTGTGTCCCCAGGGTAGGCGAGAGTGCTGGACTTCCTCTGCAGGTATCTCCTCTATCTGCCGCCCCAACAGGGGGCCAGTTACTCCACGGGTTGCAGACACACACACCCCACCCTGAGACGAGCATTTCCAAACATAGTCCAGGGCTCAGCAAACCTTTCCTGTAGAGAGTCAGATGCTATTTTAGGCTTTGTGGACCATTAAGTTGCATTTCCTTGACTCTACTGTAGCACAAAAGTCCGCCAGAGACAATATGGAAATGAATTGGCGTGGCTGTGTCCCAATAAAGCTTTATTTACAAAGGCAGGCAGCAGGCTGGATTTAGCAAATAAATATACATCCAGTTAAATGTAAATTGCAGCGTCCTATATTTTATCTGCAACCTCAGGCTGGTGGGCCGCAGTAAGCTGATCCCTGCGTACATTCTGGGTAGATGCAAACCTTGGAAGTGACAGGAAAGAGACCCGTCGTGGAATGCCTACCATACAGGTGCCGCTGCGTCGGGCGCCTTCTGTGTTTATCTCTTTTTGTCTTCCCAGCAATTTCCCAGTGGTCTTTTAAGGTGAGATGTGGGGTCCTTATTTTATAAATAACGAAATGGGGATTCAGAGAAGGAAAGTATGGGTCCCAGGCTCCTGCAGCTGGTCAGGGACAGATCCAGGATCCAAAGCCTCTGCTCCGTTAAGCCAATCTCATTTTATGATGTGAAAATCAAGGTTCAGACAGGCAAAGTGATGTCTGGGGCACACAGTGATGGGGAGAGGCCCGTCCAGAACCAGAAGGAAGGCTTCCTGGCTCTCCATCCTCTGAGATTTCCAGGGACCACCCAATGCTTCTAGGCATGAACTTGGTTTGCTGTTGACCCCTTGGGTTACTGTGTGTACATGTGTGCACCCAATCAGTTTCTGGGGAGCCTGGGTCTTATCTGGGAGCAGAGTAGGTGCTGAGAGATGATAGGCTGATTGATAGATTCATTTTGACCAGGGCTTCTCAACCTTAGCACTAGCGACATTTGGGCCAGTGATTCTTTGTGGTCCTGCACGTCGTAGCCTATTTAGCAGCATCCCTGGCCTTTACCCACTAGACGCCAGTAAGGAGCACACCCACCAGTAGTGTCTGACAAACAGCGTCTCCAGACATTGCCAAATGTCCTGGGGTAGGGGTAGGGGTAGGGGAGGGTTTGGACGAAATCGTCCCCAGCTGAGAACAACTGATTTTGACTCAGAAGTTTGAACCTGCTCAAGGGTCTGCTGAGGGAACCCGTACTCATCATGAACCTCCCCAGGCTTTCAGCAAAAAACATTCTGAACATCCAGAAAGGGACCATCAGGAAACCCTGAAAAGCAGGAGAAAGGATTTGTCTTGGCCAAGGGCTGAGATAAGTCACTGAACACAGAATGAACTACAGCACTTGCGGCTGTGTTCCCTGGGCAGTGGGTGGGATTGGAGCCACCGATCCTGGAATACGCCTGTGCACCAGAGCACTCCTGACCTTGTTCAAAGGCCCACTCGGGGTCTGTCCTCATGGACCCGTGCAGACTCTGGAGGGTGGTCTGGAAAGCTGTCTGTCCGTGTTTCTTTCTGCTCTGTGCACACAGCTCTGTGCTCTCACCAGGCGTCTGGGGCTCATTCCTGAGGACCCCCAGGAGGGAATGAAGTGGAGAGAACTGGGGGCCCAGGGCTGCTGACAGCAGACTTGGGGGTGCAGAAGTCCTGCCATGTGGGTGGCTGACTTCTTTGCATCCAGCTTGTCTGGTGGAGAGAATGACCTCACCTGCTTGGAGAAGCCCTTGGCGAGTGCTGGGATCTGGGGTCGGGGAGGGGTCCTGAGGGCCAGACAGAGAGGAGCTTGGGGGCTGAGAACACCTTCCCCCAGCCTGGCGGCAACCCAGCAGTGGCTGCCTGTGGTCTGGCCCCAGAGCAGGGGACAGACCTCCCCCGTGGCTGGCACCAGCTCAGTGGCCTCTTCCCAGCCGCTGCACGGAAAGTGAGAGGGGCTGACGTGGGACTGACCTCACACTGGCTCCCCCTCCTCCAGCGCCTCCCTGGGGGCGTTCACTGCTGCTGGGAAGCAGGACCTCCCAGGGGTCCTGGGGGTAGGGGAGGCACCTAGAGGAGGTGGCAGGCTGAACTGAGTGGGGGGAGGGGTACTGGAGTCCCAGCCAGAACCAGAGGCAGGTGTGGGGGAGACAGAAAGGCCCCCTTGAACCCCAAACCTCCTCTGCTGCCTCTAGGAGATCTGAGGTTTCCCTTAGAAGAGTCATGGTGGTGGGGGGAGCTTCCAAAAGTCCTACAGGGGAGAGGGGACTTGGGCATTCACATACTACCTGGCCTGCTTGCCCTCTGTGCCGGGCATCATCACATCTACTTCTCTCAATGGCCATAGGAGTTCATGTGACAGATAAGGACACTGAGGCACAGAGAATTTTAAAAACTTGCATAAGTTCCCACAGTTGGAAAGGATAGAGCCTGGACTAAAATCCAGGCATGTCAGAGCCCCAGCCCTATTCTGGGTTCTGTAGATCCGCCCTTCTCAGACTGGAGCGAACAGCATCCCCCTGAAAATCGCACGACAAGGCAGATTTCAACGTGGCCTGTCTGAGGTGGGTCCTCGGTTCTGTGTTTCTCAGCCCCCAGGGCTGTAGACACAGCTGATCGGTGCTCTATTTATTTTCCATAAGGTGCTATGGTTAAGTGCCTGGCATGGGCCTTCAGTAAACAGAAGCATTATTTCTACTACCTGTTAGAAACTGTTATTTCTATTACCTGCTAAAGTACCTAAAACATACCCTGTGTGTGCTCAATAAACAGCAGGTGTCCTTGTCCCCGTGTAACGTGCACATCTACAGAAAGAGCTTAGTGAATTCTAGAGCCCCGTGCCAACACACAATTGAGCTAAAGTGGACTTAAGAGAGCTAAACTGAAGAAGTCAAGGAAGACTGCATGGAAAAGGTGACATTTGAGATGGACCAGAGAGAAAGGACCTTGAAGGACCAGAAAGAATTTTCCATGTAGCAAAGGAGGACGGCCAGAGCAAAGGTGTGGAGAGGTGAACAAATGTGACATTTAACAGACCATCGAGCTACACTGTGGCCAGAGGGAAGGGGGTTTGGGGGAAGTGGACCGAAAAGGTTAAGCTGGGTGGGACACAATTTGCAAAACGAAAATGCATGGCCCCTTGGAGGGGTGGACGATTGGGATTGAGCCCTCCAGCTGCTGTAACACGTCATCACAAACTGTTAAACAGCAGCCACTTATTTTCTCACAGTTACAGAGGCCAGACATCCCAAAGCCAAGGGGGAAGGCTGAGCTCCCTCCGAAGGCTCTAGGGGAAGGTCCTCCCTGTTGCTTCCAGCTTCCGACGGCTCCAGGCAGTCCTTGGCTTGTGGCCGCATCACACCAGGTTCTTCCTCTGCTTTCCTGCAGCCTTCTCTCCTCTGCTCTGCTTGGCTCTTCTGAGGACCCTTGTCCTTGGATTTAGTGCTCACTTGAATAGCCCTGGATGATCTCACCTCGAGATCCTTAACTTAATTACATCTGCAAAGATTCCTTTTCCAAATAAGGACACGGTCACAGGTTCCATGGACTGGCATGCAGATATATCTTTTGGGGGGCCACCATTCAACCCGCTATAGTAGCAGGCGATGCAGAACAGGCAAAGGAAGATGCTGAGTTCTTCCCGTGGGCTGCCCATGTCTGGCCTTTGCCTGGGATGCACTCTTCTTCAAAGAACTATCCTTCTGGGGATTGGAAGGCTTCCAGCTGGCCTGCTGGGGCCAGAGGGGTGGGGCCTTGGTGAGCAGGGCCAGAAGGAAGCCTGCTGACAGGTAGAGCCATTCCTGGCTTTGATTCATTGACCGTCTGGGCAAGAGCTGGACCGAGCTTCTTGGAATTACAAAAATGCCTCACACATATTTTCCTCCGGCTGGTGGTTTTGTTCCCAGTCTGCAGAGAAGGCCTGTCTGCTCGGTTAACCCTGCTCAGCTACCCATCCCCTGTCCCGTCTGCACACCGCCCACCGCTTCCCCTAGAGACACCCTCTCTTCTCTGCCCGGTCATTGAGGCTGGAGTGGGCTGGGCTTGACCACGTCCTCATAATTGAAATATTTGGCCCCTGAAGCGAGGCCAAAGTAGGGTGGTGCTTCCCCCAAGTCAAAGGGAGGGATTCAAGCTGGGCTCCGCTCAGGCAGGAGGGGGCGCGGGAAGGATTCCGGATGCTGAATCCAGTGGCCAAGCGAAAGGCTTTCTGCTGGGCCCCAGAGGACCCGAGCGGCCTTGGAGTGAGGCTGGGATGGAGACTTGAAGCTCACGACCCCCAAATCCCTGCTTCTGCCCAGTACCATCTTTCCCACCCTCCCTCGTGCCCCACTGGTGTCATTCCAGCCTCACAGTCTTCCAGGAGGGAGGAAGTTTTCCGATGTTCATGTTGTAGGCAGACTACACATCCGTAAAAGGGTCTTCAAAATCCTGAGGACAGGGGGAGCTTCAGAGGCATATTTAGCCCCTGCCATGCCCTCAGGACTCAGAAGTCCAATTCTGGGTCAAGCCGACGACCCCGTTAATGCCTGTGTCATCCTGGGTTCTTCTAGAAACCCCTTCATTGGGTTGCGGTGGATGCTGGGCATTAGCTTTTGCAAAGCCCACCACAGAAGCAGCAGGTGGAGCCCATCACCTACCCCGAGTGGGTCTCAAGGGAGAAATCCCCCCTTGGAACCTGTTTTGGTTCCTCAGAGAGGCTTGAGAAAGCCCCCTCCTTGCTGCCTGTGAGAACTGCTTGCTTGCTGGTCACATTTCTCTTTTTCCTTTAGCTGCCAGGACTCTCAAGCCAGCCTTGAAAGCTCAGCCATGGTAATTCTGTGGCCCATCGTGACCTGAAACATTTATTTTCTTTCTTTCTGTGGTCTTAGTTTTCTCACTTTGTTGATATCTTCTCTGATGCTGATTCACTTTATCTATTTTATCAGTATTTTTACTAAGTGCCTTCTGTTGTAAGCTGCTTTACATGCTGTTTAGAACAAAGAGGACCCTAATTAAGGACGGTGGTTCCGTTATGAACCAGTCGATTTTATCACTGAGAATGTGGTTGTTGAGCATGATAAGTGAATTCCTCGTCTTCAGAGTCTGAATTTAGGGCAAAGGTGACCTGGGAAGTTCTCTTTCTTCTATCTCTAAGCCCTTACTTGTCTTGACCAGGTGAGTGATGAATATAAAGATGAGCAAATATTTCACAAGCTGAGTGATACCAAGATCGTCCCCCAGCCTTCCAGAGCCTCAGTTCATAAAGTAGACAAAGGCAGCTAGACCCGCCCTCGGGAAGGCTGGGGAGCCCTGATGAGGGCTGAGAAGACGCTTTGCAAACTGGACAGCACAGAGCCAGCACGGACGGAGCCTGCGGCCTTGTGCGTTCAGGCACATGGCAGTTGGCCATCCTCCTCCTGGGGCGGGGGTCCCTCTCTGCTCCTCACCACCCGAAAGCCAGGACGGCAGACGACTCAGCTGGGTCTCGGGGCTGCCCCTGACTCCACCACCTCTCTCAGGTGAGGAAGCCTCTCTGTAGGTCTTCTCCGGAACTGGAGCTCCGGGCACCCTCGGCTGGGTGTTTGTCCAACCTGCTCACCCCCTTCCCCATCAGCCTGGCCCTCTGACCTCGGACTCAAAGTCGTCAGACCCTCCCTTCTGCCTCTCCTGGGGGAGAAGACCCCCTTTGCCCTGCAGAGGGGGCCTCAGTGTCTGAGATTCATCCTTTCTCCGTCTCCACCTGTGGATGTGCTGGACGGTCCCGACTCATGCAGCATTTCTGTCATGAGCTCCTTTCTCAGCCTTGTGAAGCAGATAGGACAGCACGCATCGCTGATTCCTCTTGCAGTTTCACAGATAAGGGAGCTGAGCTCACCCGGGAGGGTCACAGGACTGCACTGTAGCAGAGCCAGAGCAGGACCCAAGTCCCAAGGGGCAGGGGCTGGGGGCCTCCCTTCCTCCCACCAAGTGATTGTCTTCACCTCTTATTGGGAGGGTGACCCAATCACCAAGTAACAGGCCTTTGGCTTCTCTGGCCAGGGGGCCTGCCCTCTCCTCGGGGGCTGAGAGCTCCCCAGTCAGAGGCGAGGAAGACCCGAGGGCCCAGTGGCCCAGCCAGCCCCAGGGGGCCTCAAGTTAGAACCTGACATTCCTGTACTTCCCTCGTTTTCGTGCTTTGGCGTTTTGTTTTCCTCTAGTTTCCCAGTGAAGTTTTCTTTTGAAAAGCTTCCACCTTGTCTCCCACAAGCGAAAGGGAAGGGGAAGGACTCTGGCGAGGTGAGGCCTGGCGTGGGATTCAGCCTGCCTGGAGGGGCCCAGGTGCTGGAGGAGTTTGAAACAGCTGTTTCAGAGACACCTGGCTCCCGGAGCCCACGGGCCTCACCCCTCAGGTGCCTGCCGGCACGACCCTTGGCGATTTGCACTTGGTGTCTTAATAGACTCAGGAGGAGAGAGAGATGGAAGGAGTGCAGGGTAGCCATTCTCAGACATTGAGGTGCACATGAGTCCCCTGGGATCTTGTTAAAAGGCAGATTCTAACTCAGCGGGTCTGGGGTGGAGGCAGGGCAGGGCGGGGGAGACAAGATTTTGCTTTCCTGATCAGCTCCCACAGGGCTGTCCAATGTGGGTCAAGCTCCTTCATTGCACAGAAAGCAGGGAGACCCCTGGCCTCAGTGCCCTGTGGACATCTAGAGCAGTCTCTCCACCTTGGCCTTGGCACCTTCGTGTGCCTCCTCCATCACTCACATCCTCCCGGATGTGCTCATTCATCGTCCCCACTGGCCTGGGAGCTTCCAGAAGGAATGGACCGTATCCTACCCACCTGTGAACCCAACACAGCACCTGACACGAACATTCATGAACAAGCAAGTAGGTGATGACCAGAAAAACTGCCCGGGTCCCCAAGTGAACCTCAGCTGGGGGAGCCCAGACCCAAACCAAACCCTGGAGCAAAATACAGCGAAGATATTTGGGGCTGCTCCTGAGCCCCTGAGTCTGTGCTCATCTGGTTTCAACCTCTTGGTCCCCAAGGGAGGGGTCCCTGGAAGCTGGGAAGAAGATTGCAGCAGTCCCCAGGTGTGACGCAGGAGAAGGACGGCAGTGTCCACCGTGGAGAGCTGCTCAGGCCCAGAAGAACCCGAGGGAAAAGCCCTGGTTCTGCCCCGGCATCCTGCGTGATTCGGCGCAGGAAGCTTGAACTTCCCGCTCCGGAGTCACTCTTGCCCGCTCTCTTCATTCCCCCATTTCCCTGCGACGGTCAACGGCCTCTTCCTTCGGGACAGAGGCCTCAGCAGCCTAGCCTGTCTTCTAGGTCTCTGAAGTTCCATGTAGGGGGCAGAGCATGAGATTTGGAGCTGGAGGGGTGGCCCTAAACAGCCAGTGTGATCTGGACAAGCGGCTTCATCTCTCTGAGCCTCAGTTTCCCCTTCTGTTCAATGGGGATGCTAACTCTCGGGACTCACGGGACTGCAGTGAGAGGTGAGGGGTTGTGAGTGAAGGAGCTCAGACATCAATTAATACCCTCCCTGTTTCGGGGCGGCTCGTCCCTTCTCTTGCCTGTGAGGGTGCCCTTACCAGGTGGAGCTGCCCCCTCTTCCCACCGCTGCCCTTGGCTGAGCAGAGCCCCACTCAATGGGGTGCCCGGGACAGAGACCGTCCCAGTCCCTCCGGCCCCATTTCCCCACATAAGTACACTCTGAGAGCATGCCAAGAGCAGATTCTTTATTAATTTCTCTTTTTTCTTTAAAAAAAAAAGGATTCCTTCAGTATAAAAAAATAAATATTTTAAATATTACATTGAATAAATAAAAATAATTCTGTCAGTATGAAACATTCCCACAGGGTACATTCATCAAAGAGGAATTTGTCCCCAAGGCCAAGTCCTTTCCAGTAGAAAGGAAGGAGGGAAGCATGGAAGGACTGGTGGAGCACAGAGCTAGCAGTGTGGGTGGGAGAGACCCCAGGTACTGGGATCTGGCGGTGTGGAGGGCAGCGGGGGTGGGGGGACTGGGGTGACCCCACGGTAAAAGCATCAGTACCATCTGGAGGGACATGACCTTCTCGCTGGATTCCAGGGTCGAGCCCCACACAGTGTCTGTTCTGGGGGGCTGTCCAGGCAGAGCTGGATCACTTCTGTCAGGGAGGATGTCACCAAGGAGGGGACAAAAAGGAAGAGGACGAAAATAAGGAGGGGAGACATATAAATCAGTGGAGCATTTTGGTTTAAAATTTTTCTTAAATAAATAAGGTCCCCAATACTCCTCTCTCAATAAACTGCAAAATGACTGTCCTACACACCTTCCTCAACTGACAGCCTCTTCCTCCTGCTGGGCCCAGCCAGTGACTCAGGATGCAGGTTTGGGTCAACACCAGCATATGAAAAGTCAGGGAGTGGACAGCTTCCTGCCCGGCAAAGGCAGAGTGTGGGGAGCCAGGGGTACTGTTGGGCCCCAGAGAGATTTTCTTGCTCCCTGAGCCTCAGAGGCTGCCTGGGTTGGCCTGGCTTGTCTGTGAGGTGATGAGATGATGGGAGACCCAGCCTGCCCCAAGCCTTCAGAACCACATCCTCCTACGGAGCAGAGAGATGGGGGCAGGCAGCAGGCTGAGATGCAGACCCACATGAAGACAGCATCAGAAACCATTCGACTGCCCAGTGGTCTCCTCCGCCACCCCCCTTACATCTTAAGCTTGCCAATGGGACAGAAAACTCTCAACTCTATCCCCTACCCCCACCCCAGGCCTCAGGGCCTGCCTGCCGCCTGCCCACCTGCCCGCTGGGTGGGTATGGATAAAGTACTCAGAGAAGACAGACAGAGGTGCAAAGTGAGTGCAAAGTACCATAATTGCATTGGTTGAAGGGAACTGCTCAGGGTTTGAGAAGAAGCCAGACGCTGCTCTTAGCAGCTGCCCCAGCTCTGAGCCCTCCTCCCCTGTTCCCAGACTAGAGGGCGTTTCTCCACTAGCCTGGCCCCAGCACAAAGGAAAAGATCAGGTTCCCTGCCTGGGAGCCCAGACATGGGTGGGGGAGTGGGGGGAGGGGGGGCAGGAGGGACCACAGCTTCCTGGTCCATGTCCCAGGGCCTCCCTGTCCTCTCTGGAGCAGGGGGCTCCTCCCTGCACTGCCCCAGCTTTCAGAGGTCCAGCCAGGCTCTCTCGTCCTCTGTGGGTGTTCGGGCCACCAGAGAAGGAGCTTCCCTGCTGTGTGCGAGCATGCTGGGTGCTGGGTCAGGACTGTTCAGGGCCCTCGACTGCCGGTCCAGAGACAGGCAGCGTGGGGACAAGGAAGCAGGACAGGCCACCAGGGCTGCCTTGCCCACTGGCCCTCTCAGCACAACTCCAGGGGGCACCCAGAGAACATAGTGTTGAGTGACCTCCTGAAGCCAAGCCACATGGTGGCCCTGGGAAAGGCCCCCACCCCCAGCCACTCCACAAAGTGCTCCGGCCTGCCTTGCAGCCAGGATCCGGAGATCCTTAAAGCAAGTCACAGTTGGGGTGGAGGGATGGAGCTGGGTCCCCTGCTCTCCCACCCAGGCTGACCAGTTCTCTCAGATTCTGATGCTTCTCTGAACTTCACCCATAAGGCTGATCCTGCCTGTAACATGTTCCAGACCAGGCCCTGCTAAGGCTGGCCCTGGCGTTGGCTCCTGAAGAAGGAGCCATCATATTATTTCTATTGGGGAGGGAACAGGGAAAAGGACATTAACTTTGCCATTTAAAGCACCAATAAGTTAATATAAATAGGGCATCATAATAAATAGATAATGGTGCTGGGTCAAACACACAGCACTCTTGGGTCTCAGGCTTCCCTGAGACCCTGACCTCAAGTTCTGCTGTCCCCTTGCTCTGGGGACCAGAGATGGCCTCTGTCCCCCTCAAGTACCTTTGTGTGACCTCACGGGGCCTTCAAAGGCCTCCGACGTGAGCTGTCACTCTGAATGACCCCACCCATCCCCTCCCTCACAGACCCTCACCCAGAAGGAAGACCCTGGGTCCTCTCAGAACCTCCTCACCCGACTTTGCCGTCTGCCCACCCCCACATACCCCACCTCCAGGCCCAGCCACCAGACCCTGGCCATCCTGGGCTGCAGGAAAGACTATGGGTAGAGGAAGGGGAGCCCATCAAGACTTTCAGGGCCTCTCTTCCTTCCAGTGCCTTCCTTCCCAGGCCTAAAGGTGGCTTCTCTGTCTCCCCAGGAGCCTGAATGCCCGTAACCTCCTTCTGGAACCTTCTGCCTAACAGTTGTTCGGCCCGAGCTCTCCAATTATCCTCAAGAGAAGGCAGCATGTCAAATCAGAGTCCCCTTCTCTAACTTCCACTCACCACACTTACAGAAGCCAAGGAACCTTCCCGGATCCCAGCCCCTCTGCCGGCCCCAACCAAACCTCCCGAAGTCTACCTAAGGGGCAGCAAAGGCACTGATGGTGGTCATTCTGCTGAGGCCGGGCAATTCCCCTGACCCCTGCTCTCCTGCCCTGTGGGCAGGGTCACCTTAGATAACGTGTTCGGTTTGGCCACGAAGTCCCTGGCTGAGGGACAAGTGGGAGCAGAAGTCCAGCCCACACTCCCCTCGCCAGGGTCAGCCCCCAGTGCCTGGCTGCAGTTTCCCAGAAGAAGGGGCGCCTTCTTCTAGCTGGCGCTGTCTATAGGCCCTGCCTATGGGAGTTTTGATTCTGCTCGGTTTCATCACAGTCCTCTCTGGAGGGGAGTGGACTGGCCAGGAGCCCCTCAGGGTCTGCCAGCAGCCTGCACTTGGGTTTGGCGATGCTTCGGGCCCTGGCCACAGTCTGAGAGCCACCTGAGTCTAAGATCTGGGTCGCTGCACGACTCAAGGCCTGCTGCCTAGAAGGCCTGGGCCAGCACGGCGATGACCTGCTTATACTTCCCCAGGAGCTGACAGCCCAGCTTCTTCTTCTGGAAGACATCCTTGCCCGAAGTGTCGGGGCCATAGGCCACCTCCACGTGCGCCACGTGGTACTTGCTGCACAGGCGGCAGAGCACGTTGCTGAGGAGGCCCCGCATGATGTCCGAAGTGGCATTCAGCTTGCTGTGAAGGCTGATGGCGTTGGGATTGAGGGTCTTCTGATCCCGCGTGATGTTGCCCAGGGAGGCGCCGAGGTAGGCGACGATGCGGTACAGCTCCACCAGCCGGGCCTTCTCCGTGCCGTTGGCGTGGAAAGGCGGGAAGTCTGTCACGTTGGGGCCACACAGCTTGTCCAGGTTGTTGGGGAACGGCTCCCCCTGGGCCGTATACTGAGGAGCAGAGGGGAGGTGACAAGGGCGTCAGGGACAGGTGTTCCAGCCCTGTCACCAACCCTCTGGGTGAGACCTCAGGTCTCAGTTCCCCACCTGTAGCGTAGGGACACAACTACTTTTCCTGTCGGCATCTCAGGATTGCCCCGAGAGCCAGGAGTAATCATGGGTATGATTGTCATCATCACCACCACCACCAGGACCACGTAGGGACAGAAAGGAACAGGCCACGTCTCATCTAGAACAGGCCCACCACGCACATGCCCTCTCACCCCCAGACGCCCACAGCCACTGTCTCTCCCCACCTGACCCCCACCTGTCTCTCCACTGCCTCTCACCAGCCTCTGGCTCCATGTGGCGGAGAACTCCCAACTCCCCCCAGCTCTGCCCGACCTAACTGGGCACCCTGGGAAAGTGGTTTCCAGTCTCGGAGCCTGGGCTGGGGGTGGGGCGGAAGCTGTGAGAGTCCGGTGTGGTCGAACCAAGTCCCCTTCCTGTTCTCACCTTCCAGGGACAGAAGAGTCCCTTCCCTGAGCAGTCCTGCCAGCCCACATCTCTGCGGCAAACCCCCTCCACCTTCCCTTCTCCCTAGGCACCTGGGGGCGACTTACATAGAGAATGAAGAGCGCGTTGGCACTGCTGTTGAGCTGCGCCAGTTGATTCCTGATCTGGTTCATGACGTTGCTGTGACATGGGTGACGTGTGACACAGGTGGCATTGACAGGGGTGATGGGAAGCGGGGTCCCCGCCCCGTGTTTCCAGTGCAGAACCAGCAGCAGGGGCACGACTCCTGGGAACAGGCAGGAGGAAGTGAGCAGGGAGGCGGGGTGGGGGGGGCGGTGGTAGGCAAGGGGACTCCCTGCGGAGGATGGTCCTCATCCCCCGGGGCACCAGCTTCCAGCTCTGCCTTCCTCTGACCTGGCCATTCCTAGTGTGCCCCTTGCCACTGTGTCTGTTTCTCTCTGTCTCCCTGTCTCCAGCTCTCTGACTGTCTGCATCTACTCTCTCCACCTTCTCAGCGCTCCCTGCTTTTCCTGACAGAAGGAGCAAAGGGGAAGGAGTGAGTTGTTCTCACCAGTTAGAAGCTGGGTCCAGAATGACACCAACTCTCCAGCCCTTTTCCTCAGGAATGCAAAAGACCAGGAAGCCTCCTGGCCCTCTGGCAAAAAGGCACAGTGCCCAGCCCCAGGAGGGTCTGAAAAAGGGGAAGGCCCCTATCCTCCCCTCGCCAGGGATGGTCCAGATTCCTGAGCATTGTTTCATAGGTCCTCAGCTGACCCACTATCCCTCCCGAACCTGTCACGTGATTCTGGCTCCCTGGGCCATTTGCTCTCTAGTTCTGCCCCCCCATCTCTTCTATCTCTACCCTTCTCCAAACGTGGGGGTCACACCCCTACTAGGACCCTCGACTCCATCCAGTCCTGTGGCCCTGTTCCCTTGCCCATCTGCAAATCATCATTCAAAAGCTTTCTGTCCCCCAGCTCTGCCCAGCTCCTCATCTCCCTGCCCTCCCCATCTTGTCTACTGCTCCTTGTCCCAGACCCTGGGTTAGGACTAGGAGAATCCAAGGGTCCCGCAGGCCCTCGGAGCCGTGGGGAGGAAGAGGAAATGGTGCAACCAGAAAAGGGAAAAGGTCGCAGGCAGACAGGTGGGCGGAGGAGGAAAGAAAGTGAAAGGTGACAGGAGAGCTGGGAGCTGTTGGGGCCTGTCCCGGATCACCCCTCCCCCAGTGTGCCCACTTTTCCCCCTTCACTCTTAGGTCCTCTCCGAGGGGTCTTTCCAGGTGGCTCAGCAGCAGGGGCTGGGGCCAGCAGACCAGTGAGGCTGGGAAACCCTTAAGGCTGGAGAGAGGGGTGGAGCAGGAGCTTCCTGCTCCGATCCCCCTGCTGGGACAACGGCATCCTCAAGTTCACTTTTCTGGTTTTCCTACTCCTCCCAGCATCCCCAGGCAATGCTGACTTTCTGGGATGGCTGGGGGACCGCCCCCCCCGCCAACGCCCCCAGCTCACCTAGCACAAACCGCAGCTTTTCAGGTACTAGCAGATGGAGGCAGCACCTGCTCGCGTCCCAGCCAGAGTTTGCAAGCTGCTCGGGAGGCCGGCGCCCCTCCCAGGGAGCAGCCAGGACGCAGTTGGAAAAGAGAAAGTGGAAAGACAAGAAAGAAAGAAAAGAGGGAGGGTGAATCCCAGAGACAGCAGATCGGGAGGTGCAGCACCGGCGAATGGCAGGATTGAGGAAGAGGAGGAGGAGCTGGAGGTGGAGGAAGGCTGTGGCGCCCCCTCCCTGACCCGCCAACCTGCTGGCCCTTGGGCGGGCGGGTGAGCTAGGCGCACGGTGCTGGAACCATGTGCCTGCGCTGGCCCCCGGCCGTCACCCAGCGCCTCCAGCGGCTGGGCCAGCTGCACGGGCGCCCCAAGTGTCCGTGAGTCTGCGGCGGGTAGGTGTCCGGTTCGCGATCGCCAAGTGCCCCGAGTTGCCGCTGCACTCGCAGCGAGGCGCGGAAGCCAGCGCGGGGCGTGTGGATTTACCTGCTGCCAAGACCTTCATTATGGGCTGGACTCCCGAGGGCCTTGGAGGAGACCTTAGATGCCGGCAGTTTTCAGAGGTTCATGCTCAAATGGGGAATTTGCCTGATTTATATACTGCAGCCTGTGTTGTAAGACAGAGAAACGGCTATATTTAGCAGGGATCCCCAGCAGGAAGTTGTTTGAGGTGCATCATAGGAAATTATGAATGGAAGAAAGTGAGAGTGAAGGGGGGGGGAGTGAGGGAGGAGGGTGGGGAGAGCAGACTTTTTCCCTCTTCTAAGAATTTGATTGATAAAATTATAATGAACTCTTCGACAAAACACCCTGTGGTTTTCCTGAGTGGCTTGCCCTGAAGATGAGGAGGGGGAGGAGGGTCCCCAGGCCGAGTCATCAGGGTCCCCTGGTAGTGGGCGCCCCAGACAGCCCTGACTCACCTGGGTTTGGGGAGGTCGGCTTGAGGCTAACCAAGCTGATGGAGGCTGGCACCTGTGGCCCCTTGATTGGGGGTTTTTGGGGGACAGTGGGCAGGAGGCAGGCTGGGGCGTGGCTGAGAAGGAGGTTCCAGGAATTGGGACTGGGACCCAGCCTGGACTTTAGACAGTAATAAAGCAGAACTGAACGCAGGCCCTGGGAGCCACCTCATAGGTAGCCTCCTTCAACCTGCCCATTGCCACTGGGCAGAGTAGGGCTCCCAAGGGAACAGGGCCCAGGGTCCCCCAGGGTCCCCCAGGGTCCCCCAGGGCCAGGTCTCCTGCCCACCAGTGGCAGCCTGCACTGCTGACCGCAGGTACCTGGGAGGCTGAGCAGATGCAGGGTGGGGGGTTGCTGTGCCTGGGTTATTTGGGGACATCCTGGGGAGGAGCTTCTGGGAAGGTGTTTTGTGTCTGGAGTTTACCTAAACTCTTTGCAACCCCACCTCCCCCTTTGTGGGAGAGCAGTCCAGCATTTCCACTCTGGAAGGACACCTGAAGCAGAGACCTAGAGGGGCCAGTAGCAAAGGGGACCCCGGTCTCCTCCTCAGGATGCCGAGGAACAGCTGGGAAAAACGGAAATAGTTTGCCCCTCCCAGACCTGCCTTTGAAGCCCCTTGGGAGCCTCAAAGAATGATGGCGTCCCCCAAAAGGTGCTTCTTGAGTCTCTAAGGCAGGGAGGGTCGCAAATGCTATGTGGAGTGAGGAGAGACAGGAAAGAATGGGGGTGGGTCCAGGGCAAAATGGGCCCAGGGACTCCTCCCCTATAAGAGGCATTTAAAAATAAAGGAGGTGCGGGAGTGCTGGGCAGAGAACAGACACCTGGAGCCACACTGTCCCACCAGTTGCCAGGGACACCCCCACCCCAGCAGATATCTCATTTCTCTGGGGACCCCACTGCAGCCTTCCCCCCGACCCTGACCAGAACACAAGGCCTGAGAGTTGGCCTCCGAGGCCAGGGAGCCCCACAGCCTCTCCCTGGCCCCGAATGTCTTCCTCCCACCCGCTCCCATCCTCCACTCATTGCCCCCCACTCCCGTTCTTGCCACACATCCCAGACCTGCCCAGCCAGGCGCTCCTCCCTCCTCACGCCAGGACGGGCCCTGGTGCCTGCCGCTGTCCCCCCACCACACACACATCCCCTGCCCCATCCAGACTTGCTTGCACCATGTCTGGGGACCTGGGTGTGGGATGACAAAACTGCCAATCCCAAAGTGCCCAAAACTGGCACTTCCCAGCAGGGAGGAGGCTGGGAGAGCCCAGGCCAGCTCTCCTTCCTTTTCCCTGCCTCCCATACCTGTGTCTCCCTTGGGGAGGCCTTTGAAGGCCCGACCTGGCACTTGCCCTTCCCATACACCTGCTGCGTGGTCTGCACACACCCCCTGGATGCCCACTGCCCCATCCTGGCTCAGGACATCCCAGCTCATCTCCCTCTCCTCACCGTCCCCCACCCCCAGCCTCTCTTGCATAAAAGCCCAAACACTTGAATCAGCCTCCAGCCCCATCCCCACATCTCTCAGAGCCCTGTCACCTGCCTCAGCCTGGCTCTTTTGACATGGACCCCAAATCCATTTGACCTCGGTCCCACTGTGCCCCATCTGGGGATCCTTTTGTTTCCCTGCCCAAGTCTCTCGCTAGATGTCCTCATTCTCCTGTGGCCGCCTGCCACCCTGAGTGGCCCAGTGTCCCCTGGCCCAGCCTCTCTCCTGCATCCTTCCACGCGGATTTCTAGGGCCTTACACTGCCCTCTGCCTCCCGCCCCCCGCATCAGCCTTATAATCACCCCCAACAGCTGTAAAACTTCAGCCCCGCCCCACAGGAAACAAAGTGGGGGCAGAGTTTAGGGGACATTAAACTCCTGTCTGACTGCCCCGTCCCATGCCTCAGTTTCCCCTCTCATGGTACCTGACTTGGTCCGTGCTCCCCAAGTGCTGTAGGCCCCTCGGCACCCCGGGCCCAGCCTCCCTCTCCTGTCCATGGCCCTGCAGCACCTGGGCCTCTGAGGGCAAAGCTGGGCAGGGTCTCGGAGACGCCAGGCCGTGAGCCGCCTGCAACGTGGCGCCGGTCCCCGGGAATCGCAGCCCAGGCCGCGCTCCAGGCCAGCTTTGGTCTCCTGGAGTTTGTTTTCTTCCCTCCCTCCCTACACTGCTGTGTGTGTGTGTGTGTTTTCCCCAGCTTCCTCACAGAAGGCATCCTCCCCTCTTGGCGGCCCGCTCCCAGGGTTGTGACCCCAGGCCCCACCCTGGAGTGGCAGCCCCAGCCCGGCCCCTTCCAGCTGTGACCTCATCCCCAGCCTGTCCTGCTCCTGCACATGGGGCCTGCTGGGGATCTTACAGGCCTCAGGGTGCGGGCGACAGTTGGGGCCCACATGGGGCCCCCTCAGCCTGGGGAGGGGGCTGCTGAAGCGGGGCCAGGCCACCCACTTGCTCACCTCTACTCTCCAGAAAGAGAGCCCGTGTGCCAGCCCGGGGCCTTCTGGGGGTGGGGGGCAAAGCTCTTTCTCTTCCACACTTGAGGTGTGCCCCCACCCAGCCCCTGCTCTTCTGCTGGTTCTCACCCCCAAGCCTCTCCTAGAACATCACAGATATTTTATCTTTCAGGTGTGGAAGCTGAGACTCAGATTGGTGCAGCCCTGGCCCAGGGCCACAGAGAGAGTTCGTAACAGTGGAGCGGGATCCGGAACCCAGGCCTCTGGCTGCCAGGCCGCAGCAGTGCCTGCAGCAAGCGCCTCACGCTACGAGGGGCACCGAGGCCACTTCTTTCAGGCTGCCTCCCGGGGCCCAGATGGGCTGTGTCTGGCTAGCGCTGTCCTTTTGAGGGGGACATCTCTTATTCTCCAGTCTTTGAAGACCTGGATGCAGTCTGATGCTCATTTGTGTTCTTGACAGCACCTGCCTCAGGGTTACACCAGAGTAGAGGCTAAGTATTTTTTTAATTGATGTTAGAGAGAGAAAGGAAGGGAGGGGGCGGGAAAGAGAGAGAGAGATTGATTTGTTATTCCCCCTATTTGTGCGTTCATTGACCGGGGGTCAAACCCACAACCTTGGTGTATCGGGGTGACACATTAGCCAACTGAGCTGCCTGGCCAGGACAGGCTAAGTATTTTTGAAAAGCATTTTCTCATTTCCAGAATCTGTCTGTGCCAAATCTGCCATGGAGAGAAGGTGTGGAGTCTGGTGGTTTGAAGCTTGGACTTCGGCCCGTGTCAGTGCTGTGTTGGAGTTTGCTCTGCCCATTAAGAGCTGGGTGACTCTGAGGAAGCGATCACCTCCTGGTCTCAGTTTCTTCATCTGTAAAATGGGAATTAGGGCACCTCCAATATGGGTTTGCTGTGGGGGCTCAGAGCGCCGTGCAGTTTCGGGCACCCAGCAAGCCCTCTACAAATCAGCATCGGTCCTCACCACCTCCCTGTGAAAGAGGGGTTCTTGTCCCCATTTAACAGATGAGAAAACTTGGGTACTCTCCAGGGCTGAGAGGAGAAAGCTGGGCAGGAGAGGAGCCCTTTCTGATGGATAATACAGGCAAGGAACCCTTACAGCCTCCAGCTTCAGAAGGGGGCTCAGGAAAAGCAGATGGGTTGTGTGTGGGGCTGGCATGACAGGGTGCTTGGTCTCCCCCCATGTCCCCTCCTGGCCCCTGGTCCCCCCCCCCACAGGCCTAAGCTGAGGATAGTGGCTGACCCGACCTCACCACCCCCAGGAGCTGATTCACCCCCCAGGCCCCATCTGAGAAGGAAGGAGACATAGCTCAGCTCAGAGGGGCTTGAATCACCAGCCGCCCCCTGTGGAGCCCCAGGAGGTGAGGGGGCGGGGGCCAGCCCCTATGTTTCTGTCTGTCTATTTCCCAAACCCCAGGGCACTCCGGGGAGAGGGCAGTGTGACAGTGGCAGAAAGGTGGCAGGGAGGTATCCTGACAGTTGTGCATTTTGTGTGGGCAGCCGGCAGCAGTTAGTCACCAGGTAAGCTGCCCTCCGGGCACTGGGGAATTCCGAAAGACCAGTGACCCAGAAACTGAGCGCTCTGGGCAAGCCCCACTGCCCAGGCTGTCCCCCTCCTTTCTTCACCCCCCTGCCCTGCGCCCAGCTAAGGTCTCAATTCTCTGAAAACCCAACCAGCAGCTGCTCTCAACCATCGGTTCGAGGCCAGCTCCTACCTTGATGTTCTCACCTGGGAAATGAGCAGAGAGGAGTCAGATGGCCCCAGGAAAGGAAGTTAAGGGCCCAAGGGTGTGGCCCAGGGCCAGGGCCAGGGAGGGGCAGCCAGAGGAAAAGGGAGAAGCTCAGGAATTCCTGGCACAGCCCTGGAAATTGGGTGTCTTGTCCAAAAAGACAAAAGCACCTCATTATTCAGCACTTGAGAAATGAGGGTGTACCTGCACCTGTGGACCCTTCACCTCCACCCTATAGCAGCAAGGAACCAACCACGCAGCCTTGTGGACATTCCTGTGGCCCCTGGCTCAGCTTTCCAAGTCAATTTTGGGGCTAGGCTGGTGACGGCACCTGTGGGGAAGGGCGTGGCTTAGTGCCAGGTAAGCCTGGGTTCGAATGCTTGCCTGCACTACTTACCACTGGTGTGACCTGGAGCAACTGACTTCCTCTCTCTGAGCCTCAATTTCCCCTCTGAAAGTGGGGGTTGCTGTAGTGCCAGCCTCGGGAGGCTGTCGTGAGTTTGCTAAAAAGGAAAGGCAGATGAAGCGCCAAACATGTGACAACCATTCTAACCAGGGCTCGGGCAGCCACGGGAAGGGACTGTGTTGGGCCTGGGTCCAGGGGCCAGTGCAGCACCTGTGGTCTGAGAGTTTGGCCAGGGAGGGCTCCTGGGTCCTCTCAGGACACGGAGCATGGTGTGGGTCCCGGGGGAACAGGCAGCAGCTCAGAGCCCCAGCAAGGAGATAAGCGATATTTCCCCCTGGGGGCCCTGGGGAGCCCAGCTGTCTGTGGGGCTCTTCAGGCCCAGGCTCTGGGCCCATTGCCTGCCCCGCTTCACCCTCACTCAGTCAAATCTCTGGCAGGGACCAGTTACACCCCCTGGGGCCAAGGAAGTTACAGAAGCTGCCCTGGTTTCCCGCCAACTGCCCCCAGCATTACCCTGACATTTCCCCACTGGTTCTGCATTAGGAATGAACTCCCTGGAGGTGAATCAGAGAGACTGCATTTTCTCTTCACTTCTGATAGGAACTGTAGCGGAAGCAGCAGCCCATGGCACTCCCACCGCTGGTAGGGCCAGGGGCTCGGCTCCAAGGGCCACGCTGTTTGTTTCGTGCTCTGCCCTCAGCGTCTCCACCTGGAGAATGAGCTGCCCCCGCTCCCGTTCACCCTTCAGCACGTCAGTTGCCGCAGCTGTGCCTCTGCCAGCGCTCCGACCTCCTCCCCGACCTCCTCCGGGCTCTCCCTGAATCTCACACTAGCCCCAGACTGCTGCAGGCCGATGCAGAGAGTGACATTTTCGCACTGCGGGTCTCTCTGCCTCTTAATGGGTCATAAGTTCAAGTCAGAGGGTTGCCGCCAGCGATTTAGGAAAGGAAGTGGAATGACAAAGTCACCCGCATCGCCTGGAGCGAGGGCAAGCTGTACCCCACAAGTTTTCTCTCCGACGTCTGCGTGTGTCATCGCGGGCATCACCGTCCTCTGGCTGCAAGGCGCAATGTGTTTCTAACTGCGGGCCGCGGTCAGAACGTTTGTGAGCCGCAGGTATCGGTGATGAAAGCCAGGCCCCGAGGGGCTGGGGAGTGCCTTGCCTAAGGCCACTCAGCAGTCGTCAGCATGGGGCTCCTGACTGTCCTTCAGCTACCATGCCTTGCAGTTCAGGATTGGGCAGGAGGTTCTGCGGGCAGGGTGGGGCAGGCAGGTGCTCATGCGGGGGTGGCGGAGGCCTGGCATCGCCTTGTGCAGGGACAAAGGCCCTCCCAGGGCCCAGCCTCTCACTACCCACTCCCTTTTGTAGCCTCAGACCCCCCGGCTCCCTTCCCTGCCCTACCCCAGCTGGGTGAGGCCCAGGGTAGGCACAGGTCTCTCCTCATTCTGCCACGCACCGGAGCCCTTCAATCTCACAGGGGCCCGGGGAAGACCGAGGCCCAGAGGCCCAGCCTGTGTCTGGGAACCCCCAACAGGCTCGCCGTGGGCCTGTCTGTGTGGGCCTGGTGGACATTCTCCTGTGTGTGCGTGTGTGGTGAGGGCCTCTGTGTGTCTGCACGTCTGTGTTCCGCTGTGTCTGGCCCTGCGCATGTGCATGCGTGTGTGTGCGCTCCTCTGTTCGCCTGTGTGTGGCTGGGGGAGAACCGCAGCATGCATGCCTCTGGCTGACTTTGGGAGCCCTTCGGGTGACTGTGTGACCGTGTGCGTGAATCCTGCCTGAGTGCATCTGACCCCGTGTCTGCGCAAGTCTGTGCGTGATGGGCGTCTCTGGGCACAAGTGGGGAAGTGTGACGCTGTGCGTTCGTGTGCACGTGTGCCCGTGCATGTCTCCGACAATCCTGCCCTTTACCCTCCAGCCCCCGCTCCTGGGAACTGTGTGGCAGCCTCACGTCACAGGGGCCACCAGCAGCTGGTTTCCTCCCTGCCCCGCCCCAGGGCTCCCCCCACCCCCCCACCCTGGCCACCCTGACTCTTGGCTCAGGGACAAAGCTGATGTCAGAGCTGAGCTGACAGCTTCCTTCTCCCACTGAATTTTCCAAAAGAGAGAGACCACAGCTCGGCTCCTATTAAATAATCTCGGGGCAGGGGGTGGGGGAGGATATTTCACTCAATGGTTTCCTGAACTCAGAGGCAATAAACAGAACAGGAAGCAGCCCCACAGACCCACTCAGCCTGAAACTGGCCAGCACCAAGGTGGGGCCCAGCCTCCCACCCCCCACCTTTCGCCTCAAGACAAGCTCACTGGGACCACCCCCACTCTACCCCAGAGATGATGTCGGGGAGGTAGCCAGGCCCTCTCCCCAGTCTGTCCCTCAGTGCCTGCAGGGACTGAGGAAAGATTTTGAGGGTGGTGTGTGGGAGGTGGTAAGATGGAAAGAGTAGAGTGGTCCCATCCCAACAGGTGGGGAAGGTGGAGGGGGGTGAAGTCTAGTTGAGGTTGGACCATTCTCTTCCCTGGGAAGGGAAGAAAGGATGAGCCCCCTGAAGTCAGGGGAGGGAGTGGGGGATGGGACCAGGTAAGACAGCAGCTCATGGGGAGCTGGGAGAAGAAGGCTAGGCCTCCCCCTGAACCCTTAAAGTAAGCTGGGTACAATGCCTACCTCCACCAGCCCTGCACCCTTGGGCCGCTTTAGTCTGCTCCCTTCCCCTTCTGGGGCATGTGGCTGGCATGTCGCCAACCCCAAAGGCCTCCATGAGCCTCTCTCAAACCCACGTCCCCCAGAGCAAACCATTACCAAGTGCTTGCCGGACCCCCTGTTATCTCCAGTCCCGACCACCTTCTCCAAGAGTGCATTCTACTCCAGATTTCACAGACGTGGAAACTGAGGTTGGAGACTGGAATACTTTGTTCTAGGTCTCACAGGGTGTGATGGAGTCGGCTCTCCACCCACGCCTCCCCAGCCTCCTCAAATCAGGAGCCAGGAGGCCGAGTGTGGTCTGGACAGCCTGGCGGGACTCACTGGCAGTAGGGGGCACAGGGGTCCCGAGGGTGACTCGCCCCAGGGGAGCCCCTCCTTCTGTCTGGGCTGGCCTCTCAGCTGCTTATCAGCCGCAGGACTCCATGACACAATCCTGTCTGATCTCCTGCCCAGCCGGCCTCCTCCACCCTGCCCCACCCTGGACCCCATTTCCGAGTCCTCCCTTTCTGGGTGGGACCAGCCTGCCCTGGGATCACGGTGGGCTGTCTGGAGGGCCAGCAGCCCATGCAGGCCCCTCAGTGGCCATGCCTCCCCCTTGTGCACTCTGGCCAGTGAGCTGGCAGCAGGGGGCTCTCACAGAAGCAGGACAGTGGCCTGGAGTCCCCACCCTGGGGCTCCCCTCCCAGATCCCACCTCCCTACTGAAGTGAGGTCAGCCTGGGGGAACTTAAGAGTCCATCCCAGCCTCTGCTGGCCTCAGCGCCCCCACTTGTAAAGGGAAAAGGCTGGACAGATGAGTCTGGGGAAGGGGAATGGGGGTGCCAGAGGGCTCTGCCATCAGGTAGACCTCGAGTCCAGTCCTAGCCCTGCCATTTATAGACTGTGTCCCTCAGATAGGTGACCTCATTGCCCAGGCCTCAGTTCCAACTGCCACGAAGTGGGACACGATGTTATCAACCTGAGAGGTCAGCAACGCCCTTCGGAGAGCCCTGGCAGGCACCGAAGATGTCATCTTGCTAGTAAAACTGCACAGGTTGGACCCAGAGAGGGGAAGTCATTTTTCCAAGGAAACACAGCAAATTAGCAGCACATCCCAAACAGCACGTGAACTGCTTGCCTCTCCTGGACCCTGAGACAGACACCCTGGGTTTTGGCTCTGAGTGGCTGTGAGAATTCCAGAAAGGGGCTACTTGGAGCCCGCCACCCCATCTGTAAACCAGGCCTAGAGAAGGCCGCCAGTGTTGGAAGAGCTAGAAAGTCTCTTCAAGGAGTGGACTATGGGGTGCGTTGTGGGGATAGAGAAAACCTTGCCAGCCCAGTGGGAGTGAGGGCCAGGGCCAGGGCCAGGGCCCGGGCTCGCTGCCCTGCGAGCTGAGCCGCTTAGCTAGGCTCCAAGCTGCGGACTGCAGCGCCCCCCACTGCCTAGCAGGCAGCAGGCGTCAAGGCCAGGACACCACCAGCTCCAGGCCGACCTAGTTTGATCAGGGCTTCTTCCAGAACCCTGCAGGGCAGGATTTGGGTACTGAGGAAGCGGATAAGGGTGTCTGAGGTTCAGAATGGAGGGTGGGCAGGGACCATAGGCCAAGGCTGGGTAAGGAGACACAATTCAAGAGGTCGTGGAGGGGTCTCCACACTACCCGCACCTCCGAGGGGGAAGAAGTGGGGAGGGGAAACAGTACAGACTGGCCGCTAGGGGGCACCAGGACCCCGCGCACTGGGCCTGGGTTTAGGGGCGGCCGCCTTGGGCCAGCTGGGGCTCTGGGAAGAGGAAGAGAGGGAGGAGGGACGCCACTGCCCCTTCCCACCGACCTCAGGCCCCAGGACCACCTAGTCCCTACTTAGGACAGGCCCTGGGGACATTGTCCCTGCCCTCCTGGAAACCTAGTGCCCGTCCTCAGGAACGGTCGATAAGATTGGTTTCGAGCCCCTTGTGGGATTATTTGTGCCCCGCCTCATGTTCCCAGCTCTGTGCAGACTTCATTTCTGTTTTTCCATCAACCTCACCATGGCCCCTGAGCTGGTGCTTCCACAACTGGGCCCATCTTACAGAGTAAGCAAAGAACCAAGTGGCCCAGTCCTGGGCTGTCCCAAGGTCAAAAACAAAGAGGCCATGACCTTGACTGACCACACAGCCCATGCCCTGGAGCCCCGCATAAGGAACTTCACTTTGGCAAAAGCCATCATCACCCTTCTCCCCAAAGCACAGCAGATGGATGCCACACGGTGACCCACCAAGTCTCCCCTGGAGGGACAGGGACCCTCTGCCCGCCTCATCTTCACCTGCAGAAAAAGGACCTTGAAGGTCCCTTGGGAATCCAGGAATTGATAGCCCCAGAGGGATGACTTCTCTGGGGTCACAAAAAGCCAGGATTCTGTCCTCCCCATTTCGGGTTCTTTCCTCTGCCCTTTAACCCCGAGATGATCTTTAACCCTGCACGTGTCCACCTGACGCTTTCACATCTGGTCTGTCCTCTTTACCTCAACATCCACTGCGCCCGTCACACAGACGGGAGGACTGAGGCCCGGAGGGCGTGTGGGCCACCGGGTGCCTCCCAGACACATGAGGGAGGAGGTCGTGTTTGCCTTGCTGAGGATAAATTGGGGGGCTGGCATCTACCCACCCCCGTCTCTGCCCCATCAGGGAAGCCTACCGTGGTCTGTGCCCGCACAGGACCCTCCGGCGTCTCGCAGGGTGAGTGCCAGATCCTCAGTGGGACACTGTCGTCTTCGGGGCCAGGGCCCCTCTGCTTCCCTCTCCTGCTGAATCTTCTCTGGAGCCGGATCCTGACCCTGCCCCCCACTTGACTTCCGTCAAGGGCCGGGTGGCTCTAAGGCTCCCCCCACTTCTACCCCACCCCCCAGAAGAAGAGATGGGGCCAACAGGGGCAGAGAACCCCAGATTCCTGGCCAAACTGCACCTGACACAGGTAAGACAGGATCTTCAGGGTGGGTGAGGGGAAAAGTGGGGCCAGAGGTGGGGAGGGGGCGTCCCTGCGCCTCAGGCCCCTGCCCGGTGCTGTGTGGCAAGGCTGCCCGGACCTGAGTCACAGCTGACTGGGCGGCGCCCAGCCCTTCTGGGTGACCCAGGCCGGCATAAGGCGATGACTGGGCAGCCCTCCGCATGACCGGCCAGGGTCGGCCTTAGGTATTTTGACTCAGACCTGCCACAGGCCGTGTGCACCAGGGCCATACTCCCTTGTCCCTGTCCCCAGAAGAGTCACAGGGCTACAGCCAACCCCCTGGATACAGTCCCATTTCAAGCCATGGCTCCCTCCCCTGGCACCCACCTCAGAACCCTGGAGCCACCTGACCCATCTGGTCTGCCCTCCGCCACAATGCAGGGCCCCACCTGCCCAACCCCCTCCCTCGGAGACCTTCGCCCCTCCCCGAGCCCAGCCCTCGGGGACGCCCCAGGAAGCAGGGAGTGGGGCTGGCCTTGCCAAGGGCCTCCTCACCCTGACTGTGGACTGTGACCCTTCCCTCAGCGTGGGAAAGGGGTTCTATGGACAATTCTGGTTCCGGGCCTGGCGTGGGGGCAGGGGATGCAGGGGGACAGGGACAAAGAGCTGGAAGAAAGAAAACCAAAGAAAAGAGAAAAGGAGAGAGAGAAAACAAAGAAAGAGAATGTTGCTTGCTCGTGCACCTTCTGGGTGACGAGACAGTGCAGCACCGGGCCAAGAGACGGCCTCCAGCCTGGGGGGAGGGGTGAGTCAGGCCCTTGTTCAGAGGGGGAAGTTGAGGCCCAGCCTGGGAGGTTACACGGCTTAAGGGTGGGGGGCTGGGGTTTCAACTCATTCTGTTTAACACTCAAACACTTTCTCATCCCACAAGAAAAGGGGGGGAAATCACATTAGAACTGGTGGCAGTGAAGGCGACAAGGGCATGGAGGCCAAAGACCTGGCTGTGCCATTCGCAGGCTGTGAGTTTGGCAGGTGGGCAGTACGTACCAGGACCCCGTTGCCGCCTTTCCCCTGCAGTTTCCCTGCCTCCCAGGCCCTCCGTCCCAGGGAACTTTCCATGAGGCAGCATTGACTAAGGGGCTGTGACTGTCACCCTGAAAACTTGAAAAGGAAGACCTGCGTGGAGTCGCTTTCAGCAGCAGGTTCACACGAGGACTCCTCTGTCTTCCCAGCCTGCGTCGGCTCTCCCATGGCCCATGGCCACTCTCTCTCTTCGCGTGAGCCGTGGTGGAGGGCGTTCGCTATGGCGCAGCTCCGCTCCGAGGGAAACGTGCCTCGTGGGGGGATCGACACACTCCGTGGCACAAAAGCTGCTATTAGAACCCTGCCCAGCTGCCCGTCACAACAGGTGGCCACGGGGACCGCTGTCTCACAGCAGCGGGTACCGTTTGTGTGGGACCGGGGCAATCAGAGAGGGGTCTTTCTGGATCCGGACGTGACCCCCTGTAAGCTGTCCTCAGCCCAGGAAAGCCCCACAAGCCCCTCTGGATCGGGGCAGTCAAGAAGGAGGGGCCATCTGAGCAGACCCTCTGGGCGGGTGGGAGGGGAAATGCAGGCAGTGGGGTGGTCAGGATGCCAGCTGAGTGTGCTGAGATGGGCCGGCAGTGTTGGCATGGGATGCTGTGACGAGGACTTTGGAATTGATGCCATGGGCGGTTGGATAGGAGGGAGTCATCGAAGGTTCGTGAACAGGAGACATGAGGGTGAGATTTTAGACCGTGTCCAGGGAACCGGGACCAGGCTGGCGGTAGGGAGAAAAAGGGCATGTGCCAGAGACAGGGTGTAGGGCTTTGTAATCAACGGGAGGAGAGGAGAGGCTGTGGGAAGAAAAGGGAATGGGTTGGGGTTCTGGAACCTCAGTGGGGGCATACGGGAAGCAGAAAGGTGTGAGGCTGAGCGGTGAGTTTGGCCTTGAGGTACCCATGGATGTTCCTGGCAGCTGAGTCCATGGATCTGGGTTTGGAGACAACCAGGCTGGAAACAGCAGTCTGGGGATACCTGCAACTGTAGTCTCATCAGGAGACAGTGTGGTGGTGACGAATCCTCACAGGTGAGACTCCTGAGACCCCGGCCCCAGAGTCTGGAGATCCTTGATCTGCTTTCTGTTGGGGGGGGTGCCATTCCAGCTCTAAGCCAGCCCCAGACCCCTCTCCTGGGGTTCACCCACAGAGCGGGGGGCTGGGAGGGGCCCAGCCAGAGGTGGGAGACAGTCAGCCTGGGCTTCCCAGTTCTTCCTCCGCAGACCAACGTGCCCTCTCCGTGGGCCACAGCACTCCCTCTGCAGCGCCAGCTCACCTTCCGCTGCGAGAGCCTGAGTGTGCCTGGCTTTCAGTTGCCACCTCCCACCCACAGCTTCCCAGCAGCGCAGCCCGAGGAAAGCCCCCGACCCCATGCTGGGACAGGGCAGGAAAGAGGCCGTCTGCTGTTGACAGCACCTGGGTGGCACCTCTCTGAGCCAGACTGCCTGGCACACTCCTCAGTGCCGTGACTTCTTCCGGGCCCTCTTCTGCCTTGCTCTCCATTGAGCTCCTGTTGAGTGCGGATGCTGTGCTGGGTGCTGGACAGAGCAGAGAGAAGCAGGCGTGGTCTCCTCCTCTGCAGCTCCAGGCCAGTGAGGGAAGTGGATGGTAATGCAAACGCCTTACTGCTGATGGGACAGTTTTGAGAGAACAAATAACCAAGTTGCTGGGCCTAGACCGTGAGAACAGCATTCCAGACAGAGGGAACAGCATAGGCAGAGGCAACGTAGGAGAACAGAGCCCGCCCAACGGTGGCCAGTGTGGAAGGAACACGAGTAAAAGGGAGAGTCCAGTGCGGGGCAGTGGAGAACCCTTACCAGGTACTTAGTAAATAGCCTGGACTGCTTTGGGCCGCTGCTTGGCAGGACGGCCGGTTGGGAGTCAGGGGCTGAGAGCTGTAGCCCAAGCCCTGCACTGTGACCTGGAGCAAGATAATTCCCTCTGGGCCTTTTTGATAACTCCAATCCTCGAATGCTCAGAACCTTTGCCCTAACCGTGCCACCTGGAGGCACCTGTATCCTTTAGACTGCAGAGCGGATGTCACCTCTTTCAGATGCCACGCTGACCACCCACATCACTTGGCTCTCGCACTCTCTATTACATCACGCTGCTTTGTTTTTGCCGAGCTCGCACCACCCCTGGATGCACCTGTTAGCACTTTCCCTTGTCTGTTGTCTGCCAGCCCCTCACCTGGGAGCTCTGCACCCTCAGGGACTCATGAAACTGTCAGTAGAGTTAAAGAGCCTGACAGGTAACAGGAAGACGCTCCCACCCTGGCACCTAACAGACCCGAATTCAATCCTCGCCCGCAGCATTCTGCCCCGAGGACGTGACTCCAACTCTCTGAATCTCAGTCTCCTCATCTATCAAATGGATCGTGTCTATTGGAGAGAGTCCCGCATGAGGATCTCCTCCACTTTTGTTATCAAGTCCTGTTTCCACCTTTGTCCCCAATCCCAGGAAGTAGGACTAGGCGGGGACTGATCCAGGTCAAGTTCATGGGCTTCCATTAAATTAACCCTTCTTTTGTAGCATTTGCCTTAGCCTATCATCCATCAGCCTATAGGTACCCCTCCTGAGGTGGTGCCATTGGGAGGCAGCCCAGTTTTCTGGGGGCCAGATGGAATCCCCACCCCCCTACGGCTCTTTAGGAAGCCGTTTTAAGCACATAACCAGGTCACAGGCCACATCTGAGGCAGGATCTGTTATTATCTTGCTCACTTCATGCAACACACATCAGCACACACCCCACAGCCACACACCCACAGGGGCCAGAGCAAGCCAGACACTCCAGCCTGCATCCCCCCACCTCGTGCTCCCAAACCCCAGGCGCCCCTGGTCTGCAATGTCTCAAGGGCAACCTGTTCAGACACAACAAACTCTTTGTCTGTGTTTGAGACGCCCCCACAGTCAGAGTGGCGCATGAGACTTCCCTCCCTGGACAGGGCAAGTAGCTCCAGCCCTCAGGGACTCAGATGGAGGGCTGGAGCCGCTCAAGTGGTAGCCGCTTGTGGCCTGGCCACCTAGGGACCGCCCCCCACTCCAAGAGGCCAGCCTACCCTTAATCCTCCCCCACAAGGCAGCAGAGAGACACAGGGGCTTTAGAAACCAGGCAAGTTTTAAATATATGTTGACACAATATTAACATTAAATATACATCATAAATAAGCCTCATAAATTAAAAAACAGATAAAAACTGATAAAAACTGATAAATTAATTCTGTCCCTGCAAGGAATTGACCCATAACCCTTCAGGTGGACAATGGTTTCAGCATGAGAAAATTCCAAGATCCACCACCAGGGGGAGCACTCAGCAGCCAGAACCCAAGACCAGGCTAGACACTGGAAAGTCTTCTGCAAAGAACTCAGTCTGCACCCCTGTCCATTTGCACCACGTGTCCCGATTTATGGAAAGAATTTGAAATCCACCCTATGTCATGGAGTTCCAGCAGCTGACAGGCAGAGAGGACTTTACACGGTCCCCAACTCCTTCGATTCACAAGCAAAATTGAGGTTCAGAGAGGTTAAGTGGCTTGCTTGAGGCCACACAGTGAGTTAGGGGCCAAGGCAGGACCTGAGCCCCTTTCCTTGGACCTCCCAGATCAGTGCTTCTTACATGACATTGTGCCCCTGTCATAGCTGCCTAAAGTGAGGTCACCCAGACGTCCAGGTGTCTGGCCTGAGACTGGCGATGAGGCATAGGAGGCCAGCTCAGACCCTGACCTCCCCCTTGGAACCAAGCCACCATGGAAAGGAGGAAGTCTGGGGGCAACAGCTCTGCAAGTCATGAGAAGGAAGGGCCGGCAGACCTCCGGGGAGCAGAGTTGGGGGGAAGGGGGGCAGTCAGTCTGGCCATGAGTCAGCCTGTGTCATCAGACCCCTGAATCAATGGAAAGTTGGCCCCGCATGGCCTGACCCAGTCACCCCACTGGGACTGAGGAACTCACAGCTGGGGAGGCATGATGGTCTGATCCTATCCCCCAACCTGGGAGGAGGTAGAGGAGCCCACCTGGCTCTCACCCCTTAAAGTGCACTTCTGAGAGGTGGGAAGCAGGTCTGGAGACCCTGAGGTGGCACCATTCTGAGGAGCACCTGCTGATCCTTCACCTGCTGTGGGGTCCCTAAGGCTACCGGGGCAGCTGCCCCCTGGGCACAAGCCTCTTGCCCCTCACGGAGGGTTGCATCCTGTGAATCCCCTTCTGCAGAACCCGTTGGGGGCTGTGTCTCCGGCTCCTCCGGCTCGGCGTCTCCCGCCACTTGCGAAAGACCTGCCCCACGGAGTGCATGAAGCGGTGGTAGCCGCGCAGGAACCGGCAGCCCTCCAACTTGCGCTGAAAGGCGTCCGAGGCGGGCGTGTGTGGTGGCCAGGTCCTGAGGCTTGCCCGGGTGGGTTCAGCCGTCTCCGAGGAGCCTCGAAGCAGCTGGTCCATGCAGTGGATGTTGTTCCTGATCCCAAGGATATACATCTTCACCATCCCCAGGTCCTCGACTTTGGGGTGGTCCTGCTGGAAAGCAATCAGTCTGCGTAAGACGTGGCCAAGTTTGGTGTTGAGGGTCCTCAGGAAGCTCCTCCTGCTGAGCTCCTGCAGGGCGTGCTCGCTAGGAAAGACCCCGGGGCGCTCTTGGCAGTGCTCCTTCAGTCCAGACGTGTCAAGGCCTTGGATGCGGATCTGGCGGGGGAGGGGAATCAGGGGGTGAGTGCTGGATCCCATGCCACACACACACAGGCATGCCTGCTCTGGTCAGCCTTGAAATGCCTGACCGCGTCCGGCCCCTATCCAAGCTGCCCATTGTACAGATCCAGATGCTAAGGCCCAAGAGGGGGGAGGACACCCCGGTCACTGCAGGCAGGGCCAGAGGGTTGCAGGGGTGACCACACAGGTGGCAATGGTGGTGTGGGGCGTGTCAGTGGGAAGGTGACCGTGAGCTTTGGGAGGGCAGACTGCCTTGTTCACTGCTGCACCTCAGGAGCCCGGAACGAGGCTTGTGATAGGTGTGCACTAAATACTCTGGACAAACGGAGGGATGGGGTCATGTGGCCGGGGTTCACACTCCGGACCACGGAGCTAGGGGAGCTAGGGTTAGGCCTCGGATGTTTGGCATGGTCCTAGAATAACATTGGGACTCAGTTTCTCCACCCCCACCCCGCTATTGATTTGGGGTTGAGCAAATGGGAGTTGGGCCCAATCCTCTCTGGGGCTTAGTCATGCCATAACCCTGAAGTTCTCTGAGACTCAGATGCCCCGGGGGCCGGGCACTCACATAGTGGTCCAGGAGCTGGCTGGTGTCTTGCATGAGGTCCACCTGAAGCTGGAGCTGCTTGAGGAGCTCTTGGCCATTGCCCGAGCAGTTACCCATGGCCATTGGGTTCAGGAACAGGAGTGTGAGGATCAGACCTGGGGCAGAAAAAGGGGTGTCACCTGACTTGGCAAGGAAGCCCTGGGAGGACAGTTTTCAGAGGGGAGGGCACCCAGAGGGTGCAGCCGCCATCCAGCCTCTGTGCTGTGGAGGGTGGGACTGGGTGTTTTGTGTGCACAGGAGTGCCTGCTGGGGCCACCAACACCCGTCCAGTGAGTTACTGCCCAGCACCTGAAACAGCGCCAGCGATTCGCCACGTAGGCCTTTAGGAGCAGGTCGTGGGGCCTGGCTGGAGCTCCTGTGCCCATCAATCCTATCTACCTCAGGGGCTGACATGGGGTGGCCCCGGTGGGCAGCTGTCTGCAAGACCTCCAGCTGGGGATAGCTCTTGCCACAGGGCCCCCTGCCACAGGACCGGAGCTGAAGAAGGGTTGCCCAAGTTATACAAGGCCAGCCACTCCCCCAACCTTGAGCCTCCTCCTCTCTCCATAAGTGGCCACTCCTGGCAGGCTCACAGGGATGCTGAGGACCTGTCAGAACACTCTGAGGGGCCGGGCTCAGTTACAGCTCCTCTGCCTCCCCCCACCCACCGGCAGCCACGTGGTCGGAAGGGGCCTGTGGTGCAATGGCCCGGAAGGCAGTGACACCACGTTCGCTTCCTAAGAACCATCCGGCCCCTTGGGGAAGACGCTGCTGGGGAGGGTGGAGGGGCTGGGCACCCAGACACAGAGACCACAGCGCACCTCTCGCCACCTCCCCAGGGATCTGCCGAGTATGCAGGTGGGACCAGGTCGTCTGCCTGGCATCCGCCAGGTCTGTGTGAGGCTCAGGGGAGCAGTTGTGGCCCATCCTGGGCTGCATGCGGGGGCTCCCGGGTTGGTGAGATTGAGGGCTCTGGATGATGTCACATGTCTGTGTGTGTGTGTCACTCCGTGGGTGTGGCTGTGTGTGCTGTGTGATTGTGTGGGCTCCAGAGCCCCTGGGCCTGGCTGACTGTGTCTGTTCATCCCAGACCCTGCAAATCAAGGCAAGGAGGAGGCCCTCCAGACACTGCACCATTTTTCCACTCAGCTTCTGCAGCTTCCTGCTCTACACAGCACAGCTCCCACCTCCCCCTGCTGCCCCAGCCCCTCTCCTAATTCGTCCCCTTCCCTTACTCCCTGGCTCCTTGAGTTGCCTTTACATTGCCTCCCCCTGGAAGCCCTCCTGGGATACCCCTTCTCCACTCTGTGAAGATGCTGTGTTCTCAGTGGACCCCTCTCTTTGCCTGACCTCCTGGCTCTCTTTCCATTTCAGCATCCTTCTGGCCGGTGCCTGGTCTCCCCAGCTCCCACAGGACAGAGGGTACCCCTGCTTCCCGCCGGCACCCATGGTTCAGAGAAAGCGGGTGCTGGTGGGGAGGAAGGAAGTACTTACTGAGCAGCGCCCTCCTCGTGTGCTGTGCCCACATGCTGGGTGTCCAAGCTCTGGCCTGTGCCTGCTGGGGATGACACCTCCAGGCTGGGAGTCCTGCGGGCTGACAGCCACTTTATTGCCTGCCAGAGCGATTGGCCAACACCTCGTGAGGTGGGTGGGGAGGGGGAGGGGGGAGGGCAGGCCTTCTGGGAACATGACCCCAAAAACCAAAGTTTCCACGAGCCAATGGGTGCTGGGCACAGTGGCATGCCTGCTCCTCCTCCTGTTTTCTTCGAATTCGTTCTTCGAGGTCAGCCCCACGCCCAAGGATGATGCAAACTGCAGCCTCAGCCTTCCTGGGGTGAACGAGGAGCAAGGGGGTCCACGCCATCTGCAAGGTGCTGGGCCTGGGACAGAGGGGAAGCCTGCCAGCCGGGCCCTTGACAGCCCGAGGGTTAGTCTGGGCCCGGCAGCCATCGGCCTCACAGGGCGCAGGCCGGTGTGGTTTGGGGCTGAGGGGAGCAAGACATCTTCCTTCTTGAGCGCCCTTCCCGCCCTCCTGCCGGGGCTGTTGGGACATCTGTGAGCGGAAACCACCGGGCTCTGGGCACAGAGCCAGACCCAGGCTGGCAGCCCCGAGATTGTGGTTCTGGCCCCAGGACCTACACACCCCCAGCGGGGCTCCTGCCTGCCTCCTTCCCCCGAGCATGCCCGTCCCAGCCCAGGCCCACCGCAGCAGCCCGGCCCTTTCCCCACAGACAGGTCCTCTGGGGAGACCAGCCACTCGGAGCAGGAGGTTCAAGCCCACTGACACGCTACGTGACCTGAGGCAACTTGCTTCACCTCTTGGGGCTTCAGAGGCCCCACCTGCAAAATGAGGATTTGAAAAGCGTTTCCCAGCCCACCTCACAGGGCTGCTGCCGTCATGGACATAAAAGGCAAAAGATCTCTGAAGGAAAAAGGAAAGATGAAAGTCTAATTCCAAGTACTGGCTGGTGGGGGGGCTGTCGTGGGGTGGGGAGTGGAGGAGATGGGGAAGCCATGAGCTCAGAGGGGAAACCGGGGAGGGGGAGTCGCCGTGGTGACGGTTGGGGACCAGGTTTCACTTTCTCTGAAAGATAGTGATCACAGGCTGGCCCTCTGTGTCTCATAGACCTCTGAACTTCGGAATGAAGGGGCCCTGGAGACAAGGCCTCACCAGCCATCCAGCTACTTCACCACACGGTAAACTGAGGCCCAGGTGAGGGCAGACAGGAAGGTAGAGGGGCTGGCGCAGGCCTACAGGCCATGACTGGGGGGCCCCGCGCATTTACCAGGCCTGGAAGAAGGTCACTGGCCTGCACCCTCAGGAACCTCGAAGGGAAGAGGGTGTCAGGAGGCTGGGAAGCCAGGGTGGGGGGGGAGGGAGGGGCCAGGGGCTGCCAGGGCAGCCTGAGTTGCTCCCGCTGGTCCCCTGGAGCCTGGACTGGGGGGCGCAGGTGGCCAGGGCTGACGCTCTCCTGTCTGCCTCCACCTAGCACCCATTCTGACCCCCAAAGCAGTTCCCACCCGTCTCCCCTCTGTCAATCCTTTACTCATCCAACGAATTTCGCCCCTGTTCTGCGTCAGCCACGACCAGGTGCTGAGATTCCAGCAGTGGACAAAACCACTCCCAGGCCCAGCGGGTGGCCCTTCGGCCCCACCCGCTCCCCACACCCCACAGGGCGCTCACTGCACCCTGCCCACTCACCCCACCATCGCCTGAGGGCCAGTTCTGGATTCTCCTCCTGAAAATGTTGCTTCCACTAAATTCCTCATTTCTGTGCCCACCCCCGCAAGGCTGCTTCCTGCGCGCATGCCAAGCCGGGGTCCTTCTTCGTTTCACATCCCCGGTCTCATTTTGCAACAGCCCCGTGAGAGAGGGAGCGGCCGATGGGCAGGGGTGTTCGGCTCCCTTTAACGAGGAAATTGGAAACCAGAGAAGCTCGGTGCCTGGCTCCAGGGCCAGGTCTGGTCAGAGAGCTTCTAGCCCCTCTCGGCCACCGCTGACCAACCCCCACCTCTGGGGGACAGCCTAGGCTTTACATCTTTCCCCCTTCCCCCTGGTCCAGGGAGACCAATTGTCTCTTCAGTTTAAAGAAGCCTCTCAGGCCCTGCGACAAGAAGTCACTGCCTGAGGTCACTATGCGTGGTCAGATGTGAGAGAAGCAAGGCATTCGAACAACCAGGACTGTGGAATCTGAAAGACCAGGCTCGGAGAGCCTGCGCGAGCCCCAGGGTCCTGGGCTGCCAAAGGCAGGAAGGGCTTCTACATTGTTCAGCTCAGGGTGCCATACCCAAACCCCGAAGGCTGGGCGGCTCATACACTAGAAAGGTATTTCCTCACAGCCTTGGAGCTAGAAGTCTGAGGTTGAGGTGTCAGCAAGGCCGATTCCGTCCTGCGGCCTCCCTCCTTGATTTGCAGATGGCCGCCTTCCCGTCGTCTCCTCACGTGGTCCTTCCCGGGTCTGTGTGTGTGTCTATGTCCTAATCTCCTCTTCTTACAAGGTCATCAGTCATATGACATTAGGGTCCCCCCAGTGACCTCATTTTACCTTAATCAGGTGCCACCTCCAAACATATTCACATTCTGAGGTACTAGAGGTTTGGACTTTAACCATGTATGAGTTAGAGGGACACCATTCGGCCCATAACAGCTTACAAGAAGAGGGCGTGGTTGCAGGGCTACAGGAAGAAGGGACATTGAGGGAGATTCCAGAGCTAGGTGGGAGGGGGCAGCAATGGGCGGGAGGACACGGAGTGGCCCCAAGGTGAGGAGGCCCGGCTGCCCATTTGAGTGGAGCATGAAGGAAAGATGCGTCAGCACTTCTGGTGAGGTCAGCACCCAGTGACGTCCCTGTCGCCAGCAGGAAAAGCTTGCAACACGGCCCAGTTAGTATAAATAGGCTCCCTGACCACAGGACCCGAGCTCTCCCCTCTTCCAGGGCCACGTCAGCCAGTTCCGCGTGATTTGGAGGGGAGGAGAGGGCCAGCTTGGTTCCTCAGAATTGCTGCTCCCTGGCGCACCCTCTACAAGGGCAGAACCTGGGGTGGCTGGGGGACGGGTCGGAATTGCAGGCCCCTCCATTCGTCCACGGGGTGGAGAGGCAGTGGCCCCTGGCCTGCTGGGTGGGAGGCGGAGGCCAATCCACTGTGGGCCCGGTGTTCTTGACCCAGGCACACCCCTCTCTGCCTGTTTCCCCTCTGTAGACCACAGTGACACAACTTACAATCGAGAGACAAACAACGCGATTCAAAAATGGACAAAGGCGCCTCTCTTGGGCCCTTGCTTCCAAGATGACCAAGAAAAGAAGGAACAGCGCTCTTGCCAAAAAATGCCGCAGCCATGGGCAGCCCATTCGCTGAGCCAGCTACAACCGACACGTGCCCAAGGGCAAGGCCATGGCGATGTCGCTTGAAACACAGTAGAGGCCGCAGCTGTTAGGTGCGTTTCCGAAGTGAGTGTCTTTGAGGCCTGTGTGTTTCCCAGGCTGGACTGAAACCACGCCACTGAGTGAGCTGCGCCGTCCACAGCAAGGCAGTCAGGGGTCGTTCCCACGAGGCCCAGGAGGACCGAACACCCCACCCCAGCCCAGACCTGCGGTGCTGCCCCACGAGCTCCACCGAAGCCCACATAAAGAGCTACGTCCTTAAGGACTGAAGAAAAGTCTTCTGGAAAAAAATAAAATGGAAATTATACTTAAAAAAAAACCCAAAAAACAAAAATGGGCAAAGGATTTGAACAGACATTTCTCCACATGAGACAAATGGCCAATAAGCACATGAAAAGATGCTCGACATCATCCTTAGCCAGAAAGGAAGTGCAAATCAAAACCACACTGAGACGCCACTTCACACCCACCAGGGTGGTTGTAGTCAAAGACAGACAGTGACAAGCGGGAGCAGATGTGCAGAAATCTGAGCCCCGCTACACTGCGGGTGTGAACGCACAGTGGCGCAGTCGCTTTGGAGGAGAGTCTGGCTGTTCCTCAAAGGGTTAATCACAGAGATGCCAGACGCCCAACTGTTCCACGCCTAGCTACATGGCAAGAGAATGGAAAGCATGTTTTTATGTTTACACAAAAACTTGCACGCAAATGTTCATAGCAGCATTTATTTATAATAGCCCTAAAGTGGGGGCAACCCAAATATCCAGCAACAGAAAATGGATTAAAAAGTTGTGGTCCAGCCCTGACTGGTGTGGCTCAGTGGGCTGGGCGTCCTCCTGCAAAGCGAGGGGTCACTGATTGGATTCCCAGTCAGGGCACATGCCTGGGTTTCGGGCTGGGTCCTTGGTTGGGGGCGTGTGAGAGGCAACCGATCGATGTTTCTCTGGTGCATCCATGTTTCTCTCTCTCTCTTTCTCCCTCCCTTCCCCTCTCTCCATAAATAAATAAAACCTTTTTAAAAAATTACAAGTCTATCCCTACAACAGACTATTATCCAGCCACAAACCGCAGTGAGGTATATACCCACTATGATGCAGACGAACCTTGCAAACATCGTGTTAAGTGAAAGTGGTTGTTCACAAAAGGCCATGTGTTTTATGATTCCCTTCATATGAAATGTCCAGGACAGTCAATCCACAGAGACAGAAGGTAGATTCGTGGTTTCCAGGGGTTGGGGCCGGTGGCCTGGGGGCGGGGGTGACAGCTAATGGGTACAGGGTTTCTCCGGGGTTTTGAATTAGGTGGTGTTGATGATCGCCCAGTCTTGTGACTACACTAAAAACCACTGCCCATGCACTTTAAAAAGGATACACGTGATGGTATGTGCATTATATCTCAATTTTTGAAAACCGTAGTGGCAAATGCTGCCTTGCAGGACAGTCAGCACAGTTCAGTGAGATTGTGCTCAAAAGCACCCGGCCCTTAGCAGGCGCTTGATAAACTCTTACCCGCCAGCCACTGGGACGGATGAAGGCTCACGTTTGCTTATGTCACAGGGTGGCTTTGAGGACGGTTGGGAAAGACGTTGTTGCATAAACCTGGGGTGAGCAAGACTCTACCCAAGAGGTCAGTGAGGTCATCCTGGGCCGGGGGATCCTTTGGCTCCTTCGGGGATCTGGTGCGTCCACAGGGGTAAGGAGGCATGTCCCCTCTGCTCCCAGTGACTCCCCCAAAATAGATAACTGATCCCCACTCCAAGGAGCCCAAACGCCCATTCAGGGAAGTGCAGCCTAGGAGAGAGAGAACTCTCTTCTGTGTAGGAACCTCTTGGTGTCCGCCTTCCCCTACACCTAGACTGGGCCCCTCTGCAGGGAACCCACAAGCCAAGGAGAAGAAGACAAGTCGGGGCCGACACATCTCCCATGAGGTGGAGTGACCAGGAGACAAGGAGCCTGCCCTGCTGTCCACTCTCGGGCTGGCCTGCAACAACCCCCACCTCCACCCAGCCACCCTCTCTGAGCCCAGGGCCTCTCTGTGAGGTGAGGGGACAGGCAAGATGACCACAGAGGGCTCACAACCCTACAGGGCCGGGTGGGGCCCCTTAGTGGCCCTAAGCACTGAGAAGTAACTGCAAGTAAAATAACCCCAAACACTGACCGAGGATCAGGAAGTCCAGCGAGCCCTGCCTTTTCTCACAATGACAACATACAGTGCGTGTTTTGAAACATCATATTCTTGCCATAAATGGTTTGGTGCCCTGTCGTGTGCCCAGTGGTGACAATCGCGTGTCCCTGGGGCTCTTCTGTGCGCCGGGCCCGGTTCCAAGCGCTTCAGGCAGGCAAGCTCCCTGACTCCTCTCAAGCACCTTTTGAGGCAGAAGTCGTCGTCTCTGTCTGCTAGATGGGGAAACTGAGGCCTGCGAGGTGGGGCACTTGGCAGAAGGTCACACAGCTGGGAGCAAGCAAAGGCTCAGCCGAAAGGAATAAAAGGGTCTCATGGCGGGGAGACCCACTCCCTGGTGTGGGGCGGGGGGCTTCCAGAGCAAGAAGGAGGACGTGGCTGAGGAAGTCATATTTGTGCAGGTCTTGAAAGGTAGCACTTTCCGTGAATGCAGAAAGCAGAAAAAGAGATGCCATAAATTCCGCGGGGGCAGGTAACTGCATAAAGCCACGCGCAACCAAGACCCTACAGGACAAGTTCAGAGAACAGCAGGTGTGGCCAGAAATTACCAGAGGAGGAAGGCAAGGAAGGAGGGGGACACGGAGTCATTTGTAAAATAACTTTGCTGCTATTGCAGCCCCTCTGGAGGGGCCTGTGCAACACGGCCTCGTTCCACTGCCCTGGCTTCCCATTGCCATCCGGGAAAAGCCAAAGTCACTGCCACAGCCACCAGGACCTGCCCACCTCCTCAGCCTCACTCGCGCCTCTGTAGCCTGCCATCTTCCTGACCCTCGTCAGCCCCTCAGGGCAGCTGAGTCCTCACCCCAGCACCTTTGCACAGGCTGTGCCCACTGCCTGGACACTCCGCCTACTCAACTGCCACCTGGACAGCAAGGTCCAGTCCAGGCTTAGCCTCTTCGAGGAAGCCCTCCCTGATCTCCCTCTGCCCCAGGCGGGTTCCCGCCCCTGCTCCCCTGACTCTTTCAGAGTACCATGTTACCCCTCTTGGTAGCACTCGTCAGAGCTGCAGAGTTTTGCAACTGTAGGGTTGTCTCCTCAGCCAGACTATAACCTCTAGGGGTGTGGACTGTGTGGTGACTCCCCATCACCCTTCTCTGGAGCACACCAGAAGCCCTGAAAGTAGTAAGTGCTCACTAAGTCCTTAGTGAATGGACGAAGGCATGGTCGTAGGTGTGTGGTCATCTGCAGAAGCCCCAGGAAGGCCATCGGTGGCCTTCAGGCTGCAGGACCCAGACATGACCCCGTCCCACACCAGTGCCACTGTGGCCAGGCCACCACGGGGGGCCCACCTCGCTGCCAGGCAGAAGCGGGTTCACCTGGAGCCTTCGCCATCCCCTCTCTGGCCGCTACTCCCCGAGGAAATCAGAATCGTATCACTCGCAGAACACCAAAGCACATGATCTCCTTTTGGGGAAGCCTTGATATCAAAGACGCTGACTTTTTCCTTTATGAAAATTTTTCTAAGACCAGTTCGAAATCTATTCTTTCACTCACTGCAGATGTCAACATTTTCCTAGAAAATGAACTAAAAAATGAAAAGCAAAGTCATTTCTCTGGCTTCCTTTAAAGAATTCACGTCAGAACAAATTCAACCTAAGTGACACCTGACAGCCCCACGGAGAGGGGCCAGGCTTACGTGAAGGGACAACCCTACGTTCTGAAAACCAGACAAATCACAGTTGCTTTTGAGCCTGTCATTCAGCCTGTACTTAAGTGACTCACTGTGAGTGTGGGCACCAGCTTCGGTGCAGGGGGTAAATCAGTATGAAAGACAAAGCTTGCGGGCGAGTGAAATTGCCATGACTGTGTTCTGACATCCAGGCTCTGAATGGTGAGCAGACACACAGGCCAACGTACCCCATGCGGATGGACCTGGAGACCCATTTGTCAAGCCATCGATTTCCGGCCCCAGGTCCCAGGAGGCGGACGCCACCCGGCCTGGCCTTGGTGGTGCCTTAGGGTCCAGCAATGCAACTGTGAGCTGAACAGGATTAACCAGAACCTTTTCCCAGGACTATGTCAGACCTAGGACACCAGCCTCTCTCACGTGCCTGGCGTTTCTGAGCCAGGATCTCACAGGTCTGTTGCTTTGGAAAGCCACCTTCCCCAGCACCAACGGGCAGGGGTGGGGTCCTGCTCAGCAGGCAAGGCAAGAACGTGGCCGGTGCCACCAGGGACACCGAGAGATTTCCCTGAGCCTCCGGCCCCTGCTTGGAGCCCGGGCCAACAACATGGCGTGTCCCAGTTACACAGGACGTGATGGCAGTTTCTTTTCTGCTGGTTGAACTGGTTTCCCGGCACTCACAGGGGGAGTCCTTAGTTTAGCCACAGCGTGAGGATAGGGGTAGGAGGGGCCGAGGGCACGGAGGGAGGAAGTGGGATGGGCTTGGAGCCTTTTCTTGGTACCAGCTGCACGGTGCAGCAAGTGCAGCCGAAGCTCGGGACCTTTGCTCAACAGGGAAGACAACTGGCAACAGATTGGGGGAGCTGGCCAAGGTCGCCATGCGGCTGTCTGCAAATGACAGCCCTGGTCCCAAGGGGACCCTGGGACACAGAGGTGGGACTCACTTGCAGGGATGCCAACTACTGGTCCAGAGAAAATGACCAGGGACAGGTGCCGGGAACACCTGCTTTCTTCCCCCTCTCGTTGTTATGGAGACATGAAGGAAACCCTGGGCATTTGTCTTGATCTGAAAAAAAGAAACAAATCCTGCAGCTCCTACGGGAGAAAAGACCGTCAAAGCTTGTTCTGTCCAAGAGGCTACTGGTGGCCATTCAAGGGGCAAGGGGCCCAGGGCACCCTGTCCACAGACTGAGTGTGTGAGGAAGAGAAGCAGACAATACGCCATTAAAGCAAATGCCAGGCACCCCCGCAGTCAAGAAGGCAAGAGGTGAGAACCCCCATGTCCATCCATGGGTAAGGGTTAAAAAACGAGGTGTCCATGTGGTGGAACATTACTGAGCCTTGAACAGGAGCGAAGCACCGACACCCGCCATCACCCGGGCACACCTCAACGTCATGCTGAGTGAAAAAGGTCAGACGTCAACGGTCAATTATGTGTGACCCCATTTACACGGAACGCCGGGAAGAGGGACACCACACAGACAACGCAGACTGGTTGTCACCAGGGGCCGGGGAAGGAGGGGTGGGGAGGGAGAGCCCATGGGCATGGGATTTCCTTTGGGGGCAGTTAATGAAAATGTTTTGATACTAGAGGTGAAGTTCATGCAATAATGTGAATGCATGAAATGCCACTGAGTTAGTCACTTTCAAATGCTGCATTTTATATTATGTGACTTACAACTGAATTAGAAAACCTTTCTTGAAGGCAGAGCTTAAAAACACAGCCACCCCAGGAAAACCAAGGAGCTAGAAAGTGGGCAGCTATCAAGGGGCAGGAGCGAGTCAGAGGGCCCCCTGCAGCCAGTCTGGGGTCACTGCCAGTTAGCGCCTGTCTCAGGGCTCCTGGGTTGACTTAGAAAGTACTCACCTCAACCGAAAGGCCAGGGCCTGCGGCTGTCGGGGGGTAGGCTCCTGGCTTTGGGTGAGGGCACATCTAGGGCGAGGCGCTGGTGGCAGGAGAGCTGGTGCAGGCCGGGGGGTAGAGGGGCGGCTCAAAGGCAGACTTCCTAAGGAGGGAGTCTGCCGGAGGCTGGTGATCAGGGAGTGAGGGGACACGCCAGGGTTGTGCAGCCAGACGAGAGGAAGACCGACACAGGGAGACCAGTGGGAAGTCTGGGGCAGCAGCACAGGCGAGGACAACTGTGGGCTGAATTAGGGCCCTGAGAAGTGAGAGTGTCACTTTGCAGGGTCCAGGTTGAGGGGCTCATGCAAAGTGGGCATAAAGCAAGGCCAGGCTTGCGTCAGGCTGCAGACAGAGAAGGCACAGAGCAGGGGGAGGCAGAAAGGGAGGAGGGAGGCCAGGGAGGAGGTGGCTGAGGCAGTGAGGGGCGAGGGTGGAAGGGGGAGGGGGAGGGATGGAGGGCAGGCCCAGCACACAGCACAGCCCACAACTCCCCAGGCGACTGCAAGGAGCTGGGCCTTCTGGGACCAGGGAGAAGCAGGAAGGCCTGAGGGGCTGTGGCTCCAGGGAAGGAAAACGGACAGGCGGTTACATGCGCCCTTGTGTGTGCAGATGCACCTGTGCACACAGAGACATGATAAAAACTTCCCAACCACAGTCAAGAGTAGACACGCAGCAACGTGTACCACATACGCACACGTGTGCAGGCACAGACGCTGGCTGCAGTCACACACACACAGGACGCATGCAGCGACGGCAGGCACACAGCTGATGCTGATGCCCAGTCAGAGGCACGCACAGCCACAGATGGGCAGACTCCACACACCGGGATACACTGACTCTAGACACGTGTGCAGGTGAACATACGCACACGTGCCACCGGAAGACTGCCCCACATGGATGCGCACGGAGGCCTGTACTGACTGCAGACGGTCCTGCACGTCACACCCACGCAGCCTGCGCATCCACTTGCCACAAACAACCCCCTGGGAGGAAGCTCTGGGCAGCCCCACGTGAGACAGCCCAGGCCCTGGAACCCCAGCACCAGGCTGGCCTGGGAAAGTGAGACACAAATCACAGCCATTGCTCAACACATCCATCCGGCCAGGCCCAAGGTCAGGGAGGAGCCAGGGCCGGGCCTCGCGTGCCTGCCCACGCACTGGTTGCCACCGGCAGCAGACACCCAGCCACCAACGCAGACAGCTGGGGTTGCGAGGGATCTTACAAAATCGCCTCATCCCTCCGGGTTCAACTAAAGTGTCCCTTCCTCCAGGGAACCTCCCCAGGCTCCTTGTTTTGGAATTCTGTTTCTGCCATGCCCAGCTGTGTGAGCTTGGGTGAGTAACTTCACCTCTCTGTGCTTCGTTTCCTGCTGTGTTGAGGGGGATAAAGAACACGTGTTGAATACATGAATTAATGGAGTCCCCCACACATACATAGGGACATGGGAAGCTAGCTGCAGACTGGGCTTCCCCTCCTGGCTCCTGCTCAGCCCCTTCCCACCCAGTAGAATCATGGGGCCTGGTGGAACACGGTATTATATTCCTCTCCACACAGGACCAAGAATCCAGCTCTGCAGCAACTTGGCAAGCATGGGACCACACAGACCTGCCTGGCAGGGGTGGCAGTGAGGACTCTAAACCCCGAATTTCAGCTTAAATATCCTTGAGGAGGACTCAGGAGGTCACTTCCTCTGTCTAGGCATGAAAATCAGCAAGGGTGGAAATGAGCCGTGCTGACTCTTCCCGCCTGAGGTTTCCTCACGTCCGTCCCCACCCACCCAAGAACCCCCCACCCGGGCCCACATCCTCCCTGCAGATGCTGGACACCCGGCCGGCGGTCGGAGGGCTGTGAGCACCTTCCCACTCAATGAGGGACCGTGGGCAGGGCCCTCCCAGGCCCTCGCTGTCGTCTTCACGACGACGAGCACTCCGACTCCGGGATGGGGCCCTGAGCCCCGCACCTGGGAGTGGCTGTGCTGATGCGGGTAGGCGGACTGGGGCTTCCAGGGCAGGAGGACAAAGACAGGGGCTGCATGTCAGCAAGCGTCCCCAGCCCGGTCATGATTGACCCAAGCTGAGCCCAGCCCCAGGCCTGGGATCACCAGACTGACTTCTTTGCCCTAAAACCCTCCCAGGGCACGAGTGGAACAAGGACGAGGTCCCTCAGCCTGGGACAGCCCACAGCCTGTCTGATAACATCCAGAGCGTCAGCAGTGGGTGTGGTCCAGGGTCGCATCCCCCAGGTATTTCCCAAGCCCTGTAGGCCTGACCCCAGTGGGGCTAAGTCTCCCTTTGTGTAATTCACTGAATGAAGGTCAAGAGCTGGCCCAGTGACCTGCAAGGATACCCTGGGAGCTAAAAAGTCTCCACCCGGACACATGTGAGTGAAAGAGACACACGTGGGGACGCTGACCTCCAAGCCTGACCGAGTCTGGACAGGTATGCCTGAGTATGGCCTGTGTACCTGACTGGGTATGCCTGCAGCCCCCTCGCTCAAGCCGGTCCCGTGGGCAGCCCCAAGGACTCACTGTCGTGGGGTCTGAGGGACTGGGCGAGGCCCGAGGCACTTGGAAAACCATGAAGACAGAAACACTCAAATCAAGCAGGGACTCAGAGGGAGAAAGACAGATGGAGAGACCCCCAGAGCCAAATGTGAGGCCAGGAGCTCTCCAGCTGCTGGTCAAGAATTCTGCTTCTAAAACTCCCACCTCAGCCCCAGACATTTTTCAAGCCAGGCAGGGTCCTCGACAGGCCCTTCAGGAAGAATGGGACCCCTCCCCCCACGAAAGATCATAAAGAAACGCCCCCTGCCCAAGGCCACAGGGCACACGGTCCTGAAAAAGCGGACTCCTCGGTCTCCATGCACAAGGGGAAACTGAGGCCAAGGGTAAATGGCTGGCCCCAGGGTCCCTGACTGCTCACTCACCAGGCCAGGATGCGCTCTCAGCTCCTCTGATCTGTGGGTCCCCAGGTCTCTGGGGTCAGGGCGGGCGCACTGCCAGAGGCCTGGCCCTGCTCTGACTTTTCTGGGGAGCCACCGCAAGCTCTGAGTACGACGAAGTCACACCCTTCTTCCCTTCCTGAGTGCGGGCGGGTCTGGGCTGACGGCACCTGATAACCTCCCCACTGCATCTGTGGGGCCCCATCAGGCCACAGCGGAATCCCAGCCTCACCGAGGGGAGAGGCGGCCTCTCCACGACAGGAAACTCGGGCCCAGATGTGCTGACGGAGCCTCTGGCCCAGGCGGGTAGCCAAGAGGACAGCGGGCTCCAGGCGGCCTCCAGGCCCCCGCCCTGCCCTCCTGGTAGGGGAAGACCACTGTGTGGACTCCCAAGTCCCTGCTCTGGCTGGCCCCCTTCCACCACTGTGCCAGGACACCTGTGGAGGCAAGAACGGACTGATCTCTGGGCCAGCAGGGACTCCTGTGGAGGACAGCCAGACTCAGGCGTGGTCCAGAAGAAAGCAGGCAGCGGCCTGGAAGAAAGGCGCTCTTAGGTCCTCCTTGAGGCGGTTTCACAATAGGTTAGCCATCCCCGAGGGGACAGAGAAAGCTGGGGGATCCCCAGGCAGGAGGGTCTGGGAGTTTCTACCCATGTTCAGAACCTCCTGGGCTATTCCAGGAGCACAAAGGAATGAAGAAAGGGCCCAGACTTCAGAGCCAGGCAGCCCTGGATGTGAATCATGTACCCTTGGCTAAGTCACTTTACTTTTCAAAGCTTCGGATCCTTGTCAAAAGTGGAGATGGTCCACTAGCACCCTGGAGGCGAGGGGAGCCGGACCCAAGCCGGCTGCACGGGAGACCAGGACCTCAGGCAGTAGGGCCTGAGGAACGGCACAGCTGCTGTGGCTGAGGCTCAGACAACCCCCAAAGACCACAGCCCAGCCTGGTCACTGCAAGCCCTTTATTAACAAGTTGAATTTTTCTAAAAACGAAGAAGAGAGAGATGTAAAAATACTTTTCTTGGAGGCCCCACGTCGGGGAGGCACTGTCAGAACTCACTGGCGAGGGAAGACAACCCAGCCAGAGGCAGAAGGGAGATTAGGGCCCTGTCCCGGGAGCAGCTGGCCCGGGGTTCTGAGAGCGGGGGACGACTCAAGCCTCAGGCAGGGACTGTGCAAACGCCGGAGGCTGCGCAGGGAGTGATGGGTTGAGGGCTTCCTCGTGGAAGCCCGGAGCACCGTGTTCCCCTGTGTGGGCAGACACGTGTGTCCACGTGAGAGCCGGTGCCTGCACGCAGCTTACATACAGAACGCAGGAGGGGGTCCCCCTGCATGAATGAGGGAGGAAGGAGAGGGAAGTGGGCTCATTCCAGAGCTTGAGGAAATAGCTTAGAGAAGTCTCTGGAAGCCTGGGGACAAGGGGAGAGCACAGAGACTGCTGCTCCCCTCCAGCCTCAGGAGCCCAGGCCCTCCTGCCGTCGCTGGAGGACTTCGATGACACTGCTGATGCCATCCTCAGGCACCTGTGGACAGGTAGGGGAAGAAGGGGTCAGGGTCGCTCCAACTTCCTGGCCCGCTGGAACCACCTCTAGTGCCCCCATCCTTCAGGCCTTAGTGTCCCTCTGGGAGCCCCAACCCCAGCCTGTGGTGCTCACCAGGGCGTGGTCAAAGTTGAAGGTGCTGATGTAGTAGGCAGAGATGTCAGCCGCAGCCAAGGGACCTGCAATCTGGGCCACGATCCCGCATTCATCTGAGGGTTGAGGAGAGGTCCATGTGGGTCACCCTGGTCATCCCACGGGCCCTCCCCAAGCACCCAAACACAGGGAGTGCTCCTCACCAAAACCCAGGGGCTGTCCCCCGATGCGCACCATCCTCCACAGCTCTCCCGTGGAGCTGGTCAGCAGGAGGTCACTGGGGAATCTGGGGAGGCAGGGGGGCCTGGTGACTCCTGAGTCTGATGCTCCACCTCCTTCTTCCCAGGCCTGGCTTAGGGTCAGGGGTCACATACTTTTTCTGTGTCTCCGCATCCATGACAATGGAGATGTAGCCCTCAATGAGGGAGAAGGCAAAGAACGTGATGGAGCTGGGTCCAGGATCAGCAGAGGCTGCCTCTTTGGGGACACTGGGGAGGGACAGGAGGCTCAGGTACTCTGCCAGGCACCCCGCCCACTCCATCTCCTCCTAGGACCCTGATCTAATGGTTCTGAGTGGGGGTGGGGGGTTGGGGAGGACAGTGAACCCTGCCTGTTTCAAAGGACCCCAGGGCCAGAGGGTCTGACCAGGGCCTGGCTCCTGGGTGGCTCTGTCCACACTACAGCCAAGGGCTCCAGCCATAACACTGGAGCCTTTCCTGAACATCAGTGGAGGGCGTGTAGGCATCAAGGCTGCCAGGAACCCAAGACACAGAACAGGGCACAGAGTTGCAGAACCAAGCGATGGGCAGAAGGTGGTGGGACAGAGCATAGCGAACAATGATGTGAAGACAAAGACTAAATGCAAACTAGGCCCACCTGTGGGAGTAGAAGAGGACGTCAATGAGGGTGGTGGCGATGGCTGGCAGTGTTTCAGGGTCCAGTGTGAGGACACAGAAGCGGTTCTGAGGGCTCTGGATGGGATGCACTGTAGGGCTGGGGCCTACGGGGAGGAGCCAAGAGGTGGACAGGAAAAAAAGGACTGTGGGCTGGGGCGCCCTCTGGTGGCTGGCCAGGGAGGGGCCTGGGCTGGGTGTAGCATCCTGTTCTGCAGAAACCTGTCTTGGTTTCCCCAGCCCCAACTCCCTATCCTGTGAGGCAGTCAGTGGCGGCTATCCTCCCCACATGCACAGACACACCTGCACAAGAGCCTTAGTGGGAAAAGGAGCCCCTCTGCCCGCCCAGGTCTGGGTGTAGAGGGCGCCCTCACCATGCTGAGCACGGGGAAAGCCATTGCTGGAATCATCCCTGGCAACAGGCACTGGCTCTCCGCCCACCTCTCGGTAAATGTCGAACTCCTGGGCCAACGTGTGGATCACCACAGACAGGTCCTGCTCCCGCACCTGGGCCACAGGAAGATGGCATATCACACTGGTCCCAGGCAGCCATACCCACCCTGCCCTACAGTGGCACCTGTGGGAAACTCACCAGGATGAAGTCCGTCTGGTAAGTGGACAGCATCAGCACGGACACGTGGTGCTCAGCCAGCGGCGCAATGACTGAGCGGGCAATCTTGGTGACCCCGGCAGCTTGCACTGCTGCACCGCTGTGGGACGACACGTTCATCACCAGCCATGTGGCCTCAGCCACTTGCAGGAACTCAGATGGGGGCAGCTCTGCAGGCAGAGGCCACATATCCAGTCAGGGCCTGAAGGGCTGGCCTCTGCCCCTCAGTTTCCCTGTTAGCGCCTTGGAGGGCTCTACCAAGGTAAGGCCAGGTCTGGAGACTGGGGCTATCTCCCTCCCCCAAGTTCTGCTCCTGACACCTGCATGTATGCAAGGACAGAGGTGTGCTTCAGGTGCTGGCCTGCCAAGGATTCAAACTTTCCAGTTAAGAGCTCCAGATTTAGACAGACCTGGGTTCAAATCCCAGCTTTTCCATTTACTTACTATTGACCTGGTGCAAATTATTTAACTTCTCTGAGTCTCAGTTTCCTTATCGGTAAAATGGGATAACTATGTACCTCCTGACCATGTTTTGTGGGTTGAGGTTTTATACCGCGTGGCACCACAAGAGGGCGCCAGGAGATCAGGTTGCCTGAGATATGCCCTTCTTCCTTAACAGACCCAAACTTTCAGATCCAAACTTTTCTGCAGTACAAACAGGGCAACTAAGGCCTGAAACAGTTCAGTGGGAGATGGGTCAAGAACCATTTGGCTGGCCCGAGACTCCAGGCCTGTGAGGATAGGTCAGGCTGGTAGGAGCAGGAGCCAGATGTCAGCTCCAGAGGCCAGGGAGGGGCCAGGCTGGCGTCCAATCCAGATCACCGGCTGGGGCCAAGGTGGCTGCTAATTGCCCAAGCATGGCTAAGACCTCCCCCTACCCTAACCCCCAGGACCCTGACCTGGGCTGGTTGCCTGGTCCTGCATTCCTTCCCCAACCCTCAGAATCCTGGAGCTCCCAGACAGCCAGGAAAGAGATGAACAGCACCAGGGAAAAAAGTCCAGGGGAAAATAATGGCTATGGGGATATAACAGCCACAGGAACCCCTGGTTCTTGCCAGCAAGTATAACTGAGGTCCTGCTGCCAGTCGGAGCCTGCTAAGTGCCGTTCAAACACAGCCCTCATGGGACCCTATCAGATCAGAATTATAACTCTACCCATTTTCCATAAGAGGAAACAAACAGCTCAGAGAGGGGAAGTGACTTGCTCAAGGGCACACAGCCAGTGAGTTGAGGAATCCAAGTTGAACGCAGATCCTGCTGCCTTGAAGGCCTCAGCTCCTGGGTCATTCGACCCCAGCATCTAGTGAGAATCCCGAGAAGAGGAGAGTGCAACATCTGTCCCCAGTCAGTCTCCCCAGCCCCACCTTTGAAGCCCTCCTCGTCCACCATGAGCGTGTAATCCTCGGGAGTCTCCGTCAGGCTGAAGAACTTGCACCTGGTTGGGGGTGGGGAACATCTTCAGCCTGGGTTAGGAGGAGGGGGCAGGTAGACTTCGCTCCATCCGCCCAAATTACCCCTGCACCGGGAGCCTCCCTGCCCCCTCAAGCCTCAGTTTTCTCCCAATGGCTGTGGGGTGTGGGCCCCATGTCCGGAATCCCGAACTGTTTTTCGCCTCCGGACCTCCGCAGGAGCCCCCCGCCCCTCCATTCCGGGAGGGAGGAGAGGCTCACCCGCGGAGACAGCCCCGGGGCATCAGACCTGGAGTCGCCTACACCGGCCCTTCTGAACAGATGGGAGGCGTTTGGAAGAAGTTCCCCGCAGTCGCCAGAAAGGAATGCCCCAATCTGATACCTCTCAGAATTAAGTATTGCCCACTTTAAGCTGTTTGCGCCTTAACTGGCCCCGGATAGGCGGCGGTCCCACGGAGGGTAAGGCCCGGCCGGATGGCGGCCGGGGGTGGGGTGGGGTGGAAGGGACCTCCCGCCCGCTCCCGTTCGCCCCCGCTCGCCTCGTGGAGACTCTAATCTCCAGACCCTGTCCCGGAGCGACAGTGGAGCCCACCCTAATCTGTGCCCCTGAACCCGGGCGCGCACCGGCTTCGGCGGGGCAGGAATAGCAGCTTGATGAGCGGGTGCGTATAGAGCCAGAGACCAGAGCGGGCGAGGCTCAGCACCCGCACCCGGTGTTCTAGGATGTGCAGCTCCATCGCGGTCCGCGCGGACCGGACCCCGCCACCAGCCAGCCAGACCCAGGCCGCGCCGGGGGCGGGGTGGGGGGCGGTGCCGAGGGCTTAAAGGAGCCGCGGCGCAGCCGGGTCCACGCCGCCCGCTGCGCCTCGGGACCGCCCAGCGCGGTGCCGCGTCGGGTTCCCTGAGGGCCACGCCCTGCGGGGCGCGCGGCCTATCCGGGGTGGCCGCACCCCCTTCTAACGCCAGAGCTTCTCCAAGCTCCTCCCGGCCGCCGAGCCCCGCCCTGACTGACTCCGCTCCTTCAGCTCTGCCTTTGGGATCACCAGCTGACACCACCCCTGTCGAGTCCTGTAGACCCCGCCCATGCCGCGCCCCCTCCCCGGACTCCGCCCTTTCCGCAGGTTGATGGTGTATCCTGAGGTAGGAACCTTACAGAAGGCATGCGGTCGTATCTGGTTTTCAGGCCCCCAAGTGGGTCTTATGATTGAGGTCTTTAAGGCTTGGAAGGGCCGCGAGGAGAATCAGGGCTTCTCTGGGACCAGACTGCTGCCCCAAACTTCTAGAGCATGGAGGGGTAGGGGTCCACTCTGCAGCCCTGGGGACTCATGATTCTCTCCTAACAAAGTATCCAGGCACCTTTCTCCCTCCTTCCTTTCATGGAAGAAGTCACCCCACCATGGTCACAGAGGTAGGAAGGGCGCCATCCCCCTGCATCATACTGTTGGGAGGGTGTTGAGGGTGGCCAGGCCTAAGGAGGCCCCTGAAGACTATGCTTGGGCCAGGAATGCCCAAGGCTCAGACCGCAGGACACAGGCCCACGTATCTGGGGCTCACTCGGTACTCAGGCCTCAGACCTGAGACTTGAGCCCTGCCAAGGCCTGCCAAAGCCAGCAGCCATTAGAAGAACCCATCTAGCCTGAGCATAACTAAACTTGCTTCATGCCCTAGGAGGCCCCGGGCACTCACTGGCAGACGCCCCAGGCCTGAGGCTTATTAGGACTAACTCGGGCTCATTTTGACTTTAGGACTGGGCTCTCTGCTCAGGCCTCCTCAGGTCTAACACCCCAAGGCTAAGCAGGCATCAGCACACCAAGGCTGGCCCAGTAGCAGGACTCAGCATGCTCTGGTGGGGCGGCAGGGCCGGGGCGGGGGTGGGGGGGTTGTCTGGCTTGAGCATCCTCAGGCCTCAGATCTGAGGCTTTGAACCAAGCAGGTTAAAGCAGGCCCACACAGGCCTCCTGCCTACTTGGGAGCCTCCACTGCAGGCGGATGGAAGCGGGGCAGTGCCTTCCCTCCCCAGGCTCTGGCTCGGTGGGTTCCTGTGGAACACTGTGCAGCTGCCACATCCTGACCTGTCCCCTGGAGGGTCAGGGGGAGGGGACTGTCCTCAAAGGCAGAGCTCCTCATCTCTTTCATGGTGCAGATGTGGTGGAAACCACAGGTGTCAGGGTTGGGAGGCAGGAAGTGATGGCCTGCCTTGACCTTCTCAGGCCTCAGTATACCCTGCTGTACCAGGACAAGATGTTCTAGGCCGAAGCCCTGAGATGCCTGAAAGTTCCTAGGGAGGCTCTACTCCTCCCTCTTCTCCCCGCTCCCTCCATGGCCCAGCCTAGCTTGGTGGCCTGCCAGGAACAGCCGCTATTGTTTGACTGGAAAAGCTGCTTCCTCAGCAGAAGGGGGGCCTCTCCCAGGGACACCCTGTCCGTAACCTCACCAGTCATCAGGCTGTGACCACAGAGCCTGCCTGGGCCCTCAATGGCAGCCAGGTCCTCTGGCACCCTGGTCAGGAGAGGTAGCCGAGGGGCTCTGGATGTAAATTTGGACCAGCCTCACCTTTCTCACTCAGCTCCTCGGTTGCCTCATCTATCAAATGGAGATAATAGAGCCTACCTGATCAGCTGGTGACCCAACCAGCCCAGCATGGCACTTAAATGATAGGTGGTCTTTTATCCAAGACCCAGCCAGCCTTCTGCCCTCTCTTCCAATGGTGACCTGGGTTATACACGTGAGGCCATTCATGGTCTCCCACCTCTGGCACCAGCACCTGACCCAGAATGAACACTTAGAACCTTATCAGGGCCACAAGTAGCATCCAGGCCAGGCCTTGAGGACGAAGACTCTGAAGGGATCTCCTTAAGGACCTCCTCCCAATCAGTGATGAGTAGGGATCAAGGCCTGGGGATCCAGCCCTCACTCTCCCGGGTTGACCCTCACTCATGGTAGTAGGTGGTGGACATGAGGCAGAGGGATGGGTGAGGGAAAACAGGGACCAAGAATAAGGGCTGGCCCTGGACTTGTCATCGCTCTGGCAAAGGTACTTCTCAGAGAGGCTCTGGTGCTTGGCTGGGGCCAGGATGACAGCTCTGTAGGGAGTGGAAAAGATATGCTGCGCACCAGGGGTGGTAACCCCTTCTCAGTCCCTAGCTGCACATCAGCTCTCTACACAAGCCTGTTTATTTCTGTACAAAAAACCCATGTTTCTATTTTACACAAAGAACACCCCACCCACTCCCTTAATGTCAGTGCCCTAGTCCTGGGGAACATCCCCCTAGGAGGAGGCCCTGTGTGAGGCCCTCACTTCTGCCTGCCCCAGCTGGGCTGGCCTGAGCTCCACTCTGGAAAAAATAAATAAGGAGGCTCAGGCAGAATCTGTGCTGGGCCAGCCAGACTCTCTGCACCCAGTGGCCAGGCAGCTGAGTCCTCAGAGGACGGGCAGGCCCTGGAGTGTCAGTCCGTGAACCATGGAGGTGTGTGGAGACCCCGCCCTGGAGGTCTGAGATGCCAGGGTTACAAGTAGGTATCCTCACTCTCCTGCGATGTCAGGCTCTCCTGGGAGCGGTGGTGGACTGAATCCAGGGGAGCTGAGTCCTGAGGGGCTGGGGCTGGGTGGACTGGGTCCTTCAGGGGCACATCCTGTGGGGGACATGCATCTCCTGCAGCGGCTGCCACGTTGGCTTGAGTTGGCACTGGGGTCTTGTCCAGCAGCCCACTTGCCTTCTCCTGATTCTGCTGCTCCTTCTGCTCCTTATGAATCTGCTTGGATGGCTTTGGTTTGCCTTTGGAGCCAGGGAGTAGGGCATCTGGGGGCAGGCGGATAGATGGTGAAGGTTGCAGGGTGGGCCGGGGGCCTGGCTCTGCCTCCAGGATGGCCTTGGCACCATGCAGCCTAGGCAGGGGGCGGCACTGCAGTTCACCCCGGGTCTCCTGCCAGCGCCGTAGCTGGATGAGGTGCTCGCGCTCAATCTGGCGCTCTGTCACTGGCAACTCTACCACCTGTGGGAGCAGTGATAGGCAAGTGGGCACCAGGAAGAAACTTCCCCTCTGCCTCCCAGCCTGGGCACCCCCTCTGCCTTAGAGTCCCCCAGTTCTGGTCACTAAAGTCTGACCATAGGAGGATAAAGGTCTGGTCCCTGTGGCGGTCACAAGTCTCCTGGCGGTAGTAAGCCAGGCCTTGAGACCCAGGCCTCAGAGGAGAAAGCTGCCCACAACTCATGACTCCATTCACCTAGCTATATGTCACCTAATTATAGCCTCTGAGAGACAAAAATCCACAGAAGACAGAAAAAATGGAAATTAAAGCCAAGGCCATGGATATGGTACCAGGGAGGAAGAGGGGGTGATGGGTTGTAGCTCCTCTCATTCCCAAGTGGTTCAGAACAGGGAAGGCCCCACAAACTTAGACCTCTCTGCACCCCCTCTTCTCATTGATAGAAGGATGAGGTCCACCCACACCGTGCTGAGCTGCTGAGCACAGCCTGGCACCAGTGACCCACTCTCAGGCGCAGAGGGTTACCAGGCTCCCCTCCAAAGGACCCACACATCTCCCCCTCCAAGTGGTGAGAGGAAGGTATGGGCCTCACCTCCTGGACCAGAAAGGCTTCCTGCATGATCTTGGGGCTGAGGCTTCGCAGCCGCTCGATAGTCTCGTACTGGCCCTGGCAGGCCTTGAGCTTCTCTGGGGAGCCCAGCGCATGCTTCAGCAGCACCAACCCCACCCGGAAGATGATCTTGACTCCTGTAATGTAGGAGTAGGGGTGGGCAATGAGTACCAGGGGGCCTTTAGAGACTTTCTTTGAAAAGAGAGGCTCCCCCGTGGACTGGGCTAGGGGCAGGAGGCTGCTCCCTGGAGTTCGGCCCAGTACCTTCACAGAAGAACATGTCCCAGACGCGCAGCACAGAGCTCCAGGGCAGGGTACGGGCGAAGGCACACATGAACCACTCTGTCATGTAGAGCAGGGGGTCGATCTTCTGCCGGCTGAGATGCTTGTGGGCCACAGGTGACACCTTCTGCAGCAGTGAGAAGAGGATCTCCCCATCCAGCTGGATTGCCTCCTGGGGGGAGAGTGAAGTCATGACCATAGGCCCGCACCAGCCAGGGCAGGGACCTCACCCAGGCCCCCAGCACCAGACAAGCATTCATTCATTCCTCAGGTGGCCTCCTGCCTGCAGGGAGCCAGCCTCATGCTGGGTTATGGAATACAATGATGTGTCAACAGACAGAGTCCCCTTTATGAGCATGTAGTGAAAAGGGGCAGACAGACGTGAGTCACAGGAGCAAAAAGACTAGGGAGAGTGGGAGGGGAGCTAAGTGCCCAGAACATGGCAGGAGCAGGAATGCTGAATGGTGTGTGCCAGATGTCCTTTTCGTCAGGGTCAACGAAAGCTCCCTGAGGGCAGAAAGATGAGGGAAAGGAGTTACCAGAGGAAGGAAGGGAAGGAAAGGAGCAGAGGTTTAAGTCTACGCCAAGGCCAAGGCAGGGAAGAACTTGGTGCACTAGAGGAAATACGATCCTGCCAAGTAGCCAGATGGCTGAAGGCTGAATGGAAATAAGTGTGGAACTGATGATGCTGGAGCCTGGGAGACCTGACCCTGGCTGGCCTGGGGACTTCACCTTGAAAGCAACAGAAGAAAGAAAGAAGGCCAGGAAGGATTCAAGCGAGGGCAGGAGTGCCTGTGGAGAGAAAGTCCTGGAGATGCCACAAATGGTGTCCAGCCTGGGGCAGGTCCCAGACCAGGTCCTGGGCCCAGCAAGCACTCACCAGTTTCTCACTGTAGTAGCCAGGCAGGTACTTCTCACAGATCTGCACCAGGCACCAGAATGCTTGCTGTGGGCAAAAGAGACGTAAAGCCTTGCTGTTGGGTGTTCCTTGCCCGCCCACTTGCCCACCCAGGGCCTGGTGGTACCTCAGCAGGCATGTGCATGAGCAGAACAGCGGCAATGGGTGCCTGGGCCTGGCAGTAGCCTTCCTCAGGTCGGTACAGCGTGTAGGCCTTCAGCACACGGAATAGGTCCTGCTGGCTGTGGAAAGGCCAAGCATTGCAGGAATGAAAGGTGTGATTCTGCTACCCACTGCCTTCAACTGTGCCCCACTAGACCAGACTTGTCTAAGAATCCGTACTTCTCTGGAGAGGGGATGTGACCTGACTATGGTCACTAAGGGGGTCAGTCTCCGACTGTAGCACATGAACTCTCACATGACCAGGGGGTGGAGGAAGAGAGGTGCTTCCCCCATTTGACAGGTGAGAGCAGAGCCTCAAAAGAGAAAGCAAGGGGGCAAGGCCAAGGCAGGATGCCAGATACAGGGTAAAGGTGTCGGAGGCTGGAAGTATGGACCCCTCACCCAGAAGCTGTGGCATCTCAGCCAACACACTCTGTCCCAGGCGTCTGTCTTGATGTCCTGGCCTGCCACTTCTCTCCCTTCCTACATACCCTCTGCTCACCCCACTATCTCTAACCCTCTTTCTCCCCACTAAAACCTGTTTCCAGGAAACAATCAGGCTGGGCAAGTGCTAACCCTCTGGGGAGTAAATAATGAAAGTTGCCCCAGAGGTAAGAAGAGATGCCAAGAGGACCCATTAAACTCAAAGCAAAGAAGGAAAACTCTAAAAGTGGAGTTCGGGCCCTGGTTGGTGCGGCTCAGTAGGTTGAGCACTAGCCTGTGAACTGAAAGGTTGCCGGTTTGATTCCCAGTCAGGGCACATGGCTGGGTTGTGGGCCAGGTCCCAAGTTGGGGGCATGCAAGAGGCAAGTGATCAATGTGTCTCATGCACATTGATGTTTCGCTCCCTCTCTTTCTCCCTCCCTTCCCCTCTCTCTAAAATAAATAAAATCTTAAAAGTAGAGTTTAGGGTCCCTAACTCCTGAGCCCCCTAGATACCTCCAAATGCATTTACCTCCTCTGACTTCTGAGGGACAGGGCCTAAAGCCATCAACAGACTACCACACCCAGGCTGCTCACCCATGGCCCCCCCGGGACACAAACATCTCATGGAAAGGGAACTGCCGGTGCAGGTCACGCTCAATCACGTCCAGCCACTTGGAGTCCCCAGGGGACATATCCAGCTCCTAGAAGCAAGGTTGAGAGAATATATTAGGAGTTAGGGATGGCTAGGAGGATAAAACTATCCTAGGTATTAGAGGAGCCCCCACAAGGGGCACTGCCCACCCAATCCCATCATGAACTGGGCCTTCCAGAGATAGGCCAGGAAGCCCAGGTGGAAAAGCCTAGGCAGGGCAAAGAAGAAAGGGTAAGGGAGGGCCCTGGAAACGCTGAGCAGTAATCTTGGCCCCAGGAAGGTCTGTGTGGGTAAGAACGTGCACCATAGCTGTAGCTGGAAATAACTTACAGAAATTTCTTTTAGGACTCACTTTATGTCACATCCCTAAGATGGAAGGCTACCATAAAGGTCCTATCATTACACTGTTCACAGATGAGGGAGAAGTCATTTGCCCAAGGCCTTGTAGTTAGAAAAACGGTGGAGCTGGGCCTGGAAGCTAGGTTGACTCAGAGCCATCAGTCCCAGCTCTTTGGCTACCTGTCTCCCTGTGCTAATGGTGTCACCTATTCAGGAAGGGTGTGTGTGTGTGTGTGTGTGTGTGTGTGTGTGTGTGTGTGATCTGCACACAGTGCTGTCTGGAAGGACATGACATTTGTCAAACCATTAACCTCAGAGCCATCTCTGTGTGTTAAGATTTCAACAAAGTTTAACTATTTTCTTTGAATTTCTGTAAACATTTAAGCATGAATACCATTTATGAACACAAAGTACAGTTGACCTTTGAACAGCACAAATCTGAACTGCTGGACTGCAGGGGTCCAATTATACATGGATTTTTAAAAAATGTATTTTAAAATTATAGTTGGCATGCAGTATTATATTCCTTTCAGGTATGCAACTTAGCAATTCAACCTGTATATACCTCACAAAGTGATCACCTCTATAAATGTAGTACCCATCTGATACCATACATAAAATTGCAACATTATTGACTATATTCCCTATGCTGTACTTTATATCTATGACTATTCTGTAATGGCCAATTTGTATTTCCTAATCCCTCACATTTTCATCCATTCCCTATCCCCTCCCATCTGGCAACAATCAGTTTGTTCCCTATATCTATGGGTTTGTGTCTGTTCCATTGTTTGTTCATTTGTTTTGTTTCTTAGATTCGATATATAAGTGAAATATGGTATTTGTCTTTCTCTGTCCAACTTATTTCACTTAACAAAATACTCTCTAGGTCCATCCATGTTGTCATAAATGGCAAGATTTCACTCTTTTTATGGCCAAGTGATATTCCATTGTATATATGTACCACATCCCCTTTATCTTTTTGTCTATCAATGAACACCAAGGTTGCTTCCATACCTTGGCTATTATAAATAATGCTTCAATGAACATAGGGATGTATGTATCTTCACAAATTAGTGTTTTCAATATATGTAGATTTTTTAAACCTTTATATAAGTGGACCCACACAACTCAAGACTATATTGTTCAAGAGTCAACTGCAGAGGGCCAACTTAAGTTATAGGTGGACTTTCCAACTGAGGGAGGGTCAGCACCTCTCACCCCCACGTTGTTCGAGTGTTGACTTTATGCCCTGGCGGGTGGCTCAGTTGGTTGGAGCACTGTCCGTGCATCAAAAAGGTTGTGGGTTCAATCTTGGGCAGGGTGCGTACATGAGGCAACCAATCAATCTCTTCTCTTCTCTTCTCTTCTCTTCTCTTCTCTTCTCTTCCCTCCCTCCCTTCCTTTCTCCCTTCCTTTCCCTCTCTCTAAAAAAACAATAAATATAGCATAGGGTGAGGATTTTTAAAAAAAGGTCAACTGTACTACATAAAGAAAGATAATTTCTTGGTCATTTGAAATATTCTATATCTTGATCTGCATGTTAGTTACATGCATATTATTTGTCAAAACTCACTGAACTACACACTTAAGATCTGTGCATTTACTCTATGTATATTCATACCCCAACTTTAAATGAAGAAAAAAATTGCCCTGGCTGGTGTGGCTCAGTGGACTGAGTGCTGGCCTGCGAACTGAAGGGTTGCCAGTTCAATTCCCGGTCAGGGCACATGCCTGGGATGCGGGCCAGGTCCCCAGCTGGGGGGCATGTGAGAGGCAACCAATCTATGTATCTCTCGCACATTGATGTTTCTCTGCCTCTCTTTCTCCTTCCCTCCCCGCCAATAGTAAATAAATAAAATCTTCTTTAAAAAAATAAGAAAATCAACAAAAAGGAAATCCAGAGGGCTGAGCAGGGAAGCAGACTAAGTACATGTTGTCCATTGTCTGCAGGACTGGGGCAGCATCAGGGAAGACCCCCAGGAGGAAGGCTTGGTCCTCAGCAGACATACCAAGTGGGTGCAGCCACAGGCCTGGGCCCTGACTGGCAGGTAACTTCATACGAGCCCTTTTCCGTTGGTGGGAGTATTCCAGCAGTGAACTAAAGGACCTGGGATACCAGGTAACTTAATATGTGAGAGTGAGCACTGAGAGAAAAAGCTCACTGATGGAGCAGTCAAGGCTGGAGGGTGGCAGGAGGAGCCAGGGGCTTCCAGAGAAGGCCCTTGAGCAGGCACACAGTTGAAGAGGTGGGTATGCAATCTCTAGAGCTCCACACACCCTCAAGACAAGGGCCTGTTTGTGTCCTATGCACCCCTAAGTCAGGCCAAGGGCTGGGTACTGAGTATAATGCAGGTTTGCTTTTGTCAGAAAGGGAAGGAAGGCCCCACAAATTCTCCTGAGGGTTGCCTTGAGGTGGGGAACCTCAGAACCCAAAAAGTCAGTTCCTAGGATGTGCTCACCTGGTACCTCAGTAGCCCAAGGTGCTTAACCACACACAAGTGGGTAAAAATGAAAACAATGTAGCTGAAGGACCTGTAGGGAGAAAGGCTGCTGAGAGTAAAGGGCAGGTGTATGTCACTGGCAGATGGTGCTGCTACTGCAGCCTCCACGGGAGACTGAAGGCACTGGTGCCATCATGAGGTGAAGCCAAAGAAGAAAACTAGGTAAGAAACGGATGGAAGGTGTTGTCCAAGAAAAGAGGAAGAAATAGGAAGTGCAGGAGAGGCTCTGTCTTAGAGCCACCAGGTACTGTAGCACCTGCCCTGACAGGTGAGGTTGGGGTTGGCCACTTCAGTCTGCACGGGAGCACAGAAACAGGTATGTGCTGCCACCCGCAGCCCCCTCACCATATGTCTGCTTTGGGCTCATGTGCCCTCAGCAGCCAGAAGGAGCCTAACACCCCTGTCTACTTCATGTCATTCACAGGCAAAGCCCTTCCAGGTGTGCCCAATAAACCACTGTTCCAGCCCCTAGGACTGTCTCAGGACATCTTGAAGACCTTTCTTGGCAAATCTACCTCCTTCCACAAGCAATCTTCAAGACTCCACAGGAGTGGCCCATTCCTCTCCTGACACACCACTCAGCACACGCAGCTCTGTGCTCTGCTGTTCACACATGATGCATTCACATTTGCTAACAGGAGGCTGGCCAGGCTTCCCAAGCTCTCAGCCTGTACTCCGGCAGCTGGAAGTAAGCTATGGACTTAGGTGGGGTTCCCACCCCTGAGCCTCCCCCTCTGCCCAGGATGTAGCCCCATGAAATGGAAGATATATTGCCACTGGGAGGAAGACTCTGAAATTGAGAGGCTGCTTGAGTGGGGCCTGGTATTGGTGTCCAGTTCAACTGCCCTAATTCAGAGCTGCCCCTAGGCAGACACACTCTACCAGACTCCTTGACTTCCAATGCCAAGTACTGCCAGCAAACAGCTCTCACCCTCTCTAGGTCAAGAGCAGAAACTCTAGGCTGCCCTGCTTCACCCACCCTTGTCTGGGAACGGTGTTCACTGAAGCATGAAGTATGCAAACAAAGAGCTGGTGGTTCACAGCTTTCTCACTGTCTCTGTCATCAGTTCCAAGAGCCCGGGGGAAAGCCTCATGCCTGGGGCCAGGTTCAATAGGTAAGCCGGGGCAATCCTAGGGAAGCCAAATGCCTCCCACAATTTCCTAAGAGAGCATGCTAGAGGAGCTGCCCAGCCCAGGGAAGCCCAAGAAGCCCCATGAATGGAGGACAGAGTGTTCTTACCCTGGCCACTAACTGGCTCCTGACTCCTAAGGATATTATATAGTTTGGCTTTGCCACACCCTGGGCTAATAATCCCACAAGCAACACAGGTGAACCGTGTCTGACTGAGCATGAATGAGAGGAGAGAAGGAGTAGAGGATGGAAGGCCAGGAAGTGTTGAGGGTTCTGTGGCCCTACTAGGCAGGCCCCCAAAGGCCCTAAGCACAGGGCCCCAGGCACTCAAGGAAGTAGCCTGAGTGTCCCCTTCTCATGAAGAGCTGGGAGGTGGCCCACCAAACCCAAGAACGCAAACCTGAGTGATTGTCAAGAGAAAAAGCTAGAATGGACAGTTAGGTACTTGATGGGTGGTGGTTCCATCCATTGCTCCTACTGCTGAGGTCCAGGTAGACACATGGAGGATCATTGCCAGGAGGAGGATGCCAGGAGATGTGGAAGGAACAACAGTGAAGGAAGGGCAACTCACGTCAAACTTTCCAGGGTTCTGCTGTAGCTTCACCTTGCCTCCTGACAGGTATTGCCAAGCACGGCCCCGCAGAGAAGGTGGGATACCCTTCTGGCACCGCACACGGATCTGAAAGTCAAAAGGAGGGCCGTGCCAATGTATCCACCCAGGCAGCTCCCCCAGAGGCTGTGTGCCAGCCCAGCCCCTCTGCTGGTACATGGCAGGCCTTTAGTGAATACATTAGTAACAGCAGAAAAGGGGAGAAAAGAGGACTTTCCTACTATTGCTTTGATGCAGATCCAATGACTAGGGGTGTGTGTGAGTGCAATTAAATGTGCTGCCAGCAGGTGATGGCAGAGTCCTTACATCCCCTGGTCCAGTGATAATGCAGGTATTACTGAGGTCTACCACAGGTTTCTGAATCCTGATCAACATTTTCTGAATCAAAATGAAACAATACAAGTTGGAGGAGCCCCACAGGATGTCACCAGGAAGGGATCCACACAGTGTGGGGCACAGCCTTAGCCACAGGAAGGGTAGCTCATGAAATGACCAAGAAAGTGGCTAGGCCACTTTCATGGCCATCTTTGTTTAAGATGTCATGTAGTAGGACACGGCCAGCCTAGAGAGGAGAGATCTCAGCACAACTCAGAGGGAAGATGGGAGTGGATCAAAATGTCTTCCTCTTTGTTTTGATCAAGAAACCCCCCTCTTGTCTGCTCTCCCTAACCCTGAGTTCCCACAATCACTAGCCTGGGGCAGAGGCAGCTGGCCTGGGTGCTAAAATGTCATAGGTCTTCCCCCATCACTCACAGACTGGGAGAGGTGAGGGAGAAGGTGTTTAGGGTAGCTCATGACCCACAGCCAATGCTCAATTCCTATCTAACTATTTTTATCAGAAAAAAAGACTTCCATCACTTATTGGCCTTTTGGCTAAAATCAAGCATAGTTATCTGTTCTTGTCAGCTTAACATCTGATACATCCTCCATCTGAGGACCATGTGTTAAATGGATTTTTGGAGCAGGGAGATAGAATAGGATCTTGCTCCACATGAACCTGGTATTGCAGTACCTCTGGGAATGGTGCACCTCTTTGGGGACAAAAGAGAGAGAGAGGAAGAAAAAGAAAAGAAAAAAAGGCTTCCACTGCCAAAATCCAGTGTGAAGAACCATAGTCTTTTACAAATGGGGAAAGTGAGGCAAAGAGTGGGAAAAATATTAAGGTCACACCATCAGAGGTGACCGCACAGTAGAGGACCCCACTATCTCCTAGCCACACTACACAGGCTAGAGGGATCCAGTCCCATGCCTCTCCACTGGCCTCTCGGAGCCAGGCAGAGAAGCAAGCTCCCCCTGGGCTGAAGACTGAATGAGGCTCTGAGGCAGCTGCCCTGATTGTCTTCCTTGACCTCGAGGCTAAGGGTCAAGAAGGTTAAGAATAGGGGTGGGGTGACTGACACTCACCTCAACCCCTATACTAAGCAGCCTGGCCTAGGATGAAAAAGATGGGAGCTCAGGGCAGTAGGGAGAGCACCTGGGTGTGCATTTGCATCCAGCACTAAGCCAAGCATTTCTCATTAATAGTAAGATCAGAATGACAATACCTAGGATTCTATTAGAACGGGGGAAAAACATGCCTAGCAGTCTGTCCTCAATAAATGTTGGCTTCCTCTCCATGCCTCCACCCCAGGAGGATGCCTGACAGAGAAGACTCAGGGTCTTGGGCTCACACCTAACTTCCCCTCACCTGGAAACCCCCTCAAACAGTCCCATTGCAAACTCTCAGAGGAGGGAACACAGAAAGCCCAGCTTCCTGATGACCAGCACAAACAAGAGAAAATTTTCCAAGGGTCAGAAAGAGTCAAGAACCAGGAAGAAGACAAGCAGAGGCTGACGACAGTGGGGGAAGAGCAGAGTGACTGGTCACAGAAGCCAAACTTAAGCTTCTGAGACTGTCTACAAAGTGGGGAGAGTACGGGAGCGGAAGGGAACTGCCCCAGACTCTGGGAGCAGTTTCCTGCTGCTGTGGGACAAGGGTCTCCTTAAGGAAGCCACTTGGTCTGGGCAGGTTTTGGCAAAGGGATGCAGTATGGCCCAGAGTCACTGGCCCTTTAGGCTCCCCTCAGGGTCAAGCTCAGCCAGACCAGGCCCCACATTATCAGAGCCCTGTCATACTTGGCCTGCCCCAGAAGAGCCCAGAAATACCTTCAGTCCACTAAGGTTCTCAAAGAAGCCATGACCTCAGTCAGGGTCAGGCCTGGGGAATGAAATCCAGGAGTTCAGTTAGCTTTTCCCGCTCTGGCCTATGGAATCCTCCTCTGCACAGAGTTAATCTCCACATGCCTGCCTTAGGGAGAAGGCAGTAGTGGGGATTAGTAAGGAAAGCATAAGGGATTATCATTCTCTGAGGCAGTGCCTTGGGAAAGAGGACTCTGACTGTTGAGTGAGGCCTCACTCTCACCCTGCTGGCTGAATTCAGACTGCTTTAGCAGAGTCCTATGGGGGAAGATAGCATTTCGGACACAGGGCTGGGCCCCTCTCCTGGGAACTTGGGATAAGACCAGAAGTGTTGGGTCTGGACCCACTTCCTGAAACAGGTATTATCCTTCCTGTGCCATGACTTCCTCACCACAGGGAGAGCCCAACTCTGTGCAGCCAGGCAGGAAAAGCTCCCAGGGCCAGTGTGACCACTGCTGAGGTGGCTAGTGTAGAGCAGAGGGCTACGGCCTCTAGGTAGGGTGGGATGAAGCCTCTTGTGGTGGCCCTCAGCCTCTAACCACAGTGCCAGAGAAGCAAAGGGGAAGAGGAAGTGGTGCTGGTTACTGTGCTGAGAGGAGCTCCCCAAGGCACCCCTCTGGAATCCCCATTTGCAAGGGAGGCTGTGGCAAGAAAGTCAGAGCCACTAGTCACCACAAAAGATGGTGGAGAGAGAGCTGAAGTTCAGGGTAAGAACTGAAGGGTGAGGAGGCAGGAAAACATACCCCAGAGTCAGAGCCCAGGCCTACTCCTCTCTTCCCAAGAGCACAGGGCTTTACAGTCACCACCTCATAGAAGCCTTGAAACAGGATTGTAATTCCCACTTGATGAGGGAAACTGAGGCTAAGGGTGAAGTGACTCACCTCAAGTTACACAGCTAGCGACAGGCATGAAGAGAAGGCAGTGGGGCGAGGCCCATTCCTATACCTGACCTTTGATCCTGAGCTTTCTCCTAGGCCCTGTAGCTAGCTGTGCCAGCCTGAACCACACCAATGTGTCAGCTGATGACAGCGAGCCAAAATATTTGCTCTCTGCACTGGGAACTTGTGCAGAGACCCCAGCTGTGAGGCTCCCTCTGGACAGGCCTCCACTAGGCTAGGGAGTAACTAAACCCTGCTGAGGTGGCCAAGGGCATCAATGCACACACGAGTGGTGGGCAAGGACATTCCTGCTGAGCAATAGAGTTTGTGTGTAAAGACAGCCAGACTAGAAAAGGCCCACTCATGTTTTCATTTTTATAAGACTATTAAACTGTGAGACTATTTTTCTTTCTTTTTGTTTTGGCCAGGAGGCAAGAGAAAACTGATTAAATTAATCTAGAGGGTGAAGAAGTCCCCCTTATTGTGGTGGTAAAGAGTAGAGGAACTAAAATTATTAGACACCTGGGTTCAAATTTTGATACTGAGGTCATCTGTAAACTGGGGTACTACTACCAGCCTGACTAGGTTATTATAGGATCAGCCAAGTCAAGTGCCCAGCACATGGCAAATGTTTGACACATGTTAGCTATTATGAGTATTATAAAGTCCTGCTTGATAGGTAAGCAGCAGTGAAGACTTCCTCAGGAAGGAATGGAGGAAAGTTGCCTATTCGGGCTTTTGGCTAAGAGCAGCTTTGAAGTTTGCCCCTAGGACAAAGTTTGCATGAGTCTGAAGTCATGTGGAAGAACCAAGTGAAGGCTGGGTCCTGACCTCCAAACAGCTTCTGTTCCCATCTCAGAACTGGTAGATGGGGCATACCTACAGCAACTGGCAGTTGGAAAAGCCCCTCCTCCTCTAAGCTGATATAGTTCCTCCCTGTTCCTCTTCCTCCCCAGGGTACCAACTGCCTACCCAAAGCCCAAAGCTAGGCCCCTCACCTTTTTGTGCTTCTTGGCCATCCACTTGTCCCAGTTGTTGAGCATGTCCAGCCACTTGGACTCCCTCTGCCTCAGCACCTCCAGGGGAACTTCCTCCAGCCTATGGAGCAGAGGGCAGGGCGATCAGAAGTGCCAAGAGAAGCAAAGGCCTTGGCTTAGGCCCTAGCCACCAGTCGGGTCAGCGATCCTTTCTTCCCTCTGCCCTCCATACCTGCTGTTCCCTTTGGGGCTGCTAACTCATGAACACCCTAACACAAATGAGAAGAAACTCTGCCCCATCCCTGAAAGGCATAGGCCAGAGAGACAGCAGTTTCAAGTGCCCACTCCCCAATGTGTCAAGGGACCAAGGATCAGTGTCTTTCTGAGGCAGGGGCCTGAGTGTCTGTGATCTGTACATCAAAGCACAGCATTCCTTTACTGGATCTGTCTTGATAAATAAGCCTCTTCAGAGGGCCTTCATGCAAGGTGCAGAGTTGGATGAAAAAACTAGTCAAACAAGTACAGAAATAACATAATCACCTCTTCACTCCAGCAAAACTAGTTACTCATAGTTTCCCCAATTACACCCTGGCCCTTTCCCACCTTTCAAACTTTGCTCATGCCAGTCCCTGTGCTGGAACGCCCTCCAAGTTGTCTCTACCAATCAAAATCCTACAAACACATCAAAGCCCCATCAAACACTACCTTTGTTTGTACATCTACTAACTGAGCAGCTATCACAGCTGTGTCGACATTGTTCTAGGGCTAGGGCCTCTGGGAAGGCCATGGGGAAGCACTCCTATGACCAGAAAAAAGTCCTAGACCTCATGGTATTAACATTCTGCTGGCACTGAACGCTCACTAGAGCTGGTGGGGAAAACACCTCAGCACAGAGACCCACTCCAAGCAGGCAGATGGGCACCAAAGCAGCTGAGGCAAGCAGGGGCGGGAATCCCCGGCTTTGCCAGAGTGTACTTTAAGTGAATGAGTTTCCTCTAAGGAGTGAGTCACCAGGAATTCATGAATTCATGAATTCAACAAGAAAATGTATATGTGGACCTCTCATACATACACTCTCTCTTTTTAAAGTTATTTTTAAAGTGGTGGATTATGTATTTTTTAAATTTGTGTGTGTGTGCTTTGTATTTTTTCCCCTATTTAAAAAAGTCCTTGACGATATTGAGAGGTAAAATACCCAGAGAGGGTATCTTGTTCAGAGTCAAACAGCAAATCAGTGGAAAAACCCAGATTCAAATCCAAGTCAAATCCTAGCCAAGAGCCTGAACTCAGTCCTGCCTGACCTCCCAGAAAGGAGAGCAGGGTCAAAGGCATTGAGGCGGCCGGGAGGAGGCTCTCAGGAACAGGACATGGTGAGGCCAGGGCCTGGCCCAGTCCTCAATTCTGATTCTCTCTCTGCCGGAAGGAAATGCACTGCTGTGACTTTTACTGGTTGGAAGAGCAGAAGGCGGGGCCCTGGCAGAGCAGAGGCCTCTGAGACACAACAGGGCAGGTCCTCTTCTTCAGGGCAGTTTATCTGGGGAACTGCACAAGCTGAGAATAGCCTGAGAGCTGAACAGCTGAGGAGGGACAACAGGCTGAGGCAAACCTGGTCAGCCTAGACACATGAACACTGGTCATCCCAGTCTTCTCACACTCTCACCACCTAGAGGCAAAACCAAGGAGGGCATGAATATACTTCCTTTCCCTCCTTGAGAGGAGAAAAGCAGAGACCATACCTTTAGATCAGGTCTGGCTTCCCCCCAACACCCAGGGACTAGAAACCAAAGAACCATGCATCACAGGCCATCCTGCCTTCTACTACCTACAAAACACTCAATTATACAAGTCAGGGGATAAGCCTTCCAGTTAACTAAATGAAACAGAGCGCCCACACTGAGTCAGCAGGAAGTTCTGGCAGTCATGGATATGGATCATGTCTAGTCCGATCCCCCACTGTGCAGATGAGAAAACTAAAGCTCATGGAGAGCACAGCTTTCACCTGAGATTACCAGTTTTCGAAGAATTCCCAAGTAACACATGCCCATTTGACATCTCAACCCTTGGGTCTGTTTTTGTTGATAAGATCTGATTGCAGGGCCTCAGAGATACCCATTCTCCCAAATGCAGACACACAGGAGAACACATTCAAGTTCAGTGTTTTTTCTTTTTAAACTGATGCCAGATAACAGCTTCGGTAGTTTCAAAGCCTGAACATCAAACCTCAAACCGGAATTTCAAGTGGGTACAAAACAAACGACCATATTTCCTGGATTCTAAGACACTACTGATTTTAAGCTATACCATTGATTTAGCAAGATCTCAGAAACATACAAAAAAATCCACAACTACTTTAAATGTACATGTCAATTGAAAGATTGTTCTGATTTTTAAAACCTTAAATTGGGACAATTTTGAGGAAATATGGTCATTTGAATGGCTTCTCCTGCAACAGCAGAGGACTTTAACCTACAAAACACTCAATTGGAGATGGTGAGAAGGATGACACTGAAGATCCGATTGTACCCCAGCACTTAGCACATCATATGCTCTCTAACTGCAGGTAGATTTTTCTTTATGCACAAGATGTGCCTTGCAGAGTTGTAGGCTATCCACTTACTAAAAATCAGAAGATTCAGCTCTGGCTGGTGTGGCTCAGTGGATTGAGGGCCGGCCTGTGAACCGAAAGATCACAAGTTCCATTCCTGGATTACAGGCCAGGTCCCGACTGGGGGAGTGCAAGAAGCAACTGATTGATGTGCAATGTTTCTCTCCCTCTTTTTCCCTCCCTCCCCTTCTCTCTAAAAATAAATAAGTAAAATCTCTTGAAAAGTGAAAAGACAAAAAAAAATCAGAAAAGTCAACCATGGCCAGTGTGGTTGGAGGTTCAATTCCTGGTCAGGGCACATACCTAAGTTTGGGATTTGACACCCAGTCGGGGACATTATGCAGGGCAGTCAATTGATGTTTTTCTCTCTTTCTATCTCTCCCTTCCTCTCTCTCTAAAATCAATAAACATATTTTTAAAAAATCAGAAGATTCACGTATCCTTTGGTCTAGTCAGTTAGGACCTCAGAAGGTATCTGATCAACTTGCTGTTTGATATAGAAATCCCTTCTACAACAGCAAGTCTCTTGCCCTCTCAGTTTCCCTATATGATTGGATGGCCTACACTGTGAATTGACCCTCAAAGGATGCTCAGAAAGGAGCCATGAGATGAAGTTGAGGTCAGGATATCCCTGCAAATAGCATGACAGGATAGAAGCCCTGAGGTGGCTTCCTACTGATAGTGGAAGGAGAGCATGAGCCAGTTTCTAGTGACAGGGAAGCTGACCATATGGCCAGTTTAAGGGGCCAAATGGCCCATGGAGGATGCTTCAGGTCTGAGAGCTTCACTCACCCTTCAGAAAACTCCTCTTTCCCTTAAGGTGGCCTGAGGGAGTCTGCAACTGTTCTAATGAGAACAGTCTCTAGCAGCCCAGCCTCTGCTGGAATGCCACCAGGTATGGGGCCTCATTATTGCCAGATGAAGCCACCCTGTTGCTGAAGTTTCTTACTGTGAAAACTTTCCTCCTCAAAAACAAACAAAAACTTTCTTTATCATATAATGCTAAAATTTTCTTATAATCTCAACACCCCCTTCTAAGGCTGCACAATTCTCATGTCTGGTACACACACTGCTTATTTATCCCTTGTACTCACTCATTCCTACCTGGAATGCCCTTTTTTCTCCCCTCCCCAAATCACCATAACCCTTTCAGGGCCCAATATAACTTAAAAACTACAACTTCAATGGTAACAGCAGCAATCGGAGTTATCATTTGTACATCATTTACTACTTACCAATTTCTTTCTAAATGTTTTACATGCATTATCTCATATATATTTCATATTACCATAATATCATTCTCTCTATTTTACAGAAGTAGAATCCAAGACTTAGTGAGGTTACATTCCTCATTCAAGGTCATGTAGCGGTAAGTGACAGAACTGAAACTAAAACCCAGGCCTGCCTGACTTCACAGCTCCTGACCCTTGCACTACAACCTTCTGTCCCTATAGGTCGAGCCCTCAGCTTCCACACCTGCTCAGATTTCATTCACTGTTTTCCAACCTGAAGACTTTCATCCTGACTTAGAACACTGTTTCTCAAAGTTTTTAAACCAAGACCCACAATAAGAAATACATTTTATACTGAGATTTAAATATATACCTATATAACTGAATTTTATGAAACAACTTACTCTTTTTAAAATCCTCACTTGAGGATGTGTTTATTGATTTTAGAGAGAGAGGAAGGGGGAAGAGAAAAAGAGAGAGAGAGATCAAAACACTTTAGAGAGAGAGGAAGGGGGAAAGAGGAACATCGATAGGTTGTCTCCCATACTTGCCCTGACCAGGAATCGAACCCAAAATTTAAGTATGTGCCCTGACGGAAACTTAAGTATGGGTTCAAATTGTAACCTTTTGGTGTATGGGACAATGTTCCAACCAACTGAGCAACACAGCCAGGGCAAAACAATTTACTAATGTACTGAGATATTTTAGTTCAATTTTATATTATTCAATGATATTTGTTTTAATGCTGATCACAATTCCCTCAAATTGACTTTGTCACTAATTCATTAATGAATCAAGACATGAAGTCCAAAATGACACATTACAGCTTGCTCATATTGCTCTGTATATCTCTCCATAACTGGACTGGGTTTTGAACTTTTGTAACTCCCACCACGTACCTCACAGCTGTTCAACAGGTGCCCGTCTGGTTTTCTCCATGACGTGATTACTTTCATCTGCATTGCATTCAGGGCTATAAGCCACTGCTGTCTATAGTAATTTTATTTGTGCCCCTAAGAGCCCAGTGAGGTAGATCCCTCATAGATTAATTACTATTTCCATTTGGCCCATGAAAAACTTGACCCAATCAGAGAGGTTGTATTACTTGGGCAGTTACAAGTTAATAAATGGTAGAACCAGGGCTTCCCCTCTGCCACAGTGGCTCACGTGCTGCTTCTGACTCCCTTGGGAAGGCTATGGGGAAATAAGGCCATTCTAAAGATACTGCCACGGGGCTCTATCTCTGGCCCCCAAACCCCCAGAGACGGTCTAATCCCCCTCCTTCAGTGTTCTGACTGCCTCATTTGAGTAGCCAGCCCATACGTAACAATGCTCAGTGAGGCCAATATGCTGAATGAATGCAGCTTGCAAGGACAACCTCAGTTGGAGACAGCAAGGCTAGGCAATCTGTCATCTGCCAGTCGCCCTCTCCTGAGAAAGTGTGGCACAGGACATAAAAGTGAGGCTAGGGACTTCCAAGAGTTCAGAGGGACAAGACCATTTCCCAAGGTTACTGAGAGTGCATGCTGGAGGTCTCACTCCTCCCATCCTTCTAGCTGTTTGCTTTCCGCCCAGGCATACATCAGCCCCTCTGGTTGGTAGGCTCAATCAGGTATGGTTCCTGTGCCTGTAACTCTTTTATGTGCCAGTGGCAGGTAAACCTTGGTTCCAAGAAACCAGTCTAAGCCCCTCCTTTACTCTCCAAACCAGCCCAAAGGAAGAGAAACACAGCCCCAGCAGAAAGCCCAAGGTCACAAACCACAGGACTGATCCTCCTCATCTTAACTACTGTGAGGCCACGTGGGGTGTGGCGGAGAGCAGAATGGGGACTTTGAAGCCTACCACCCTAGGTTTCCATTGCAGGTCCTCCACCTAGGAGACCATGGGAAAATACTTGCCCTCCTTAAGTCTTAATGTCATCTTTAAGTAGGAACAAACACCCCTCACGTTTTATAGGGCTACAACAAGGAATAATAAATGTATATAAGGGCCCAGCCTGTGTAGGTGGCTAGTAAATGGTATTTGCATCTTACCTCATATTTTCACATCCCTTTTTACATCTGACTGGTCCATACACACAGCCACAAAACATGCAGCAGGGCAGGATTATCTCCATTTTACCCAAAAGCAATTGAGCCCCCAAGAGATTAAGGAATTTACTTAATGATACACAGACTACAACTCCTGGTTTCTGATCCAAGCTTGATCACTTTATGGCTGTGTGAAAGGGGCAGGATGCTCTATTCTCTGAGCCTCTGGTAATATGGAGGAAATGCCACCTCCTCAGAGGGCAGTAGTAAAGATCACACAAGACAGTTAAGAGCTGACATATTTCCAGCACTTGCCATGTACTAGCTCTGCCAAGCACTACATAGTCACACAATTCCCTAAGGAATTAGCTTTTGTAATCTCCATTTAATAGAGAAAAAAACTAAAACTCAACATGGTTGAGTAATCTGCCCACAGTTATATAGCCTAGAAGTGGAAGCTGCCGCTTAAGCACTAAACTATCCAATAAAGAGAAAGTGCCCCCCGTGTAATACCACCTCAACACCTGTCACATTCCCCTCCCTCTCTTCTTCACCACCCAGTGGAGAACCACTTCCCTCTGTGCCGAGAAGGGCAGTGGTGAGCAATATGAATATGTGGAAAATTGAGAGAGAACATGGCAATCGCAAATGCAGGAACAATAGGGTAGGGGAGCTCCCCTCTCCCACCTGGAGCTGGAAAAAGAAGTGAAAATAAACAAAAAGCTGAACTACTTTGCACAATGGGCAACAACTTCTGGAGTTCATTAACCTAAGAGGTAGTAACAACTGAAAGTATAAATAGTTTTTATGCCAGTACCGTAATGACTGATGATAGGAAACTGGAATGCAAGACAGGGTGCGTCGGTGGTGTGCAAATAGCCAATGGTCAGGGCTGGAAAGCCTGTGAGAGCACCCAGTGAGTGAGTCTACCCCGTCCCCAGACAGCCAGGGAAGCTTGTAGCCCAGATGATAAGTGATCTGCCCAAGGCCACACTGCAAGTGTAGAAAAGGAAGACTTGGTCAGTAGCAGCCTGGTGCTCCCTCCTGGGGTCTGGCAGCCCCTGGCTTGTAGGTAGGGCAGTGTCCAGGCTCCCTGTCCAGGTGAAAGAGAGTCTAGCTTGCTTCACTCCCCCCAACTCCCAAAGCAAGCTAGTGCAGGGCCTGCCTCCCTTTCCCATACAGAATTCCTTGGCTTTGCTCCTTCCAGCCCTGGGTCAGTGCACAATGGTAAACAGGTTCTCTCCACCCTTTACTGGCCTCAGTGCCCTGGGCCTCTGCCCAGCTCTCTACTCTGCTCACCTTCAACCTCCCCACCCCCACCCTCAAGATTCAGATGGAAGAAATGATTCCTTTAGGAACCAGCCTTACTGGCTCTAAACAGCAGGGATTCCCCCCTCTCCCCACACTACCATTCAGCTAGGGAAAGGCACTGACCAAAACAAACCCCCAAGGCAATTCCCCTTGACAACTCTAGAAATGTATACAATTTCAACCAAAAACATCCCTTCACCAAGCCCCAACCCCTACCAGGAAGAGTAATGCTTAAAATTCCCCATCTGGCAACTGGGTCCTCAGATCACAATCTCACTGTGGGCACCCACAGCCACCCTGACTCATGTTAGGCCCCTTTACGCATCCTTACCAAACTGCTAGATCTTATTGATATATCTTACCCAATTAGTCTTGACTCACTGCTTACATAAGGTCCCTCTTCTGCCAGACTCCTTCAAGGCCCCCTACTGCCTTCCTTGTCCAACAGAAATCTCAGGCTCCTCCTATTCCCTCTAAACATCCCCTTTTCTCTCCAGTCTTATCTCTAGGTAGCCCTCTCTCTGAGCTGCCCTTCCTCACCCTTAACCCCACTATTACTCAGTCCCACTTACCTTCTAAGGCCTCATTTAGAACTTCCTCTCATCTCTACAAAGTCTTTTCTAACTACTCTAGAGACAGAACACAATCAGCACCTCATCATATTCCATACACATCTCTCTAGAGGCTGTGTTCCAGGCCCTGAGTCTACAAAAATGAAAAACTACATTCCCTGCCCTTGAGGAGGTCAATCTGGCAAAGGAGACAGATGGGTGAGTAAACAAGTAGCACACATAGAAGTGCCATCGCAGAAGAATGCAGAAGGTGCTAGGAGACTGTAAGAATCCCCCAGGGTAGAAGTGTGGGTATTTAGGGAAAGCTTTAAAGGAGAGCTGACTTTTGAGATGGTCCTTGAAGGGTGACAGGAAATGGCCAGGTTGAGAAAGGGGAAAGGGCACACCAGGTGGAAGACCCAGTGTGCACAAGCACAAGTCAGTAGAAAAGGGTCCGGCTTATCTGGGGAATGTGAGCAGTCCAGTAAAGCAGGTAAGGTTTCTCCACCTGACTGTCTACTCTGCTGAGGCAGCATTCTACAAAGTCGTCCCTGGAGAGCAGGGGCTCTGCCTGTCTCATTCTCTGCAGTGCATCCTGGGCCTAGAACAGAACGTGGTACCTGGCTGGTTCCTTGTTGACAGATTCCTTAGCTTTGTGACCTCAGGCACTCCGAGTTGCAGTTTTCTCCTCAGGGAGATGGGAATACTGCCCTCTACCTTAAGATCAGGTGAGTAAAGTACAGTACAGACAGTGCTGATCAAGGACACTTCCTCTCTGACCTGGCACCAGCTCTGGATATTCCTTGAAGCCCAGCACACTGCTGAGCACAGATGTGCTTGATGATGGCCTTTTACAACATTATAATTCTAATATTCAATTAACATAACTGAATGTCCGTTACAACACTTAACAGGCACTTGCTATGAACCAGACATTGGTGCTCAACACTTAACTTACCCTATTTCATTTAATTCTGATAATAAGCCCATAAGAGAGGTCCTCTAATTATTGCTCCCCTTTTGCAGATGAAGAAACTCAGGTTTTCAGCCAGTCAGTAACTATCCAAGGTCCAGGGTGAGCAGAGGACACAGCTCTAGGAGGTGAATCCAGGCTCTGCTCTGATCCTGCCCTGTCACTTGCCTCCAGAACTGAGAGCTGTCTACCAGGCTGGATGTACACAAGCCCTCCTGCCAGGGAGCTTGGAGCTTAGTGGATTTAGAGCCATAAACTGTGTGATTCTTGGCAACTGATTTTACCTTTCTGGAGTTTGGTGCCTCCCCTTGCAAAATGGGGATTATAGTGTAAGTACATCTCACAGAGTTAAATGAGGTGGTGTCAGTGAAGCCTGGTCCACCACGCAGGCTCTTATGTGAAATGGCATTACCAAATGACTATGCTGGGAGGGTGGAAAGGGTCACTCAGAAGCAGGACAGGATGGCCTGGATGAAAGTCTACAAAAAACATTGGGGGGTGGTGGTAGTTATGAAGCAAACTCTGGCTCCTTCCACAAGTGACTGCCACTACCCAGGAGGGCATAGGCCCCAGGCGGGCCTATGGCTGCATGCTTTCGTTGAATCTTTCAGGAGACCTATCTCTGTTCTCATTTCTGCTTTGTCTTCACAGGCCAAGGAAAGAAAAGACCAGGGCTTTCAGAGTTAGGCTTCTAACATCTTTCAGACAAACTCTTCAACATCATCCCATTAAAACTGCCGTAGTTTATATCTAGGGGAAACTGAAACTTAGAAAGATTAAGCAATTTTCTCCAAGTCACACAGCAAGTAAGGGGCCCAACTGAGGCCCTGGACTCAGGTCTCCTGACCCCTGTTCAGCTTCTGCTTACATTTGCTCCTAATCCAGTTATCTCATTTGATCCTCACAATCCTTTTATACACAGGCCATGCCTTTAACTATTTGCTGAATGTCTGACATCCCTGCTAAGCTGTAAGTTCTGAGAGGGTAGGACAAGGTCTGTATCCCCTCAGCCAAGCACATGGTTGCACATATAGTTAAGTGCTGAATGTAAAACAAGGAGCATTAGTACCATAGTCAGGCAAGGGGATGTGCCTAAGTTACATACCACAAAGGTAGTAGTGGTGGAGTCGGCAGAGCCCTTTCCCACTACTTGCCTAAATCCATACTTCCAGCTAGAATCTCTTAACTCAGAGACAGCTGGTTGGGCTCCTAGGTGCTAAAGTGTTAGCCTCCTCCTAGGCACTGGACTTGCTTCTACCCATCCCAGCTGAGAAACCAGCTCCAGGAACACGGTAATGACTCAAGGTGAGGTCAAGTCAGGCCTCAGCTATCATCTGCTTGCCCTTAATCAGCTAATGCTGTGCCCAAACCCCAAACCTACCCTCTCTATTCGCACACTGCCCTAAGGTAGATTTTCCATGTCCTCAGACCTTACTCCTTTCTCCTTAAAGCCTTCCTTGCCAATATGCTTATTGGGCAGAGACCACAAAGCTCAGTACCATTCACCCCACGCCCTCCCAACCAGGCCAGCTAACCCACTCTCCTACTGGAGAGAGACAAAGAACGCTTTGATGTGCCCTGGGCATGCCAGCTATGCCAGGCACCTTGGGGAGCTCAGGGCTGTGACAAAGCAGAGTCAACAGCAGCCCGCTGTCCACTACAGAGGAAGGTCACAGTTACCCTTCCCCCCCTGTGGCCAGATGGCCCCAGGATGAGTTCTGTGAGAGTCCAGAGCCACTTCAGCCTGTCATCCCAAGCCTTCCCAACTACCTATCAGTCCACATAACCAGTCAGGCATCAAGCCCTACTGATTTGCTGGTCTCTTCATCCTCATAGCTCCAGACCTCTTCTAGGCTTCTCCATAGCCCTTTTGGGTTGTTCCAAACTCTCCCAACTAGTCTCACTGCCATCTTCCACACCAGCACCAGACTGACCTTAATGAAACACAGAAGGGCTTAGTCTGACATTCAAGGCTAGGCATGGTCTGCCCAACCTACTTTCCTAGCCTCCCCTTGCTTTACATGATCCTCCTGCTTTCTGTTCTTCTTGTCACCTCTGCATACCACATTTCTCAAACAGCTGGCTTCTGGGGGCACTTTGTACATGGTTCCCACCCATCCAATGGAATATCCTCCCTTGCTCCTTCTGAGGCCTGGATCAAATACCAGGCCTTTTTTCTTGGCTCCTATATGTGAAGTTGGCTGCTTCTTCTCCTAAATTCCCAAAGCAACCACACACCTCAATTATAGCCTTCATTGCTCAACATTATAATGATTTGTGTGTAGTTCATTTTCCAACAAGTCTGTGAACCCCTTGAGGGCAACGAGAAAGACACAGATAGATGTCTTGTTCAGTTCTGTATCCCTTGTTCTAATCACAGGCGCTGATAGAGTAGGAGCTCAATAAATGTTTTGTAAATAAGCCCACTGCTAAGATGGATAAACTAGCAAAAGTAACCATGGCTTTCTCTCCCAGCCTCCTAAGTCTGCAGTCTTATTTCCCTACCTAAAGAACAGTGAAGAGCTAAATTGTGACAGCCTCTGAGGAACTCAGCAGAGCACAGAATGGAGCACAATGGGGTAAGATGAAGAAGGGAAAGAGAAAGATGAAATAAGAAGCTTAAAGCTTGGTAGCTGCCCTTAAATCCTGGATAGGGGGCTTCTAAGCAGGTAAAGCAGCAGGAGTGTTGGTTTTCCAGTGGAGTAGCCAGGACAGTTTTCTCCCAGGGAGGGTCCTTGGGCTCAAAATAGCAGCAGATTTGCCAGGGGCGGACAAATCAGCTAAAGGAGGCCTCCTCCCCCTTAGGTGTGATGGCTGGAGGATAAAGAAAGTGATCAGCTAGGGCACTGGCAATGCATGGATGATGGTAGGGTTCTTCCACAGTGGGCAATGCACCCTGGCCTAGAGGCTCAATTGGCTTGAAATGAGGAACAGGCAGTGCCATATAGCTGGAGTAGCAATGGGCTGAAGCAGAAGATCTGGAATCTCTCCCTAATCTGGCTCCATTTTTATCTAAAACTATGAGATTTCTTCAGGCCTTGGGTTCCTCACCTGTACACAAAGCATGATCACTCCCTTACCTACACAAAAAGACTTCCTAAAGGTACAGACTGGATATCAAAGTCAGATGGCCATTATACAGTAGTTTGGGATCAATAAACGGCAATGCAGTATGGACTCTGGCTATGGGAGGGCTAGATGAAGCCTAACCTGGACATGCTTCCAAGGCCTCCCCAAGGATCTTTTTTCACCAGGCCTTCTTTGACTTAGCTGTCCATGCACTTTCACTGTATTGAGACATGCCTTACCTTCCACACTGGAATGGGGAGGTAGCCAGTTCCTGCTAACTCCTGCTCTGGGTGTAGGGGCCTCACGGACCGGCAAGCATCTGGCACCTTGCCTGCTGCCACCTTAGCAAAGCTTAGTCACTGGACTCAGCTTTGAGAAACAGGTTCCAGTCTCAGTTCTGCCATTTACTAACTGACAAACTTCAGGCACTTTCTTCTCCAATCTTTAGAATGCTCATCTATGGAGAGGGGCTAACCATGTCTTTTGGAAGAAAGTAAGGGTTCACCATTGGTTAGGGTTGACTCCTGCCCACAGAGGATGGACCTCACTGATACTCATCATCAGAACCAGAGATGAAAAGTAGAAAATGAAAAGACAAGACCACTAGCTACTCTAGTCTTTTTTTTTTTTTTTTAAGATTTTATTTATTTATCTTTAGAGGGGAAGGGAGAGAGAGAGAGAGAAATATCAATGTATGGTTGCTTCCTGTGCATTCCCTGCTGGGAACTGGCCTGCAACCCAGGCATGTGCCCTGACTGGGAATCGAACCGCAATCTCTTGTTTCACAGGCCCGTGCTTAATCCACTAAGCTATGCCAGCCAGGGCGCTACTCTAGTCTTTAAGAGGGTTAAGAACATTCATCGGACACCTACTATATGAGCCAGGCTCTTTTCAAACATCGACTCATTTAAGCTTCACAAAACCTCTGCAAAATCAGTATTATAATAACCATTTCAGTGAGAAACAGGCTCAGAAAAGTGAAGCAACATGTCTAAGGTCACACCAACAGCCGGACTCCAGAGCTTGTGTGAGAAAGGAGCACAGAGCACCTTCTTTCCTCCACCTTAGTGTAAACAGATTGGGTGGCTGGACCAGAGCCAGGCCTCACTGGCCCTTTAGAGGTTTTGTTTCAGACGCAGATGCTAGGAGGACAAAACATCAAGCAGGCCCCACCACCTTATCTCTTTCCCACAGCTTAGGATTTCCTAACAGGCGGACACACAGGCACCTTCCCAGGGCAAGCAGCTGATGCACTGGCCCCCTCCTTCACCAAGTCAAGTCTTGTCTGAGGCTCTAGAACACTCACAGGGCCACCAAACCGGATTTTCCTTTGAAGCCAAAGGAAGAGAAGGAGGAGAGAAAATGGAGGGCCTGTGGTCTAGAGTCACAGAACAGGGCCCCACATATGCAGCTGCCTCCTTCCAGATGGGCCACCCAGGGAACATTCTATTGCCAGCTCCATGCACTCTTGGGAACTGTAATAGTTCAAGAAAATATGATGCTCTGAGCTTATAAACTGGACAAGGTAATGGTAAGGCAGGGAGACAGGCTGTGGCCTGTCAGGAGGGCCCTGGCCATACCCCAACAAAAACTGGCACAGAACAAACTACAAGGATGACAATTAAGCCAATTCTATGATTTACAAAGTCATAGGGCTTCCATAGTTGGCTAGGAGTAGTGGAGGGCTCAGGGAAAAGGAGAACTGAATCAGCAGAGGACAATATTGCTGTTCCAGATGTTTCTCCCTGGGCCCAATTCAGTTCCCTCTCTCCCCTAACAGGAAGCCAACACCCATGGGATCCCAGAGAGCATAGCTCCTCACCTCATCTGGCCTGCTGCACTAAGCAGATGGAAGCTGGGTGGGAAGCTTCAGCCTCAGGAGGCCAGTCCTGGCAATCACATGGGAAAAGGAGAGGGAGATCAGGGACCCACCTCTCTCAGGCCAGGAGATCTGGTATCTGTCTTTCTTTTCCTCCCCTATGCTGTAAAAAGCCCACTGCCCCCCGCCAAAAAAAGGTCTGTTCTTCCTACCCCCAAAATTATAGAAATAGTAACATTACTCCTCCCACTCTTCCCTACTGTGGGCACTTTCCCCCACCTCTGGTCCTTCCTGGGCTTCAACAACCATCTCAGTTCCCAGCCAAGCCAAAAGAACTAAGGCTGCCAGCTCCTGTCTGTGTCCATGCCACCCACAGGGCCTTTGCTGGCTGCCTGCTTTCTTGCCTTTCCCCACTTGCTACTGCTCAAGAGCGGGTAGTTCCACCAAAGTTTCCCTACAGAGCAGGTTCAAATGACAGACAAGGTGAAGTAGAATGGCCTAGGGCTAGGAATCAGGAGTTCTGGGTTCAATTCCTGATGTTGCTCCTAACAGACTGAAGAGGTAAGGCTAATCACTTCTCTCAGGCCTGAGTTTACCAATATGTATGATGATGGCCATCTCTAAGGTCACTTTCAGCTTTCTGACTTGAAATGTCTATCAGTAAACGTCATTCAATAAATAAATATTAACTGAGCATTTACTTTGCTGCAGGCCTGAGGAGAAAAGGTGAATATATCTAGTGCCGGCCCTAAAGCTGATCGGTCTAATGAACTGGTAATGACAACACACTCTTACTCTTGCTGGGCCGTTGCTGTTAGCCTCCTACAATGCTGAGTGAGTCAAAAGTGCTGAGCCAAGCCAGGGAATGAGAGGGCAGGCAGGTTCCTGCTAGGAACCCTACATTCTACCTGTCTGGCACCTAATTGTCTACTAGGACCAGAGGCCATATTAAGGGATGGTGAAGGCAGTGAAAATTGTCCTGACCTGGGAGTAAGAAACTCCCAGTTCAAGTCCTGGTTCTGCTGCTAATATGCTGTGTGACCTTAAGCAAGTTACAATTCTCTCTGGGCCTCATTTCCTTATCTGTAGAAGTAAGGTCTAAGCTAATCAATTTTAAAATCCCATCCAGCTCAAACAGTCTATGATTTTAATATCTACTTGTGCCAGTTATCTAACAGTCACCCAAGCAGGGTAGCCTCTGACCTGCTTTCTTCCCCATCCCCCTCGCCCCTGGCAACAGCCTAAACTTACCCACTTGAGACAACCTTTGGTCCAGGACGGCTGAAATGGACCTTTAATCTGGAGCCAGAGTTCCCACCATCTCCACTGCAGCCATCAGCGCTAATGTTTCACTTCTCTGGGATAGCACATGGACTACTAGCCCTCAACCATGAGACTGATTTCAGGGCGGTCACCCTGAAACCTCCGATAACTTCCCCTCTTATGGCTGTGGGCAGGGACTTACTTTTGGCTTTTTTGAAACCACAATATAAACAAAGCAGGGAACATCAAAGCATTCAGACACCCGGGATTTTAGTTTGACCAACAGGGTCAAGAAAGTAAGGCAGGAAGAGAGGAGGAGACCTGGGATCCCACCTCAGCCCCAGGCTTACAGACACCAGTGATGCAGAGGGTGTCTGCAAAATACGGGTTGTGGTTGGAGGGTGGGGAAGACAGTTGTCTGGCAGCCTGATTGGGGACTACAGCCAAAGGGAGGTGCTCCCACTGGGGCCTCTCTCTATCCACAAATACCAGAGGTACGCCCTCATTTTTCTCCTCAATTTTCAGACCCTTAGAAGGAAAAGAAAGAAAACTAACATTTTCTGGGCCATTACTTGTGCCAGGCACTGTGCTAGGCACCTTCACATACCTAATCTCATTTAATCCCCACATTAATCTTGGGAATAGGTATTACTGTTGCCCTTTGCAGTGAATAAACAAGGCTCAGAGACCCAGGATCTTGCCCAAAGTCACACAGCCAGCAAGTGTGAGTTCTTCCTAAGCCTGGCTTTTTCCCACTATATCACCCTGCTCTGTACCCTGAGATCTGGTTAACTGACTGATAAACATATAGTAGGAATTCTCATCTCCTAGAATTCACCAGCAAATCTGAGCTCGTCCTGCCAAAAACCCACAAATACAACTGGAAACTCCCTTCTTACTTCTCAAGACCCTATCCCTCCCAGGGCCTAGTGACTATTCCTCAATTCAAAAATATACCTTAAATCCCTTTTGGGGTCTCACAAACTAATCCCTCGGGAACTGTGACAAAGCATCAAATCAGGATGAGGAAGCAGAATATGGGGTGTTCTCTGAGTCCTAGACTGGACGAGGCTTAGCCTGGTGTGAGCAAATGGAAAGAGGTTGGAAGAGACAGATCCAGTGGGTAGGACAGAACTCTCCTTAGGGGAGGAGCCTACATTTCTCCACAGGAGAAGGAGGCCTGGTGCATATGAAGCTTTTGGACTGGAGAAAACCCCAGAAGTGACCATGATAGACCTGCTTATGTGGTGTGGATTCTTATACTTCCATACATCATAAGAGAGGGTTCAGGAGCCTTGGGCAGTCACAACTGGTCAGAGAAGGGGAAGAAGGACGCCCTGGAGTAGGATGATGGCACTCAGCAGTGCTGTAGGCTCCCACAGGTGACTGTATGGAGCTATCTCTGTCGAAGGGAAGGCACGTCATGGGGAGGCTTGTCAGTTCTGTGCAGAACACTGGTCTCATGTCACGGGACAGCTGAGGTAAGGATGGAGTCTAGAGTCCATCTCCCCTAAGGGGACAGCTAGCCTATTGGATCTTGCTGAGGACTGGGCTCTGGGGTTCTGTGGGGCAGTGTGGCTGCCTAATTTACCCAGTTTGGAAGGAAGGTGGTGAGCACTGCCTCACTTTTCTCTGCCTGACAGCTGGGTGCCTGCATGGTCTGGGGTGGAGGATTGGATCCTGCTGTCTCCCTGCCTACTCCCCCCAAGTTTGGGTTTTAAGAGGCAGTGCACATTTCCATAGCATACACAAAGACAGCCAACACTCTGTCCTGGAGGTGAGGCACTGTCATCATGTGGGCACTAGCAGAGGGGATTTTCTGCCCACTGGCTGCCAGTGACAGGAAGAAATCTGACTTGAGTGGGAAGAGGAGCACGCTCCAACCCTTCTATGAGAGGAAGGAGCTGTCTGTCCCAGAGTGGAAATGTCTGTTACTGTAACTGACCAATGTCAATCCATCCAGAGGTCTTTGTTTCTGTTCTGGAGTGAGATGGGGGCAGGACAGTCTTGTCCCTTTGAACCCTGCCTAAAGTGTTCACCTGGTGAGGGGGTAGTGAGGTGGTGAGACAAGGGTGTCTACGGGTCTTGGGCGGGGGCAGGTATTGAAAATATCTGTTGGGGAAGGGACAGCCATCAGTGAGCCTGTGAGGGGGTTAGCCCTCAGGCCGGGGTGGCAGCAGTGATGTTGGGACAAGTATCTGTCCTGAAGCTGGGAAGAGAGCATTGGCCGCCGTTTCTGGGGTGGGGGGTGCGGTGTCGAGAGTGAGTCGGGAGGGTGGGGGCAGAACGGGGGAGGTGGGATTCTTATTTGTTGTTCCCTCGCTAGTAGGCTCCCGGGTGTGGGGCGGGTCAATTTGCCTAGGGGGATGGTGGGGGTGGGGTAGCGGAGAGACCGCGTAGGTTGTTCCTGGTTGGGAGGGTGACATGTCGGTCTGTCCTGAGGGCGCTCTGTCCCCGTCCAGGGCCGCCCCCTAGGCGGGTCCCGCGTCCGCCTCCCGAACCCCGGCCCCAAGTGCCTGTGCTACTCACGCGCCCTCGGCGCCCTGCGAGCCCACGATGAAGCCGAACTTGTCGATGCGGCGCTCGGCGAAACCGTTGGCCTCTGAGTCGGAGCCGAGAGAACTGAGCTCATCGGAGGCTACCGCGTCTGGGCCCGGGGACAGGCTCTCCCGGGTCCCTGACAGGCTCCCTCCAGCCGCGGGCGAGCGCGGCCCGTTCTCTCCTGGGCTCTTCGCCATCCCGGCCGCGCCTCAGCGGCCACCTCAGCCACCTCAGCTGCCTCAGCCGCCCAGCCACCGACGCCGCCGACGCCCCGCCCACACGCCGCACCCATTGGCCGCCTCAAGGCCAAGGGCGGGGCCCTAGGTCCTCCAGAGCTCTCCCTCCCCCGACGCCCAATGGGCGACGCAGATCTCGGGGTCCGCCCACCTCCCCCAGGATGGCGCCAACCGGCCCGACGTGAGGAGGCGGGGCAGCCGTCACCCAGAGCCCTCCCCGCTTGGGCTGCCAATCACGAAAGCTTACCTGAAAGCACTCTTCTGGCCTTTCCGGGTTGGCTGGAGCCAGACCTGTCACCTGTAACGCAGTGCAGGCAGAGGCAGAAGGATTCCGCTGCCGAGGTTCCCTCAAATTCCTCCCGAGCCCTGGTTCCTCGCGAGACCCCAGGGACGTGGGCGAGGATTATTGCATCCATTCATTTATGAGGATCTCTGAGGAGATCCAGGATGAGTTTGAGGACTAGCCCAGGGATACAGTGGCTTAAAGACTCAGGCGGAGCTAGAGGAGCTAGAAGTTCGACAGCCTTTCCCCTTGCTGCCTGCTTCTGGTGCTTTAAGTTAGCTAGTGGGAGACTTAATAAGAATGATAACCAATGTTTATTGAACCATGCACTATCCTAAGTTCTACCTACCTTTTCTTGTAATCTTTCCCCCCCAACAGTTTTGAGATATAATCAACATACTGTAAAAATCACCCGTTTAAAGTGTGTAATTCAATGCTTTTTAAAAAGATTTTATTTATTTACTTTTAGACAGAGGGGAAGCCAGAGAGGAGAAAGACGGAAACACAATGTGTGTTGCCTCTTGCGCACCCCCTACTGGGGAACCTGGCCCACAGCCCAGGCATGTGCCCTGACTGGGAATCCAAATGGCGACTCTTTGGTTCACAGGCCAGCCCTCAATCCACTGAGCCACATCAGCCAGGGCTATAATCACCATGACGTAATTTTAAAACTTTTTCATTACTCCAGAAAAAAATTCCTACCCCTTAGCAGTCACTCCCCAACCTTCCTCCCTCGTCCCTGGCAACCACTAATCTGCTTTCTGCCTCTATAGATTTGCCTTTTCTGGACATCTTATATAAATGGAACTATATAATATATGCCCTTTGTGTGTTTCACTTATTTCACTTAGCATAGTGTTTTCAAGGTTCATTCATGTTCTAGCATATACTACTTCATTCCTTTTCACGGCTGAATAATATATTCCATCATCTGAATAGACCACATTTTGTTATCCATTTGTCAGTGATGGTCATTTCAGTTGTTTCCATTTTGGGGCTATTTTGAATAATGCTGCTATGAACATTGAGATACAAACTTTTATGGGAATATATTTTTGTTTCTCTTGACTACATACCTAGGAGTGGAAATTTCTGGGTCACATGCTAACTTGGATTAAACCTTTTGAGAAACTGTCAAACTGTTTTCCAGATTGGTCCCACCACTTGTAATCTTTTAGCAACAAGGTAAATACTATTATTGGTCCCATTTTACAGTTAAGAAAACTGAGGTGCAGGGAAGTGAAGTCAACTGCCTACAGTCCTAGAACTAGCTTGTGGCAGAGCCAGGATTTGAACCTAGCTCTTACCAACAACTTATATTGAGAGGTATGAGCCAATTGCATCTACATAGACTTAGCTCCCAGCAGCCTACTTCTGACCCCAGAGATTGTCAACACTTGGAGCCATAATGATAGCTCCTTACTTAAATCCAGTACTAGGTTGTCACCTGACACTGCTGTAGACCTGTAAGGTAGACAGGCCCAGAGACAGGAAGGGACTGAGGGAGCCAGACCTGAGCTGCAGGGCCTGGATCAGGCAGGGTGCTGAGGAGCTCAAAGCAAGCCCTAAGTGGGGGCAGATTCTTAAAAGTTCAGTGATTTCACCATTTATCTCCTTGATGCCACGTGGCCCAGACATTCTTGAAGACTTTGCTGTGCAGTCTTCACATTCCATAGGCTTCTGGTTTTCCATAAACAGGGCAATTGCAGACATGGCAGTGGGCGTGGGCTATTTTGGTCTTAAATTCTGTCTGGGAGAATTTTCCTTTCCTCCAGTGGCTTCAGACAGAGTGGTAGACTCAGTCCCAACTACCAAGAGGGTCAGAGTGGGCCTCACATTGGGATGTGGGCCTATCCCAGGAAAGGGAGAGAGGACCCACATACACCTGGAGCAGATATTAAGCCCCAATGCTGGCAAAGTACTACAACCTTTTGACTTCTTAATTCTGGTCCTAGGATATCTCAAACACTTTCAGTTCTGTAAAGGCACATGCACAGTGATGTTCACCCCAGGAGTATTTGGGGTGTGGTGGGGGGTAGGTTAGAAGGACCAGTGTGTCCATCTTTGGGAGACTGGATAGATGTTTCTCAGGTAAAGGCCTTTATGCCCCAGCTTCTAATTTTCTTGCATACGACCACCCAGGATTCAAATCTGTGATGTCACTCTGTGACCTTGAGCACATCTCTTCTCTTTGAGCCCATTTCTTCATCTGCAAAATGTAAATACTGGAAAAATACCTCCTTGGAAGAGTTGTTCTGAGACTTCTGTGTGATAATATGCACCAAACATCTGGCACATGGAGATACCCAGTAAATGGATCCAGGAGTGGTGGCATTTGTAGTTTGCAAAGCATGTGCAAATTCATTATTGTCTTGTGTGTTTCCCACCACAGCCTGTGGCTGCAGCTGGGAAGTTTACCTAATTAACCAATGGCACATGGCTTGGGAGTCTTTGTTTCATGGCTGTGCCCCCTCAATAACTGGATGTTCTTGTGCAAAATTGTTTAACTTCTCAGAACTTGTTTTCTCTTCTGAAAAATAGAAATGTCAATAGTTACTTGGTTAGCGAGCTATGTCTCTGGAGCCTCCAGCACATAGTAGACACTCAGTAAAAAAGTTAGGTTTTTTTACTTCAAACTCCAGAGCTCCTTAACTTATTTGATATTACTCTAGTGAACAAAAGAGATGAAATCCTGGCTCAACAGTTTATATTCCAGGGGAGGAGGGAGAACATGAACAAGCATAGAACATTTGTCAGTTAGTATAAAAAGGAAAATAAGACAGGGTAAGGTATAGAGATTGCTGGGGGGCAAGATGGGGCTTTGGGGGAGAGGTGGGAATGAGGAAGCCTCTCTGCGAGGGCCTGGGAAAATAGAGTGAGGAAACAGGGCAGCAAGTGCAAAGCCTTTCTTTGAAAGAGAAGCAGGCTCAGATGGTGTGGTCAGAATGTAGTGAGAAAGCAGGAGTGAATGAATGAATGAATGAATGGTTCCAAGAAATGGCCTGCATGAGAGGCCTTTGCCAATGCTGAGAAACATCCTGATTGACTGACTGCTGTAGAAGTTCTTTTGAGGATGAGATGCTTGACCAGAGCCACAGGAATATATTGATAACCTGGAGTCTCATCCTACTGGGGTCATTCCTGAAAGTTTAGCCCAAGGTGCTCACACAGGCTCCCATGTAGTCTCCTCTTGACATAGAGAGCTTCATATGCTCAGGAAATCTGTCAGCTATCCAGATGACATAGTCTTTATTCATAACAACACCAGTGGTTCAGAAGGTAGTCCTGGTGCCCAAATGCCTATGATGAGTAGGCAAACAATAAAGCTTCTTTATCTCTACACAGAGGATAACAGTTCATCTTTTGGTCCAAGTAGCCGAGAACCCAGCTGAAATGGGCTTAACTCAAAACTGCATTTAGTGGGTGCCATGCCTTTAAAAAAATTCAAAGGCACATAAGCTTCAGGAACAGTTTGATCTAGAGGTTGTCACCAGGGCTATCAGCTTCAATTTCCTTTTTTCTCCTTTTTCTTCCTGTGGTTGCTTCACCCTCAAGCAAGAGCACCCCCAAGGCAGCAGCTCCAAGCTCACATCCTTCCTCCACACATCCACACAAGGAATGACTCTTCTGATAGCTTCTGCTCAACGGTGAGGAGGCTGCATTCCTCTCTGTATCATCTGTTTATACAACAGAGGTCTATCCCTAATCTAATCACAATAGCTCAGGGCTAGGAAACACTGACTGGCTTAATTGAATTGGGCTTGGAACAACAATACCTTCTTTAATGCTACAACAAGGGATAGTAATGTATCTTGTCTTCCTTCAGGAATTGTTTGGCTAAGGGGTACCTAGAATTACTCACTTTTCAAATATAACAACGTAGGATAGTTAAGAGCAAATCCCCACATCAGGTAGAGTTAATAATCTTAACCTCAAAATCTTACATTTTACTTTTATTTTTAAAAAGTAAACAAAAAATTCTCATAGACTAGTATCTTTTTAAAAATACTTATTTACTTATTAGAGAGAGAGAGGGAAAGAAACATCAGTTGGCTGCCTCTCATACCCACCAAGAGTGGAGACTGAACCCACAACCTAGGTATGTGCCCTGACTGGGAATCAAACCAGCAACATTTTGCTTTGCTGGACGATGCCTAACCAACTGAGCCACATGAGTCAGGGTTAGTTATGTGTACTCTTAAACAGGAGCTATATTGTACTTTTTTTGATTTTTGTATTATAGGGATAAATGAAGTATTACATATAAAGATTGCTATAATTACAGTACACGATTCAAGTAGATATCCTAATGTAACTTAATACGAACTTATATTTATTCTCTAATGAATACTATAATTTTAAGAGGTGAAATGGGTGTAATCATTAGTGGCTTCCTCTGGACTACGTGACAAGTGCTCATTTCAAGCAGCAGGTGCAATTGGAAGTGAAATTCTTTAATTTCTACTACTCCAGGAGCCCTCTTCGAGCGAGTCTTTAAAATTATGGTGACTATGAAAGCATCAAGTTGTGCCGTTTTTCCAGCGTGCCACACCAGGAACATTTGTCTCCAATCACAGTCCAGTCTGGTGAAGCAGTGGGGACAGTGTGGTCACCAGGAATGGAAGAGCTGTTTTGGCCTTCCAGAGCTCTCACTGGCTTCATGACCTTGGATCCACAGCTCATCTAAACAATGGGGCGGATAATCCTCAGAGGATGGTGATGAGAATCAGAAAAGCCATGCAAGGAAGGAGCTGCCTGCATGCTACAGGCCCTTCACAAGAAACGCAGAGTGCTGGGCCCATGGCCTTGGACGGTCACAGGCTGCCTGTGGTCAATGGGCCTTCTGAAGCTGAGCCAGGACAGATGTTCATTCAGGAGCTCCGGGAAACTCAGTTTGGGCCCCAGAGGGTGGCTCAAAGGTTCCATTCACTCATGTTCCACCCAGCAGCATTCCTGACCTCTGGTCACAGCCTCAGTTACGGAGGAGGGCCTGTGGGATCTGCCAATCTAAGCGGGAGAGTGCCCTGTTCATTGCCAAAGCCAATCCCAGGAGGAAAGAAGATCTTGTAGTATGGGATGTCCCCAGGACTCCTGACTCCACCCCTTCCCTCTTGGAATGAGACCCAGGTGGGGTTCATCGCAATTTTTGCTGTTGGCCAGCCATGGAGAAGCAACTAGCAGTGGACTCATTTTAGGCACCCAAACCACAGAGATCACTTCAGAAAGCCAAATTTTAGCCTGGGCCCCTGGAGAAATCTTCCAGCAACCAAACAGGAGGCAAATGTCAAAAAGGGTGAGGAATGACATCCCATAGACCAAGGGAAAAACTTGGTCCAGCAGTTTGTAATGGAGCCATACAACTGGCACTATAGAAGGGCCACCTGAGCTTCTTTAGGTCTGGAGTTGGGAGCTCTGTGCTTGATGGGGGGTGGGGTACGGGAGGGTGGTGACTAAAATACTGGTTTTACGACCTTGGGAATGGCCTCACCCCCCTGAACCCTGGAGATGACCTTGTGGGGCAGCCAGAAGGATCAACTGCAAAGAAAAGGCATTTGGGAGCTCTAAAGAAAAACACACTTGAGACATTCAGAATAAAATCAGCTTTAGATTTAAAACCAGGCAACAGTTATCAGCAGGCTTTCACCTTCCTCCCCCGGAACACCTTGTAGCAGCAGCACATACCTCCCTGTGACAGCACAATTCCAAAAACATCAGCCTGTGTCTGGCCCTTACTCAGAGCCAAGGACTGAGACAAGTGTTTTGCACACATTTTCTTTTCATCTCCTTATTGTGTGACTGTGGGTATATGATATGCCTCAGTTTACTCAAGGGTTAAAAACAGGAATACTCAGTAGTCAGAGATTCAGAACATGAGAAAGATTCAACATGCTGTTGCTACCTACGAAGATGTAGACGGCCAAGTCCCAGGAAATGCAGGTAGCCTCAGAGCTGAGTCACCCCCAGCTGACAGAGAGCCGAGAAACAGGGACTTCGGTCGTACAACCAGGAGGACCTGAATTCAGCCAGAACAAAAATGAGTTTGGAGCACATTCTTCCAGAGCCTCCAGAGGGAACGCAGCTCAGCCAATACCTTGATCTTAGCCTTGTGAGACCCAAAGCAGAGAACCCAGTCATACCACGTCTGCGCTTTTTACAGATTGTGAGCTAATAAATAGGTGCTATTTTACAACAAATAACAGGAATACTCACATCAGGATTACATGAATTAAAATTGATAAACAATGATGAAGTGCTTGACAGAAATGAACTGGTTAGACTTTATAGTCCTTAGAATAGTTCATGGCCTCAGCAGAATTATGCATTTTTAAAATAAATAAATCTTTAAAAAGATTTTATTTTTAGAAAGAGGGGAAGGGAGGGAAAAAGAGAGGGAGAGAAACATCCATCAATCGCCTCCTGTACTTGCCCCAACCAGGACATGAACCTGCAACCCAGGCAAGTGCCCTGACTGGTACTCAGACCAGCAACCTTTTGATTTGCAGGATGACATCCAACCAACTGAGCCACAGTGGTCAGGGATAATTTTTTTAAAAACCCAGAAAAACTCATGTCCCTGTGCTCACTCAGGGTAAGCCACCTGCCCAAGGTCAATGAGTCAATGTGGTGACAGGTGATTTCAGGCCTACAGGAAGCTGCTACCCTCGAGTCTCATCTGCGTGTGTCTCATTGCTGTGCAGTGACCCAGGAACTGCATCTCACCCACCCTTGTTCTTCTGTGGCATGTTAAAGACATCTGTATGTCTGTTAAATATACAGGGTTATGCCTTTAGAGAGTCCAAAAGTTTTAAAAGGACAATAAATGTTTATCTTTTCAAGAAAGATTCATGAATGACTTGATGGTGTCAATAAGTTAGTTAAAGCCAGCATTGCCCAGAGCAGAAGAGGCCCAAGGCACCATGCCATGCTCCCCTGCCTTGAGTGTGGACAGGGTGCAGGTGGCCAAGAGGTAAGTCTTATGACACTGACTTCACAAGAAGGGTCCAACAGGTTTATTAGACAGCCTGTGGCAAGATACAAAATGATTAATGACGACAACAAGCATATTCTATCAGGCAAGTGCCTATCGGCACTATGATACTATCCCACAGAACATCCCTGGGGTCACATTTCCTAATGGGCTGCTGGAAGAAATGAATCCAGCACTCGAACATAAAGGAATTCCAGAGACCACTGGGGAGGAGAATGATGTAGGAAGCCCTCTCTTAACTAATGTGGGAAGGGGGTAGGGGGAGGAAACTGCAGGACAATTTGAATTTCCAAACTAAGAAAGAGGGAAACAAACGTACAAGGCAGGGTCTCCTGGGTCTGGGACAGGGGGTGAGGGACAGGAGAGGTAAAACGGCAGTGGCTGGGACCTGACAGCAGGTTCCTCTCTTCTACTTCTTCCTCCCGCCTCTCTCCTTGAGGGCCAGATGGATGATGGCACCATTGGCCATGTTGTAGTAAGCCAGTGAGTTGGAATCCTTGATGAAAATACCCTGGAAAACAGATAGCGTGTCTTAGCACGGGTTGATGTGGCCTGGAGCACACTGTGTAGACTCACTCCCAATGTCCATTCACTCTGAACTTAGTGAACAAAGGCCTGAAGTAAGGCCGGGGGCAAGTGGCAAGGGGTGGGGGGAGGAGAGGGGAGGGCAGCGCAGTGCAGGCACAGGACAGGATTGAATGTCTCTGGTTCCTCCCAAAATGCTTTGCTTTTCCTTCCTTCCTACCAGATCATGCTCTTCCCTTTTGTCAATGCTCCAAGAAGTTGGCCCTGACCAATCTCACAGAATTTTAAATCACAAGACCTTTATAGATCAACTAGTCCAACAGCCTCATTTACAGAGCAGAAAGCTGAGGCCCAGAGTGGGAATTTGTCAAAGTCCGAAGTGGGAGAATACAGCGGCCCTGTGAGACCTGGTGAGCACCAGGCTGAGCTGGACTATCACTTCCGTGTCCATGCATAAAGCCAGACTACTTGAGACCACTGGCTGGGATGGCTCTGCCACTAGACCAGAAACCCACCAGAGCGCACCCAATACTTGTCCCCAGAGTCCACCCCAATCACTGAGGCAGAGGGTGTTTTGGACCCCATACAATATTATACTATGACTCTTCCAGAGCCTCACTCTGTCAAGCTAACCTGCCCCAGCATTCCCAGCCAGCGTCATCCTTTCTAGGATATACTCAGATGGCCACATCTAGGTGTCTTCCCACTCCTTTGGTTCCACTGAGGATTTGGCTTCTGGTACAGCACAGGTGTTGGGTCCCAAGAGGCAGGACCAAACACCTGACTCACCTCATACTGCAGCTTCTGTTTCCCTGCAGGCATGCCCGTGGCTTCGTGAATCTTCACCTTGATAACAGAGACCTGTAGGACCAAGGTGAGAGGTCATTCACACCCTTGCTAAGGTCAGCTTAAAGAAGCTGATCTGTCCTGGCTGGTGTGGCTCAGTGGATTGAGCACTGGCCAGCAAACTAAAGGATCGCCAGTTCAATTCCCAGTCAGGACACATGCCTAGGTTGCGGGCTGGGTCCCCAGTTTGGGGGCGTGTGAGAGGCAACCAGATCAATGTCTCTTACATATTCATGTTTCTCTCCCTCTTTCTCCTTCCCTTCCCCTCTCTCTAAAAATAAATACATTTTTTAAAAAAGAAAAAAGAAGCTGCCCCCTGACCCTTTGGTTCCCCTGCAGCAACTCATACCTGGTCTGTGAGTGGGAGGGTGAAGACCAGCACTTGTCCATTCAGTTTCCATTCTGTCTTATCCTGCATGTTGGGCACCTGGACTTTGATGGACACCGGACCCTGCAAAACAGGAGGTGGCCATTATGCCTGGGATCCCTGTACCCATCAGGAATGATGCTCTCCTATTCCCAAGCCAGTCTAGACAAGGTCACCTCTCCACCTGGGCTCCTGGACTCTGGCCCCTGCTTTACTACTGATGGGTGACATAGTACAACATTTGATTTCTCTTCTTTAACACGATCTCTACCCTGCCGTCTGGTGTGTCTGGAGCTGAAGAAGTGACCTGAAAATGCTCTGCAAATCCCAAGAATCATCACAGTGAAAAAGAATACGAACAGTGAGGTCGGAAGACCTGGGTTCCCAACTGAGTTCCCCTGCTAACCAGGGCTCTTTGAGCCTCGATGCCATGTCTGAAAGGCAGCTGATCACAACCACAGCATGGCACAACACTACTGTGAGCACTAAATGGGCAAGGGTCCGTATAATGTTAGCTCTACTCCAGCACCGGAGTACTGAAGAGATGGGAAACACTGTCAGAAAAAAATGTAAGAAAAAAAGATTCAGTTGAATGCATCAGCGAGTAGGGCTCCAGCCTCCCCACTGGGGCCTAACAGCATCCCTAGGGACTGGCAGTACACTAGTGCCAAGGTTCTCACCTCCCCACATTTCTAGCACCCCAACAGGACCCCCACAAAGGCAGGGATGGCTCCTAAGGTGAAGGCCACAAAGAAATTAAGGCCAGCATTTCCTCTAGGGCAGCAATTTTCAATCAGTGTACTGAAAGAATTTTTAAAACATGCGATTCCTGACTAAGCTAGTCAGGGGCACTGACCTCTTTTACTTTAGACTATCAAATTAAAAAATTGACAACAGCCAATACAACAACAGCTGTCTAGTGTGAAGGAATCAAAATTATACCTACTTTTTTTGGTCAGACTGGCAAAAAATATATATACTTTTTGGTGTGCTGAAGAATTTTAGTTATTAGTGTATGTGGGCCATGAGATGAAAAATGTTGAAAGTCGCAGCTCTAGGGTCTAGGGTCTAGGGTCTAGGGTCCCTTTCACACCCAAGTCCCACTGCGCAGCCGGGTCTCCCTGCTGGCCTCTATCACAGTTCATAGTGGGGACCACCACTGCTGTCTACTCCTCCAACCGCTGACCCCGCACCTAGTACGTGCTCAGGAGCCGCCTAAGCCTCCACTGGCTGACCTAGGTCCTGGAAGCCAAAACTGCAGGAACAGAAAAGGGCAGGCCAGGGAGTGTTTGAGGCGGGACTGGACTCCCCAGCCATATGCTGCAGGCCACAGGGAGCACTCTGGGATCACGTACTTTGTTTCTGCGAAGGAACTCCTCCTCAGGCATGAGGCTATCCTCTGTCTTCAGTTTCTTGGAGGCAGGTTCATCTTCCATAGGAGGCGGAGGGTGGACAGGGGGCATTGGGGCTGGAGCTGGGACAGGTGCCACAGGTGGAGCGGGCACAAAGGCTGGAAGGACAGGAATATGTAGCTATGTGAGTGGGGGAAGGGGCCCAGGACTAAGGGCTGGTGAGAAGTGAAAGGCGAGATTGCAAAGGTTTACTCTTTCTTCCAGGCAGAGGTATGAAGGGCCACTCCTTGCTGAGTCTGGCAGCCAGCCAGTTCCCTAGCAAGCGGGTCTAGGAGGTTGCCCAAAATGGGCAGCAGGGGACCGGAAGAGGGGCAGGACTGATGGATGGAGTGGGTGCCTGCTGACAGTAAGCACTGTCAGGCCGCCCCACCTGCCTCTTCCAGGTGCACAAACCCCAGCTCTGCCAAATCAGCCTTCCTCTCCAAAAACCGTGGCTCCGGGTCTCCGAGCTCAGGGATCCCTCACATGGGGAAGCCATGGCTCTCCTCTGGGCTAGGCCCCCAGCCGGAACAGCTAGCACTACAGCCTGAGAGACACTGACCTGTTGGCACAATCATGGGGGGTGGGCGGGGTGCCATAATAGGAGGCGCTGAAGGAGGCATGGGCACCACGTTGATCCTGGGCGCATGGATGATAGGCGGCATGGGAGCAATCACCGAGCCTGGGGGCAGTCGGACCACGGAAGCCATCGGGGGCCGGGGCATGACGGGTACTGCGGACACAACTGTGGTACGGACAGGAGGTGGCATCTGTGGGAGAGAAGGGACCCAGAGGTCATAGGAAGCCAAAGCTGGACTCACAGCTGGCAACTGGTCACCTGTGGACTTTGAGGACGGGGCTGGCCCTGACTGGTATGATTCAGTGTGTTGGGTGTTACCCCACAAAGCAAGAGGCTGCCAGTTCAATTCCAGTCAGGGTACAGGCCAGGGTTGCAGGCCAGGTCCCTGGATGGGGGCATGTGAGAGGCAACCGATGTTTCCCTCCCTCATTTTCTTCCCCCACCAAAATTAATAAAAAAATAAAATCTTAAAAAAAAAAAAAAAAGAGGAGGGAGCTAGACAGTTCCAACTCAGCCCCCTGGGGTTGAGACCGCAGCTTCACCCCAGTCTGACCAGAACTTTGCTGAGACACGCCCAGGGTGACACTCTTTACACTTGGGACTCAATCAGCTGCTAATGGCAGATACTGAAAAAGCCACTAAAGAGGCCGACCTTGACTTAGCCTCCTGGAGCCAGTAGTCCTCAAAGACCCATTAAGCCCTACAGTCCTCCTCTGCCCCAAGCCTGCTTTACATATCTACCACTTGACTCCCTCCCTGCCCCAAACTCCCACACAGAAAGAAGGTCAAGCTAGAGGTTCTTCCCATTAAAGGGTTCTTTCTATTTGACCCATTCAGCACTTGGGAAGCTGCTCTTCCTACCCATTAGTGTCCAACCCCAAGGACCACGCTCTAAAAGATCAGTGACAAGGTGGCTGTTGGCTTACTGTGGGAGGCCGGGGCACTGAGGTGATGGGTGGGGCCGAGCTGGGAATATTGGTGGCTGAAGATGGAGGTGGTGGTTGCTGGGGGATTTCATTGGGCTTGCTGGGGCCAATCTTCTCTTTTGTATCATCTTCTGGCACCAGGCCCTTGGCCTTGTGAATGGCCTCGATCTGCTCCTGGAGGGTGATATTGGCCTGGGCAGCCTGCTGGGTTCGAGCCATGCTGCCTGAGTGACCATCCCAGGTCACCTGAAAGGGAAAGCAAAGCCACAGCTTGTCAGGGCTCCTGAAACTGAGCCCAATGTGGGAGTATGAGGGTAGGAAAGGCACTAGGATATATCCAAACTGCACCTTTTCTTCTGGCTTCTGGATCTCCTCCTCGCCAATCTTCTTACCGATGGCTGTCTCCTCCACACCGAAGATGTCAGTACGCCGCTCGGCCAACTGTTTCAAGCTACTCTCGATATCCAGACCTGGATACAGTCAGAGTGGAGACAAGGAACAGAGAGGGAACCTAAACCAGGTGCCCTTCTGACAAGGCAGCAGCTCTCCTGGGGTAGGGTGCAAGAGGCTGGTCCTGTGGGACAAGGCTCACTCTGAATCCCAGCTCGGCATGCCCATCCTCTGAGCCTGAGGAAGGCTGCCCGATCGGCACTAAATAAGCCTGTAAACCACAGCTTGTCCAACTCCTTGACTTATGAAAGGCAACTGAGAGGACAGGCTCATATGAGTGGCAAGCGGCAGAGTCAGGACTAAAAGTCTGGTCTCCTACCTCTGGGACAGTTGCCTCCCTATGAGCTGCTTCTCTCACAGCAGTCACGGGACCACAGTCTCGGGTCTCATTTCCAGGTGCTCATTGGAGCACCCCTCCCAGCTATATTCAGACCTGGCTCTGTGATGTTAATGGGCACACGCCATCCTCGCCAGGTGCCTGCCTTTGAAGGAGTCTCTAGAGTCATTCTGGAAAACGGAGTTCTCTGTAGCAATACAGGCTGTACTTATCCTCAAAAGCTTTTGTTGACCTCAATCGTTGCTTTCTATGTTTGTGTAAAGCAAGTCATAAAGCAAGTTAACTGTAGTTTAGAGATTCCCGTGGGCCAAAGTGAGTCAGGGCTGAGTCAGAGAAGGGGTGTGGACTGGGTGGTGGAACCCCCACCTCACCTGGAGCGTACACCTCGTCGTCACTCTGCTTCTCACGGATGGAGCGATCTCGCTGCTCCAGCCAGCGGGGGTCGAGAAGCCCAATGCGCATGTGTTCCTGCATTTTGCTGGCAGGGATCTTCTCTCCCGTGATGGGGGACACAAGATACTCATCCGGAGCAGGGGCTGGAGGCAGGGGCTTGGAAGCTAAAAGGAAACAGAGATGCCTGAGTGAGAACACAGGGCGACAGCCTGGGTTAACAGACGCTGTTTCATTTGCACACCATTCATTCAAGTACATCCGTTCAGTGCCACACTGTATCTGGAGGTGGCCAAGTTGTCAGGGCACCAGAGATGACTATGCCCTATTCCCCACTGCAAGGCTTGGGACAGAAGGCGACCAATGCCTTTAACAAGCCACCCTGAGCCACACTAAAAATGGACAGGTCTGAGGAACACACGACAGAAGGAAAGCAGACCCTACCTTTGGGGTCGTAGTCCTTCCGGACAATGACCTGGTCTGGAGTCGGCGGCAGAGGAGGCGGCATGGGTGTCTCTGGGGGTGGGGGCACTTTCTGCCCTTCTTCTTCATCATCTGAACCCTGAAAAGCAAAGCAGTGGCAAGACTCAAAGAGGGGCCGAGAAGCCACCACCTCTCTGTCGCTGAACCCTGGTGGTTCTCAGGGTGGCGAACTGCCTAGGGCCCTGCCTGCCAGCGTCTATGTGCTAAGCCTCCCTGGGCAGCCGAGGCCAGCCGGCAGCCAGCCAAGCCACTTCCTCACAGCATGAATGGGAACACTAGGGGCTGTGGTGCTAACACTCTGCCCAGGCATTTCCAGCAGCTGGCACCAGGCTGTCCCAGGAGGCCAAGGGCACTTAACATGCCAGGGTGGGGTGTGGGGAGCAAGTCGGCGCTTAATGGTTGCTGCTCATGGAGTAATGCTGGGAGGGAGAGAAAAAGTCAATTCCCACAGACACAGGGGCCTTTCTTCTCAGGCTGCACACAAATTCTTTCCGAGGGGAGGAGAATAGCTTAGCTGTGGGGCCTCTATGCCTGCTTGGAAGGCCTGGCTCAAAGAGGGCAGAGGTGGCCAAAAAGAAGCACAGGCTACACTTAGAGAAGCTCTGGGAACTGCTGATCACTTGGGCCTCAGCTCAAACGCATCAAGGCTTGAGGTACAGAGGCTTCCCTAACTGGGAGCTGGCGGGTGGGGTGGGGGGGGGCGAATGGTGGAGAACAGGGCCTCTGGGCAAAGGGGGAAAGTCAGGGGAACAGGTCTGGCACAGCTTTTCAGACCCTTGCTTGTGAATGAATCTTTGTTGCCCAAGCTGGAAAGAGGATCTGCGCTGCCTGGGTTTGGGCAGCTGCTCGGTCAGGATGCTTCATTCAAGACCCACGCCTCCCTTCAGGGCTCACAAGGGAGCTGGATCTCTGATTCTGGTGGAGAGCACCCCCACATCCTTGGGCTTCAGGGGGAAAGGTCGTCCCGCAGGCCTTCCCAGGGACATACCTCATCCATGTCTTGCACCTGGGTATCCTGGTCCAGCTGGGAAGGAGGCTCCTCTGCTTTCTCCTGCTTCTCATCCTCCTCATCAGACTCGACCTCCATCTCGACTTCCTCACTCTCCCCAAATTTCTCATAGCGCTCCTGAATGAGGATTCGAGCCCCCAGCTCCTCCGGGGTGGTAGGGGGAGGGAAGTTCCCTGGGTGAGGGTGAGCCAGAGTCAAAGGGAGGCCTCCACAGATGCTCCTTGTCATGGGCCCATCTATCTACTCTCTCCACACTGTGAGCTCCCTGACAGCGGGGGCTGACTTCTCTCCTATCTCCAGAGACCCACCAGAGGTCTGATACAGTACTTGTTGAGGTTTAACTGGAACAATGTCACAGAACTGAAGTCTTCTGGAAACGGACACTGACAAAGCCCTCTGAGGCATTCTGCTGTTCTCTGGAACACCTATACGAGCTCTCCCAGGACGGCTCTGAGCTCCCAGCTCCCCATGTGGAGTCACAGACCTACCCTGCTCATTGGGTTGGAAGTCCACTGTTTCCACCACGACAAAATCATGCCAGTCAATCTGCGCATAGGCCACCCGCTCCTTCTCCTTCTCCTCCTCTTCCTTCTTCCTCTCACGCTCCTGGAACTTGGCCCATTCCACTCGGTAACACACCTGAGGAGATGGAAAACATCAAGGTGCTCAGCTGAATAGGGTCTGCCGCTGATAAGGATGTTACATCTAAGGCCTTTACTAAAGCCAGCACCTCCTCCAGAACAGAAGTGCTGTTCTGCCTACAGAGGGGGAACTGCATGAAGCAAACTATGATATTTGTATCTACTTTCAGCCAGGCCCAGAGTCTGGACAGGATGAAAATTCTAAAAGCCAGACACCTTCTGCCTGGGCCCCAAAGCCAGCCGTTTGTTATAACCTCAGATTTCTGCTTGAGTTGGCAAGGGGCCACGTTCATAGAGTAGCTAACTACACCCCCAGGAAGTCTGCGTGACAACTGAGTGTCCACAAGAGAAGCAGCAGTCTGAGAGCCTGAGAAACAAGACCCCGTAGAGCCATCCAGAACAGCTAGCACCAATATGCCCTCTGTCCTCAACTCTGAAGACCTGGGGCTTAAAGGCATCTGTTGCTGGAGAATCTGTTCAGGGGTGGGCTGCTAATGAGGGTAGAAAAGAGGAAGACCTAGTGAGGCTGACAGCAGAGCAGAAAGTTAGAGAGCACAGAATCCCGGTTTCTTTGGCCTCTGTAGCCATAAGGCCTCTCTTTCCACCACTGTGCCTAAAACATAACGAGATACTATCTTAGAGATTATTTACAAATGTGAAACAGAACCCAGACAGTATAATTTGCACTGATTATAAATAACTAACTGGTTATAAGAAATTGAGTTTACCTGGTCCAAAACTTCTCGGGGGTTCTCGGCTTCTTTCTTGAGCTTTGCAAATAAGCCTTTGGGCGGAATCAAGATCTGCAACACAGACGTCGTTAGTGCAACTGTCAGTGCTGCACAACACAGAACCGAGAGGTGGCCTTCCCAGGCCTGCGGAAAGGCACGGAAGGGAGAGCATGGGCTTCTGGGTCCCGTTCCCAGCTCCACTTGGCTGTGTGACTCTGGGCAAGTTGCTTAACCTCTGTAACTTGGTTTCCTTCTACAAAATGGTGATATCACCACTTAAGTTGGCACCATCCACTTTGTACGAATGTGCTCCTTCCTTCTGCACATGCTACCAGGCCTTCCCTGACCACCCCATTTAAGACTACAGCCCACTGACCCCACCTCCCTACATTTCCATCCCCTGCTTTCTTTTTCTCCACAGTATTTATCCCCATCTGACATACACTGAGATTGCACTTGCTTGTCACCCCCTCAAAAGACCAGAAAACTCCACAAAGACAGATTTCTGTCTTCTTTTCACTATTATGTTTCCAGTACCTGGAATAGTGTCCGACACACAATGTGTATTTGCTGGCTTTTCTCAAAATAGACAGTCATTCCAACTGCCCCAACATTACCTATTATCAGTCACAAAGTCGCTCAGTCTCACCCCATCCTCCCTGTACTGGTACCCCAGTAATCGATCTGCTCGTAGGGTCCCCATGGGTAGAGACAGACACCAGTGCCCTCAAATTAGAGCACTAAATGTCAACACCCAAGTTCTGAGGGAGACAGAGCAAGAAAGTAAAGAACAAGAAGAGATCTGGGGACCTTTAACCCCAGAAGCAGTCCACTAAGAGATATTAACCCAGGGCTCACTTAAAATTGATACTATATAATTACAGTAGTCCTCTGGCTTTGGACCTTCAATGATTGTTATTTGAGCTACTAACTTCTGGATTTGGTCCTTTTCTAAATACACACATTTTTATAATTCTTTCTACTTATACAGAGAGAGTTAAGTTACAGGAAATCATTGTGAGTCCTTTAAAATCAGATCTTTAACATATTATTTCCAAATATCAAGATCAGATTCCCCCCCCAAAAAAACCCATATCACAGGAAAATGTGTACCAGTGTACACATTAACAATATGATCATTTTAAATGCCAGTACTGATTTGCCCAGATTCTTGATTGCAACAATGTAGGATGATAATTAAGCTCTTAGGGTCTGAAGTAAAAATATCAGCTCTGTGACCTAGTAGCTGTGTGACGCCGGCCAAGTGAACGTCTCTGCATCTCAGTTTCCTCTTCTGTAAAATGAGTATAATAACAACGGCTACCTTATAGGTTATTAGGGATTAAATGAGAAGATCCTGCATACGTAAGTACTCAAATACTAGCTATATTATGTTAAATGGTTTCCCAATGCCTACTTAAAGGATATTTCTAATTCAAGTATTGTACATTTTAGGGTGAAAAGTAACTGGTTTCAGAATCAAATGTTGGATTAAATTTCACTGTAGCTACTTATTAGCTGAGAGACCATGAATAAGTGACTTCATCTTTCTGAGCCTGTTCCTGCTTCTGAAAAAGGGGGGAAACACCTCAAGGGTTCTTGTGAGGATTAATTTGGGTAGTAAGAGACAATTATGAAGGCCTTACTTCCTTCTCAGGCCCCACGCTAGGAACCTGAAAATTTAAATGTACTTAAAAGCAGCTAGCACCACTTGGCCCATCACGTAGCAGGCACCCCCCCAATGGCAGTTATCAATCACACACTTCATTTCCCTTTACAAACAGCAGCCAATGTTGCATTAAAAGGGGAAACTGAATAGAACTCAAGATTTCACACAGAAATGACATTTTAACATCCACCTAGGGGCACCACAGAGGAACACTGCCCTTGTAGACAGTGAGTGGATAGAATGATTATGGTAAAATGCCTTCCTTTCCTGGGCCCAGCACCCTGGCCCCCACCCTGACCAAGCACCTTGGTATACTGTTCCACCAGCTTCGTGAAGTAGTTGAAAAGGCTGTGCTGTGGGCGGAGGAAGTCAAATTGGTAGTTGCGCTGCTCTTTCTGCATCAGCTGGGTCAGAAACTGGCGCCCATTCCTGGCCACAAACTGTGCTGTCAGCTTCACCACATCCAGGTCAAAGGCTGAGATGGAGGGGGGATCTGCGATGAACTCAAACTCAGGAGGGGGCTCTTTGGGTACGATGGTCTCCTGGATCACCTGGGCCTGGACCTACGATGCAGAAGGTGTGTGAGGCAAGAGCTGCAGGAGTGGCCTGGCTCTAGAGAGGGGCTTTGTGACTCTGTTAATGACGTGTACAGCACTGGCACATGGTGGGAGAGAATCCCAACTCGTATGAGCATCGATTTCTTGGCCAACTGTGGCCTCAACGACCTGAATGGCTTCCAGTGAGATCCATGCTCTTCTGCATCTCTACTGCTGCCCTGAAATCGAAGGCCAAAACTGGGTGGCAGGAGATCTGACAGGAATACAGCTTCTGAAATCCCAACCGAGGGGGACAGAGGATGCAGTAGGCCTTCACAGTGCACAGAGGGCCTCACTGCATGAAGGACTTACACATCTGTTACCTCCCCTGGCCTCCACATGAACCATGAGGTGGAACGAACAGGCCCGTGAATCCTGTTTATAGGTGAGGAAACTGAAGTAGCCTGAGGCCCTGGGAGTGGTGAATTGCAATGCAAAGTCCCAAAATCCACGTCAACCTTTACTTCCCATTGTAAGATGAGGATCGGCCTCTGCCACCATGGTTTGGGGATAGAGCAAAGAAAAGGGACCAGTCTGGGTCTACATAGGAAGCAAAATGTGCCTGCCCTTCCTGCCCTCAATGACAACCCTAACTGTCCCTAGTTCTGGGCCTAGTGCCGAGGGGTATTAGGGCAGGCCAGACAAAGAGGCCCCAGGGAAAGTGAGACAGAATGATGGCACAACAAAGGACCACAAGCCTTGGCAAGGCAGAGAGAGGGGGCTGAGAGCATGGACTTTAAAGTAAATCACATTTCCCTGAGCCTCAGATTCCCCATCTGTAAAATGACCACTTTCTTGGCCTCCTTGTGCAGGCCCTATGAGGTGCCAATGAAACAGCCCTCAAAATACTAGGCACATAGCTTGACAAGCAGTGCTAAAAAGATGCCAAATGTCAGCAAGACTTTGCTATCTGAGCCTCAGCATCTGCCTCTGTCACTTGGGAATAAAAACCTCTCGTCCCTCCTTGGGACGTGTGCAGCTTGGAGAGCAGAGTTCATTATCCTTCCCTCCTTCCCCGTCCTGGCCTCTCCCTCTCAGGCCTGGGGAAGTGAGGGGAGGGACTGGCTCTAACCTTCTGAGGCAGCTGCTGCTGGGTGGCTTGCTGCTGCTGCTGCATGACCTTGGGGATGGCGGCCGAGGGCTCCTGAGCCTTCCCCTCCTTGAACTCGCTGACCTTGTGGCGGTAGTAAGCATGGTAAGGGTCATTGGGGTTCAGAAAGTTGAACTTGGGGTTGTTGATCTCATTCTGTCGTATCCTAGCTTCAAATTCAGGTCCATTTCTAGAAAGAGGAAAACAAAATTAATACTATAACCCTTGCAACTGCTGAGACCCAGAAGTTCAAGCCACCTTCCTGCCCCACCCATTGCTCAAACTAGTCCATCTCTCAGCACAGCAGAGGTCTTCCTTAAGACTCCTGCTATCTGCAGCCAGTGCCATCTGCCTCCCCTGGCCTGACCCAGGCCTCCTCTACCACAAGGTCTCCCCGCCTACTTCATCATTCCTGCAGCTCTTCTGCCAGCCTCGCCATTTCCAGAAAACCACCTGAACTATTGCTTTTTTTAAAAAAATATTTTATTTATTTTTAGAGAGGGGGAAGGGAAGGAGAAAGGGAGAGAAACTTCAACGTGTGGTTGCCTCTCATGTGACCCCCACTAGGGAACTGGCCTGCAACCCAGGCATGTGCCCTGACTGGGAATTGAACCGGCAACCCTTTGGTTCGCAGCCTGTGTGCAATCCACTGAGCTACACCCAGGGCTGAACTATTGCCTTTTTAAAAAAAAAAATAGCAATAGTAAGATTTATTTACTTTAAAAAATGTACTCACAAAGGAAGGTACATATTACTACTTCAAATAAAAATCAGTATGGCGACCTGGCTGGTGTGGCTCAGTGGACTGAGTGCTGGCTTGCAAACCAGGTCCCCAGTAGGGGCTGCATGAGTGCAACCACACACTGATGTTTCTCCCCCTCTCTTTCTCCCTCCCTTCCCCTCTAAAAATAAATAAGTAAAATCTTTTAAAAAATACGAAATAAAACCCTTAAAGAAAGAAACACTACTTACTTAAAAAAATCAGTATGGCTCTACTAACAAAAAGCAGATTTAAAATTAAACACAATGAAAACAAAGTAAGAGTACTGTTAAAGTTTAGCTGCAAGTTTGCTACAACTGAGGCCAGTTCTTAGTTAAAAAGGGGGATTTACTGAGTGCTGGAGAGGTGTCAAAGATATACCAGCACCAAACTGAGACTTTGTCCTCTGGGTAACAAGGAAGATTGAAAAAAAACATGAAAATGTAGACAACCATATTTATGCCTCATCTAAGCACTACCTAAAATCACCCCATTTGCTGCTGGGTGAGGCCCAGACAGGAAACTCTCTCCAAGGACGCAAACCTGTGCTGCTGGGTAAGGCACACGCAGATGACAGGGGGCAGTGAGATCGGCCTGGAGGTCTCCCACCTGTCTCTGGACCTAGGGCAGTTTCCCCCACACACCCTAGGCCCCCAGCTTGCATGCCTTTAATAACCTCAGAATAAAAAGAAAAAAAGTCTCTTTTTTTAGAACTCGCTGACCTTGTGTCAGTAGTTAAGCCTGGTAAGGGTCACTGGGGCTCTTTTTAGAGTCCCAATAGCAATATTCAAGGTGTCACACATACATGGTGTGGCAAAAGTAAGTTTATAGTTGTTCATATGGAAGATAATACAACAATAAATAAAAACATAAAAATAAACCCTGTTTCACACACTCACAACTGTAACCCTACTTTGCCCCACCCTGTATGTAACACCTGTGTCGGCTGGAAAGCGCACTAACCTTAAAGACACAAGATAAGTACACGGTCAAGTCACTACTGAGCACCAATTACCAAACTTCTCTTTGACTTGATTTCCCACGTGTAAAATGTGACTACTACCATTTCTACCTTGAAGTACTAAGAAGATCAAATTAGTTAAGGAGATGCAAAGTCTTCTTGAATCACACAGTGGCCTGCCAAGTGAACGAGCTGTCACTCTTACATAATCAGAAGGGCTTTTCCACAAACGTCAGAGACGATCTGCGCATTCAGAGACGACTGCGGGGCTTCCACCGCTCATGCAGCCAGAGCCGGCACTCAGAGGGGCCCTAAGCACACGAATGGGCAGCTCCAGGGGCTGCTGGGCAGCCAGGTTGCTCCGCTCTCTTCAGACTTCTACACCCTGGCCCTGTCCATTGAAGATGGGGGGGCAGACAGGGTACAGGCAAAGCGGTGCCCCAGGTTAGCCACCACAATGATCGGTGCCATGGTGGTGGTCAGCAGCATCCAGGCTAGCGCCCCCACACTCTGGTCACACTCTGTGGCATGACTAACACCATGAGGTCTCAATTTGACAGTGAGTTAGTCCAACTAGAACCTCACGCTTGAGGAAGAAGCATTTGTCCCACTCCTTAAACAATGCAAACTACACACGAGGAGAAGAGTGAAGGCACACTTAAATACTGCTAGCCCTCGGTCACGATATCCAGCAAACGCCCAGGGTAGAAACCGCTGCTAGAAAGAGGGGCTCTGGTTGTCTCCTCTATCGCCGCCTCTGAAGCCACAACCTCACTGCATCTGGGAACAATCTGAAAGGCTGAAACAATGAAAAGGCAGCCATGTTCATTCCCAGCTCTTCTGTTGCTTTAAATTAGTTGAATGTTAATTTTAGAATTGTATTCTCTCACACAAGGAATAGATTTCAACAGAAAAAGACAGGATTCTGACGCAATCCAGCTGGTAGGTCTTGTAAGGGTTATTTCCACTTCAGTTCCTTGACAGGAAAATGCAGAAAAGGGAACACCTAACCCACACACAAAAAAACCCTTCTTTTGGAAAACTGTACTGGCTGATTTTTACCATATGCTCCGTCAATCACTATGCGTGAACCTTGAAGAAATGAAGCAGAGAACCCTGCATCCTCGCTTCATTCCAGAGTGAGAGCTGATCTGTCCCTTCGCTGTAACACCAACAAAAGCAAGCGCAGAAATTTTAGAAATGCCTACAAGGCCATCACTGAAGCCAAAAATAGATGTAGAGTGCAGATGTATAGATTTATTCTTAAGGGAACTTGGATAGACTCTTATTTCTGTGGCAGAAGAGGCTGGCAGAAAATTATTGGAAAGCTACTTGGCAAAATGTTTAAGAAAACTTCAAAAATTCTCTTTCAGCCAGTAATGCATCACAATGTACCACACAATTTTATTCTAAGGAAACCATCTAAAAGGGAGAGAAAATGCTCGGAAACTTCCCCACAGCTTCATGTGCCAAACTGAAAGGTTGGAAACAATCTCCAAGGAAAAGAGACAGGACACGGCCAAGTCAAGGAAAGCCCGCTGCTTCGGCATGGCGCAGCCTCTCCAGAGAGGACTGCGCAGCGTCGGAACACAAAGCAACATGGGAAAATGCCTACAACACAGCACAAAAGGGAAAAGCAGGATGTGAAAGCATCTCTGCTAGTGTTACAAGGATCTAAAAAAGGATGCCAAGGGCCAGAAGGAAATAGGAAAAAGTGAAAACAGCTAGCAGAAACTATTCTGGTAGTAGATTGTGTTGATTCTTCCTCCAACAGCCTTTTCCTATTTGTTGTTTTTAAAATATCAGGGGAAAAGGTGAAGCAGGAGTGTTGCTATGAGACATTAAACATTGATCATAAATACAACACCTGCTGCCCTAAATTTGGCACAGCCTGATAATGTTCAATCAAGAACAGAGCAATTTTAACCCAATACCCAGGTAAATCAAAGTCCTTGAAATGTGATGAGACGAATCCGCATGGCACCTGACACAGTAAAGACAATAACCAGAGTAACTTCCTTCTATATTTCATTTAATTAGGAGGCTGGGAAAGGAATACATCTATTAAATGATGTATTACGATGGGGATGCAGCCTCAGAGTCAAGGCGTGGCCCCCTGGACAGCAAATGCCCTGAGGACAGCAATCTGCTCTGGGCCAGCTTCTGCCTCCATGAATGCAGTTGTCTATAGTTCGTCAAGAGAAGACACAAATCCAGTTTCATTGTACAATCTCATTTTTAAAAACTGGCAACTTGCCCTGACTGGTGTGGCTCAATTGGTTGGGCGTCGTTCTGCAAAGCGAAAGGTTATCAGTTCAATTCCTAGTCAGACCAGTTCAATGTCTGGTCTGCGGGTTTGGTCCCCAGTGGGAGCGCATAGGAAAGGGCACCCACTGATGTTTCTCTCCCTCACTTTCTCCCTCTCCCTCTTGCAAGGAAGGAAGAAAACAAAAAAGTGACAACTAATTTGAGTTAAAAAAATATATTGCAAAGACAAACAAAAAGATCTGTAGTATGGATGTGGCCTGCTGGCTGCCAAAGGAATACTTTAAATACCCTAAACTAGGATATGTTGACCTTTGGAGTCAAGTGGCCGACAGGAAGATCCATCTGAGGAGATGTGAGTGTGTATAAGCATGATGAGGGCGTGGGGACAAGAGGAACTCGGTTGATTTCCGAGCCATCTGAGATGACTGCTAACACCTGCACGATGTAACACCTGTGTTCAGTCCCATTCCCTCATTCCTGCCTCATAACAACCTTGAGGTGGCATTTTACTCCTTTGCAGGAGGGTCACCTGAGGCTCTGGGGAATGCAGTCCTTGAACAATGAGAATGATCAACCCCCTTTTTTGTCTTCCTCAGGCCAGACGGAGATACACACACTCTCAGTGACAAAACGACTTCCCAGGTATTTCCTCAGGCCTGTCTTGGAAGCACAGGTTCCTGGTGACCCTGGGGCTGGGTGTGACTCACACTCTGCCACTGCTTTGCCGTATTAGAGATGCCAGTCCTGACCGCCGCCCACCTCACTGCCATGCTGTGCTTTCAGGTGAGCCAACGGGCCTACACTGTCGGCGCCTCTCTGCTGCAGCCTCAGTGTGTCTGACAGGTGAACTAACTGCTCAGATGACTTGCACTTTCAAAGGTGCATTAACCGTTGATGCCACGGGAGCACCAGCCTAACAGCACCTCTCTGAAACACAGTGTTAACCTGTGTGCAATTAGGTGCTAAAATCCACCCATAAGCCACATGAGCAGAAGTCCCTATGTTACCTGGCCACAAAGCTGGCAGTCTTGTCAACAATATTCCTGACCTCTGGAGGAGGATAAATAATCCCCACCACTGGCTTGGAAGGGGCAGAATCCTCCTTTGAAGAGGCTTCTTCTTCTGTGGGCTATGAAAAAAGAAAAAGAAAATACAGTCTTAAAGTTACTGGTTTGGGACTGGGCCCCCAAATCCACAGATTAAACCCTTCCAGGCTATTGCTGAGTGCATCAGACTCTTTCCCACACACTTCCTTCCCGGTAGAGTCCTCTGCTCTAGAAGAGTGGTTCTCTTAACTGCACTGTGCTTGCCAGGGCCCCTCCTGGGGAATCAATAAAAAAGCAACCTTTCTGGCTCCACCAGCTGGACTGTGTCGGTGATGCCGGGGATATGCATTTTTACCAAGTGACCGGGAGATTCAGATGCAGAGGATCTCCGACCACATTCTGAGAAACCATGTTCCTGATTCCAGAAGGCCCCCACACCAAGGTATGTGCCCAGCGTGGGATATTTAGCAATTGTTTGCCAAACAAAGAAACAGAAAACTCCCTGAGGGCAGCTTCTTCTGCCTTAAATGCCCTTTCCCTCTGCATCCATTCCATAGTCTTAACCACCACTCAATGCTCAAATGCCTAGTGAAACTGCACTGGAATACTCAGCACCAACTGTCCGTAAGTTCTAATACTCTTTCCTCACCAGCCTTCCTTTAGTAAACAAAGGGTCAAATCTCTCATTTTAGAAAAATAAAGTTTCTTCCTTGCCCTCGTGTTCCTTTCTGCTGCTGCCTTCTCCCCCCACCTCCCTTCCTCTCTGCTAGCTAAACATCCTGAGTTCGCTCGGCCTCCCCGTTCCCAATCCCTCACCTCCCATTTGGTCCCGGTCCACTTCAAGTCCTCTTGCCAAAGTCAAAAACAACTGCCAACAGCCAAGTACAGCAGTTATCTGGCTGTGTGATCAATGACCACTCCTTCACGAAACTCTCCACTCCTCAACTCCCAAGCCCTACTTTCACCTGTCTTTCCTTCTTGCTCACCATTCCATTCAAGTTTCCTTCCTGGTCTGTTTCACCGCCTGCCCTAAAATGTTGGGCATCCCCAAAATTCTGTTCTTGGTTCTCTTCAGTGTTCACTCTGTCCTCGGGCACTCACAACCACATCCTCCATTTCCTCTAGCACCTCTAGCCCAAATAATCTCATCCACATTGATGTCCCAGATCGCTGTGTGTGCCAGAGCTCTAGGTCGGTTGATTCCTAGGCACTTTGGTCACCTCTGACCTCTTTCCTCATGAATGGCCAAACAGGCACTGGCCAACCAGGCCAGAAACTTGGACCTCCTCCTCTTTCCTCAGTCTCCAAATTCAGTGACAATAACATTTATCAAACACAGAGTAGGTGCCATACACTTTTCTAAGCACTTTAAATATATTAGCTTTGATCAGAGCCCTGTGAGGGAAGTACTTTAAATATCCCCATTTCACAGATGACAAAACTGAGGAACAGAAGGCTTAACTGGCCCAGATGGCAGCAGAGCCAGATTTCTAGCATGTCACTCTGGCCGGAGAGCCTGTACTACCCGCCATTTTGTGACATGAGCTTATCATTAAACTCTCCGCCCCTGCCCCCCAATCTAGCCAGACCCTCAACATCTTTTGAATACAGTGACTAATCCCCCATCCTTGTAGCAATTGTCCACATCATTGCCTACCTACCTAAATTTCTGAAACACAAACACATCACTGTTCTGCTTAAAATTCTTCCTTTTCTCTCCATTGTCTACTAGGAAAACTCCACCCTCAGAATCACATCTCCTGCTACCACTTCCCAGAACTATGCTTCAACCACACTATTTACCACACTACTCTGATCAGATGGTGATCAGAAGCACCATCTGATTCCTCTGTTAGTGCCTTTCCACTTATTATCTGGTACTGCCTGGTTTATTTTCCCCCAGTGCCTGGGAAAATACTGGGGCACAGAGGCACTTAAATATTGTGGAAAGGGCGTGAACCTCTTCTGTCATGTTCTCCACTGTATTCTGAACCCAAAGCAGTGGTCAGCCTACAATATATGCTCAAAGTTGGCTGAATGAATAAAGAATACTATTTCCTTCCCCCAATCACCTACCTGGGGAATTCCTATTTATCCTTCTAAAAGTTATTTACCTCTCACTCCCATTTGCTTCACCTACTTCAATCTCCCTTCCACCAGCGATGTTGATTCGATTATTGTTTCCTTTGTAAATCAAACCAAACTGCAAATGTTTACGTCTTCCCCCCTCGGCAAATTATGATCTTTTTTAAAGGACTGTCTGGAACTGTATTATTTAGAGTGATGGGGCAACACATATTTGTCGAATATTCACACGTCCCTGCCTCCTTACTAGTCTATGAGCTAGCTCGCTAAGGCAGTAGTTGTGCGTCATTCATTCCAGTAACAGGGGAGCCTGGCTCATTGTCTGGCTTAGACTAAGCACCTAGTAGATGCAGAAGAATTAACATTCAAAGCCGAACCCTGCAGTTTGGGAAACTAGGGATTACTGGGCAAAGGTTGGGGGTCGGTGGGCGCAACTGCCACACAAAACCCATAGATGGGCTGGATCAGTGTTTCTCAAACTTGATTGAAGCACCTTGGGATCTTGTTAAAATGTAGACTTCTATTAGAAGATCTGGGGTGGAGACTCTGTATTTCTTCTTTTACATTTAATTTTATTTTTAAATTATAGTTTACATTCGATGTTATTTTGTATTAGTTTCAGGTGTACAGCACAGTGGTTAGATAATCACACACTTTACAAAGTGTTGCCTCGATATTTCTACCTGGCACCATATACAGTTACTGCAATATTATTGATTATTTCCTACACTGTACTTTACAGAGACTCTACATTTCTAATAAATTCCCAGGTGATGCTGATGCTGCTGGTCCACAGACCACACTTTTTGAGAACCACAGTTCCAGGGAGCTCAGCTCGCGACCAGAAGGCAGCGCACTGCCTCCTGGGACTTGCAGTCCCTCTAAGCCCTCCTAGTAACCGCTTCTTGATGCAAAAGTGAGGCGCACCTAGGCCTAGGATCGGGCTGCCGATCGAGGTGAAGGGGGCACGGTACCTGTTTGGGCTCGGTGGCCACGGGCGGCGGCGGAGGCACCGCCTGCACGGGTCCCGCCGGCATGACTGCGACGCTCAGGGCTGCCAGTCCGCCTCCGTGTAAGTGAGCAGTGCTGCGTCAAAGGATTTGCCCGCAGCGTTGGGACCGCAAGCTCGCAAGATGGCGGCAGCCGATCGAGCCGTCACCGAGGAGGCGAGGCTGACGCACTTCCACGCCCTCCCCTTTTCCCATACGTAACTTCCGCTCCACCCCCACGGGAGGACCGGCTCCAGACGCCGTTGCCATGGCAGCAGTCGGGGCACCGGGTTAGGATTTGCTGGGTTCCCAGGAGCTGGAGGCGCACCAGAGGCAGTTCCATGAGCCGTGCAGACGACACTGGGGCTGAGACTGCGACACTAAAGACTGGTAAGAAGTTTTACATCAGCCGCAGGACGCCCCCCGCCAGCGTGGCTCCCCCTCTCCTTTCCTACACAGGCGGGTTCCGGTTCCCTCCAACCCCGCCTCCCAAGGACCCAGCTCCCTCCCATTGGCCTCTCACTTTAGAAGCATCCTCCCCTTGGGCCCGCCTCTTCAAAGCCCCACCACCTTACTCTCTTCGCCTCCTTTCGGTTCAGGACCACTACCTCCGGACCCCCTTCCCGAGTCTCAAGCTCTGAGTACCACTGGGCCCTTTTCCTTTGTGCCAGCCATTTCTAGGTCCCACCCCCTGCCTTCCATAGCCCCGCCTTCAGTGCCCACGGACCAACTCAAATAGGGCTGTTTATTTAGACTCCACCCCTGACTTCCACGGGGACCAGTCTGCAGGAGCCACTATCTTGCTTCCCCTAGGAAACCCGCTCTTTGCACTTCCAATGAGATCCTCTCCCTGTCCTTTCTCCCCTCCTTCCCAACTCCTGAATGCAGGGGGGCTCTGAGCCCTTTCCTGGCCTTCAGTTTCTTCATCTGTGAAATGGCGTGATAGCAAGAGATGCCCTCCCAAGTCTCTACTCGCCAACTCTCTCACACACCCCATAACTAGTTTATGTCATGGTTGTTTGTTATTAATGTAGAGTAATAATGATAGCTAGGATTTCTTGAACATTACCATGAGCCAGACACTGCCAAACACCACAGGCATTACATCATTTATTTCTTACAGCAACTTATTTACAGATGAGGACAGAAAGTTCAGAGTTGGTGGAGTGGGAACCCCAACCCAGGCCGTTCTTACTCCTCTGCATGTGAAGTTACTTATTGCTTTGTCTTCACTCACTTTCTTCAGTGACCTCAGGGATCCAGGCAATTATACTAACAACGGCCATATATGTGGTTTTAGAGTTTGGAAAGTGTATTTTTATGGTGGTAACCTTGTTTCTCAGCGGGTGGCCAGGTTAGGAGGTAGGCATAATCTTTTCCAGAGGGGTGGGGTCTAGGACTCAGGGAAGGAGCTTGAATGTTGAGAGGGAGTGGAGAAAAGGTTCCCTCTCTTCTCTGTGAGTCAGAAGTCCACCTTGAGCTCAAGGGAACTGAGGAGAGGCAGTTAGCTGCCCCTCCTACCTCAGGGCAGCGCTGGCTGGATTAGTGTCATCGCTTATGTGATCTCAGAGGCCTCGCAGGGCTGGTAGCTTCAGGCCAAGGGCTCCACTCAAGACCCGGGAATGAGAAAGCCTGTGCATCAAATGCCCCTTCACTTGACACATTCCTAAGTGGTACTCAGACCAAGCTGGTATCTGCAAATCTCTAGTGTTCAGAAGAATGGACACAGGTAAACTTAGCTGTTTTCAATTTTGTGTTTTCCTCTTCCATATTCTTGCTTCTCTGGCATTTCTGCTGCCTATCAGAACCGGAATCTAACAGGAGTTGGTATCACAGATGGCCCCAGGTGACAGTTGTAGTTGAAGGTGACCAGGTCAATATTTCTTGGTGTCTTCACCAGCGACCTCCTTAATTCCAGGGCCTTCTCCCAGGATGGGGATTCTTGCTTGCTTTATTTCCACCCTCCCTTTCCAGGAAGGAAACATAGGATATTTCAGTCTTTTTTTTTGTTTGTTTGTGTCTGCCTCATTCTTGGGGGACATAAAATCTCATGGGTGGCAATAGCTCATGAGAGGCAGTCACTGAGGCAACGTGTGTGCACCGTGTGTGTGTGTGTGTGTGTGTGTGTGTGTGTGTGTGTTGTGGGGTGGAAACTCTTTGCCCTGTGGGTGGGACTGACAAAGCTGACACGCCCAAGGCTTGCCCCCTGAAGAGACTGTCAGATGTAGATGGTGGTTCTTGGCAGACAGGGCTCCCTGTGCCCTGCTTTGTTCTACTCTTGACACCATGCCCAGCCTATAGTAGATACTCACTGTTTGCTGCGTAAACACACAGGATCTGACCCTCTATACTTGCACCAGTGTGGTAGCCACCAGCCAGTGTGATGGCGCATTTGCAAACGGTGTCTAGTCCACATTGAGATGCACTGTAAGTGTCAAATGGATGCTAGATTTTGAGACAATATAAAAAATAAAAAGACTGTAAAAAATCGTAATAATTTTATGTTAATTTCATGTTTGAGTGATACTATTTTGGGCATATTGGATTAAATGTATTATTAAAATTAATTTACCTGCTTCTTTTTACCCTTTTAATATGGCTAGTAGAAAATTGAAAGTCCAATATGTATGGCTTGCATTATATTTCTTTCGCACAGAGCTGCTCTAGAAGCAGCTTAGCCTGAGGACAGAGTGGAGATGTTGGATTCAAGAATCCCAGCTCTCTGAGTGACCTTGGGCTAAGCCCTAACTCTTCAGAGCCCCAGTTTTCTCATCTGTGTAAGGAAGCAGATTTGGAAAGTGGCACATAGTGGATCCTGTGGTCAGAGCCAGCACTGGTAAAGCATGCTGTGCTCAGGCTCGAGGCGGGTGACCCCACCTGCCCTTCCCCTCACTTTATTCCTGCAGCCTAGAACACCCTCCCTGTCTTCTGGGACAGCCTCTTCCATGCCCCCCTCCCCAGGAAGCCCTCCCTGAGTGCTCACTCATGCACTCTTGCCTTCATTCATTCCCAGGTACAGAAGAGCTGCTTGGGGCCAACCCTGCACTGGAGACAGGAAGTCAGGCACCTGGATGAGCCTCTGACCCTGAGCCCCCAAGCCTACAGGCTAGTCTGAGACTCAGGCAGGCACCTGTGCTGACGTCCAGCTTCACAGGCAGGCACCTGCACGGAGGTGAGAATAGGGCATAATCCTCTGCAAGGCTGGAGGCTCAGCCCTCAGAAACTACCCCTTGGTGCCTCTGAGCTTCCTAGCACCTGTGGACGCAGGCTGGCCCTCAGGCCTCTTGGCCCAGGAGGCTACCAGCTCACATCCCGGTGAACTGAAAAGACAGTCCATATGCTCACAGGTAGAGACACTGCCACCCACAAATAATTACTCAAATAACGATTCAGTGCCAGTGCAGTGTCTGCTGAGATGGAAAAGAACAGGATGTGTAGCAAGGCAGAACTCACCTGGCCTGGAGACCTGAGGGAGGTGTCTTAGCTAGAGGAAGTGGGGGAGGGGACCCATTCCAAGTGGTAAGAGGCTGAGGTGGGGGCAGATCACCCAGGGCTGGAACCTGGAACTCAGGGCAGTGTTCTAGCCTTTGTGCTGTAGAAAACCTTTCAAGAAAGAGGGCTAGGAGGGTTGGGGGCGGGGGAAAGGTAGAGAGTAGGAAGGGGTGAGGGGGTGAGTTGCCTTTTTGTTTATTTTTTAAAATTTATTAATTTGAGATAGAAAGGGAAAGAGAGAGAAACATCGATCTGTTGCTCCGCCCATTCATGCATTCCTCGGTTGATTCCTGTATGTGCCTTGACCTGGGTTCGAACCCACAACCTTAGTGTATGGAGGCGACACTCTAACCAACTGAGATACCCAGCCAGGACATGACTTGCCTTTTAAAATTATCACTCTGGCTGCCATATACCCAATGAGCAAGGTGGTGCTGGGCAGAGGAAAGGAGGAAATGGAGGGTAGAGCAGTTTATGGATAGAAGTGGTGGGTTCACAGTGTGATCTGGACATAGGATTGGCAGCACTCTGTGCTTGGATGTGGGGTTAAAGGAAAGGGATTCCAGGAAGTGCCCAGGTGAGCTAAGTGGGGGTGCCGTTTCCTGAGATGAGAGAGGTGGAAGTAGGTAGGAGGAAGAGAGGTTTCCCAGCTAGGCCTGGACTTGCTGGGGCCAGAGAGGCCATGGCCTAACTACTGCTTAAGCAGCTCCTGCATTGCAGGGAGTGGCTGTGATACATGGAAGCACTTTCTGCTGCTGAGAAATCCACAGAGGACAAGGGGCCCCTGCTACAGGGTGGGGAAGGACCAGGGCTCAGCATCCACAGGGCGGCCCAGCTCTGAACAGAGTGCGATGGAGCATGTGATGAGGCACAGGAGGGGCCAGAAGTGGTGCTGCTTCACCTTCTGAGTCAAGGGCTCATCTACTGTCTTCCAAATCACTGTCTCCAGATGTCCACAGACTCTGAAGATGGACAAGAAGCATTCTGTGTGGGCCGCAGGGGCAAAGGGGAAATGTAGAAGGCAGATAGCGACTCCAACAAAGGTGGTCTTTGCTGTTGTTACTGATGATAATAAAATCACAATAGTAATAGTTACCGTTGCTGGAGAACTTTTACTGGTGTCTTACACTGAACCAAGCTCCTTACTTGTAGACACCTTTGCAGGCCTCACAACCACCTGGCCTGGTTGGGGAGGGGATGGTGTCCCCATCTTACAACTGAGGCAGCTGGGGCTCAGGGGTGCGGTGACTTGTCTGAGGCCACACAGCTAGGAAGGGGCAGAGCTGGGACTCTGTGTATCAACCTGTGATGCGTCTCCCGTCACAGAGTGGTTAGGGTAGGTACCACACACATTTTCAGATTTTCCTCTCTTACACATTATGACTTGTTTTCCTCCCCCAAATCAATGTATTTTAAAAGTTTTTGGGGGGATTCTTTTTCTTGTTTCCGTTCAGTTACTTAGTCATTCACTTACCAGTGAGCATCAACAATGGGCCAGCCCTCCAGGCTGGCCACAGTGGGCATACTTTAGTGACTCAGGTGGACTAAGGACCTGGCCTAGAGAGGGGAGGCCAAAGGGATCAGGGCTGAAATGGAGAAGCCTAGACGAGTTATCTAGCCCCACCTGGAGGGTGCCCAGGGAAGGCTTCCTGTAGGAGGTGATATCTGGGAACCCTGAAGGATGAGAAGAGGTAGCTAGGTGATGGGATTTGGATGGGGAAACATAATTCACATAGAGGGGACAGATGGGCGTAGATGCAGAAACGAGTACCTGTGCTTTAGCGGCCCCATAGCTCATGGTGGCTGGAATGGAGAATACGAGGTAGAGAGAGGGTGACTAGAGACATAGGGTGAAGAACATAGCCAGAGGAGGCCTTTCTCCCAAGGGCTGCAGGGAGTCCTCAGTGTTTGTCCAGTGTGAAGTGATCAGACAAGGTTTGGCCCAGATCTCTGAGGCGGAAGTGGATCAGATTAGAGCAGACAGCCAGTGGAAATGACAGTGGTCTGGTGTGGCCCAGCCCTCCGCATCATGCTGTAACTACAACTGCCTTCAGTTGTCAGTTGCCCGTTCAGTGTTCATGCTGGGGGGAGGGACTGTAAGTACATCCTCCTTCATAGCTGTGTCTGCCCAGCATTTAGCAGAGGCCTGGCGTACACAGGCCCTCAAAGGTATTGTACTTGTGGAATAATGGAATTGGCGATGTAGGTGCGGGGTAGGGCAGGTGAGAGGGAGGCTGACGAGGTCACCCACAACCAGTTTCCAAAGGGCCTGGTGACCTGGGTGGGTAAACAGACTTCTTCCCAGGGTGTAAGACAGACTTGGGACTAGGAGAATCTGGGCAGAAAGAGGTCTTAGGGAGGTTCCTCTTGCAGTGGCCACATGGCTCTGGCTAATAGGGCTCCTCTCTGCCCACCCCAGGAGCCGTGAGGATGGCTCACCTGCTGGGCAGCCAGGCCTGCATGGACAGCCTGCGCAAGGACCTCACTGACCTGCAGGGTGCCATTGTAGATGTCTTTTCCCGTGCTGGACCCGTGCGCTTCCCCTCCTGGAAGTTTCCTGACCGTGTGGCCTGTGACCTGGACATGGTGGCCCTGCTAGAGCACTATGACCATGTGCCGGGTGACCCTGAGTTCACACAGCTGTCTCACGCTGTGCTGTTGGAGCTCGTCATTGACAGGTGAGGGCCTTGACCAGCCTGGTGTTCTTGGGATTATGATATCCACCCCTTAAACCAGTAGCAGCCATGGGATGCAGCCTGGCCTCCGATGGTGGTGAGGACGTTGGCAGCAACAATGACCTTTGACTGAGTGCCACTAGGGGCAGGTCAGCTCAGGACCCTCACAGTGATCTCACCCATGGCATGTGCTGTGCTATGCCCTCCTATACTGTCCACCCTCAGGGAGTTGCTGGCTACCCTGTTGGTCTCAGTGGCACCCCAGCTCTGACCACTGCCTCTATGGGTGTGGCCAGCTGCCTCCTCAGGGTTTCTGTGTGTTGGGTACACCACAGCTGCTATTCAGAGTTTCTGTCCCAGTGTCTTGTGGGCTGTGCTGTTCCCATTTGTGTTCTATGTCATGTGAGCAGACATGGGGTGTGTTTTCTAAATCCTGGCCCTGCTGGGAAGAGGCCGGTAGATTCCACCACAGCCCTACCACTGCTGTGCCATTATTAACATTAATGTGGTCGTTAGCCTTCCCCTTCCTAGGGACCCCAACCCAGGTTCCCCGTGCTCCAAAACCTTGCATGCTAATGAAGTCATGGGGGACTGACAAGCAGGGACCCCAGCAGCATGGGGTGACCTGCCTGATGACAAAGAAGCCAGGGTAACCACTCAGAGGCCTGGAGGAGCCCTTGGTGTAAAAGCACAATTCGGAGCCTGTGAGGGGCTGAACATGTGAACACAGAACATGCCTCCCTTCCTCCTTGGCTTTGCATGCGCTGTGCCCTCTTTTAGGAATGCCCTGCCCACCCGTTACTGGTCGGGCCCAGCTCCACTCATCCATCAAGGTCCACTCTGTGTATTCCCCTTCTGTGAAGCTGACATGTCTTCCCACCGCTTTCCTCATTCCTCCGTCTACCTCTGGCTGTTAGAACCTCCCCTGGGTTTCTATGTGTGTACATAACTTCGGGAAGAGACCACTGGGTCTGAGACCTAGACCCGCCTGGGATCCTGGAGGACAGGGCCATGGTCACCAGCTCAGGGTAAAGCATTTGGAGGTGCTCACTTCATGTCAGGGGTGGGATTATGGCTGAGGATGAAGGTAATGTAGGTAGCGCAGCAGTCTCCTGCTGAGGGGGTTTCCCAGCAGGGCCAGGATTTAGATCGCTATCAGGGGCACGCTGTATCCTCTTTCCAAGTGCTCGCCCGTCCCCCATTGCGCTCACCTGTGCAGCAGGCACGGTTGTCCCCATTCGTAGGAGGACCCCTGGGCCCAGAGAGAGGCGGGGCCTAAAGGCAGATGGCACATCTTCACCCGGGCCCTCTCCACCCAAGGCCCAGTGGGTTTGGGATGGGCCCCCTGCACCTGCAACAAGAGAAGGTCACTTACCTGCCTGGTATGTTTTGTGAACATAATACCTCTTCCTTTAAAATAGCTTGGTTCCCATGCAAATGCAAACATCCTTCCAATAGCCCTTTTCCTTAAAATAAGCCCCGGACTCTAATTTTGAACTTTAAGGTTAGGATAGAGACCAACTCGCTTCACTCCCAAGTCTCCATTATCACAGAAGCAGCTTGCCCTTCAGAAGCCCCTGACTAGACTCAGGAAATTGCAAGGCACTCCTGCTCTGCATGCTCACCCTGAGGCTGTGGACACGCTCCTCCCCTCCAGGGTCTCAGCTCTGTCCTCTAAGGCGAAGGCTCTGAGCCATGTGATGTAAGGCAGCTCTCACCCAGCACTTTGTGAGCACTCGGGATACAACTGAGGCAAAGGCCCAGCCTCCCAGAGCATCTTCCCAGAGAAACAACAGCGGGAAACTGCCAGGAAGAAGTGCTGCCATCCAGGAGGCCCAAAAGAGGCCCCCAAGCTCACCCCTCAGGGAGGGCTTCCTGGAAGAAGTGGCTCTTGGGTTGGGTTTGAACCTGGACTGGCAGAGCATATTCTAAGGTGCTCCAAGTCCATGGCGCCTAGGCCAGTTCCCCAGAGCCAGAGGCTCCTGATTGTATGGCATGAGGGCACAGTGGCACTGGGCTCCGTCCTCACTGACCTTGCTATCTCTGCCCACAGGCTCTTGCTGCTGCTTCAGAGCTGTGCAAACTACTTGGAGAACCTCACTTTGGAGCAGACAGTGCCCCCTGCCCGGGATGTGGGGCCCTGCATGTCTGTGGGACTCACGGTGCGGCGCTTCTGGAACAGTTTGCTGAAGCTGGGCATGCTCTACCAGCAGACGTCCCCCCAGGTGGGTCAGCTACCCCCCACTCCCCAACTGTGGTCACCCTCGCACCAGTCCACCATGCCCCAGCCTCCTAGCACACCATATGAGCACCATACCCATTGCCGGCTCCACGCTGCCTGAAGGAGAGTGTCAACTCTGGAGCCTCCCAGGCAAGGCCTTCTGTCTCAGCACAGGCCACAGGGGACATGCTTGGGCTCCTGGGCTCTGCCGTTTACACTGTGGGACTTTGGAAAAGTCCTGCCTCCTCTGAACCTCAGTTTGTTCACCTGCACAACAGGAGTAATGACAATCTCTGCCTCTCGGCGCATTGTTGGGTAATAGTGTTAATATGAGATCCATTCCTTGAGGGTTATCCCATAATTCTCACAACCACCCAGTGGGAAGGGCCACCATCACTGTGATAGGGAGGAAATGAAAACTGAGAGTCGCTGCAGCGAGTAGTCAAATCCACCAAGAAGGAGCCCCATAACCAGAAGCTGTGTCTGACTGTTACTCTCTCAGTACCGTGCATGTAACTGCATTGAGCCTGGGGGAAGGGGTGGTGGGCAGCACAGAGGAGGCCTGCGCTTAGTAACTTGAGGCAGTGGAAAGAAAGGAAAAGGTTGTCTTTCATTCACATCAGTGTTAGATAACATCTGAGGGTCAGGAGAGGCTGTCACAGAAATCCCCAGGGAAGTGGTCACCTCCCAAGCTTTTCTCCCTCATCTGCTTTCCCTTTCTTTTCCTGAACACAGAAAAAGGCAACCCAAAGGGAGATTCCCACCTCCAAGCCCACAGCCAAGGGCGAGCCAGCCAGGAGCCCTGAGTTTGTGACTGCCAAGTTCATCAAGCCTCCCTCTCCAATTCCAGGCTTGCCCCCGACCTGCCAAGAACCGGGCAGCCTCTCCGTCAGAGTCTCTCTGCAGTCTCCAGTCAGGGCCACTGAGAGCACCAAGAGTGTCCAGTCCCAGACTGTGGAGACTGCCCTGGTGCCCTGTGATGCATGCATCCGTGTCCAGGGCAGCCTGTGGGAGGTGGGCAAGGTGGTCATCAGCCTGTGTCGGAGCCAAAACTTGTCCTCATCCCTAGGACAGTTCCAGCAACTGGTGCAGGATACCATGGGGCTCAGGCCGCTGCCCGCTGCCACTGTGGGCCACTGGGCAACAGAACAGAGTAAAGACCTGACCCGCCTCAGTAAGCACGTGGGGGCCCTCACTCAGCTTGTCGGGGCCCTCCGGGCCCAGCTGGAGGAGGCTGAGGGGCAGAAGGATGGACTGAGGAAGCAGGTGGGTGAGCTGGAGCAGGCACTGCGGCAGGAGCAGGGGGAACGGCGGCGGCAGGCAGATGAAGCCCAGCAGCGCCTGGCCAAGTGGGAGCGTGACAAGCAGCAACTGCTCACAGGTCTGTGCCCCAGAGGCTGGACCCTTAGTGCCTGGGGCTCTGCTATAGCCTTTGTGTGGGCTCTACCCGTAGCAGACCCTTCGACAGGGCTGCTTGCTGTACAAGTAGTTGGTGTGGAAGAAACCCTGCCAGGGAGTGGGCCAGAGATGCAGGGAAGGGAAGGCAGAAAAGAGAAAGAGGGAGAGAGAGAGAGGTGCACTCATCAAGTCAGTTACACTGCAGGCAATGGAGCTTAATACCACTGGAAACACTGGAGCTGGTGTAGAACATGTGCCTCAGAGTTACCCCTACAGAGGGGCGGGGCAGCTGGGGCATTCATCCACTCACTCCTGTTGGTCACTGAAGGTGACTCCCAGCAGAATTCTCTCCCTGGCACCTCCAGCCAGCAGAGCGACCTCTTTGGCTTTGGCAAAAGTGGTTAGGCAAACAGATGCAGCCACTGGCACTGGAAGGGAGCCATTGCCCACTACCGTGAGGCTGGAGGGATTTGGGCAAGTCACTGCTGTTTCGGAGCCTCACTGTTGCCTCTGTGGAGGACACTGAGACCCAAAGAGGGATAGGGACATGGCAGCCAGCCAATAGGAAGCAGGGGGATGGGGACCCAGGCTTCCTGGCACCTCCTCAGAGCCCACCCTCAAGGCCAGGTGGCCCCTCCACATGGCAATGGCTGCCACCACTCTGTAGAGTACACTGAGTATGAAGGCCACCGGCCAGGTTCAAAGGAACCTCTGAAGGGACTCTCTCTTGGCTGCACAGAAACGAGTGACCTCAAGAGGAAGGTGGCTGCCCTGGAGGGGGAGCTGAAGCAGCACCAGGAGTCCATGCAGGCCATGGGTGAGGAGCCCCGTCATACAGCCCTGAACCATGAGTCCTGTGCTCAGTGGTCCTGCAGGACAAGCACCCTCTACCCTGCCCCCTGGGCTTCTGGGGCAAAGATAAAGGCCACCACCAAATGAGGGTGGGCCTGAGCAGCCACACTATTGGGTAATGATCCGAATTAGGGTGCCACCTTCTGTTCTCAGAAACCGTCTTAGGCGGGATTCAGAACACCACTTTGTGGCCAATGACACTGAGGCCCAGAGACGTGCTGGGACACACACACCCTTTGCCCCATCCTGGGTCAGAGGCAGTGCAGTGACTCACACCCAGGATTCCCTGCCCTATCCCTTCCCACGCCCACTCAATCCTACAGAGACAAAGACCCAGCAGCTGCAGGAGGAGGCCAAGCACAAGGTGGAGGCTGAGAGGCAGGTTCAGCAGCTGGAGGAACAGGTGCAGCTGCTGGCAGGGCGGCTGGATGGGGCCAGCCAGCAGATCCGCTGGGCCAGCACAGAGCTGGACAAAGAGAAGGCCCGTGTCGACAGCATGGTCCGCCACCAGGAGGTGAGGCTGGGGGCCTTGCCAGCGCCCTGGGTGCCTGCAACATAGGCTTCAGGGAGAGAGGGATCCATTGGTGGGGGGTGAGGGTTTATCTGTGTAAGGCATCTGCTCTCCAACACATACCCAGGTTTGGGTTTGACTCACCTTTATGGAGGGTCCGAGTCTTCCCTGAGCCAGGCAGTGGAGGAATGGTGACCCAGGGACAGATCCAGCCAAGTGAGACCTTGCTCTGGAAGAGCTCCCCACTCAACATTGGCAAGCAGTTGTGCCACCACATTCTTCTACCAGATGACTAAGAGGGGTAGGAAAAGGGCTGCAGGGGTCCAGGGAGGAATAGTCATAGCTGCCTGTGGGAATCCAGGATGGCTTCTGGGAGGAGGTGGCTTTTGAACTGTACATCAGTGGCTGGTGATTGGTTCATCAGTGGGAAGAAGAATAGGGAATACAGAGAGTCAGCTGGGGCCCAGGATAGAGCTGTGCCCCAGGCAATGGAGTCTTGCAGGAGTCCCCGCTGGGTTGGCTAAGGAAGTGAGTGACTGGTCACACCTTTCACCTAGAGAAGGGGCAGGTCTGGGGGCTCTTTTGGCTGGGCTCATCCGCAGAGGCTGAGCTGGGAGCCATAACCCCAGGTAAAAGTCCCCAGGGTCAGGCATGGCCCAGGATAGGAAAGCCTTCCATCGCCAAGTAAGTGCTTTTCTCAGTGCCCTACAAAAACAGCCATGGTCACTGCGCATCAGGTGGCTTCTGTGAGTGGGGCACTGGGCTCAGCCTCTGCATCTCTCCTGTTCTTCCTCCTCACCACAGCAGGAGGCAGCACAGACTTGTCATCCTCATCTAATAGATGAGCAAACAGGCGGAGTGAGATTAAGGAAACTGCCCAAAGCAGCCCAGTTAGCCAGAGCTGCACCCAGGGCTCAGAGATGACTGGGGCTGATTCTTTTTGCTTTGCACTCTGTGGGTTTGAGGAAATGTGGCTTCCAGGTGACATAGGCTGAAGACCTAAAGAGAAGAAGAAAAATATTTCTTAAAATTCCTCTCTGAGTGGAGACTGTGAACAAAAAGAAATGGGGGTGAGGTTGATAGTCAGCCACCTGTTTTCCAAGGGGGCAGAGTCTGCAAGCTGGTTCCGGCTCTGATGGGGATGGGGTGTGGGTCACCCCTTGCCCTCTTCCCTCTGCCTTCCACAAGTGTGCACAGCCTCCCCTACACAGACCGATGTGGCTCAAAGGGGAGGACTTGGTGGTGGGCACAGATGCTGTAGTCTCCTTAGTCCCATGTGGCTGAGCCTAGCCCCGTGGGCCTCATGGCTTCCCTGCCTGCCCATCTTGGCTTAGTCCCTGCAGGCCAAACAGCGAGCCCTGCTGCAGCAGCTGGACAGCCTGGACCAGGAGCGTGAGGAGCTTCGGGGCAGTCTGGATGAGGCTGAGGCCCAGCGGGCCCACATGGAGGAGCAGCTGCAGAGTGTGCAGAGCGAGAAGGAGCAGGGGCAGTGCCAGCTCCAGGCCCAGCAGGTGGGAGTGGATCCTCCAGCCTGCTGGGGAGTAGAAGGGGTGGGGTCTCCCTGAGGGAGACAGGAGGTATTCAGCAGGCCAGATCTGAGCCTCCCTCTGTCCCAGGAGCTGCTACAGAGCCTGCAGGGGGAGAAGCAAGGCCTGGAGCAGGTGGTGACGGATCTGCAACTGACTGTCTCGGAGCTGGAACGGGAGCTTGTGGAGCTGAGGGAGCAGGAGCGGCTGCTGGTGGCTTTCCCAGACCTGCACAGGCCTGTTGAGCCCCAGATCCAAAGTAGGGGCCCCAGGATTGTGCAGAGGGTACACTGGGACCCTGGGTGGCAGAATACTAGGGTTTGCAACCCCTCAGCAAGGGTGGTAGAGCTGGGGTGGCCAGCAGCATGGTCCCTACAGAGCCCCCCACAACGTACAATAGCACATAAATGTGTTACACACTCTGTAGATGGGACATGGAGGCCCAGAGGTGAGGTAACTGCCCGTGGTCACCCAGCTGAATCCAGACACAGGTCCAGCTGCCTCTGTAGCCTGTGCTCATCACCATGTCACATGCCAGTCCTCGCTCAACTTTCCTGTGGCTTCAAACCACATCATGCAGCCTGCTCCAGGGGCACAGCCCCAACTGTCCAGTGTCCTGGACCCCCTGGCACAGGAGTGCTGTGGACCCATCTTGACAGAGGACTGGATGCCAGGCCACCTGGGTTCTTGTCCCAGCCCCTCCAGCCCTCTGAAGCTCTAGGGGTAAATCCATTCACAGGACCATCAGGAAGATCCACTGCAATTTGCCTAGGCACGATAAGTCATCACTCCTGAGAGCTCACTGCATGCCAGGCCCTTCTGTTGCCTTCCCAACTGCCCTGCCAGGCAGGCAGCAGCTTCTTTTTACAAACCCAGAACTGGAGAGGGCAGAGGCTTGCCCAGGTTATGTGAGCCCAAAGGAAGCATCCATCCCCCAGGTGGTAGGAAAGAACATCCTTGCTGAATTCCTCACCCATACCCAAGAGCTGCTGCATGACTTTGGACAATTCATTGTCTCTTTGGCCCTCTATAGGCAGTCGTTGTCTATTTGCTAAGTCTTCAAAGAGCCTTGAGTTCCACCCAGCTCTCAAATTCTATAATGCTATGATCACCTTTCAGCCGGTAGGGGGATGGGGAGCAAGGACAAGTCCTCAGAAGGAAGATGGGAGGCCCAGTACATGGGTCCTGCCCAGCTCCTCTGTGCCTGCTGGGCCACCAACCCATATCTGCCCTCTAAGGTCCTGTCCTATTGGTCATAAGAAGCCCCACCTGGTAGGGCGAGATGGCAGACCACCTGTCCCTACAGGCTCTGGCAATGTCACGGACGACATGGAGAGACAGGTGCAGGCCAACAACATCCGCATCCGGGTCCTGCAGGAGGAGAACGGGCGGCTCCAGTCGATGCTGTCCAAAATTCGGGAAGTAGCCCAGCAGGGGGGCCTCAAGGTGGGCATCCTGGGTCCTCACCTGAGAGGGCCGGCCCTTGGGGAGTTGGGGAAGGCCCTGACCCAGCTGAGGTCTTCAGACACCTCCCTGGGAACCTGTTGAGAGCCCACCTCCTCGCACGTGGCCCTAGGCTGCACTGTTGTGAAGCATCTTGCACATTTTAAGATTAAGAGGATGTTACAGTGCCTTCTAGCTCTAAATCCACACTGTGCCCTCGCCTCGCTGTCCCCAGCCCTCTGTATTTTTATTCCAAGTGCAACCAGGAGCCTTATCAGAAAGCAAACCTTTTCACACTCAGTGCAGCTGAAGTGGCCCTGGAAGGCTCCCCAAACCCCGCTCCTCAGAGGAAGGGGCCCTAGGTACAGGTTTGGGCCTTCCCTCACCCTCTCTGGCTATGCTGCCCTGGCTGAACTGTGGGGAGGGGACTCCTGGGCTTTTCTGAGCTTGGCTTTCCTTGCAGCTGATCCCGCAGGACCAGCTCTGTGCCGGTCCCAGCCTGGGAATCCAGGGGGCAGCACCTCCAGTCCAGGCCCGGAGAGTTTCCCCAGGGTAAGTAAGGGTTTGCCAGAGGCAGGGCAGACAGGGGCTGGGCCTGTCCCTCTGGCTCACAGGGGCTCTTGCTATCTTGTCCTCCCTCAGGCCTCTGGGCAGGCAGCAACTGCCTGGCAGCAGGTCTGCCAGTGCAGGTGGTACCCTGCCGAGACAGCCCCGGGCATCTCCACCTCAGCGGTCCTCTGGCCGGCCCAGCAAGTCCTCCGTGGAGGATGTGATCCACTCAACCACCTGTGCCCAAAACCCCATCCGGGTCTTGGCCAGGCTGAGAAGGAGACTGTCACCAACCCGAGGTCAGGCTGGCCCTGCACACCAGCCCCAGGAGCGGCCCATGTAGCCTGCAGTGGGGAGGGGTGGGAGGGCTGGTAATTGGTGACCCACCCAATGTAATAAAGCCCTGGCCTTCAAGGTCGCACAGCGACCTTGACCTCACAACACTGCCTGGGCCAGGAGCAGAGCCCTTCCTTCCCCATCCTGGGCAGGGACCACTGAGTCCCCAGCCATTGCAGATCATCCAGCAGCAGAGGCCTAGCACACCCTGGATCCTCAGTGAACGGGAGCTCCTTCCTGATGGGCAATGGGAGAAGAGGGCAGAAAGAAGCTTCTAGCACCTGGGTCAGGTGAAAGGCAGTTTTTTGATACCCATAACAAGAGCCAAAGGGTAGCACAGACTTAGTGACACCCCCACCAACAAAGAGCAAGGTCAGTGTAGGGGGTATGCAGGGGAAGGAGGGCAGTGTGAGGTGGGCCCAATGGGGACATCTAAGGCCAGGAAGGAGTCTGAAACGGGTCCATGCTCTGAGCCCTTGGCACAGGGCAATGACACCTTCCCAAGCCCTAGGTCTGAACTTGGGGGTCGGGACATTAAGGACCTAAGAAAATCAGTCCTCCTTTCTGTAAGGAACTCCTCACCTTCAGGAAATGTAAGTCACCAAGGGTTTCTCCAGGTCCAGGAGGTTGCATCCCCAGGATGCAACCAGAGGGCAGGAGACCCATCCTGCCCCGGCTTTCCCAGGCCTGACCCCTGGGGCCCGGGCATTGATGCCACCAGCCACTCCAGGCCCATCACAGTCCAGTTTTCCTCATGAAGCTTCCGGTCTTTCCTGGGTCACCTCGTCTGTGAGGGACAGGCCCTAAGACCTTGCTGAGGACTTCTCAGGGTGAATGCTCCCAGCTTCCTATGACATTTTTCCCTTGCCAATGTCAGTAGATAAAGCACCTTAGTTTACAGAGAATGGTCAGGAGGGGCCCTGTGTGCAGCTGAACTGGCATGGCCAGGGTCTAACTCTTTCTTCTGTGGAGTCTGGGGGTCCCTGAGGGAGGCTGGGATGCCCTGGCCCTCCCCTCACAGGTGAGAGCCAGCCCTGAAGCCGGGGGCTCCCTGAGGCAGAAGGCCTGGGTCTGAGTGCAGGAGAAGGGCCCCTCTTGGCTCAGCTCCCTTCTATATCCATTTACTAGCTCACAGTTCTGTGGTTCAGAAGTCCAGGCCCTGCGAGGCTGGATTCTTTGCTCAGGGTCTGCCAGGTTGCATTCCATTCTGACAGTGCTGGGGAAAGCATCCAGGCTCATTCTGGTCCTTGGCAGAATTAGGATCTTGCAGCTGGAGGCCTGAGGTCCATTTCCTTGCTAGCTACTGTCAGCTAGGGCTGCTCAGCCCTTAGAAGCTGCCTGTCTTCCTTGCCACGTGGCCCCCTCCACCTTCAGGTCAGCAACAAAGCATTTCTCATGTGGTTAGGTTAGGCCCACTTGGATACTTTCCCTCTCAAGGTCCACATTGCCACATAACACGACCTAATCACGGAAGTCAAATCCGTTAGAGTCATAGTTCCAGGGTTGTACAAGGCCTGTTCATGGGGCAGGGGCAGGGGGGCGGGTTGGGGGAATCTTGGGGGCTGTCTTATAACCCGCTTCTTGTAGGCAGTAGAGCGCAAGGTGATTTGATCTTAAAACACCCACACAAATTTTACTTATGTTAAAATATATCCATGTTTATTTTAATATTAAACTTCACCTACCCCAAAACTTCTTTAAAAAAAAAAAAGTGGATGCCTTTGGAAGATGCACCACATTTATCCTGTAGCTTCAAGTATCCTGGTCAGCAACCCATAGCCCCACTGAGAAGCACAGGACTGGACGGTTTCTAAGGCCTCTGGTCTCAACCAGGCCAGGAAGGGATCCCAGCTGGACAGGCAGTGGGACACGTGGATCCTAGTGTCCAAGGACCAAGGGTAGCAGGCCTCTGGGTTTAACATCCCAGCCTTGACCAAGATGTGTCCTGAAAGATGGTCAGATCAGGGTGCCCCTGAGGCCAGACAGTTCCTTCCCCACCCTTTCCCCCAATAAATAAGCACGAAACTGGCCACTGCAGCCTCAGCCGCCAGGGAGTCCCGACAGGCAGGCTGGAGCGTCCAGAGCCCTGGGAGCAGCCGTGCTGCTCACACCCGTGTTCCCCAGGCCCCTGTCCAGGGTCCTGGGGGCTGCCTTCTCGGAAGGCAGACACACACCTCAGGATTGTACAAAAGAGCCCCAGAGGGCCTCTCTTCCTCACTTCCCAGCAGGTCTGGGCCTTGCATCCTCTGCCTGGGGAATGTGGCACCTCCTTCCCAGAGTGGAAGTGGTGGGGTCCCTTGCTCCTCAGCAGGGGAAGCCCATATCCTTCCTCACACCCACAGAGTTTTCTGTCTTGTCCATCCCACTATCCTGTCCCAAGAGCCTAGGCCGAGAGCCAGAGCACAGGCAGGAGGGGTCCCATCTCCATGTTCAGAGACCCAGCTGGGGCAGCTAATCATCTGAGTAGCCGTTTCCTGCAGGGAGGAGGAAGAACAATAGGGAGGGAGGTGTCAGGTGGGGACCAGGTGGAGCCAGCTGAGGGCCCCACCCTCGATGCTCACCCAGGACGTTGAATTTGCACAGTGGGCAGGTCTGCTGGAGCATCAGCCAGGGGTCCACGCAGTCCCGGTGAAACTCATGCTTACAGGGCAGCACCCGGAGCCACTGTGGGTGGGGGGAAGGGCTCAGGCCACAGTGGCAGGCCTCCAAGTGGGGGTGCCTGGCCCCATGTCCTCACCTGAGCTTGAGAGCTAAAACCCCTGTGGTCTGCCCCCTCACCCCATTCTGCTTCCTGTCGTGCTAGCAGAGGTAGAAGAGAAGGGTCTGGTTGGGGTGATCCCAAGGCCTCAGGAGTAGGGTGGGGAACATCACAGGTAAACCAATGACTAGCCTCTCTGCCTGGGGCACTAACCTGCTTGTTGCAAAAGTAGTCCAAACACACGGCACAGGTATCAGCGCCAGGCTCCGGGGGACACTGTGTGGCCCTCCCCAACCGGCAGCGCCGGGTCTTGAGGGATGCCAGTTTTTGCAACACACGGCGATTGAGCAGGTCCACCTGTGGGGGAAGGGCAGGCACAGTTCGGCAGGCCCGAGGGCTGGGGGCACCGGGACTCCCTTGGGCTGGCTCCCACCTGGCCTCCGGGCTCCCTCTGGCTCTGCCGTGATGCCTGCCGCTGGGCCTGGACCACAAGGCCTGTGCACAGGAGCATGGCCACCAGCAGGATGGCATTCCACAGCTGCTGCAGGGGCTTCTGGGGAGGGGAGCAGGGTGTCAGGGGTGCTGGGGCCACGCCACCCTCTTCCCTCAGTAAATGCACAGCAAGGGCCAGGCAGGAGAGGCCCATCGGTACTGTGTCCCTCAGAAGAGTAAGGCTCCTGGCTTCCTCTTCTGAAGCCCTGTTCCAGGGTCTGCCCAGCTGTCTCTGCCCCAGCCTACACAGTGAGGGGACCCACCTCTGTCCCCAGCCCAGGCCTCTTCTGAGCAGCAAGAGGCACTCATGGAAGTATCTGTGGGGCAGCCTCACAGACTCCCTGGCCCAGGACCCGGTCACCTCCCCATGCCCATCCCAGACCTGCACTTCTGGTTTGCTTTCTAGCCACCATCACCCACCCGCCACCCCACCTCTGTCCAGGCTGAGCATTCATATGCCCTCTGAGAGGGCACCACTCCCCAGGGCCAGCTGTCCTGCTCTCCTGGGGTCTCATGTCCTCCCTCTCCAGCCCACTTCTCTACTGTTTTTTTGGGATCCCTGCTCCAGCCTCACACACCCATTTCCCACCACAACCATGGGCATCTCACCTGCTGACCTGATCACGCAGCATCCCCCACCCCTTGACACCCTTCCCCAAAAGGCCTCCTTTCCACCATCCCTGTCCCTGCCTTCAGGAGAAAACCCAAACCTCTTCAGCCTGCCCTCAAGGCCCTCAAGCTCCTACCCGGCCCTCCTCTACATGTCCCTTGTTCATTGCCCCCTCTTACGTTTGTGCTTTTCCGTACACTATGTCCCTCTCAGGAACCCTCTTCCTCAACCCTTCCCTTGGCTACTGTCTTTGGACACCCCTTGTTCTGGAAGCAATCCCTGACCACTGGTGTTGGAGGAGTGCTCCCCCTGCCCAGCCTCCTCGCGCCTCCTCTAAACTTGTCTCCTCGAGGCTGCCCTTGGTGGTCCTGCTGGAGGGTGGAAACCATGTCTGATGTGCCTTAGACTTCAAAAGGCCTTGGGGGTGGGGTGTGGGGGGCTTGGAGCTACTGGGGGACAGCCCTGACTTAATTCCCACCATACGCAGTGGCAGCCAGGCTAGACTACGCAACAGCTGGCGCAGGAAGTGATATGGCATTGTGAGTGCAACCCGGCCTGCTCGCCGCGCAGGTACACGTCACCCACAAGGGCCCACTGTTTCACCGGGTCTGTGGGTGTGCGACGACTAATAAACGGTTTCGAGTAAAGGCTTTCTGCATTCTTAGTAGCTTTCTGCCACCGTGTTCTTCCCCAGCCAATGCTGAAGCTCCACTACCATCATGTGGGGAAGAGGGGCCAGGAAAGCATTTGTTGTTAAAAGAGGCCACCACTCTGGACAAGACTGGGTGCTGCTGGTGTCATAAGATGCTGCCTTTGCTTAGGGCAGGGGCGCTCTGGGGGCCACTGCCGAGAGGTATCTGTGAGTCCCAGTTCCCCGCTCTGTCCTGTCCTCTCCCCACTGGTTTCTGTGTCCCCATCATCCGTTCCATGGTGGGGCGGTGGTACCTGCTCCCAGGAAGCTCTCCCCACCATCCTAAGCTAAGCTCAGGTGCCTTCACTATGCCCCAGAAGGCCTGTGCCCACCTCCAGCTGAGCACTTACCCCAGGAGGGCAATAGTGTCTCTGGCCTACTGCCTCCCCAGATGGGACCCCCATGAGCCAGGACTGGAGCTGCCTTGCTGTCGCGCCCCCTGCCATGCTGAGCGAGGCTGACACATGGCCGGACTCACTGAGTGGCCATTACAGTGTAAGCTCTCAGGGAACTCCATTATTTGGAGCAACCCATGAGCAGTGGGTGGGCCGAAGGCATGGCTAGCCTGAAGCTCTGCTATAGGCCCCAGACCCAGCCCACCCAGGCTCAGTGCATCTCGGGGACCTGCAGGTGAGGAGGGAAGGCAGGGCTGGGGCTTGTCTATCGGAACAGGAAGGCTGTGGTTCATTGGACCTTTCTGACACACTAGTGCTGTAGCTGATTCCCAGGGGCTGGAGGGTGGTGACTGGGCCCTAGGGCTGGAGCTGGCACTTCAGACACTTCAGCTACTGTAGCCGCCCAACACCTGCACGGTCCCCTGGCCAGCAGTCTGGCTGCTCAGCTTTGCCCCCTGTACCAGCCAGACCTGCCTGCAGACTGTTATTCCCACCTCCAGGCACCTTGGGCCTGCTCCCAGCCTGCTTCTCTCCTAGCTCTAGCCTTTGTGCCCAAACCTCTTCTGACAGCCTCTTACCAAATGTCTGCCCCGCCCAGAGGTCTGTGTGGGCTGCCCTCCAGAAGGAGGCACAGTGGGGCTCCCTTCTCTTCCAGAAAGCCCTCCCTTTCCCCCAGCCTCAGTGCCTGCTCCCTCCACAGAGGGAGGGAGCACAAACATGAATCAGTACGTGCCATCCGGGCTGAAATGCCAAGGCCTCCTTTGGGTAAGGCCTTCCTCTTCCCTGCTTGTCTCTGAGTCCTTCGAGCACAGAGCCCAGGCCTTAAAGCCTTTTGTACCTTCCACAGCCCTTCCCATAGAGTCCCCAGTGCCCTGGGATCTCAAAAGTTATTTGGTGACTGCTTATTTATTCAAGCACTTATAACAATAAAGAGATTCAGAGTAGCAGCAGCTGCCCATTTGCTCAGCACCTACCATGAGCTTTACATACACAATACCCCAATAATCCCGTGGCCATGGGCTGTCCTTGTTCACAAATAAGGAACACAAGACCAGAGAGGTTAAACACTCAGCCTGAGATCCCTCGGTTAGGATTTTGGACCCAGGGTGTGAACCTAAGTCTGCCAGACTTGAGCTGCCTTGCACGGCCCATGTCCTCAGACACTTGCTGGAGGCTGCATACCATGAGACGGGCAGGCCCACCCCGCACAGAGTAGGGACTTCAGAAATGTTTGCAGACAGAACACCTTTGAACCCTCTTGACACTGAGCATTGGGAAATCCAGAGACAAATAAGACATAGCCCCAGCCTTCAGGAGACAAAATCACACTCTCCACACATCCAGGATGGGCTGTCCTGAGAGCCCAGTGAAGGGCTGTCCTGAGAGCCCAGTGAAGGGCCTCAAGAAGCACTGCTGTGATTTGGAAGAGGGAGAGAGGGGCTGGGAGCTGAGGGTGCTGGGGACTTTCCAAAGAAAGCGGGCAGAGGGAGCTGTGAGGGCTCTGGCTAGATTGGGACACATGGAGACAGAGAAAAAGAGTCCATGCCTGCAGAAAGCATGGCAAGGTCTAGTGTCAGGAGACCAGCGAGAGGGTGAAGGCCAGTAAATGGCACAAGGCAGTGGAGTGTAAGAAGACCAGGAAAAAATAAGTGATGAGGAGAGCTTTGAAAGCCAGGCTGCGGAGGCTGAACTTGATTCTGCAGGCAATGGGGAGCCAAAGAAGGCTTCTGAGTGGAAGAATGACATGAGAACAGCAGCTACCATCGACTGTGTGTGGTTGTGGATCAGGTACTGTCCTGAATACCCACCCTGTCACTGAACACTCACAACAGCCCTGGGAGGTGGGAGAGGCAGTCCTCCCCACCTTGGTGGGGAGTGGCCACAGGATTTGAGACAAGGCATGTGTGTGGTCCCACCCAAACCTCCCCTCTCCAGTACCCACCTGCTCCTGGGCCGGGCTGCCTCCCAGGCACACCAAGTCCTGCCATCCTCCATAGCCATCCTTAGAGAGGCCACAGGTGGTCCACAGCGTCAGCTTCCACTCAATGTTGGCTGACAGGGACTCCCCACTGGTGATCTCAGCTGTGGCCTGGGTCCTCCTGGGAGGGAAAGCCACGGAGGAGCCAGATGGAAGGGCTCCTGGGAGGCAAGATCCAGACCCCCACACACCCCAAGTATCCTGCAGCCCTTCTGCTTTGGCCCCCAGGCCTTTCCCATATATAGGTTTTTCCAGTTCTCATATGAGCCAGGTCATAGAGGCCCACAAGCCCAGAGAAGAGCCTGTCAATCAGAAGTCAGCTTCCTCCTTGCTAGAGCCAATCCCCTCTGCTCACAGAGCTGTCTCCTCATGCCAGGCCCTGCCCAACACCTCCTTCTGGTCTCCTCACCCATTTTTTCAGATCAGTCTTAAGGATAATAGGAAAAGCCCCGGTCCCAAACCCGAGCCCATGGTGAAGCCAGGGATCCTAAACACCTAGGCTCCCAGGCCCAGTCCTTTGGAGCTCAAACCCCAACTCACTGCAGCAGTGCCTCCAACAGCTTGGTGACATTGGAAGAATAATGGAGGACGATCACCGGCCTGAGCAGAAGCTGGGATATGTCTAGCTGTAGGGGAACAGGGAAGTCAGCTGGCCTTGGTGCCCCATTCCCCAGCCTGTGTGCCCCCAAAGCCTCATCCAATTTACCTCTCGGACCACGTTGTGGTTCAAGATGAGAAGAAGCAGGGCAGAGGCTCCCAGGAAGAGCGCCCTCCGCATCTGCGGGACAGAGATAAAGGCTAGCCCACACCCTACCCACACCTCACCAATACACCTGTCGCCACAGCTATTTTTAGCTCCTGGCACCACAGTGTTCCTTTCTTCTGAACAGACTGGTTATAAGCTCCTTGAGGTCAAGAACAGAAACCCTTATTCCTCCTGTCTTTCCCCCAGATGCTCTGTGGGACCCAAACAATGCTGTTTTCCCCAGTCCTAACAGGGCAGGACTGCCATCCACCCCCATCAGGAACTCCCTGTTGGATATTCTCAGGGCCTGGTGGAGCTTCCTGACTCTCTGGCCTCCCCCCACCTGTTTCTACACTATAGTGACTCAATTTTCCAAATTGGGGTCTCTTTCCCCACCCAGGCCTAAGGGTTTTCTAGAAGCTCCTTAGGATCCCACATGGTAGTCTGGCTCTGGCAAATGCCTTGAAACCCCCTCCTCCAACCCCCTTCCCCACATACATCCCCTGCACCTGCTGGACCAGGGCCTTGGGATAGGCCTGTGGGCCACTGCTCTGACTCTCCTGGTGGAACTGGGCCTCCTGCTCCTTGCCCACGTATGTCACTGCAATCCAGTCTTCTACCGGCACCTCCTTCTCAGCATCCACGATGTCCATCTGTGGGGCAAGAGGCCAAAGGCAGAGGGAGGAGAGGAAGTTAGCAGCATCAGGCACACAGGGATGCAAGGCCAGGGTCTGGGAACGAGTTTGGAGGGGAGAGCATCTGGATCTCAGGTTTTGGAAGCCGGAAGGCTGGGGGCCTGGGCAGTCTGGGGAAGGAGCGCTGGGCTGCCAGGGCTTGGTCCAGGACGAAGGCCGGTTCTGGGTGCGGGGCTCTATGTGGCGACTGGGGCCAGGTGGCTCGGTGGCGCTCACCAGCAGCAGACGACCATTCAGCGGGGGCGCCGGGTCGGCCTCGGGGCCGATCCTGACGCCCTCCAGGACCAGAGCGTCCTGCCGCGGCAGCCTCACGTCCACCCGCACGGCGCGGGCCCCTCCACGCCCCGCACCAGTGGCGGGCTCCCCGCCGTCCGCCGCGGCCCCGGGCCCTGCCAGGCCGAGCCAGAGCGGCAGCAGGGGCAACAGCAGCAACAGCGGTGACGGCGGCGGAGGAGGAGGTGGCGAAGGCGACCTCAGCGCAGGGCGGGCGGTGGGGCCCATGGTCGGACCCAGAAAGCAGATAAAGCAGGGGCACCGGGGGTCTCGGGCACTGGGGTAGCAGAAGGAGGGACTCCGCCGCCGGACGGGGCGGGGCGCCGGGAGGGGCGGGGCTGTGGCCGGACGGGGCGGGGCGCAGGGAGAGGGGTGGGCTTTCGGCGGCTTGGGCGCCCAGACCAGGCCGCGCGCGCCCCCTCGTGGCTTCAGGGAACTCGGGCGCAGGCGGCCCAGGAGACTACCGCAGAGCGCAGCCAAGGTCTCTGGCTGAAGCGGGAAATCAGAGAGGAGGTGCTCACAGGCTGTTGGATTGTCAGAAGCCAAGACAGGACAGTGGAGAGCAAGAGAGGTAGTTGGAAGGGGCGACTTGTATGGAAAGGATGGCAAAGGGGGATCAGGGCTGGAGAAGGGCAGGAACCAGGGATGTCTAGGGGCTTGGCGGCTGCAGTGGCCAGATGGTCCCACGATGTGGCCTGGGCCAAATCTTAACCCCCTCTTTCTAGGGCCTTTGTTTCTCCGCCAAACCGAACTCCAGGGAGACAGGAGAGATGGAGGCAAGCGTCCTGCGGTGGCAGAGAGCCAAAAGGCTGGGTCCTCGGGGGTGTCACTTTCCTGGGCTGTGAAACAGGCACAACATAAGACCAGCACTGTCTCCCCCCCCCCCCCCCGTAAGTAACTTCTGACACCTACCGGGATGTCCTAAAACTCGTCCTTCTCTCCAAGGGTTACAGCTGCTGAGAGCTGGCTCAGTCTGAAAGCCTTTTAAAAACTGCACTGTGAGCAGGGAGAGGTGTATGAGGGGACTAAATGGCAATGGAAAAGATATAAAAAGATTATATATTTAAAAAACCTGCACTGTGATAAAAAGGCAAAAGCCAGACGAGCCACGGCACTCTTTTCCCTAATATTCTATTATGAAAAATACCAAACATGCAGGAAAATTGAAAGACTTTTACAGTGAACACCGGTATAACCACCAACATTGATTGAATTGTCAAGATGCTCCGGAAGAATACAATGGAGAGAATAAGACAGCCTGATATTAGCCGAGAGACAGACAAATGGGGCATCAAACAGAAGCCAAAACATGTAAACATGAGTATGTCAGAGAAAGCAACTCAGCTGGGGGCCGGGGAGGAGTAAGTATGAAGGACTGTTGGATAAACCGTGCTAAGAAAATGGGTTAACCATAAAAAAGAAATGCAATTGGACCCCTACTGCACATCATTCACAAAATATCAATTCTGTGTGGACTGAAGAGCTAAAAATGAAAAGCCATACTTTAAACATTTTCAGAAAGAAGCATAGAATATCTTGATTACTTTAAGATGAGGAGATATTTAATAATGCAGAAAAGCAGATTATAAAGGCAAAGCTTGAAAAAATTATCAACAATAAAATGAACAATTCCTGTTAATCAAAACATTATAATAAATCGACAAGGAAAGCCACAAGTTGGGAGAAGGTATTTGCAACCAATTGATTCATAGGCAGAATATATACCTGATATGGGCCACAAGATGCAAATAGGCATTTGACAAAAGAGGAAACAAGAATGGTTAATACATATGAAAAGATGCTCAGCCTAATCAGGGAAATAGAAATTAAAGTCACTGGGCCCACTGAGGAACTGTGTCTGGCTCGACCCATCCCAGCCCCTGTCTCTGGCAAAAATTTAAGAGTCTGACGATGTCGAGTGTTGCTAGGGATGCGGAGCAATGGACTCTATGCACCCTGATGGGCGTAGAGCCTGGTCATATAGCCAGGCTGGAAACTATTTTACATCAGATAAAACCAGATGCACATCCTCAGGAATTCCACTTCTGGGAGTATGCTCTAGGACAGTGGTTCTCAACACAGGCTGACATTAGAGCCATCTAAGGATTTGCTACAAAATATTGATGCCCGACCTCTACTCTAAATCAGTGAACTGTTATCTCTGGAGGTGGGAACTTGTTACTGGAAATGATTAAAACAAAACAAACAAACAAAAAAACCCTTGCAGACCAGGTGACTGCAATGCCCAGTCCTGGTTGGGAACTGTTTCTTGGGTATGTGCAGAACAGCCCTGTTTAAATAGGAAAAACTGAAAACAGCCCAATTCTCCATCACTAGAAGAGATAAGCTGTGGCAACTTCATGGGTAGAATACCATGCAATGAAAAAATTAATGAATTAGTTATGTGTATAACCATGCATAGTTACTTATTTATGTTTAAATTTTATCTCTCAATTGCAGTTGACATACGATATTATGTTAGTTTCAGATGTGCAACATAGTGATTAGAGATTTATCTACCTCACAAAGTTATCACCGCGATAAGTCTAGTAACCATACGACACCATACAAAATCATTACAATGTTATCGATTATATTCCCTATGCTGTACCTTATATCACTGTATTTTTATTTTTCTTTATTTTTTCATTGCTTTAAGAGAAAAAGGAAGGGAGAGAGAGAAAAATGTCAATGTGAGAGAGAAGGAATGGGGATTGTACACACCCGGACTGGAAATCGAATCCACAACCTAGGTATGGGCCCTGACCAGGAATTGAACCCATAACCTTTGTGTTACAGGAGGATGCTCCATCTCACTGAGCACACTTGCCAGGGCCCCATTACTATTTTCATAACTGTGTACTTCTTAATCCCTTTCAACTTTTAAAAAATTTTCATTTATTTATTTTTAGAGAGAGGGGAAGGGAAGGAGAAAGAGAGGGAACAGAACATCAATGTGTGGTTGCCTTTAGCATGTTTCCTACAGGGGACCTGGCCCGAAACCCAGGCATGTGCCCTGACTGGGAATTGAATTGACGACCCTTTGGTTTGCAGGCCTGTGCTTAATCCACTTAGCCACACCAACCAGGGCTCCCTTTCAACTTTTTCACCCATCCCCCCAACTCCCTCCCATATGGCAACCATCAGTTCTCTCTATCTCTGAGTTTGTTTCTATTTTGCTTGTTTGTTTATTTTGTTTTCTAAATTCCACATGTAAGTGAAATCATATGGTATTTGTCCTTCTCACCATGGATATTCTAACAATGCTGAGCACAAAAAGCAAGTCTCAAAATAAGACATTCTACTTAAGCTCAAAACCATCAGGACTTACAAGAGTAACACACAAAAATCAATTATGTTCTATACACCAGCAATAAACAGTGCAAAAGGAAATTCAAACAACAATTCTGTTTACAATAATATCCAAAAGCATGAAAGACCTGGGATTGATTGACACAAGGAGGTGGAAGACGTGTGCACTGAAAACTACCAAACATTGTTGAAATAAACCAACAACCACCTAAATAAGTGGGAAGACTTACTGAATTATCTTATCTTAATGAATCGGTAAATTTAATTTTGTTAAGGCAGCAAGACTGCCCAAAGCAATCTACAGATTCAGTGCAATCCCTATCAAAATTCTAATGACCTTTTTTTAAGAAATGGAAACACCCATCCTAAAGTTTATGTGGAATTGCAAAGGGCCCCGAATAGCTCATGTTGTAAAAAGAAGAACAAATTTTGTGCAGTGGCAGTATCGTAGCCAATGAGGTTTATCCAAGGTGTGTCATTACTAACGGAAAACTGTCCCAATGCCCCACCATGATGACCTGAAATATAGTCGGCATTGGCAGTTTTTGACAGTCTTATGGAGGCTGAATTTTTAAAAGAAGAAGAAGAAGAAAGAAGAAAAAAGTAGATTCACATTGTCCAGTTTGAAAACTTATTACAAAGCTACAGTAATCAAAAACATAGTAGTACTGGCATAAACAGATATTAGATAAATGGAATAGAATTGACAGAAATAAACCCAAACATCTGTGGCCAATTGATTCTCAACGAGAGTTGAAAGGGCCAAGGTCAAGAACAGTCTCTTTAACAAATGCTGTGACAACTAGATATCCACATGCAAAAGAATAAAGTTGGACTCCTACCTCACACTGTATTAAAAAATTAATTCAAAATTGATTAGCAGCCCTGGCTGTTGTGACTCAGTGGAATGAGTGCTAGCCTGCCAACCAAAGGGTCGCCGGTTCGATTCCTAGTCAGGGCACATGCCTAGGTTGCGGGCCAGGTCCCCAGTAGGGGTGCACAAGAGGTAACCACACACTGATGTTTCTCTCCTTCTCTTTCTCCTTCCCTTCCTCTCTGTCTAAAAACTACATAAATGAAAATTGATGAACAGTGGGAGTGTAAAATGGTGGTTCCTTGAAAAATTAAACATAAAATTACTATACGATCCAGCCATTCCACTTCCATGTGTATACCCAAAAGAACTGAAAGCAGGGACTTGAACAGATATTTGTACACCTGTGATCAGAGCCTTATACACGATAGCCAAAATGGAAACAACCAAAATGTTCATCAATGGATAAGTGGATAAACAAATTTTGGTATGCCCATAGGATGGAATATTATTCAGCCATAAATAGGAATGAAATGCTGATACATGCTACGACATGGGTGAACCTCGAAAATGTTACACTAGATGAAATAAGGCCGACACAACTTGTATCGTGTATCCAGAATAGGTACATCTGTAGAGACCGAAAGCAGGTTGGTAGCTGGGGAAAGGGGAAGTGGTATGTGACTGCTTAATGGATACAGGATTTTCTCTTAGGGTGATACAAATGCTTGGAACTAGGTAGGGTGACGGTTGCACAACATTATGAAGGTACGAATATCACTGAAGTTTTTACTTTAAAGGGTTAACTTTGTGTAATGTGAATGTCGCTTCAATAAAAAAAAAGATGCAGGACTAACTATATGTTTTAGGGATTACATTCACATGTAACAAAACTGTAAAGAAAATCGAGGGAATGAGAAATGCAGAGTTCACGTCACTGAAGTGAGATGCAATTGGGAGGGGCAGCCAAGGGTGCCAATGGTATCGGCGACGTTCTGCTTTTTAAGCCACACAACCGTTCATTCTATCATTCGTTATTCTTTGTGGAAGTTGCTAACTTTCTTTTGTATGCATGAAATCACTCGTCATGCGTTAGAGGGCCCCTTGGTGTCCATGGAGAGTCTTGCTTCTCCAATTCTGTGGATCTCCCAGCCCATCTGTCAGCCCCAATGACAGGACTGCAAGGGCGAATGCACCCTGTAATTATCCTGTCTGTTGGCTTTGCCATCTGCTTATGCCTACTCCCACCACTTGTTCCCCACCTCCCACCCAGGCAGGGGGTCCTCACTACCCCGCCAACACACACACGCCAACCAGACACCGATCCTTGCTAACACTGGTCCCCCACCTAGAAAGCGTTTCTGTCTCCCCACAAGCAGACACCTCCGAGCCTTCCATCAGTGGGAGCCACAGCGTCCTGTGAACGTGGTGAGTAACCAGAGCTATTACCCTGTGGTTACCTCCTACACAGTAACCCTTGGTTATCCTGGAAGAGACAAGTACAGTCATACCTTGGTACTCATCAGCTTCAGAACTTGTTAAATCCTGTACTTGTCACATTTTGACAAGAAGAAAATGTTTCAACAGTTAGCGCTTGCCCGGGACTCCTCACACTTGCTCGAGCTTGTATGAGTCACAATGTCGCCCTGCAAGAGAAGACGCTTCATCGTTCGGTGCTCATCAGTTTCCACACTCGTCACAAGTTCTGGATTAACGCGGGGTGTCGAGGTCCCACTGTACTCCAGAACATAGTCTCGGTGTGGGAGGGTATAGCCCAGCCCAGGCCTTCTACTTTTGCGTGGGGTGGGGCTGGGACGCGGGCTGGAGGAGGAGCAGTAAAGGTGGAAGTGGCTGCTGGAGGGAGTCTGAGCTCAGGAACAGAGCAGCAAAGGACCAAAGATTGACTGCAGGAGGATAGATGAGTAGCAGGCACAGCCCTGCTTCGGAGCCGAGAGCCTGAGGCAGGGGAGACTGGAGGACCCCAGAGGGAAGGGAGGGATCCCAGCTGGGAGCAGATGCAGGCCACCAGGCTCCCAAGTGGACAGACAGAATGCTTGTCAGTCAGAGGAGCCGAGCCCCCAGGTCCCAGCTTATTTTGCTTCTGGGGCTGGGTGGGGAGCTGGCAGGCTGTCACGTCACTCTCTCACCATGTACCTCTGGGCAAGCCAACTCCTTTTTCTTGGCCTGTGTCCATCTGTAAAATGGGAGTTGGACTAAAAGGTTGTGGGGGTGGGGAGGCTCCTTCCAACAGACATGCTGTAACTCCAAGTGGGACTGGTGTCTTGGATACAAGGTTACCTGGGCCAGGGCTGGGCTGTGAACTGTATGGAGTCCCCCATTGCCCCCATCTTTCCTCTTGCCCTAAAGTTGTCAGGGGACCTAGGAAGAAATGAAGCTGTTAATAAAAGTGTGAGTCATGGGGTATGTTACCCCAAATGGGAACAAAGTAGGGGTGATGAAATGTTTTAGACTCAGTACCAGGAATGGGGTGTGTGGTAAGGCCGGTGAATTCCCTAGGTGTGAAATGAGTCCTTCAATGTGGCACCAGACTGGCATAAACACCAACAAGGTGTCCCGCGAGTCCGTGGGTGGCAGAGCTGGCAGGAGGCTGAAGGGCAGGGAAATCCTTATTCAAAATAGGAGCCTGCTGCAGTGAGCTTAAACCTTGGCTCCCGCTGTAATGCAAGGGGCCAATGTAGTGAAGTGGCCACCAGGTGGCAGGCTAGTCCTCAGGAAAGGGGGCCACGATGGAGCCCAGTGTTGGCTTCTGGCTTTTACTAAGGGACTGAAGGGAGGCGATACCTAGCTCACAGGAAAGTACAGGCCTTGGGAACTTCAGGCCCAGAGAGAGCAAGAGAGGGTTAGGCTGGGGGCTGGGATCCCTTCCCTGTAGGCATGAGCCCCAGGGCATATAACAAACTGTCTTAAATCTTCGATTGTCCCTTGGTGGCCTAGTTCAGTCACCACTTCCCTCCAGACACCCAGAGAGGGGTGGAGACTCACCCAAGACCAGGCAGGACAGGTGCAGCAGCGGCAGGGGTGACTGTGGTGTGGCGGAGAGGAAGGGCTGAGGAACGGAGGGATGGTCAGGGGCAGAATGAGTGCGGGTCACACCCACAAATAGATGTTAAGTGTCTGCTGGGTTCCAGGGACCAGGCATGGAGCAGTGACCGTGACCAGCAGTGGTTCCTGCTTTTGAGAATTGATAGTCAACCATGACTGCATCCACAAGCAAGATAATTTTAGACCATGGAAAGTGCCATGTGAAAGAGATAAAATGACACGGAGAGTGACCGGGGCTGGGGGCTGCTTCAGCCCTGGTACCAGGAGAAGGAAGGCATCTCTGAGGGGTGGTGTGGAGACCTGACCGGCAAGAATATCTGGGGGAAGAAACAGGAAGTTCAAACAAAAACAGCTGGTACGTTTACTATGCTCCGGGCACTGTTCTAGGTCCTTTGCAAGAATTAGCTTGTGTGACCCCGTCACGACCTTAGGAGGTAGTAAGATGATCACTGCCACTTTGCAGATGAGAGACTGGCAGAAGGGGTCAAGTCGCCATGGCAGGCGAGAGGACCAGGCCCTGGGCCCCGGCGGGCTGCTGCAGGGTTGGTGGGTGCTGCTCTGCTTCCCAAAGGCACTGGCATGGAGTGACTGTGGCTGGCTGTAGAATCTGCATTTTATCTTGAATGCGGGGCGTGGGGGTAGGAATGGCAACCTGCCCTTCCCAAGGGGAGGCTTGTGCCAGCTCGTGTCAGAGCTGGGGTAGGTCTCCCACACCCCTCCTGCCCTCCCTGCCCTAACCCTCTGAGGGAGTTATTGTTTTTTTTTCAATTACAGTTTACATTCAATATTATTTTGCATGGATTTCAGGTGTACAGCATAGTGGTTACACCTGATATTTCCAGTACCCACCTGGCACCATACATCATTACTACAATACTATTGACTACGTCCCCTAAACCGTACTTTACATCCCCATGGCTATTTTGTAACTACCAATCTGTACCTCTCAATCCCATCACCTTTTTCACCCAGTTCCCCAATCCCTGGTGGGGGGCGCGGGGTGGGGGCAGGGGTTCTGTAGTCCCAGCTCCCTGCCCCCAGCTTCTGTCTTCACAGCTAACTGGGCCACCTCATTGTAAAGGGATTTGACCCCAGGAGACAACTAGAGACTGGTGAGAAAGGGCTTAGGGATTAGATAAGGATCTCTGGGAAGGTAAGGGACTTAATTAGGGGGGGTTGGGGCGTGGGAAGTGGGGCAGGGAGAGGATTGGTGTCTTCACAAAGCCAGGGTGGACTGCGGAAGTGAGGAGGAACTGGGCTTGGGGGAGGAGCCAGAGGGGGCTCAGTTTCCCACATTCTGTTGTGTCTTCAGAAATAACACATAATAGTATTAAGAATCCCTCACATTTGTGCACCCATCACTTTTCCAGCCTTTATTTCACTTGGAATTCTCACAATGGCCTTGGGAAAGAGACAAGGATTACATTTCTCCCCAGATTACTGGTACCCAGAGAAGGCAGGTGACTGCTACTGAAGGAGCTGAAGGAGCTGGGGCCTGGACTGCTTTCTCTGCGCTCTCACAGCATTAGCGTGGGGCGGGGGGGAAGCGGGGAGGCCGCAGGGAGCAGGGCCAAGAAGCTGCAGCACACTTCATGGGAACGCAGGCTGCTGGCTACTAGGCTGAAGTCACTTAGGGACCAGTGCTCAATCTCATTCTGGGCCTGCTTCCCCACCCCAATATTCTAAATTCCGCAAGGGTGGGTTTTTTAAAGGTTTATATTATTCTCATTTAAAAGAGAGGGAGGGAAAAGGAGGATGGATGCGAGAGAAACACCAGTCAGCTGCCTCCTGAACACCCCAACCCGGGATCAAGACCACACTCAGGCATGCCTCTTGACCAGGAATCGAACCAGCGACCTTTCTCCATTACTGGAGACACTCCAACCAACTGAGCCACACGGACCAAGGCCACAAGGGCAGTTTTTTTTCACTTGGTGATTAGCACAGTGCTCAGTTAAATATGTGTTGAATGAATGAACGACTGTATGAATAAAAGGATGAAAAGGCTTCCTCTGCAATTTGGCTGACTCCTGCTCAGCCACCAAGTTCTCTGGGGAACCTGGGATGCCCCCACGCTCTGACTGGCAGCACTGGCTGCCCTGTCCTGGAGAGGGAGGGCAGGTATAGGAGTGGCCTTGACTGTAGTCCCTATCGACCAGGAACTCCTTGAGGGCAGGGCCTGGTTGACCTCCACCTCGGACGTGTCCCCATGCCTGGCGCCCTGCCCGCTGCATAAATAGTACTTATGGAGCAAAGGAATGAAAGGTGCTCTTGCTCCCAGGTCCCATCAGGAGCCGAAGCCTGGGCTACCTGGCGGGGGAGGCCAGGTGCAAGAGTGAGCCCATCGCCCTGCTTCCTCATTCTACCATCAAGGCCCAAGTCCCGGGCAATTCTGATTTCTTTATTCCTTCTCCACTTCGTGGGAAAAGGACTTGAGGTGGCTGCAGGCACGTAGCAGGGCTGGGAGGAGGCGAGGAAGCCAGGAGGCTCAAGTCAGGGGTCTTCTGTACGGCCGCCTGCCAGCACAAGGGCTTTCCAGATAGTTCCTGCTGTCGTGGCCTCGTGGAAGTACAGTGTTCCACAAATATTTGTAGAAGTGTGTAAAGACTGTTCTCCCCAACTCTCAATTCAATGTGCCAATCTCCGTACCACTCCTTTCCTGCTGGCACCAGAGAATCAGAGGACAGGGAACCTGGCAGCCTTTGATCTCCAGGTCAATGCCCTTGTGTTAAAGGAGAGGCATCCAAGGCCCAGAGGTCAAGGGCAAACTACCCTGAGGGGGCCCCCGTGTGCTCATTGCTGAATTGTCACTGCAGTCATTTTCACTCAAGAACTTGGCCAAGCACCCAGGCTCAGGATTCCCCATCCTGTCTGCCCAGAGCTGCTTTCCGGACAAATCCCAACCCTAGGGCACTACCTCCTAAGACTAGAACCGGCAGCTTGTGTTCCTGCTAGGTCTCTATGCTCCAGCAGCCTGCCCTCAGCTATTCACACTACCTGTCCAGCACAGTGGACGCAGAGCAGCACACTCAGCCCAGATATGCCAAGTGGCAGGGCCTGGATTTCCACTCAGGCCCATCGAACCCCTGAGGCTGGGCTCTTCCTGTGGGCCCAGGCTCTTGCTTGAAAGTCACCACTGTAACACAGAGCAGTCAGTGTCATGGTCAGGAGACAGAGGCTTCAGGTTGTCTTGGCTCGGGTAGATCAGGGAGAGATTCCTGGAAACAGCATTGGATCGGGGCCTTTTTTTTTTTTTTTTAAATCCTCACTCCAGGATATGTTTATTGATCAGAGAGAGAGAGAGAGAGAGAGAGAGAGAGAGAGAGAGAGAAAGAGAAACATTGATGTGAGAGAAACACTGTCAGTTGCCTCTGGTTCGTGCCCTGACCAGGGATCAAATCTGCAGCCTTGGTATGTGCCCTGACCAAGGATCAAACCCACGAACTTTTGGTTCAGGGGATGATGCTCCAACCAACTGAGCCACGTGGCCAGGGCAGGATCAGGGCTTTGAAGGCCAGGGAGGATCTAGCAGGGGGACCAGGTGAGGGCAGCAGCTCACACAGAGGCAGGAGGGCAGAGGTGCATCTGAGCGACAGCATAGAGCTTCTTTTACTGAAATGAAGTGTGAAGGGAAATGAGTGGCACTCGAGGCCACAAGGGATGCTGGGAGGAGATGGGGATAGGCCTTGAATGCAAGCCAAGGAACTAGGGAACCACTGCAGGTTCTTGAGCAGAGGAGCAGCATAGGACCTAGCAGGGAGGGAGAATTGCTGGGTAGGGGTTAGGGTATAGAGAAAAGGTGAGGATGGGGAGGAGGGGCTCTCTTAGTAACTAGCTTGGAGTTAGGCCAGGATTTATATTATCAGATTAACTAGCTGTTCCATAGTGGGCTGGTGATAGATAAGTTTCAGTGGCTGAAGGAGAAGAAGGCAGCCACAGGACCTGGGAAGAGCAGACTGGAGGAAGTGTACTTTCTTTAGGTCTTTCCCTCGGATAACTCGAGTCCTGGGGCTCAGGGATGTGCAGTGGGGTAGGTTGGAGCAGGGGACCACTTCCTGCTGGGCGAATGTTTTCCATGTGCTTCCTGGGGCAGCCTCTGCAGGTGGCTCCTGGGTGAGTCTATACCCTGGTCCACAGGCATCTGGCAGTCTATGGTCCAGGAACCGGAAACTTGGATTCCCCCCTCTGCACATGCTTACCTTCAGGTTCGAAATTAATCACCTGTCCTTCTTGACTTAGAGGGTCCCCATGGGCTTAAATGAAATCTAGATCGGAAAAGGCCTTGTAAACTGTAAAGTGATAAGCCAACATAAGGGTTGTTCTTTTTTCCTCTGAGTAGGCTGCACAGTGAAATGAACATTTTGCTCCTATAAGGGCCTTTAATAAAGGTCTCAGCCACATGTCCAGCAAGGAAGGCAGCTATGCCCTGCCTTAAGCCAGAAGCTGATGATTCTTTAACTGGGTAGGACTGCTGGGGCTACCTGAGAACACACAGAGGTGGGGTGGGGGCTCTCAGCCACAGGGCTGGACCTGAGGCCCTCACTCTGCGCCCTGCAGAAGGCCTCTGTGGTGGGGCCATGCCAAGGCACAGAGAGCATGGGGAGTCCAGAATGAAGGCCTCCCAAGTGTCTGTGGAGCCACTTTCCACTTGGAAAGGAGGAAATGGCTCATTCTGTGGGGGAAGGGGCAGTGATTGGGGTATGGCAGGACAGTCAGACTTGTAGGTACACAGGGGGACCCGCAGCCCTGGTCCCTGGGCATAAGCAAGGGAAGGGGTGAGGAAGCAGATAAGCTGATAGCGGGCCTGACTTTCTCTGTGGTTTCCTTCTTGTTCACCCTGCATCCCCCACCCAGAGGTCGGAGCCTGGCCCGGCAGGCAGCAAAGGAAGTGTGTGCAGGGTAATCTAGGGAGGGCTCTGTGCTAGGTGCTGCACTGAGCGAATTGTGTCCTTCAGCTCACTCTGTCCTCTCGTGCTGACTTGAAGTTCAGATCATCTACCTCCACTGCGTAAGTGAAGAAGCTTGTATCCAGAGAGGTGGAGTCACTTGCTGAAGTCTCCTAGAAGTAGAGGATTTAGAACTCAAACCCAGGTCTCTGAAGCATTCTTCCATGCTGGCTGAGAGTGCCAGCATCGTAGGAGCAGCTTTCAAAGTGCTGGGAAGGTCAGATGGTCAGGGCTCTGGGAGGGGCGACCAGGTCTGGGCTTCCTTGGCCTCTCAGCCTGTCTGCCCCACAGGAGGGGATAGGCTGCCAACACTGAAAGGCTCCAAGCTGGGTTGGCAGCAGCTGTCCAAAACCGAGGGCAGAACAGAAGGGCAAGGGTCTGAAAGAGAAGTGGCCAGTACCACAGTTCCCAGAGGCAGGGCAATGACTAGGCTTAGGGGTCCTGGCCCCCCACCTCCTGCCCCATGGCACCAACCAAGTTCCCGGAATTTCGGGGGGAGACTTGGTCCTGTACAATGGGGGTGGGGCCTGATCTTAGAGGAACTCATTAGACAGCACCTAGATGGGGAAACTGAGGCCCAGAGAGCTCAGGTGTCTCATCCAAGCCCACACTGTGAGCTAAGAGTAAATTAGGGACTAGAACCCAGACTTTCTGGGACTCTGGCTCGTCTCCTGCCTAGTTACCGACTTCGGGAGAGCAAACGCGACACAGCAGAAGCCGGAGCCCAGAGCATCTCCAGCTCCGCCCCTCGGGATCCTTTAAAAGGCGGGACTTGGCGGCCAGCCACCTCCAAAGGCAAGAAGGCTAGGACTTCGGCGACCGAAAAGGAGCCCGAGCTACATCAGCGGCTGCAACCGCCGCACCCCGACCCAAGATGAGCGGCAGAGTCGGAGACCTCAGCCCCAAGCAGAAGGAGGCTCTGGCCAAGGTGAGCCCTCATCCAGGCCCGCCCCTGCCCCGGGCGGCGGCCCTCTCCCTCCCGCCGCAGAGAGCGAGGAAGGGTCTAGGTAGGAGGCGTGCGACCGTCCTCGGCGGGCGGGTGGCGGAGGAAGCAACCTTCCGCGGCACCTGGCGGCCCGCCGCCCACCGCCCACCGCCCACCGCCCACCAAAGGGGCCCCCGCGGGAAGTTTGCCACCCCGGCCCCAGCCCCGAAACGAGCCCTTGGAGGTACCACCTGGGAGGAAGTGGTTGCTTGGAAGCCCTTGGAGGCAGCAGCTCAGGGCACAAAGGCGACATTCATTTCGGGACTGGCAGCGGGGCCCTGGGACCAGGGCCCCAGGTCTCCTCCCATTTCCGGGAGGTTTTCCTCTTCCCCGGGCAGTGGCACCGATGGAAAGGGCCCTGGACAGCTCCTAAGGATATTTGGATAGCTCCTCCTCTGGTTCCAAGTCGCTCTGTGACCTTGGGCAAAACCCATCCTTCATCTGTTTGCCCCCTGATGAAGTGAAATGAGGAGGTTGGACCAGGTGATGTGGAGGGAGGTCTGGAATCCTACTGGTGGGTGACTCAGTAGGCTGGGGTTAATTTGAGCTGAGAGGAGTCCTCCCCTGTCCTGCAATCCTGGCCTTCCCTGACAGGTGACTTGGGGTGATGCTCTTCAGGCTGGGAGGTAAACTTGGCTTTGCCTTGGCACCTGGGCAGAGGAGGAGGCAACAGTTCGAAGGCCGCACCCCCTCCCCACCACCTGTATCTCCACTTCTGTGTTGCCATCACTAGGAGGGGAGGTCAGCTGTTCTTGGAACCGGAGCCAAGTGAGTCCAGTCTCCATGTTTGCAGGCTCCAAAGCAGGGCAGTTTTCCGTTGCTGGGAAAGGGTCAGGGAATAGAGGTCTCCTGCTGTGGCAGTGAAGCTGAGGCACCAGCTCCATGAAGGCTTTGCTCAGGCTGGGCCTCCCCCATCCTGGGGCGGCTGGATAGGGAGGTTTCAGATTTTACTGCTGACCTGCGGGGGTAGTCAGGCAGATAAGGGATTAGGTGGTGATTAAACTGGAAAATGGGCTTGGTAGAGTCCTTGGTAAGTAGTGGCTTCACACCTGAGCCCTGGATGAGCAGTTTACCTGGGAGTTGTTTGGGGAAAGGGATGGTCTGCGTCCTCGGCTGACCTAGGCAAAGGGCAGAGGTGGCTGGTCCTCATTGGTCCCCTCTGTGGCTGCCCTGGAGGTCAGTGACTAGGGAAAGGTGAGTGGCTGGGAGCAGGAGGTATGGGGAGAGCAAGGGCAGTGGGTGTGCTCACAGGGTAGAGAACAGTTGGAAGTGGGTGTGGCCATCCCTTGGGGTCACTGTCCACTTTCCTTGTTCGGCACTCCCTGCACTTTCCCCCTTTGTGGCTTCTCACTGAAACTGCTCCTTCCACCCCTATAGCCCCCCTCCCTCCTTCTGCTGCCTTTGATTTCTTGCAAGACTAACTCAAGTGCCATTTTTTAAAATATGAATCCATAGGAGACCACCATCTTCCTGGCCCCAGTCAGAATCAAACTCTTCCTTCCCTCTGCTCTGCCAGTCACGTTGCACTCCATTCCATTACAAAGGGGGTGGAGAGCTGTCCATGAAGGAGTGTGCGCACTGGCCTCCCACAGGCCCTGCTTTGCCTCCAGCGCTGCTGATCTCTAGCTGTTTAACTTGGGGCATGTTACTTGGTCTCTCTGAGTTCCAGTTTCTTCATCTGTATAATGGGGACAGTAATACCTCCAGGGACACTGAATGAGGCAGGAATAAGTGCCAAGTTCAGTGCCGGGCACATGGGGAATACGTGGGAAATTGACAGCTTGTACTGTGGCATGCCCCAATAGTGTCGACTATTGCAGTTAGCTGAGAACACCTCTGGCGGCCCGCCACACTGGAGTGTGGAGGTGCATGCAGCCAGGCAGGGGCAGCGTCTCACTCGCTGCCCACCTCCTGCCACCCGGCTCCGTCTAGCATGATGCCCCGTGCAGCCCACATGCTCAGCCAGTGTCTGCGGAGTTGACTGGTGTTGAAGAGGCGTCCAGCAAAGCCTCTTTGGAGAGTCCCGGGTAGAGAGCGGTCGGGGTAGGACCTGTCACTCACCCAGCTACCTCTCCCTACAGTTTCGCGAGAATGTCCAGGATGTGCTGCCCAGTCTGCCGAATCCAGATGACTATTATCTCCTGCGCTGGCTCCGAGGTGAGGGGAGAGGGGGCTGTGGGGGACTGGGGCAGGGTCTGGTTCTGGGTAACAGAATAGCACCCTCTGGAAACCCTGGCCCTGGCAATCGGAGAATTGGAGGATTCAACCCTTAGGAGCAAAAGGGCCCTTTGTCACTTACAAACCTCCCTACTGGATAGATAACACTGAGGCGCAGAGAGGTGAAGTAACCTGCCCCAAGTCACACGGTGTTTGAATTGCAGAAAAAGAGAGGACTAGAGCCCAGGTTGACTGAGTCCCAGCCCAGTGCCCTTTCTGGCCACTCTGCTGATGGACTTAGGGGAACAGTTTGAGGAAAAGCCGATAAAGGGTCCAGTCATGTGGGAAGTAGCCAGAATCAAGTTTAGAACCAGAGTTTTGGCTCCTGGGAGAAACTGGGACCCTCTGTGGCCTGTTGGGATGGCAGGGCTCCTGCTGGCAGCAATTTAGGCAGCTTGAAGTTGGGGTGAGGGCTTGGGGAACATGGGGAACACAGTGGGGAGCGCTCAGCCTGAACCAGGTCGACAAGACAAGACTTCCTTCACGCCACCACCAGGCTCCAGAGTTCCATGTTCATTTTCTTTTTTTTTTAAGACGTTATTTATTTATTGTAGAGAGAGGGGAAGGAAGGGAGAAAAAGAGAGAGAAACATCAATGTGTGCGAGATACATCGATCGGTTGCCTCTCACATGACCCCAGCTGGCGACCTGGCCTGCAACCCAGGCATGTGCCCTGACTGGGAATTGAACCGGCGACCTTTTGGTTTGCAGGCTGGCACTCAGTCCATTGAGCCACACCAGCCAGGGCAGAGTCCCACATTTTAATTCTACTCCTGCTCCAGCCTGGCTGTGGTACCTGGGCCAGGGGTGAACATCTGCCCTAGATATCTCTCCAGGATAGCAGGACGAAAGAGGGTGCCCAGCTTATTGCAAGATGTGGAATGACAGAGCTCTGGGTACGTGAGGCAAGGTGCACATTTCTATTAGTAGCAGGGTTAAACTCAGCCCCATGCCCCCAGCTCCTGAAACCTTCCTGTTCTTTTTCCTCTTCTCTTTTGTGATTCAAGTCATGTGCCTCCCTCTCTGGTTCTTGTGACACATGATCTTTTTCTGTATAGAAACTTTATTACTAGGCATAGAAATAATAGAGGATAAATTCCACTTTCTTAGATTAGCAGAGATTATGTTGTGATGTGGAACCACAGTTCAAAAATTAAAGTGCACATTATACCTGATTATTTACTTATAGATGCATACACACTAGCAGTCTTGGGGTGGGTGAAGAGCTGGATTTTGCTTTTCCGTGCAGAAATGGAATAGACTGACATGCTCTGGGGGACTACTAGCAGGCACCCACGGACAGGAGCAGCAGGAGAGCCACGTCGGGCTCCGTGTACCTGTGGAAGTGCCACCTGCCATTTTCTCCTGAAAAAAAGCTGCAAACCCACACCCCTAGCCCCCTCCGAGCGGGTGGGGGGGCAGTGTGGGGGTGGTAGTGGAGTCAGTCCAGGGCTGGAGGATATTTTGGCCCAGCGGTTTGCTAAAGAGCTGTAGCTAGAAGTGGGCGGGTGGAGAGAGTGGGAAACTAGCACTGCCTTAAAGGGCCAGCTATTAGATCATCAGACAAACTACCAAACTGCTCTTAGGTGGAGGTGTGGTTGCAGAGAGCTGTGAACAACAACACAGCTCTCTTTTATCTAAAAGGCCAGCCTCGGGTCCTGCAGCTGGTTTTGCAGGCACCCTCAACAACCCCGGACCTGGGATAACCTCTCTCTTTGCAGGAACAGCGAAGAGTGTGGTCATCCTCATTTGCCAGCTGAGAAAACCGAGGCTCAGAGAGGGGAGGGCACTTAGCTGAAGGCACACAGCTAACGTGAAGCAGAATCAAGGCGGAAATCTGGGGCCCAGGTTCCCAGGCCACTGTTCTCTCCAGTAAGCCACAGCTGCCCCTGAAGCCATGCTGTGCCTCTTCAAAAGGACAAGTATCTCCTCTGCACTTTATTTGGTGCCTCACATTTCCTGGGCAGGAGCTGAGGCCTGGTCAGACTCTACTATGAATTTCAATTAGGGTTTTTGTTGTCTCTCTCTTTTTAGAAACCATTTCTCTTTCTCCATTGGGTTCTAAAGGAAACATCTGCAAGGTGCATGCCAGCAGAATCTTTTTCTAGCCTAGGTGTGAGCTGGGGTTCCACTCTTACTGCCCCCTTCACCCAGGTACACTCAGTTTGCTCCTGGCCCCAGGCCCTGAGAGCGGCACACAAGTCTCCACTGCCTCCCCCTGACTGGGGCGCAGCTCTGGGCACTCCAGCAAGGACAGTCAGGTGGCAAGACAAAAACAACGAAGTGGTGGCAACCCTAAAAGGGTGCAGAGCAGGTCTGAGTGTGCTCACTTTCCAGGCCTAGGAAGGGATCAAATAAGAACCTGGGACAGCTGCTGCCAGGTGGGCTTCTCTGGCAGTGCCCTAAGCCATGCTTTGAGCTGCCCCTGACCAGGGAGGGCAGTGGGATCCCTGGAGAGGCTTGACTCGGCAGGCATGCGGGGGGCCAGGCCAGGGGCAAGTGGCAATTAGGGGAGGATCCTTGAAGAAGATCCTGGATGTTGGACCCTGGCTGATAAGGGTTAACTGGAGAACCATCCCGAGATAAGGGGGCTCACAGTTCACTGCCACTCCTGTTTCCTGGGAAGATAAGGTCTCCTCTCACAGTTCGGGGTGCCCTCCTATGGAGAATTCCCACTTTCACAGTCCAGCTGGGCTTCCCCGTCGTCGTGTTGCCTTGCATATTCCCCGTGTCTTTAGCTCATTAGATGATTCCGTCAGAGATGTGCAGTATCTTGTCCAAGGTCAAACCGGGACATGCAAGGGCTGAGCTGCAAACCTGGATTACATTCCTCTAAAAGCTGCCCCTGCTGCCACGATGGCACATAAAGGGCAGTGAGCAGGGACTTCCCAAGACTGAAGACTGTTCAGCTCTCCTAACATGTGTCTAGCACCCAAGGAAGGTGTGGCATTGGTCAGATCTCCTGGTGCGCCCTTTGTATGCATCAGGAGTGAACTGAATTTCGTGATGGCAGAGTCAGGGGATATGCCTGGCATCCTGGGGGCAGTGACTAAAAGTCCAGCGACAGTCCAGAGGGCAGCCCATCTGGCCCAGGCTCCAGGGCTCTCAAGCAGATCTTGATGTCAACAGAGCACCTGCTGCTTGGGAGGGACAGTTCATAGGTCAGATAAAACTGGTCAGAATCTGGATCTCTAAACTCTTGAAAGAATGAAATGAAACCCTGACCAGTACGGCTTATTAGTTGGTTGGGCATCGTCCCACAGAGCTCGGGGTTGCCAGTTCAATTCCCAATCAGGGCACATGCCCAGCGGTGGGCTCAGCCCCAGGGCAAAGTGTGCAGGAGAGGCAGCCAATCAATATTCCTCTCCCTCTTTCTCCTCCCCCCTCCCCCTCTCTTTAAAAAAAGAATGAAATAAAGCTCATTCTAACAAGATGAAATCGGATAGGGGTGGAGCCAGAAAACTACCTCACAACATAGGGAATGAAGGCTCAGCAGCAGAACAGCTGAAAAGGATCTGGGGGTTTCAGCTGCCTGTATGTTCCACCAGAGCAAAGGGTGTGATCAATGCCAAGAGCATCCTTAGGTTTTATCGGAGGAGCAGGGTAGACAACACCTGGTGCTGTGCTCAGCTCTGCACAACACACTGGACGAGGGGCACTGGCAAACTTGAAAACTTCCGAAGGGACGTTATTTGGGTGAACTTGAAATCAAGCTGTGAGGAACGGTGAAAGGATCCCCTGATGGGCAGCGTGAAAGCAGAGCGCGCTCATTGGCAGCACAGTATTGGCCAGCATCGGAAAGGTTGTCCCATGGCCGAGGGAGTGGCCCCACTCTCTAAGCGTCCCTGGAGTGGATCTCCACTCAGTATAGCCATGAGGACTGAGTGCACGTGGTAACTCGGATTATCTGGAAGCAGGTGGCTTTCAGGAGCAGTGAGGTCTTTGTGTTCAAGCTTTAGCAAGATGACTTTTGGGGATTCATGCATAAAGTAGAGTTGGCCTAGGTGAACTTTTCCATTCTAAAACTTTACAGGAACCATGGGAGGAAGGCCCTTTGTGTCCCATTGGGGTATGCATATGTCCTTGGAGGACATGGCAAGGTCGACTGGAACCTCATCGAGCCCTTCATCCTACTGGGATGTTCTGCCAGCTCTTCCCCAGATTACAGGGCAGCTGTGTTCATCTTTGAACTGTGCGTCAGGTTCTCAGGACTGGATGTTAGACTGTGGGAGAGATCAACTTTGTGTAAGGGAAAAGCTAAATGATAAGAAAGTCCAGGGTTCACTTTTCCTGAGAGGAGATAAGACCTTTCACCCAATTGCATCAACTAGGGCAAAACTCTTTTGCCTCTGAAGTTGCAATGCTACTTCTACCTGAACTTAACTTTGACCTGCTCTCCAGGGACTGTGGTGCTCCAGACGCCCTCAGTGAATGTCCTCATATTAGCCTCTACATGTGGGATGATCTGGGAGGTAGCTGGGGTGTTGAGAGAGAGGAGCTGGCCGTACTATGAGAACAGGGAAATCTTGTCCTTGGACACCCAGTCTGCTGGCCTAAACCTGACCATGTTTCCCTGTTACAGCAAGAAGCTTCGACATACAGAAGTCTGAGGCCATGCTCCGGAAGGTGAGATCCATTTGCCTCCAGATCCCATGGTTGCCTCTGTTCCTGCCCATCAGAATCACACTGTGCTTGTTCTTTTGCCCATCCTACTCACCTCCATCACAGCCAGTGGCTTGTGTGATGTAGCTGAGTCTTAGCCGACCCCCACTGCCTTGTCCCTCTGGAAAAAGTGCATTCCCTTCCCTGGAAACCCAGAGCTTGCATAGGTCTGGGCTAGCCAAGAACTGGTGTTCTGCCAGGACTTCTAAAACAGGCAGTGCCTTCTTTCGCATTCCTGCCAGTTGTCTTCTCATGACTTACCTGTTCATGCTGCCACCTAGTGCTAGATGTCTACTAAGGGTCCCCCTGCTCTGCTCCCACCTTCTTAAAGCCCTGTGTGTTTTCAGCACGTGGAGTTCCGGAAGCAGAAGGACATTGAAAACATCATGACCTGGCAGCCTCCAGAGGTGAGGATAAGTGACTCTGGCCTGCCCCTCTGTTAGGTCATTAGACCACAGTCTGTGTCCTGGGTCTGTGGGACTGGAAGCTTCAGAAGAAAGGCCTGACAATGCCAAGTGGATGCTAACGGTTCCCAGAATGGGTGTGCATTGGTACCTAGGGGAAGGCCATTGAGGGAGAGAATGATGAACCCAGAGGAAGGCCCCAGGATACGTGTAGCTGTCCTGAGTCTGCTTACCAGGTGCTTTCTCTGTGTCTTTGCCCAGGTGGTCCAGCTGTACCTGTCAGGAGGCCTGTGTGGCTACGACAAGGAGGGCTCTCCCATCTGGTACGATATCATTGGACCTCTGGATGCCAGGGGCCTGCTCCTCTCAGCCACCAAACAGGACTTGCTGAAGACCAAGATGCGGGACTGTGAGTTGCTTGTGCAGGAGTGTAACCGCCAGTCTGAAAAGGCGAGTGGACCAGCACAGTTGAAAATGAACTAATCATGGTAGCGGCGTTCAAGCAGAAGCAGGGATATCACACAGGGACTTAAACCCAGCTTCAGGGCTGAGGCCTGGACCTTTGGATTTCAGAGACCAGTGGAATTTTGAAGTTTTAGAGACTAACGTGTTGCCAAGTTTTAATTTTTCCAAGTAAGGACTTAAAAAAAATTGCCAGCTACCATCACCCATAATTAACCCCCAAAAGTATAGGAATGGCAAAGTCTCAGAATACAGGCCAGTCCTTTAAATAGTAAATTTAGCTTCATAAATAACTTAACTACATTGGGCCCTGGTCGAATAGCTCCATTGGTTAGAGCATCGTTCTGATACACCAAAGTTGCGGGTTCGATCCCTAGTCAGGGCACACACAAGAATCAACCAATGAATCACAAATAAGTGAAACAACAAATGATGTTTCTCTCTATCACTTCCCCTGCCCTCTCTAAAAACCAATTGAAAAGAACTTAACTACATTATCGTTATGTTTCTCATTCATCTGGGCACCAGTGAGACCTTTGTCACAGATGACCCTGTCCTTAGACAAGTATTTGGGTATCACTGGTGTGGATGAGCTAAGATTCTATGTTTCTCTAACTCTGCATTTCAAAAAAGATAAGGAAGGCTGATTTCCTTACTGAGAAAAAGGTTGAAGAGCAAGCTGGAGCTGCTACCATGATCTTCTCTCCTTCCTTCCCCTCAGCAAATGGAAAGGTCCAGTGAGATGATGCAGTATGTGTGGGGCCATTTCAATGCTGTCATCCACAAACATGTACTGAGACCTAGTGTGTGCAGGGGCCCTGCGGGCTGGGCAGGCAAAGAGGTGCTAGACGGGAGTGCACCCTTAAGGGCTTAGGTTGCACAGAGAACATTTCCTTGCACGAGATAAGTGGCTGCACAAAGCCCCACAGACAGAGCACTACATGGTGCTGCACACTGAGGAAGAGGGAGGCCGTCAGGTCAAACTGCAGAAGGGAAGGGTCCTCAGACACAGTCTCGGTCCACCCAGTGGCTTACTGGATGAGCACGTGGAGACGTAGGCAGGAAGGTGACTTCCCTGGGCTGCAATTCTGGCCTGGGGTGGTTCTCTCCATTTGGAAAGTCCTAGGTACAGCCCTGCCCAAATCCAGCTGCAATATGGGCATGTGACACAGTCAGCATTTGCCCTGAACTGGGTGGGCTTCTGCAGTGGGGCAGCCTGCTGTGACTTTCTGCTCCTCTGTGCCCTGCAGATGGGGAAGAAGGTAGATTCCGTCACCATGATTTACGACTGTGAAGGGCTTGGCCTCAAGCATCTCTGGAAGCCTGCTGTGGAGACCTATGGAGAGGTGAGTGGGGGGATGGACCGGAGAGGCAGGGTGGGGGGAGCAGGGACTGGGGGAGTGGACCCCTCTGCTGGGATGCCCTGTGGGATGGGTGAGGCTGCAGGGGCAGAGTTGAGCCTGGAGGAGGCCAGGCCTCTCACCCTGACACAGAAGACTGAGCCCGCTACACTCAGTGATTTTGTTTCCACAGTTTCTCTGCCTGGTTGAAGATAATTATCCTGAAACACTGAAGCGTCTTTTCGTTATTAAAGGTAAGTTGGGAACTCCAAGTGAGAAAGTCAAATGAGCAAAAGGGGCCAAAAATGTTACTGGGACAGATTCAGGTAGGGAGAACAGAGTGAGCCAAAGGAGGGCATCGAGGACCCTTGACACACGGGGAGTGCTTTACAGTTCACACAGCTGTTACCACTTACTGCTGCCTTGGAGCCATCCAGCCCGGTGAGAGAGGAAGACCATCCCCACTGGACTACTCCCACTTACAGATGGGGAGGTGCCCCGCAGAGCCTCATTCCCTGGGGCTGCCTACGTGGGCTGCGCAGTGCTAGCACCAGGGAACATGGGGCCTGAGACACGGGGCGCTGTGGACAACACTGTTAGGGACAGAGTGGGCACTACTTCCAGTCTCCCATTGTCTGGTCTCTGTTCCAGCCCCCAAGCTGTTTCCTGTGGCCTTTAATCTCGTCAAACACTTCCTGAGTGAAGACACTCGTAAGAAGATCATGGTCCTGGGGGGTGAGTAGCTCAGACTCTCCTCAATTCCACAGGATGGTCTATGGCCCAGACTGGGGACAGCTTTAGAGACAGGACCAACAGCCACCAGGGCAAAAGATCCCTCTGCTGGTTTGGTAGCTGTGCGACCCAGGAGCAAGCTGGGGCTGGGCAAGGGTCTCCCTGTCTGCTTTCATGAGAACGTTTTCTCTCAGACACTCTGGAAGAAAGTACTGAGCTCAGCATTGTAGATTCAAAGATGAGTGAAACATCAGTTCTTGCCATTAAGGAGCTTGCAGTGTAAGAGGGGAGAAAAGACCTTTCGAGAGAAAGCTATGATAAAGAACGAGAAAAGGTACTAGAAGTGGCCTAGAGAAGGTGCCATGGAGGTCACAGTAGCAGAGGTTGCTTTCAGGGGGAGGCAACCAGGCATGGCTTCATTTGATGAGCACCTACTATGTTCCAGGCCCTGGACTAGGAAGGTGAAATAGACAAGTCCCTTGAAAAGCTCTAGGTCTCTTAGGGAAGGGAGACACAAAGCCCACTTGACCTAGGGAGGAGGTGAGACCTACCTCAGCCAAGTGCAATGGAATGAGGAAGAGTAGCCAGATGAAGCAGGGCAGCAAGCTGTTGGGCAGAAGGAACATCACTGAGCAAAGACCTTACACACCATGGCACAGGCAGTTGCAGAATGTTTGGCAGGATATTGAAGTGATGAGGCCAAAGAGGGAGCCAGGAGCAAGTCACAGAGAATCCAGGGCACTATGCTAAGGAGCTGGGACATTACTCTACAGGCCTCTGGGAACCAGAGGTGAGCTGTGAGCAGAGGATTACCAGGATCAGATTTTAAATTGAGACTTACCGTATTGGCAGGATCATGAGGGACAGATACCAGTTTGCCCGCAGTGGGCATAGCCCACGCAGCAGGTGTCGCAAATCTGCGCTGGGGCAAAGGTGGTGGGCATAGAGGGGAGAGAGGATGGATTTAGGACTTGTTTAGGAAGTAAAACAGAAGAACTCAAATGACTGGATATAGGAAGGGACGAAGAGAAATCTAGAACAACCCCCTAGTGTCTGGTGTGAGTGACTAAGTATCGCAGTCACTGTAATGCAATTAGCTCAATGAAGGAATACAACTGGAAGAGTAAGCTTCAAGTTAAGTCTGAAGAGTGTGTGAGATGTACAGATATTGGGGATACTTGAGCCTGAAGTCTAGGGGAGAACTCCAGCCTGGAGATTTGGGAGCTGTCAAATGTTGGTAGCAGCTAAGACCTTGAGAACAGCTAAGACTGCCCCCAGAAGAACAGAGGCTGAGCCTTGGGGGATATCCAAGCTCAAGGGCAGGCAGAGGAAGAGGAGCCCATCAGGGAGACTAAGAAGTGATTGAGTAGGTTATTGGAGGAGTGGGTGGGCAGGGGTTGGGTATGTGAGGAGGCAGGGAGAACACCTGGGCACAAGGGAAGCCAGTGAGGAGGAGGCACAGGAATGGAGGCAGCCAGGAACAGACAGGAGTCGGTTTTGTGGCAGCACTAAGTGGCATGGTGGGAGAGAAGGCTATGAAGGTAGGTTGGGACTAGGTAGATCATGGAAGACTTGAGGCCATCTCCAGACTTGAACCTGGGGGTTGGTAATAGGGACTCTGGAGGTTTCTGAATGTTCACCTTCAGGCAACACACTGAAAGCAGAGATTTTCCAAATGTGTCCGAGGAGTGGAGTGAGGCCATCTGGAAAGTCCAGGACTTCTAGGTTCTCGTCCTAGCTCTGGCAGCAACAAGTTCCGCTTCTTCTTGCCTCAGTGACTCTATAAGATGGGAAGAATCCCCCCTGGCCTCTTCCGACTCTCCAGCTGAGCTGGGGGGAGAAATACAAAATCCCAGCAACGGCTCTGGTGGTTTTGGCTTCTCTGCCGCTACCGCCCACCATGAGCATGAGACGCTTAGGTTTCCTGGCAGCAGAGCCGTGGAGGAGGTTCAGTCTGTTCTCCCACCCACACCCGAAACCCTCTCAACCAAACCCACCTCGGGCTGAGAAGGTACAGGAACTTCAACAGAAAAGGGAAGAAATTCACCCCGGGCTGGTCGCTGGAGCTTATCAGCACAGATTAAATCAGCCCAAGAGCACAGGTGCTGCATGGACTCGGGTCTCTGCAACCTGAGGGCTGGGAGACCCAGGACAGCCCCTGCGGGTTCCCAGGCAGCACCAGCGGCAGAGTGCACTGGGCAGTACCCCAGGCCTCGGAGCTTTGGCTTCAAGCATCATCACAGAAAGGTTTCCAGTATCAAAATATTGTACGTGGCTGATATTTGTTGAGGAGTTTGGAATGGTGGAAAGTGGCGCAGAGTATCGGTTGTGCTAGAGTCAAACTCTCCTAGTCAGGAAAGGGCTTGGTTACCAGAAAATGAGCCAAATCATTGGCAGCTAAACAGTGTAAAAAAAAACAGGAGCAGACATGAAATTATGGCTGGGGTAAAGCCAAGTTTAAGCGGTCCCTCCCCACAGACGATGGGTCTCATTCAGTCACAATGATGTGCAGAAGAAGTGGGGACAAGACACACGGCTCTGCCTCGCTGAGGTCAGTGTGACTAGGACAGATCTTGTTGCTTCTGGCCCTCCCACCTGCTGCGCACACTGTTCCCTCTGCAGGGAACGCGCTCCCCTGCTCCCTTTGTCCCTCCCGCTTGCACTTTACATGTTTGTATCACCTTCCTGGGAGTGACAACACACGCTCCTACGTGGAGGTCACTTCAGAGTTCACAATACCCTCTTCAAGGACTTAGGTCACCTCACTCCCACCACGGCCTGGCCAGAGGCCATGGAGACAGGACCCCAGGTCTCCTGACTCCTGATGCAGGGCAGGGCACTCCTCGGGGGGTGGCTCCTTCTGAAACCCGGCAGCACTCTGCCCACATCCTGTGCCCTAATACCTGTGTTTTGTGTGCGGGGGCGGATGAAGTTTTTTTTTTTCTGCCTCTTTTGTGCAGACTGCCAGGGCTGTGATGAAATCTTACCTAGTGGTGACCCTTCTTTCTCCTTCTTTACCTCTCCTGCCAGCAAACTGGAAGGAGGTTTTACTGAAATATGTCAGCCCTGACCAGCTGCCTGTGGAGTATGGGGGCACCATGACTGACCCCGATGGAGACCCCAAGTGCAAATCCAAGGTATGAGCCCCAGGGGCTGGAGGTGACCAGGGAAGCCTACCTCTAATGCACATTCCAGCTCACTCCACACTCTGCTTCTAGATTAACTATGGGGGTGACATTCCCAAGAAGTATTATGTGCGAGACCAGGTGAAACAGCAGTATGAGCACAGCGTGCAGATTTCCCGTGGCTCCTCCCATCAAGTAGAGTATGAGATCCTCTTCCCCGGCTGCGTCCTCAGGTAGGATTCTGGACCCTTCTGGGATACCTCAGCCCTTTAGCCACAGGTGCTGGTGGACGGGCTGGGGTGGGAGGAGCCCTGGTGGCAGAAACCCAGAGATGCCCTAATCATGTCAGCATGGTCGGGTGCCCCCTGCAGGTGGCAGTTCATGTCAGAAGGCTCGGATGTTGGTTTTGGAATTTTCCTGAAGACCAAGGTCGGGGAGCGGCAGAAAGCAGGGGAGATGACAGAGGTGCTGCCCAACCAGAGGTACAATGCCCACCTGGTGCCTGAAGATGGGACCCTTACCTGCAGCAATCCCGGCATCTGTAAGTATCTCTGTCTTGGCTCGAAGCTCCTGCCCTAGACGTCTGCCTCTCGGGTTCCTCTTTCTCCAGAAGTGTAGGCTCTCAGACTGTTAGAACTAAATGCAGAACTCTGTCAGTTCAACTCTGCCCTTGCACACAGGTGAGGAAACTTAGGGAGTGAAACGACTTGCTCACGGAGACCCAGCTGGTTAAAAGCGGGGTGGGATTCTGAAATGATCCTCACTGGCAGAGGTGAGTCACAGAGCTAGCTGATCACAGGGGATGTCGGTCCAGGTCTAACTGGGTTTGTAGCTGCGATCAGATATCTCTTGGGAATTCTTCCCCATGCCTCGGAGAGGCAGAACTGGCCGGGTGGGCGCAGGGACCATGGGGTGAGCAGGGCCCCGGGAAGCCCAGCCTCGACACCTCTGCGCAAGGAGTGTGAACAGGAGCTTTAACCCAAGAGGAGTAAGAATAGCAGAGAGGCACTTGGAAAGGCGTTTAACCTCACTCAACTTTGCAATTATCGATTAAGATGCCCTTCAACTCAGCAATTCCACTTCTAGAAATTTAGTCTGCAGAAATAGTTACACAAAGACACAAAGTTGTAAGATGTTCCTCGCAGCCTGGAAACTGGCAATACATTAAATGGCCTTAATAAGGTCTTGTGAAATAAATTAAATAAATTATGGTCCATCCATACAATGGAGTATCCTATACCCATTAATGAGAATAAGCTGACATGTAAGATGTCTGATACCTGTTAAATAAAGTATGAAATATAGCATACATGGTATACATTCACTTTGGTTAATAACAAGTGTATGCAGAAAAGGACTCCGGGGGCTCTGTAGTAACTCTCACGGTGGCGACCTCTGGGGCGGTAGGAAGCTCACAGAGGGATTTCATGCTCACACTACAGCAGCTCCTCGAGCAGCATCCTTGTATTCAGTGTCGTTTCATTATAACACTGATGAGGAAAAAAAAGATTCCCAGCCTCCACTGTCTGTGCGGAGTTTGCACATTCTCCCCATGTCTGTGTGGGTTGCTCTGGGGACTGTTTGGCATTTTCCCCCATGTCCCAGAGACATGCACATAAGGTGAATGGCGTGTCCTAACTGTCCCAGGATAATGAGTGTGTGAATGCGCCCTTCAACAGAATGGTGTCCTGTCCAGAGCCAGTTCCTGCCATGCTCCCTGAGCCAGGGGCGAGGCTCTGGCCACCTGTGACCCTGAACTGAAATAAGCTATTTGGAAAATCACTTCTTTACTCGTTTGTGTTAATCTTTCTTAAATGTATGCATAGCTCACATTTATTTCAATGTTTAATATTAGAAGAGTTTGGGGTATTTATTTAGAATTTTGGTGATGTTTTTGTGACCAGAAATATGCCTTAGGAACTATACCAATTGGCCTATGGTAAAACTGGTTTCATTATACTATGCTGTTTCACTGAAAGTCACAGAGCCTATTGATGATGTTAAGTGAGGACTTACTGTGGTTCTGCAAATACAATTTACTTTACAATGACCATATACTACATTTATAAGCAGAAACACACACACACACACACACACACACACACACACACACACACCATCATATCTCCACTTTCTTCCCTGTCAGAGCTGAGGGACCATGCAGGCATGGAAAATCAATGAGAGCAAGGGCTTTAGCATTGAGCTGAGCAGGACTTGACTACTGACCGAACTCTTTAAGCACGTGACTCAGCCTTCCTGAGCTTCAGTTTCCTGATCGCATCGATGGGGATCGAACTCTCTACCTCACAGGGACACACGATAATTTAGGTGTGATAAGGCCTGTGTAGCACTTACATAATACCTGGCCCACGGTGAGCACCAAACACAATTGAGCCACCATTATTGTTATTTGGGCAAGACCTGCGAGAGAAGGGCCATCCGGGAGCCAGTATTGGAGATGGGAGAAGCCTTGTGCTCCCTTTCTGTAGCGGCACCGCCAGGAGATCTGAACTAGCTCTGCAGATATCCTGGCCTCTGGACTTCACCTCAACACCATCACCCCGACCTCAGAAACTGTGTCCTCTCCCACACCCCAGGCAACTTTCGGTCTCTACAGCCACCTCCTCACAGATGCTCTGTGGCATGGCTCCCCGGGGAGGAGGAGGAGTCTTGTTGGTGAGCAGCCGGGTCCCGGGGGAGAAGGCATATACAGTGTGCTTCGGCAAGAACCAGGCTCAGTACTAGCCCAGATGCTGTCCTCCACAGAGCGTACATCATTTTGTACATACAAGTTTGATTTTCTTTCTTTCTTTCTTTTTAGTGGACAGGGAAGCCGAAGTAGAGAAAAGGGGTGTTCTCTCTTGCACAAAGTAGCTTGCATAGATACCAAAAGACAGAAGACGCCAGAGACTCCTAGGATCCTGGTCCAGGATCTCTTTGCTGGAGACTGCCCTAGAGATTATCAGGTCCACCCCTGATGTGACAGAGGAGAGAGTCCCAGGCCAGGGAAGTAGTTTACTCAAGATCACATAGCCAGTAGCAGAGCCCAGCCCATTTTGCAGCCTTGCCCACTACCCTTCTATAGTTTCTGAAGGACACAGGCTGAGAAAGGACCATGAAGCTTTTAACATTATCAGGTTTAGGTCTGCAAATCCCAAAATTATTTTAGCTCCTCTTGGATACATTCCCGGATGGAACATTTATCTGCCTGCGGGGCCTTAAGTGGGAACTGCTTGTTGTCCAGTCCCGGGGGAGGAAAGGCAGGCCACAGTGTCCATGCCCCCTTCCCAGGTGTAAAGACAATGAGGTGGGTCAGCTGTTGTCTGGGGCTATGGCCCAGGTTAGACCTGCGCCCAGAGAGAACCCGGTGTTCAGGTACAAGCTCACCCGTGGGAGCGCAATGTCCCTGGAGAACCAGGCAACCCCTGCAAAGTGGAGCACAATCACCCAGCGGAGAATCGCAAACTCTGTGCCTGCCTCCAGTGGCAGGAGCACATTAACTCTCCCCAGGCCGCTCTTGTCCTTGAGCAAGTGTCCTCAATTCCTGAGGAGGAGAAACAAAGTCCAAACTGATTTCGCTTCTTTTCCCTCCCTCTCCACTAATATTTCCTGAGGGCCTGGGTGTACAGTACTCTACTAAGGAAGAAAAAAGATCCAGAAAAAAAAAGATCTGGACTTTGCCAGGCATGGCAGATGCGGTCTAGAAGGCCTGCCACACTGAATGAGGGTTAAACAGCCCTGCCGGGCAGTGCCGAGATGAAAAGAGCCCAGCAGGCATCAGGGGGCCTGGTTTCTGAGTCCGGCGTGGCCCCCAATTCTCCGATTGTTTTGAACAAGTGTCCCTAAATAATTAAGTTTCCCTCACCTCCTTAAGAAGAGGGGAGTAGGCTAGAGCAAGAAATCTTTATCGGGGGTTTAGGGACTCCCCAGAGCAGTTATTATAAATCTTAAAGAACAAACACCTCCCTCTCTGTAGCAAATAGTGTCTAATTCCCCTTTGCTGTTCTGAAATATAGTAACTCACACAGATAATTTAAAAATCAATGTACTCTCCTACTTGGAGATATAAAAGGAAGCTAATTTAGAATATACAACTTTTTTTCAGTACATTAATGAGAGGGCACAATACAGCCGCCCCCGCCCCCTTCAGAATGGCACCTTTCCCATGGGAAGCACTGCCCCAGAAGGTCCATGATGGGCCCCAGGGGATGTGAGTTTGTGTGAAAATTCCATCTGATGACAAAATCATCAGATTCTCAAGGGGGTTGGTTCCCCAACAAAAGTTAAGGAGTCCTCACTTGGAGGATCTCTGGGGGCTCTGCGAGTCTGTGACTACATGATTTGTGTCAAAATGAACCTCACAATTCATGAACTCCACTTCCCTCTGGCCTGGGCCTCAGAACAGCTCCTTCCTTGTTTCCAAGGGTAGAATATCATGCTAGGCAGAGCCATCGCGATGGTGCGTGGTCCAAGGAGCTCAAAGCCTTCTCCCGCACAGCTGACTCTGGTTGCTAAAGCTCTCATCCATGGCAGAGAGGAAGCTCCCGTCTTGCCAGAGGGACTGTGGGTCTTGAAACGCCTCTGGCATAGAGAGAAAATCAATGACTGATACTCACTTCACACCAGGAAGAAATGGTGGGTGGTGTGACTACCCTCAGGCTAAACTATGCATTTTATCTGGGGGCAGGAAAGGGGAAAGGTTAAATCTCAGAATTAAATATATAGTTTTTTTGGCAGGGGGGAGTGATAAAAGACCAGGATAGGGAAGGGGCAGAGCTAGCTTTTGTTTTCACACTCTGTTCTCCTGAAGGAGTATTTGACTGAAATGCAACAACCTCTCAAATCAATCAATCAATCAATCAATCAAAGAAGGGTTATATTAAAGGCAACCTGCCCCTTAGCCAAGGCTGGAAAAGCCTTTTCTGCCAACCGTGTGCCCATTTTCTCTCCCTAGAGGAAACCAGTCCTAACAGATCTTAGCTATTAGCTTATCAAATATTTCCCACCCCTTTAGACCAGGGGTGTCCAACCTGAGGCCCGAAGGCAGCATTCGGCCCAGGGATGGCTATAAATGTGGCCTAACACAAAATCATAAATTTACTTAAAACATTTTTTTGCTCATCAGTTTTCATAAGTTTGTGTATTTAATGTGTGGCCCAAGACAACTCTTCTTCTTCCAGTGTGGCCCAGAGACACCAAAAGGTTGGACACCCCTGTGGGGTAGATGAGTTACATGTTGCCATAATGCACAGGACATGTACACACATGTATACAGTCACAGGAATTACTGGGACATCTGTTATTCAATGTATGTTTGAAGGAATTTTGAAATTGTAAAACCCACGGCAGGATTTGAGAAAACTCTCAGGCAAGACTGGGCGTGCTCAGGGTGTATGGTCACACTGAAAACTTTCCTTTTAGAACAAGAACCTGAGTAGAACTTGGGAGTGTAGGTAGACAAAGTGGCAGAGCCAAAAATTTTTTTTACATCTCTAGTAACAAAAATGTTATATAAACTATTTATAAGATGTTCTGCAGTTTGCTCTTTTGGCCTAAGGATACATTGCGGATGATTTCCCCAGTCACTTGTGAAGCTAACCTCTTTCTTTTAATATCAGAAGTTATTTCATCATATGCATTGCAATATGAACTTTTTAAGCAATTCTCCTTTGAACATTTGAGCTTTCCCAAGCTTTTAGGTCTTACAGAGTTGCAATGAGCATCTTTGTTTATATTCCTGTGAGATAAATTCCTGGTTTAAAAAGTTTACATAGGGTGGGGCTCCAGCACGGGGAAATTCCAGCTTTGTCACTTCCTCACTTTGCAACATGGTGACCTCCTTTTTTACAGAACATAAACCAGGACTAATGCTGAACTCATAGTTATTTTGAGGAATAGTGAAATAACATATAGATTACCAATCCAGTGCTGAGATACATAAATTGCCAATGTTACCATTACTATTATTATTGTAACAACTACTGCCTCTACAAGTTCTGCCCCTCCCCACCGCACCGCCTTCAAAGCCCAGTTCAAGCTCTGTAACTCCTCTAAAAAGCCTTTCACATAATTGCAGTTTATAGGGCTTTCTCTTTCCAAGCTGTTACAGATCTGGTTGTCTCACTCATCTGGCACTTGACATGGTCTTACATATACTTTTCTCTCTCCATGATCATCTTGTCCGTCCAGCTAGACTCTTGCAGAAGGTAAAGGACCATTGCTTATGCTACCTACATCCTCATTACCTACCGCATTGCCTTGCTCAGTCAACAAAAAAACCCTGTCCCCAAACCCTTTGTCAGAATTGCCTGAATGTCTGGTTTTATGCCTCCCCTCAGATGTCCTGCGGTTTGACAACACCTACAGCTTCATTCATGCCAAGAAGGTCAATTTCACTGTGGAGGTCCTGCTTCCAGACAAAGCTTCAGAAGAGAAGATAAAACAACTGGGGGAAGTCACCCCAAAGTAATGCCTCCTCCCACAGAAGGCCTGGCTCCCTCAGTGTCTCCCTGTCAGTTTCTATCCCTTATAGCAGTCATTTTCCCAGCACCCTGATGCCAAAAGAAACTGGGCTAGAAGAGAAACTCAGCTGAGCCTGGGGAGCTATGATTTCAGAATTAGGAAGAGGGAGCATAGCAGCTGTGGGTCTCCTTGCCTTTCAAGTTAGAGTCCCTAGGGGCTGGGCACTGTGGTAAGATCTATTTGTCCTGCAAGCTGTGCCAATGTCACCTACCTGTGACAGCTGAGACAGGACGGTGGTACCACAGGGTGGCACCAGGGAAGAAATTAGAGAAGGAGTGAAATTGAGACTTAACATTTCAGGGAAGCCAGTGTCAGGGGTGGAATGTGCAACCAAATGAACATGTAAGCTTAGATCATAATGAGGAGTAGCAAGGTACCCAGTTGCTACAGTTATGGTGGAGGTCAGAGGCTCTTCCAAACTTTCTATCACTCAGGCTGGGATCCTTTGGCTTTTCCCAGGTCTCAGGAGATGGTCCAGAGTCAGCACTGATCTTCCCACTCAGGGGTAGACAGGCAGGTCTTTCCCTCACCTTGAGAACTTCAGCAACTCCTGGGTATCACTGACTGCCGCTTTAATTACTAATAATTGTCATTGATTCAGAGCTTCCTGGGACAGTGTGCTTTGGTCTGGTACCCAGCCACTGTCCTCCAATGAGAACAAAGCACAGAGAAATTACCTCCAGGGATCTCGGCTCTGGGAAGGGACAGAAGAGCTGGCTGGGGTGGATGTGAGTCCTGAGACTTCCACTCCCCTGTTCAGAGTCGCCAGCCTCTCTCATCAAGTGACTCTTCATTTGATTAGCCACACAAAAATGACAAATGGGATCCAGACAGAACTCAGAGCATTTGCCAGCTGAGTCTTCCACGGTGCCCGCCAACCCGCTTCCTGACTGACCCGAGCAAATTCTTGGCAGTATGGTGGGTGCTATGCGTTCCTAGTGCCTGGTGGGGCCAGCATCTGGCAGAGCCAGGGGCTGGGGGCAACCACAAATAGCCTCGCAGGTCCCCCGCGCCCCCCACCCCCCACACACACACACGGTGACAAGCCGGGATAACCATGGGGCCGCTCAGGGACCAGGCGCTGGAGGGCACGGACCCTGCGGGCAACCACAGCACTAAACACAATCCCACGTCCTGCAAACGCAAACCGGGGCCTGGGCTGCACAGGAGGTCAGAACGCGGAAAAGCGGCCAAACCTGGGGAACTGGTCTGGCGAAGCTGAGGGAGCAGGAGGAGGGGGCCCGAGGCTGCATGGGCCCCAGCCAGAACCCTCAGGAAGACATCCCGACCTTGGTTTACAATGCTCTGTTAGGAAAATTAACCAATAAATAAAGCAACGTTCAGTGCGCGGAGAGTGCAAGTCAATGCCTGCCGCATCGTTGCTCGCTACTCAGCAACCAGAACCCTAAATTTCTGCTTCAGAAGCCCAGCGAAGACTTTCTGCGACTAGTGGGGCACTTGAGCAGAAACCGCACGCTACTGAGGGTATATACTTTCCCGTGGGGCCCAACGGCAACTTGCCTTCTGATTGGCCTGTCCGGTGGGCTGTCTTCCGCCATCTTTGTTACGGGCACTAAGGATACGCCTGGCCGCCTTCACAGTCTGGGCGGAGGCCCCGCCCTACTCGAGCTTCTAAGAGCGCGCCGGACGGTTTTTTGCGCGCCGCCACGTGCGGGTCTAGAGAAACGCTCAGTGCACGCGGTGGGCTTCTGTGGGAGGGAGGCTGGGAAGCGACAATCACGTGGTGTTAGGGACCGTCTCCTAATTCCGCGCCAGCACTGCCAGTGTTTCAGTGGCTGAGGATCTCTTTGAGCCTGGAGCCCAGCTTCCGGAGAGGTGTTACCTCTAACTGGGCTACGGACTACTCGTACACGACCCTACAGAGACAGCGACACCCAGGGCTGAAAATGGGAACCTCGATAAGGAGTCAGTGGTCTTCATATTTTCCAATTTTATTTAATGATAATAAAAGTTAATTCTTTAGTGAACGCCTATGGGTAGCACACAACTCTTTGTTTACCGCCTTGGGTTATTGCAAATATTGAAGGAAATAATACATGCGAAAGAGCCTGGTACAAGTGAGCACTCGGTAAGTGTCGGCTATTCATTTTTTCAGAGGTGGATAACTGCTAATAAGTGCCACAGCTGGAACCCAGGACTGCCTTCTTTAGTGGGTGTGTCTTTGCTCGCTGATACCCCTTGTTTCTCTGGCCTCTCACTCACTCACATTCATTCATTCAAGGTCCTGTCCCCAAGAGGTTCTTAGGGGCATACCGATACAGATTAGCCCTAGTGCTTGTTCATCTAACATGGCATCTGTCGGGAAGGGACATCCACCTCGCCAGGGTGCTCGCCATTCACTCCCCTAGGCTCATTTACTGAGCTCGTTTTAAGAGCAGAGGAACTGAAGGCAGCCCCAGCTTCACCACTTAGCAGCTGTATAATCTGGGAAAGTGACCCATCTTTTGTGTACCTCGATTTCCTCGACTGCAAAATGGAGGGTCACAGGCTGATGGGAGAGGTTAAGGCAGTAACCTGTCTAGAATCTTTAGCCGGTAAAGTCTGTAACTTTTCTTTGGCCAAAGGTCTGGCCATTAATAAACAATAAATGATGACATGTAAAAATCATCATGCCAAGAGTAAAGGATGTCGTGCTCCCCATTTAAGAAATGAATAAAGTGAGGCTCGTACAGACACTTGAGGTCACACAACTATGAAGTGTAGCTGTGAAGTGTAGCATATGCCCGTTTGAACGCCGGCCTCTTTGGCTGTCAAACTACAGTCGGTCCTGGGAAGAGGATCGTGCCAACCTCTTAACTGCTGAAAAAACGTGAAGGAAATTAATCTGTAAAACTCAAGCCTGTGAGAGGGGCTTCTGTGCGCAGGGGAATTTACAGACGCTCCCTGCTGTTGGGGGACAGCACTAACTGACCTTCAGCCTGGGACCTTCAATCCCTCCAGCGGCGTTGGACAGGAGCGCCAGGTGGAAGCTGAGGCGGCAGCGGTGGCAAGACTGGCTGCAGTAGCCGGGTCCTCAGCAACAGCGCCATGACCGAATCACCCCCGCGGGCAGCAGAGCGCGACCTTTTCCGGGACACGTGGGTGCGATACCTGGGTGAGAGTGGGGCGAGGGGTACGGCGAATGCCCCACCACGTACCTGGAGAAGTAGGGGTCGCCGGACACCGGTTCGGGTCCCAGAGAAGGTGGGAGGATCTTAGTTTTTATTCTGCCCAGGCTAGAAATTGAGCTCAGAGAGGGCTAGGGATTTGCCAAAGGTCACCCAGCTCTGGTCGGCTGAGCCCTGTCCTTGGAGTCTCTGCAGGTCCTGTTTCCCTGGTGGAAGCTCGGCCCTGCTTGGAGGAATGGAGTCAGCAGGTTGCCTGCCCTGGCATGCCTGGGCAGTGGCTGTGGAGTCAGAGTATCTGATCTATCCGAGCTTTTCACTGGCTGTCGGAGCCTCAGTTTCCTTGTTGGCAAAAAAGAATGAACACAGGACCTCTCTTCAGGTGGTAGTTGCAAGTGTAGAATGAGATAAGGCACAGGAAGGCCTGGCACACGGTGAGTACCTGTCACTGGAGCTGCCCTTGGTCAGTCACTGCCAATGCCTGTACCCCCATTAACGCAGATGCTTCTAGAATCCAGGTTGGGAATGGGAGTGAGTGAGTGATAACAGTGACTGTACTCAGCTTTCCCATGATGGCCCTAAAGTTGAAGTGGGCACCCTGGGTGCAGTTTTATAGGCCAAGAAACAGGCTCAGAGAGATAAAATCACTTGTCTAAGGTCATCCAGCTTCTGTTTAGCAGGCTGGGATTAGAACCAGCTCACTGGAGTGCCTCATTGTGGAACAATCCCTGGGGCCCTGGATTAAATGTCCTCTCCCCTGACCAGGCTACGCCAATGAGGTTGGGGAGGCCTTCCGCTCCATGGCGCCAGCAGCTGTGGTGTGGCTGAGCTATGGTGTGTCCAGCTCCTACGTGCTGGCTGATGCCATTGACAAGGGCAAGAAGGCAGGAGACGTGAGTGGTAATCTGCCCCTCAACACCCCACCCCAGTCCATTCCCCTCATGGTTTAGTCCACAGCCTTGCATGTGATAAAATCACTGTGGTTAAAGCATGTGAACAGTCTAGTTCCCATAACCTCACCTGGTGCAGTCCCTACCCCAGTCCTGTTTGTAGGATTGGGAACCGACACCATCCCCCCACCCCAGCCCTGTGTGTGACATAGGTTATAACCTAGTCCTGGATGTGGGCAAGTCTACCCCTAGCACTAAATATGGTACAGTCCAGAAGGAAATACTAGTGTGGTCTGTCCCTGCCCCTCCCCCACTTCCCCCTTCCTGGTCCAGCCTCATGCCGCTTGTCCACAGGGTTTCCTGACTCTGCCCCTACTGGGTTAAGTTTCTCTTGTGCTCCACAGGTACCAAGCCCTGAAGCAAGTCGCAGCACCAGGGTGACCGTGGCTGTGGTGGACACCTTTGTGTGGCAGGCTCTGGCCTCAGTGGCCATCCCAGGTTTCACTATCAACCGGGTGTGTGCAGCCTCTCTCTATGTCCTGGGCACTGCCACCCGCTGGCCTCTGGCTGTCCGCAAGTGGACGACCACCGCACTGGGACTGCTGGTCATCCCCGTCATCATCCACCCCATTGACAGGTGGGCACTGCTTCCAGCCTCAGGGAGCATTCACTCTGTGGGTGGAGATGAGCCCTGAGAGGCGTGGGGTGTACTCACTGTGCACAGAACAATAGCAGCAGAGGGAGGGCTGGCACTCGGCTCCAGAGGCATATGACCTGGCAGGTACTTTGGCAGTAAAGACAGGGGTTGCCTGGAGGGTATAGGATACGGGACAAGTAAATTCCCAGAAAAAACCCAACTTAGAATTATAAAAACAAACAAAGCAGACCAGAGCAGGTGCACCCTGGAGGGTTTTAGTGACAGAATTGTTTTGTGAAACTGAGAAGTTGTTATGTTGCTTTCAGGCATGGCTAAATCTAGGCACCCAAATGATGTCATTAGGGGTCTGGGTCTCCTCATCCTACTACCCTTTTCTCTGTCCTACCCCATGTTTACTTTATTCATTTTCCCCTAATAGGAGCTGAGATGGCCCTTAGCAGCTCCCACCCCACCAGCTTAGAAAGCCCCACAGGAATCTTCATAATAGTGGCAGCAAAAATCCCAAGGAAGGCTGTCATTGGTCCATTGTAGACTGGGTGCTCACCCTTGAGCCAGTTTCACTTTTCCAGTTGGCCAGGCTTGGGTCATGTTCCTGTTTTTAAAACCATAGATGGGGGTCAGACGAATATGGAGTGGGAGGAGGAGTCTTTCTCCAAGGGAACATAGCTGACCCTGAGATCCTGAGTGAGTCTTTTACCTTCTCTGTGCCTCACTTATCCCAACTGAATAAAGAAGGTGATAGCTGTCAGTTGGATGGCACTTGTGTCCTGTTCTGGAGAGTCCCTTCCCCAACCCTGACCTCCTGCCTCCCATTCCCCCATTAGTACCCCTTGATCACCTGCTCATCACCCTCCATTGTCCCACAGGTCAGTGGACTTCCTCCTGGACTCCAGCCTGCGCAAGCTGTACCCCTCAGTGGAGAAGCCCAGCTCCTCCTGACCCCACCCTGGTACCTGGCCTGGGGGTTCTCCCACTGCCTGCTTTGTTCCAACCTCCTCCTCCTGCCAGGGCATGCGATGCTTGACTCTCTGGGGTCCAAGGCCCTGGCACCTGAGTGGGTTTCAGCTGGATGAAAACGGAGACAAAGGCCTCAAGGAGCAGCAGCCACAGCGACTCAGACAGGGGCAGGTCCTGACCCCTGTTTGCCTCCATGGAACTCGTGATACTGAGAGGAAAGGACCCTGGGTGGGCCCAGCCCTGTCTTTTGCCAGAAAAGTAACATCCTCCCATGGAGGATAAGGAATATGGCCAAGATCACTTGGCAAACTGGGGACTCAGGACTCCCAGAAGCTCAGCTAAGTCCCCCCATGGCAGCGTGGCTGGACAGAGGAGCAGCAGGCACTGGGAGAACAGTGGTGTGCAGTAGCGGGGACCCTGAGGACTGATCTCTGGCCAACCCATCTCTAGAGCAGGGCTGCTGGGGCCGGAAAGGCAGGACAGCCCCAGTCCAATAAATCCTCAAGAAGTTGAGTTTTCTTCTTTTCTGTTGGGGATGAGCAGGGATGTGGTGGTGGGGAGCAGGGCTGAGAGCCCTCAGGGGTGGAGGCTGACTCCTCAGGCCAGGTGTCGCTCACAGTGGCCAACACTGAGGCCAACACTGAGGGACCAGGGCCTTCTGGTCCCTCCCTGCCCACCAGGGCTCCCCTGCAGATGCCTGGGTGTCCACCCTTAGCGCTGCAGCCTCTTTCAAGGAAGGCATTACCCTCTTTCTGTGAGCCTCCTTAAGCATCCACGCCTTTGGAAGGGGAGCCTGTTGGGCATATACCACCTGAGTCTGGAGGTGCCTGAGATGAAGACAGCCGCCATGTGAGTATCACATGGGACTCCCATGAAGGGACGCAAGAGTCCTGGAGAAAAGGGAATGACACAGGGCCTGCCCCCCACCCCAAATATCTGCTTCCCCACACCCCCTTGAAAGTCTGACCCAGGCAAAGATCAGTTCTGGCCAAGGTCCTGGCCCTCCCCCTCACAGCCTAGGTACAGCTCAGTGGGCTAACCCCACCCCCCAAGAGACCACCTGCACCTGGGCAGGCACTTACAGGGGCTGCGGGCCGTGGGATACTGCTGGTGAGACAGGATGGGGACTCAAGGGTTTTGGCTCCTCCTGTTGAGGTATCTGCATCTGCCGGGTGAGTCTGGTGGCCTTCCCCAGAGCTGGGGTCCCTGAAGGGATGGGGTGGGCCTTTCTCTGCTGCCCTTCTCTTCCCACACTGGCAGGATCCCATTCCCAAGCTGCCCATGACCTCCTCTGCCCAGTTTCCAGTGGCTTCCCTGGGTCTTAAATGCTCTGAGCCCCCCTCACTCCTCAGCCTTGTCTCTGCCTCCTCCCACACCCCTCTCCAATTCAGTACCATCTCCCCCCAGGGCCACACCCACACCTGTATCCCTATGACATCTGGGTCCTGCCAGCATTCCTTGTTCACTTCTCACTTCCACCCTCAGGGCGCCCCCTAAAGCTGGAAGCTGCCCAGGCTAGAGTGACGCTTCTGTGCTCTTGAGCACAGTCTAAGCTCTCAACCTCGTGTACCTCCCCATCACCTGCCCTCTGAGCGCCACCCCCCCCCCCATTCCTCAGCTGGAAATCCTTTCCTCCTGGCCAGTCCTGAGTTTCCTTCAGAAGCAGCCCCTATGCCCCCTCTGTTGCCCATCAGCTCTGCCCTACTACGGGCCTCTCTGGCCTTGGCCACTCCACTGGTGGCCCTGCCCTGTAAAGAACTACTGGGGCCTAGCACATACAGGAGCCTGCAGGCCTTCTCAGGCCAGGCTGGTGGGAATAAGGCCTTTGGTCAGCTAGTCTGTGGCAGGGAGAGACTTCCCCCACCTGCCTTCAAACACACACACCTTACCCCACTCCCTGCTCCATTGGGGAGATGCAGTGGTTGATTAGGGGGGCACATTAGGGGAGGTTTCTGGGCAGCAGGCGGACAAACCTGTGGCCTGCAGAGGGGTGCTGGTCTCGAGGCACTTCTCTGTACCTTAATGTTTGCTCAGAGACCCAGCAGCCCCCTAGGGCAGAGGTTGGGCCTCTTCGGGATGTTGGAGACCCGCGTCCATCTGGAGGTTCCCTTTCCACATCCTCTTGCTGTGGGCCAATGAGAGTGGAGCTACAGCCTCTAGAGCCCATTGCTAACTTGGTCGGGAGTTTTGTGAGCCGGTGGTTAAACACAGCCATTTTTTTGGTATTTTTTTTATTAATATATTTTATTGATTATGTTATTACAGTTTTCCCATTACCCCCCTTCATTCCCCTCCACCCTGCACACCCTCTCCCACCCACATTCCCCCTCTTTAGTTCATGTCCATGTGTCAGAAGTTCTTTAGCTTCTACATTTCCCATACTATTCTTGCCCTCCCCCTGTCTATTTTCTACCTACCATCCATGCTACTTATTCTCTGTACCTTTTTCCCCTCTCTCCTCCTCCCACCCCCCTGTTGCAAACCCTCCATGTGATCTCCATTTCTGTGGTTCTGTTCCTGTTCTAGTTGTTTGCTTAGTTTGTTTTTGTTTTAGGTGTGGTTATTAATTGTGAGTTTGCTGTCATTTTACTGTACATGTTTTTTTATCTTCTTTTTCTTAGATAAATCCCTTTAACATTTCATACAATAAGGGCTTGGTGATGATGAACTTCTTTAACTTGACCTTATCTGAGAAGCACTTGATCTGCCCTTCCATTCTAATTGAAAGCTTTGCTGGATAGAGCAATCTGGGATGTAGGACCTTGTCTTTCATGACTTGGGATACTTCTTTCCAGCCCCTTCTTGCCTGTAAGGTCTCT